>CM057472.1:22861722-23476333 GCA_030035585.1 Dugong dugon
AAACTCTGCAGCTCTTCTTGAGAACGACAGAGGAAAATGAGAATGGAAGCAACAAAGATTTTTCAGCCACATATCATGAAGAAAAAATCTTTCATTGGGAAAAACCCTCAGTCCAAGTGCCAGACATGGCTGTGTACTGCTGTGCTGTGAGTGATAACACAGTGAGGGGAACTGCAAGCAGAGCTGAGCGCAAACTCCCAGTAGCCCAGGCAGTGCAGAGCTGTGTGAGGATTGGACCTTTGATCCACTCTGGCTTAGAACAGCCTACTGTGGTTCGACCCTCAGGCACTCTGGCGGATGCAAAGATCAACCAGATCAGTTCTAAGAACACAGCAGAACAAGTGAATATGCTCTTAACCTAACTCTCCATTGTGGAAATAAGACATAGGATCTGTTACCATCTCAACTGAGGAGCTTTGGTGGTGATGTGGTTAAGCACTTGGCTGCTAACAGAAAGGTCTACGGTACAAACCCACCAGCCACTCCACGGGAGAATGAGGTGACCGTCTGCTTCCCTAAAGATTACAGCCTTAGAAACTCCATGGGACAGTTCTGCTCTGTCCTGTAGGGCTGCCTTGAGTCAGAACTGATGAGACGTCAACAGGTTTGGTTTGGATCCTTAACCAGGGATCAGTGAAGTGGTCTCTGTCTCCCCCTTGCAGGCAAAGTCCGGGTCACCCAAAGAGATACTGGTGTATATTATTTTATCTTTAAAGACCCAATATGAGATATATGAGGATGCATCTGCCGAATGTATCTCAGACAGAGACAGGGTAATTTCCTAGGGAACCTACAGCCCCCAAAGCAATCAGTTCTGAAGGTAAGAAGAGAATAGAAAGGAGGAAGGAGGAGGAAGAGAGTTTCACGTGAGAACAAAGAACAGAAAGAAAGTGACATTCACCAAGTACTTTTAGGGCGAATCAAATAGCAAACACAGACTGGTGTTCTCAGAAAAAATGGAAACAAAGAAGCACATAATTGAAGAAGAGGCCCATGTCCAAATCCTGTACATACCTCCTCCCCACTATATCTTGCTTAGCTGGCTTGGTAAAGCCAATCCTTAATTGAGACAGATAGGCAATGCTCATATAGTCTGGAGGAAAACACTCCAGCTCAAATTCTTCACAGTATAGCAGGGGAATGGTGGTTTGGGAAAATCCTGTAAATTCCTCAACCCATTTAAAACCTTTCCTTCTCCTCACGGGGTGTCCTTGGGTGGTGCAAACAGTTAACATGCTTGGCTACTAACCAAAAAGTTGGCCATTCAAGTTTACCCAGAGATGCCTCAGAAGAAAGGCCTGGTGATCTACTTCTGAAAAATTAGCCACTGAAAACCCCATGGAACACAGTTCTACTCTGACACACATGGTGTTGCCATGTGTTGATTCGATGGCGACTGGAGCTGGTTCTTCTCAAGGAGGATAATTGAGGGAGTGGGAGGTAGGGGAAAAGGGTGGAAGGGAAAGAGGAATCTCTGGATTACATTGCAGATTTTCCTGGATCTCTGCAAGTAATGGGGGTAACTTTCCTTGTAGATTGTAGTCATTTAATTAATATTCATTTTTTGACTCATCAAAAGAAAAAGATTTTTTTTTCAGGGAGAAAGAGCCTTGTTAAGACTGGTCACTGTGTCTCAATATCTTAGGAGCTGCAGTGGAAGGCAACTGTGGAAGCTAGTGAAAATAACACTAGGATAAGAAGTTTGTGTTGTTTTAAGCCACTAAGTTTGTGGCAACTTGCTACAGCAGCAATAGAAAACTAATACAGTAGTCAAAACATGTTAGTTTTAAGCCTTCTGAGTATGTAAACAAGGTTTTGATGCTTCTTTTCAACTTCCTCATTCTCCAACCCCCTCCCCCTGCACCAAAGGTGATTGAAGAAGGCATACTTCTGCGGTGTTAGTTACCCAGTCTTAAAACAAAAATAATATTAAGCCAATAATAGAAATTGATTGAAGTCTATTTAATATTGTTGTTGCTGTTGTTAGGTGCCATTGAGTTGGTTCCGACTCATTGCAACCCTATGTACAACAGAACAAAACACTGCCCGGTCCTGCACCATCCTCCCAATCGCTGTTATGCTTCAGTCTGTTGTTACAACCACTGTGTCAATCCATCTCGTTGAGGGTCTTCCTCTTTTTTGCTGACCTTCTACTTTACCAAGCATAATGTCCTTCTCCAGGGACTGATCCCTCCTAATAATATGTCCAAAGTATGTGAGATGTAGTCTCGCGATCTTTGCTTCTAAGGAGCATTCTGGTTGTACTTCTTCAAAGACAGGTTTGTTTGTTCTTTTGGCAGTCCATGGTATATTCAACATTTTTCGCCAACAGCACAATTTGAAGGCATCAATTTTTCTTTGGTCCTCCTTATTCACCATACAGCTTTGGCATACATACGAGGTGATTGAAAACACCACGGCTTGGGTCAGGCGCAGCTTAGTCTTCAACATGATGGCCTTGCTTTTCAGCACTTTAAGGAGGTCTTTCGCAGCAGATTTGCCCAATGCAATGCATCTTTTGATTTCTTGACTTGTTTCCATGGGTGTTGATTGTGGATCCAAGTAAAATGAAATCTTGACAACTTCAAACTTTTCTCTGTGTATCATGATATTGCTTATTGGTCCAGTTGTGAGGATTTTTGTTTTCTTTATGTTGAGGTGTAATCCATACTGAAGGCTGTGGTCTTTGATCTTCGTCAGTGTCAGTGCTTCAAGTCCTCTTCACTTCAGCAAGCAAGACTGTGTCATCTGCATAATGCAGGTTGTTAATGAGTCTGCTTCCAATCCTGATGCCTTGTTCTTCATATAGTCCAGCTTCTCAGATTATTTGCTCAGCATACAGATTGAATAGGTATGGTGAAAGGATACAACCGTGACACACACCTTTCCTGATGTTAAACCACGCAGTATCCCCTTGTTCTGTTAGAATGACTACCTCTGGATCTATGTACAGGTTCCGCATGAGCACAATTAAATGTTCTGGCATTCCCATTGTTCACAATGTTATCCGTAATTCGTTATGATCCACACAGTTGAATGCCTTTGCATAGTCAATAAAACACAAGTAAACATCTTTCTGTTTTTCTCTGCTTTCAGCCATGATCCATCTGACATCAGGTATGATATCCCTGGTTCCCTTTCCTCTTCTGAATTTGGCTTGAATTTCTGGCAGTTACCTGTCCATATACTGCTTTTGAATGATCTTCAGCAAAATTTCACTTGTGTGTGATATTAATGGTATTGTTTGATAATTTCTGCATTCGGTTGGTTTGTCTTTCTTGGGAATAGGCATAAATATGGATCTCTTTCAATTGGTTGGCCAGGTAGCTGTCTTCCAAATTTCTTGGCACAGACAAGTGAGCACTTCCAGTGCTGCATCCATTTGTTGAAACATCTCAGTTGGTATTCTGTCAATTCCTGGAGCCTTGTTCTTTGCCAATGCCTTCAGTGCAGCTTGGACTTCTTCCTTTAGTACCATCGGTATGATTTGCAAATCAGGACATTTCCAACTACAGAGTAAAAAATGTTCCAAAGAAAACAAATCTTTCACAGATTCCTGTACTCCAGCTTATCGCTAGTAATTATACATTGCCATGGAAACAGGGCCAGAATAGCGTTTACATAATAATTTGTGGACTTGCAACGTTTTCTTGAAGAACGATTCAAATAACTACTGATTGACCCTAAAACACAGCTTCTAGTATGACCTTTGGAGTTTCTATTGTTCAAACTGAGTACACATAGATAATACTTTAAAAGAGGACAGTGCCCAAGGAAAATGTTCTTTACTAATTAACTGACTCCACGGCATTGGGTTTAGTAGTTTTTTTATTGTTTGACTTAAAGATGACTTTTATGAAACCAGTTTTCTCAAGGCTTAATGTTCAGTTATGTCAGGGCAGTAGTTTGGGTGGATCATTTTCAACCTCCATGGATCCAGAAATCTAGATTCCATGATAATTAAAAACTCTGTTCCTCACCACACTAGAAAGTTGATTACTTCTAATATATTTTTTCCTGGTATAAATGCTCAGTTAACTGTGCTCTGTACTTCTGAGAGGAGAAGCAAGATGTGGGCAGAAGTGAGGGAGAGTGCAGTTATTGCTCACAGGGACTTTTAATTAGTCCCAATTTTCTTTTCCTCTCATCATTACCACCTTTCATCAGACCTGTTCTTTCTCAGCCCATGTCTTCTGGGTTCCAAGCCACAGGGTTACTCATTACAATTTCCATTGAAGACTTCTCGTAGTTTACTTTTCTTAAAAAATAATTATTTATTTTTGGTTGCAATATACACAACCAAACACACATCCATTCACAATTTTCTACATGGACAGTTCAATAACATTCGTTACATACTTCACGTTGTGGTACCATTCTATCTCTACCCATATTGTTTCAACACCATTAATTTAGGCTCTCAGTCCCTGAAAATTCTCATCTGTGCTGTAAATTAACTGTTGTCATATAGATAATTCTTTATAAGAACACTATGCCTGAGGCAAACATTCTTTATTAATTGGACTAACCTGTTGCTTAGTTTAATGATGGCTTCATGGGACAGTTTTGGTTCAAGGTTTAAAGATTATTTCTGAGCATTAGACTGGAGGTTCATCTAGGCTCAATGGATCGAGTAAGTCTGGTTTCCATATAATGTTGATGTGCTGTTCCACATTTTTCCTCCTTTTGATCAAGGATCCATCTACTGATACAGATCCTTGATCAAAATGTTCAGTAATGGTAGCCAGGCACCATCCATTTCTACTGGTCTCTTGATAATGGAGGTGATAGTTTATGGAGGCAATTAAACCTGTGGTCCATTTTCTTCTCTGATTCCTAGGTCTCCTACTTCCTGTGCTGTTCTAGGTGAATAGAGACCAATTGTTGTATCTTGGGTGGCTGCTTGTAAGCTTAAGACCTCAGGTGCTACTCACTGAACTAGGAGGTAGAACAGAAACTCTAAAAATGACGTTAGGCCAATTGACTGAAAAGACCCATGAAGCCATGACCCTAAACCTTCAAACCAAGAAAACTAATCCCATGAAGCGTTTAGTTTTACTTAGGTAGTATCGACAGGCACCAAACCAAACCAAACTGAAAAAAAAACAACAACAAAAAACAAACCTCAAACCCGTTGCTGTCAAATCGATTCTGACTCACAGGGGCCCTATAGTACAGAGTAGAACTGCCCCATAGTGTTTCTAAGGAGCAGCTGGTGGATTTGAATGCTGACCGTTTTGTTAGCAGCCATAGCTCTTAACCACTGCACCACCAGGTTTCCATCAACAGGCACAGCCTTTTAAAATTTTATTTTATTTTTTTGGCTGCTGTTGTGGTTGTAAAATTAAAGACACTTTATTTGCCATTTTACCCCTTTTTCTTTTCCCCGATGTACAGCTTAACGGTCGCAGTTACCTTAGTCTGGTTGTGTAACCATTATCCTTGGTCAATGTTCAGTTTACTTTTGACGTTGACTGTGGCTTTCACCTCTCTGGTTTAATCCCGTTTACCTTTCTGTTCTTTTAACAGTAGGGATTTTGGAGAGATAGGCAGTGAGCAGGTATGGACTGTCTAAGACCTGAAATCAAAAGCACTATTCATGGACATTTAAAGTCTCAAGGTGACAATTTCATATTGGTCTTATATGTGAAAGACAATCTGTGGGCAAAAACAAGCAAGCAAATGAGGATTCTGAGGACAGATTTGATCTCATGCTGGTAAAAACAATCACAGCCCTGGGAAAGAGGTATTCTGACTTTTAAAAAAGGGCCCCATTGGCCAGAGGGAAAGCAGCTTGTTTCTCTATTCTCATTCTCTCTGAAATTGATCTCCTGGTGTGACGGTTACTCTTTTACCCTAGGAGTCTACAAGTTGAAGTGGGAGAAGAAAAAAGGCTTCTTTCCGAATTACTTTGCTATTTGGTTACAATCAGCATTACCCTCATTTTGCAATATCTGCCTTTCACCCATCCATCCATATAAAACTGCTAGTAGCTATGTCAGATTTCGTTATCAAACTGCTCCTATGCCTTTTATTCCTCTCAGAAGTTTCTCTTAGCTCTGATCTACTGGTGGCACTCTTTCTAGGATTTCAGCGTTAATGTAGATTTATTTGTACTCTGCCCTTAATGCCTTCAAAAATTATAAATATATTATACTGTGCAATGTGCTCATTAGTTGGCTCAGTTTTGTCTGTAGCTGCTCAAGTCTATCAATTCTGCCTTGATGGTGCAGTACTCAGAATTGTGTATAACACTTCAGTCATGTTTTGAGTATGAACAATGGGATTTTACTTTATATGAATATTAGATTACTGTTTTTGATCTTAAGCCACAGAATCTCCACAGTTCTTAAGTACACAAAACTAAGCTTATTTCATTTTCATAGGTGAAGGCTCATGTTCTAGGGTATTTCGTGTCTGATCTTATTTTTAATTTCACCAGCCAAGATCATTATGTCCCCAGCCTAAACATCCAACTCTCAATTTGATGCTCACTGCTAGCAACCAGCAGCTCAAGGCCATCCAAAGTTCATTCTAGGATGATGAATATGGTTGCCTCTGCTCAAAGATTGGCTCCACTGCTTTTACACAAAGGCTCTACAGGACTGCTGTCTGAAGGACTTAACATCATTCCTTTATTTTACAGGTCCCATTTCTCATGGAGGCTAGGATTAATACCATAAATACAGGGGGTGACATCATCATAGATTAGGGAAAGAAGACACGTGTTCAGTGGAAATTTTTGATATTTCTCTCAACAGAGGAAAAGCACAGACTAACTTCCTGTGGGGAACCTGGATCTTTGGTCCTGTGCCTGGCCTCAAGAGGGCAATGTTGCACAAAGTAGAGATCCCTCTTTCTGTTGAAGATCAGAGCCTCCTCTTTCTGTTGAAGATCAGAGCCTCCTCTCAGCCCCTCCTTGCTGCAGCTGGCTGGCTGAAGCACCCTCACTGAGTTCTCTGAAGACAGGTACAAGTGAGGAGAATCAGAGGTTGGAAAGCATTCAGGGTCATCTCAGCAATTTTGTATTTTTACTCAAACAAGTGATTTGTCCAGTCCAACTTTCCTCACACCTATTTCCAAAACCTCGATTCTGCAGCCACTTTTCCTGCCTGCTCAAGGAAGCTCTTCCAGAAAGAAGCCTGCAGCATCTCCACTGCTCAGCCATGCTCCTGTTGCTTATCCTGGTACTTGAGATGATTTTTGTCCTGAGTGAGTAAAATTCTATTTTGCTCCATAGCTCCAGAAACATAATTATTTTCTGATTCAAACCTTAATAGAAATAGTTTTCTTAGCCAAGTCTGCACTGCATTCACCAATACAATATTGATTTTTCAGGAGAGATCAGAGCCCAGTCGGTGACCCAGCCTGATGTTCCTGTCTCTGTCTCTGAAGGAGACTCACTGGAGTTGAGGTGCATCTATTCCTATAGTGGAACACTTTATCTCTACTGGTATGTCCAATATCCCCACAAAGTCCCCCAGCTTCTCCTCAAGTACTTTCCAGGTGATACTCTGGTTAAAGGCATCAAAGGTTTTGAGGCTGAATTTAGGAAAAAGGAATCTTCCTTCAACCTGAGGAAACACTATGCTCACTGGAACGACTCTGCTGACTACTTTTGCGCTGTGAGTGACACAGTGCTTAGGACTGCAGGGGGAGCTGAACACAAACCTCCTGAGACAATAGGGAAGATTAGTCCTCCAGGGAACTTCTCTTAGTTCCTGAAATAACTGCATCTGAAAGCTCAGAGGAATTCAGAAAAATAGAGAATAGCAATGGGTTGTGACCAGTGATTTACCTTAGCTAAAGGAGACACCAGTGGGGATCAACATTATTTTTCAAGTCACAGTGATATGACTATTTGTAGTATATGCATTTGTATAATTGCTGGAAAGGGGGTAAGAGATGTAAAAGTATTTTTAAGAAATTTATGCTTATTTAATCTGTTTTGTTCTTCAGACTACACTCACTACCACCTGAGAGGATGATTATCTTTAGGACATTAAAGGTTACTGTCGTGGATTGAATTCTGTCCCCCCAAAACATGTGTCAACTTGGCTAGGCCATGACTCCCAGTATTGTGTAATTGTCCTCCATTTTGTGATCTGATGTAACAGTCCTCCATTTTGTGGTATTGTGTGATTATATGTTGTAAATCCTAAACCTCTATATGTTAATGAGGCAGGATTAGTGTGGGGGTGTATCTTGAGTCATGCCCCATACTAAAGGGCGTGACTCAAGTCACAGCCTTCCTCAAATCACACCGTTACTCAAGTCACCCCCTTGCTTGAATCTCATCTTTGATCTTACAAGAGATAAAAGGTGAGAGAAGAGGGACCTCATTACCACCAAGAAAGGAGACCCAGGAGCAGAGCATGTCCTTTGGACTAGGGTCCCTGCACTGAGAACCTCCTAGACCCAGAGGAAGATTGATACTAAGAGACATGGAGATCTTCAAGGAATGCCGGGCCCACAGCTGTTGAAAAGAGACAAGGACCTTCCTCCAGAGCTGACACAGAGAGAGAGCCTTCCCCTAGAGCTAACAATCTGAATTTGAATTTCTACCTTCCTAAACTGTAAGAAAATAAATTTCTGTTTGTTAAAGCCATCCACTTATGGGTATTTCTGTTATAGCAGCACTAGATATCTAAGACAGCTACCAACTCAGTTGCATGGCCTAAAATAACCACAAATGGGTACTTTATACAGGTATGAGTCAGGAGAAATGCCAGTTTCTTTCAATTCCAAACTAAAGTTGAGTATTGAGGACACATGAATTCTATTACCAAGGACTCCAAGCTCCTGGGAAGGCACTTTCCATCCTCACACCCTCAACCTTGCCTGAGATATCAAAATAGTTTTATTTATATGATTTTTTTGTAATTGTCAAAAACTTCATATAATACATAAATACATTAACAAGAGTGTAGAAATCCTCAATTATTTTATCACAATTATATTATGCCATGTAAGCAAATTATAACATTTAAAAAAATGAATATTATATTACCCGTATTTTCCATATTGTCTTAGTTATCTAGTGCTGCTATAACAGAAATACCACATGGATGGCTTCAACAAAGAGAAGTTTATTCTCTCACAGTCTAGTAGGCTAGAAGTCCAATTTCAGGGTGTTGGCTCCAGGGGAAGTCTTTCTGTCCCTGTCATCTCTGGAGGAAGGTCCTTTTCATTAATCTTCCCTTGATCTAGGAGCTTCTCAGCAAAGGGACCCTGGGTCTAAAGGACGTGCTCTTCTCCTGGCACTACTTTCTTGATGGTACGAGGTCCTCATGTTTCTCTGCTCACTTCTCTCTTCTATATCTCAAAAGAGATTGCTCAAGACACAACCCAATCCTGTAGATTGAGTCCTGCTTCATTAACATAACTGCTGCTAATCCTATCTCATTAACATCATAGAGATAGGATTTATAACATATAGAAAAATCACATCAGATGACGTAATGGTGGGAAATCACACAATACTGGGAATCATGACCTAGCCAAATAGACAGATATTTTTTGGGGACACAATTCAATCCACGACAGATGTTAATATATATAATGCTATATCCAAATTTAGGAGTGCTGGTGGTGCAGTGGTTAAGAGCTATGGGTGCTAACCAAAAGGTCAGCAGTTTGAATCCACCAGCTGCTCTTTGGAAACCCTATGGGGCCATTCTACTCTCTCCTGTAGGGTTGCTATGAATTGGAACTGACTTGAGGGCACCTAACAACAATGAAACATCCAAATTTAAATCTTCAATTAAAAAAAATTAAAACATTACAGATAAAATTGAAATGTCTTTAATTTTTCTCCTCAATTCCATTCTTTCCTTCCTCTCTGAAGACAAACTTACGATAATTGTTTCTTAGGTCCATTTTTAGTATTTCTAATATGTGTATGCTTGTCTGTAAATAACGTATGAGGATGTACTTTGTGTTTTTAAAATTTACATGAATGATATCCAATCATTGTATGTGTAATTGTGCAATCATTTTTTTCACTAAAATACTTTTGAGATAAAGAAAAATCTATACATATAGATATATTTCATTATTTTTAACTGCTATGTAGTATTCCATTTTATAAGTATTCCATATGTCCCTTTTTGATGGACATTGTACTGTGCAGTGCCACCACTGGTGGTCTTAGGCTCAACTAGACAACCAAATGTATAAAGCTCAATAGGTCACATATATATTGGTTTCCCTCAGAAGAATGTAAGACAGGAAAACACAGTATGCCAGGAGTGTGTTTAAAGGGAGTCCCCTCAGCTGTTCACACAGGAGTTCAGGAACTATGCTTTTTGCAACCTTCCCCCTACATACCAAGTGCTCAGGTTTAAGGGAATAAAACTTACAGGCTACCCAGAAGTAGAAGCCTCATGTCCCAAATAGGAACTGATATCTCCTGTAACAGTTAAAAATTCCACTGTCCCAAAGCTATGGCTTCTTACCAAGTATTTATAGTTCATTAACAGTCCAGATGCAGTTTGTCAATTATGGATCATGTTTACCATACTCAGTGTTACCTAGCAATGCAACTGACACTTCACTTTTAGCAGGTTTCCAGAGGAACAGAGGTAAAAATTACCTTAATTTTTCCATGTAGAAGTGGAAAGTGTTTTGTTAATTCTTTACTCGGGGGGTGTTTTTGAGTAACTTAGTAAATTCTTTACTCAATTTTTTATTATTATAAAAATGCTACTAGGAGTATAATTATAAATATTTCATTATATTCAGGTGCAGAATGTTCTATGTTATGCAACTGGGAGTGGGATTTTTGGTTATATGATCTGCATTTGAAAAAAATTTACTTGTTTTATGGATTGAATTGTGGTGCCCAAAATGTGTGTCAACTTGGCTAGGCCATGATTCCCAGTACTGTGTAATTGTCTACCATTTTGTCATCTGATGTGATTTTCCTGTGTTGTAAATCCTACCTCCATGATGTTAATGAGGCAAGATTAGAGGCAGTTATGTTAATGAGGCAGGACTTAATCTACAAGATTAGGTTGTATCTTGAGTCAATCTCTTTTGAGATATAAAAGAGAGAAGTGAGCAGAGAGACAGTGGGACCTCCTACCACTACGAAAGTAGAGCTAGCAGTGGAGCATGTCCTTTGGATCCAGGATCCCTGAGCTGAGATGCTTCTAGACCAGGGGAAGATTGATGACAAGGACCTACCCCCAGAACTGACACAGAGAGAAAGCCTTCTGCTGGAGCTGGCACCCTGAACTCAGAGAGAATGAATTTCTGTTTGTTAAAGCCATCCACTTGTAGTATTTCTGTTACAGCAGCACTAGATAAGTAAGATAACTTGCTATTGCCAAATTGTTCTCCCAAGTATGCTTACCAATATTCACCCTCATCAGTATAACAAAAGCACCTCTATTTTCTCACATCCTTGTGAATACTTGATAGTCCCTGTGTCAAACCCCCTCTTCTCTACCTGAGTTTCCTGCATTTCCTAAATAAACTACTCACTCTTAAATCCTTTTGTCAAGGTCAGCTTTTAGAGGAACCCAATCTAAGAGATTTGGTTCATATGTGGTCTGGTTCTAGGAAGCAAATGCTTAGAATGAGGTTCTGGAGTTAAATTATTCATGGCCAGAATGCAACAAAGATAAAATTGTTAGCGGTAAATGGGGTGGTGATAAATCCAGACCGGTTGCAGCATTACATGACTAATCACCTGTGGTAAATTGGCTTGGGAATTAGGTGTAAATTGTAGCACTGGTTTATGTAACATCTTTAGCATGGTGAATGGTGTTTTTAAGTACTGTGGAGCTGGCTACTTGTTGTTAGGTGCCATCACGGGAGGGCAAGAGCAAACTGGAACCAACCAACACCACTCTGTCTTTTACCATCTCTAACCAGCCACTATCTTCAGAAGATAATGGATACTGCTTCTTGTCTGCCTGCCAAATCTTATGCAAATTACTTTTGTACAAAACTAACTGTGCTGCCTGTGCCAAAACCCACTGCCATCAAGTCAAGATCCCGACTCTTTGAGACTCTATAGGACAGAGTAGAACTGCCCCATAATGTTTCCAAGGCTGTCATATTTATGAAAGCTGTCACATCTTTCTCCCATGGAGTGGCTAGTGGGTTTGAATTGCCAACCTTTCAGTTAGCAGCTGAGCATTTAACCACTGTGCCACCAGGGCTATTAAAGGGGAAAGGTGGACAAACTCCACTGTATCACTAACTATGTGGTAAGAATCAGAATGAATCTAATTCCCACATCTCCATTATTCTCATCACCAGCCACTTCGCTCGCGCTGCCTCTGGAAACTAATCATCCAGAATTAGGTCAGACTTCATCCTTGGCCACCTGAGCCATGTCAAAACATCTCTAGCCACCTGGGGCCAGGTCATTTGCTACCAGCAGTAGGCTCTGGAGTTTGTACAACTTCCAGAGCTTCAGACAAACTGTCGCCTCCCCCCAACCCCCTGAGACTAGGCCACATCCTAGAAAGACTCTATCCTTCATTGACTGCCCATGCAGACTTTCTCTGAATTAGACACTCAAAGCTATGTCAAGGTCTCATTGCTCCTGTGTGTTTGTTAGTTCTCTATAATGGCTCACAAAATTCAGATACTATTACCTATACTTAAAATTTCCCATACTTACGATTACCAATTTATTATAAACAGAAAGGATACAAGCAAAGAGACACAACAGGGAAGGTCTAGGAGAGTTCCTAGGGATCTCCATCATTCTGAAGAAATGCCAGTTTCTTTCAATTTCAAGCTAAAGTTGAATATTGAGGACATATAAATCCTGGCACCAAGAACTCCACACACCCTCTCCTGTGTATGGATGTTCTCACCAATCCAGAAAGCCCCCAATAAGGAAGCTCCAAAGTCCAGTGTTCCTTAGTCATTGGGCCCTCATGAATATGTATGACTCAATGAAGATGTTATGTTTGACTTCATCAAGCCCCCACCATTCCCGAAGCTTGTTGCCAGTGTAATCCCTACTCATTT
The DNA here is from genome assembly GCA_030035585.1 of Dugong dugon. Taxonomy (NCBI): domain Eukaryota; kingdom Metazoa; phylum Chordata; class Mammalia; order Sirenia; family Dugongidae; genus Dugong; species Dugong dugon. The sequence goes on from CM057472.1 coordinate 22,874,716, forward strand.
ACACATGCTTAAATGTTGCCTGCATGTTTTAGAAAAACAAAGACACCTCAGTTGCTAGAGAAATTCCAAGGGTTATTTTCAGAAACTAGAGACAAAAATGAAACCTAATTCTTTGTCCCCCACACTAACTCAGAAACATAGAAGTGAGGAGGTTCTTGAAAATGTAGTTTTCTATTAAAAAAAGTTGAGAGAATAATGCAGCACAGAAAACCAAGAGTCATTATAAAGCAAATGGAAGTCTTAATCTCCTGAATATCATACTAGCCCAATCCAATGATTCCTCAAACAATTTTTTTTCATTGTGTTCTGTAAGAATTACTCAGGAATCTATAATGTATATCTGAGCAGGTGGAATGTTTGGAGCCCCAGCTTCAAGAAGTATACCCTGTTGTCATCTAGTTGATTCCAACTCATAGCAACCCCATGTGTTACATTGTAGAACTGACCCTGTGAGTAGGATCGTGATTAAGGACTTGTGGTGGCTCTAGAGTCTTGGTTTCAGGTTTCAGGTTTCAGGTTTCAGGGTAAGGTGTATAAATCGGATCGCTAACATCACCTCTGTTTTCTGAGAGGGTTGTCTGAGAGGTTGAAGAGGACAGAACTGCTTTGTGTAGGGCCAGCTGAGTGTGGGATTGAAAAATCTGCCACGGTTAGTGTTTGCTTACTGTTTGTGTGTATGTGTGTCTGTCCTTGTGAAGCCTCAGAGATCTTGTGCCGCCTTCGTGGACATGTCAATCCTTATCTGTATAAGACCTGTCATCAGATTCGTAAATATTTCTGGTCCCATTTTTTTTAGGTGGGATGACTGGTTTCATTGGTAAGAAGTTTATCACTCTCAGGTCATTCTAGAAGGACACCTCCAGGGAGTTTGGGGGCCCAGAATGGGAATTCGTGGAATTCTGACTGAATTGAGCATAATTGGAATGGAAGTGGATTTTCAGGTAGACTGTATAATAAATCACGATTGGGGTCAGAAGAAAGGAGTTTGTCTATTAACATCCACCAAGGAGAAAGCACCCACTACAGGGGGAGGTTCACCTATCCCTGCTGAATCTCCCTTGGGTTGTATTCTAGTGAACTGGAAAAGGTACAGCTATGAACCCATGATTAAGAAAAAATTGATATTTTTATGCAATAATGTTTGACCCCCATATCAATTAGTAGACCAGGAAAATTGGCCAGAACATGGGTCTATGGCTTACAGTACGATTCTGCAGCTTGATTTGTTTTATAGGAGAGAAAAGAAATGGGATGAGGTCTCCTATGTCCAAGCTTTCACGTCCCTTTACCAGACTATAATCCCTTCTAACTAAGTTCTTTTTCAGGGAAAACTGAAGGCAAAAGTGCTCCCTGAATCCTCAACAGAGTACTCCCTCTTGGAAGGATTAGTCCTGGTACTTGCTTCAGCCACCCTTCCCCTTGGTTTTGAATACAGTGGAATCTCCCCTCAGCCTGCGCACTGCTCCAGTGATAGGGGTCTCAGGGAAGCTGTCTACCGGCCCGTTTCTCCAACAAGTAAGTACGAAATTAGGAAAAAATTCCTGAATTCCTCTATATGCCCGAATGTCCAGTCCCCCTTTTAGAGAGGGACCGCCTATCGAAATTTGGGGCCCAGATCACTTTTAAACCGTACCAAATGTTAGTACAAATCCCACCTGAAAGCTCATGCACTCTGCAGGTGGCACTGTTGCAAGAGGAACCTAGTGACATTCCTTTCCATATTCAACAAGAGGTAAATCCAGAGGTCTGGGCATCAGAAAGGCCTGGGCGAGCTAAGTCAGCTGCTCCAGTTAAAATAACCTTAAAAGCTGGAGCATCTGTTACAAATCAGAGACAATATCACCTCTGCAAAGAGGCTTTGGAAGGGATCGCACCACTAGTACATCAATACATACAAATTGGACTTTTAAAATTTTTCCAGTCCTCATTCACACCCCTATTCTGCTGGTATTGAAACCAGGAACAAAGGAGTACCAGTTTGTTCAAGACTTAAGGAAAATCAACCAAATAGTAGAGGATATCCATCCAGTGGTGCCCAACCCATATACCATCTTGGTTACTATACCCAGTCAATGTGCTTGGTCTTCAGTGCCGGGTTTAAAAGATACTTTCTTTTGCATTCCTTTACACCTTGTGTCTCAGCCTCTGTTTGCTTTTGAATGGATTGACAGTAAGACCGGGACTAAGAGACATCTCACATGGCAGGTTCTGGTCCAGGGATTTTAGAACTCCCCCACTATTTTTGGGGAAAGTCTAGCCAGAGACTTGAGGGCATTGAGGCCAGAAAGAGGTCTTGTCCTGCAATATGTGGACAATATTTTGATAAGAAGTGAGACTAAAGAAGACTCTGCCCAAAACACCATATTGGTCTTGAATCATTTGGCTGAATGTGGATATCCAGTTTCCCAGGAAAAGGCCCAGATATCCCAACAACAAGTAAAATATCTGGGATTCCAAATATCACAGGGATAATAAAACCTCCTCCAAGATCAGAAAGAAGCCATTATGCAGGTGGCAATTCCTACCTCTAAGCGACAGCTACAGGGTTTCCTTGGGATGGTTGTGCTTTGCAGAATTTTCTTGGCGAAACCCCTATATGAGGCTCTTAAAGGGGAGAAGAAGGAACCCTTACTATGAACAAAAGAATGTTAGCAGGCTTTTGAAAAGATTAAGTATAAGTTGATGACTGACGCAGCACTAGGGTTGCCTGACCTCCAAAAACCTTTTGAACTATTCATGAGAGACAGGGGATTGCTGTGGGAGTGCTAACCCAAACCTTGGGACCTGCCAGACGACCGGCGGCCTACTTTTCAAAACAGTTGGACAACGTGGCCCGGGGATGGCCCCCGTTGTCTTCAAGCCGTGGCTGCAACATGTGACCTGTTTCAGGAAGCCGAGAAATTCACCCTTGGACAAAAGGTAACAGTGAACACCCCACATACAGTTCTGCCCCTTTTGGAACAGAAGGGGGGTTTTTGACTCACGGTGGGCTGAATGGGAATATACCAGACAATCTTGTCTGATAACCCAAATGTAGTCTTAAAGGCTGTCTCTTCCCTCAATTCTGCCACACTGCTACCTATTTCAGACGATGCTTCTGTACATGATTGCCTAGAAATAACTGAAGGTTATTCTAGCAGACCAGATCTTTCAGATGTCCCTTCGACTGACCCAGAGATAGAAATGTATACAGACGGAAGTAGTTTCTTGTATGAGGGACGCTGCAAGGCAGGATATGCCGTGGTAACATGAACTGAAGTTTTAGAGGTGGCTCAACTTCCCGTTGGGACTTTGGCTCAAAAAACTGAACTCATTGCCCTCAGACAGGCCATGTGACTAGGGGCAGGGAGATGCACAACTGTGTATACGGACAGTAAATATGCCCACCTGGTCCTTCACTTTACTCGCTTGGCGCCTTGTGGAAAGACAGAGGACTGCTGACACCTGCCAACAAAGAAGTAAAACAAGTACCAGAAATCTTGGAACTTCCGAAGGCAGTTAATGACCCCTTTCAGGTAGCAGTGGTATATTGTCCTGGACACCAAAGGGGACAATCTCCCGAGACAGTAGGGAACCGGAAGGCGGATGCAGAGGCAAAGAAGGCTGCAATGCGAGAAGATGGGACAGGAACAGAGATGGCCTTAATCCCCATCTGGACCCTGCCAACCTTCCCACCCCCATCTACACCACCCAGGACCTGGAGAGGGCAAAAGATGTGGCTATCATCTCACTTCTCATTCTAGATGGTTGTTGAACTCTGAAGGGAACGAGTTGTTACCGGAAGCTCAAGTATACAGTATAGTATCAACTCTACATGAAGGGACTCGCTACGGGAAAGATGCGTCTCGAATGGATCCAACAGGTGGTCACTGGGCCAAATCTTTTAAAACCATCTGGGATGTTACAAAGAGGCGTCACCTACGTGTAAAACACAACCCAAAGACTGTGCCCTACCCAACGGAACCGAGAGTCCAACACCCAGGAACAAACATGGGAGAAGACTGGCAAGTGGATTTCACAGAAATGCCCTAGGCACCCGGGAACTTCAGGTACCTGTTGGTCTCTGTGGACACCTACTCAGGGTGGGTAGAGGCTTTCCCTTGTCAAACAGAACAAGCCCGGGAGGTAACCAAGGCATTGCTCAAGTAAATCATACCTTGTTTCGGTCTACCCATCTCAGTCCAAAGTGATAATGGGGGAGCTTTTATGGCAACAATTACACAAGAAGTCAGTAAGGCTCTAGATATAAATTGGAAGTTACACTCAGCTTGGAGACCACAATCAACTAGAAAAACTGAGAAAATGAATCGTACCTTGAAGAAGACCTTGGTGAAATTTTGCCAGGAAACAAACTCCACTTGGATACAAGTTTTGCCTATTGCCTTGCTCAGAATTTGGGTAGCCCCTCTAAGCAGGCTTAAATTAAGCCCTTATGAATTGATATATGGGAGACTATTCCTGAAAAAGTTGACTTTCCCAACCTTGGTAATGACTGAGGTGGAGAAAAGAGACTGGGTCCGTTCCCTGGGAACCATTACAAACACTGTTAGTCAATATACTTCTTCCCATTTGTCTTTCCCTTCTGACACTCCCCTTCATAGGTTCCAACCTGGATATTGAAACCTATTGAAAACCTGGAGAAATCAAACCCAGAGGATCAATTGGCTCCTAGGTGGGAAGAACCTTTCGAAGTTCTGACAACCCACTTGTCTCTAAAATTGGCAGGAGTGGCCTCCTGGGTGCATCATTCAAGAGTAAAAGCAGCCCCACCAGTTGAATAGAGAAGCAGAAAACAAACAGCCATCATACTCTTGTACTCCAGGGCCTGAAGTACAAGTTCAAGAAGCTTACAGTACAATGATTTTAGCCTTGTTTCTCTTTATCTTTTTGCTTTTCCAGGAAACATGGCCAGGAGAGGTGCCAGTAATCCTATAGGCCAAGGGGACACTGACCCTGCAGGCTGGGGACACTTTGACTCTCCCATGTTTGGTCTCATCCTTAACGCCAGTGGGTCCCATCAAATGGATTATGGAATAGCCCGAAAAAGGACAAATCACTGTTTGGGACTTCAAGACCACTGGCTCCAACCGGGTAACACATATGGCTGACACCACCCAGTCACAAAATTGGGATTGTTCAATCACAGTCTCGGTTATGAGTTTGTCTGACATTGGGACATATTATTATGTAAAGTACAGAAAAAGCTCACCCCAAGATGTGGAGATAAGCAGGGGAGAGGGGATTTGAGTTACTGTGGTGGGATGTCAAGAGCCTACCCACCTTCCCGATGGGTGGGATTGGTCTTCCAATGGTCTGGTTACTATGTCTCAAGCCGTAGCCACAGGGGGCAACCTCAGCAATTGTTGGGTGTGCCATCACCTCTCACTGTCAGGGGCTCCTCTAAACCTGGTAGCACCTGTTTTTGATTATACCAAGGAAATACCTGACTGCATTTTATCCCAAGAAGCCCGTAAGGCCCCAATACGAGCAAGACTCGTATAATACCCCTTTTCCATCCCCTGCTTCTCCCTTGCTGAACTATATAACCACACTTCAGAACACAAATGGGAGATCAGGTCACAAGATCCTCGAGCAAAAGTGGCCCAACAAGTTTTTTGAGACTTTGGACTTCTCTCCTGGAATCAATCTTTGGTGGTTCCCCAGTTAACCAATATTAAGTGCTAGTATTCCAGGAAGTTCTAACCAGAACCTGTCCTTATGTGCTCCATGGGGATATACGTTTTTATGTAGAGGAAAAGCATACCCCACTAGTGAGAACCCCACCCCCAAAAGTCACCCTATACGTGGGCTATCTAGTGCTTAACTGGAATTCATTATGTGGGTCAGTACACCCTGAGGTTTTTAACCTTTCCCACTCAGTTCCACCCACCATCCACTCATTCAGAAAAAAGGGTTATTTGGAAGAAACAAAATATTTTCTCTATGGACCAAGTTTCTTTACAGGTGGCAGGAAAAAATGCCAATCCAGTTCTGGAAAAGATTGGACTCCGGTGGTGGTTCTTAAGAGCAATCATCCTGGGATTAAGAGTATATCACATGGAAATGGCTATCAAGAATTCATCAGATGCCCTCCACCTATTTGATCTTGGGACTGAGAAAGCACTCAAAGCCCAACAAACCTCTTTGAACTCCCTGGTGAGGTCGCCTTTGACCACAGAATTGCTTTGGACTTCTTATTGGCAAAGTCAGGAGGTATATATGCTATAATAAATAAAACCTGCTGCGCTTAGATAAATACCATAGGAGAAGCTGAAATAGGGTTAGATGCCATTCATAAGGTAACTAAATGGACAGATGCCAAATTGAGACAAGAAGATGCATCGAGCTGGTTCTCCAGCATTTTTCCTTCCTTGAGATCCTGGTTAACCCCCTTAATTACCTTAGGAATAGTGATTATTCTAGTTTGTTTTTGTCTTCCCTGTTTTATGAAAGCATTGGCAAGAGGAACTACAAACACTGTTAAGGCTGGAGAAATTTTTACCCTGGTAAGTCGGGATCCCCCTTCTTCAGGGTCTGGAGACGCATGACATATAATTCACCAAGAAGCAGCCAACTTCCACTCTAACTCACCCGCCCCCGTCTACAGCCCTTAGCCAATACTGGGAGGTTTCTCACCCCAGCGATGCCCCTAACTAGCAGGAAGTATCCGGAAAAAAGTGATGCTCTGTTTCCCAAGATTGAGAAGCTTCCAATAAAAAGGGGGGATTGGAACAGGCTTCATAAGCTCAATTACCACCATTACTGAATAATTTATTCCCACCATTACTAGCCCCTGCTTTGTCTCATATTAGTTTTTCTTCTTTCTCCCTCCTCCTATTCCAGTCCCTATAAAAGTTTAAGATTAACTAAAGTTTCCCCTTGAAGGGTGGCAAACAAATTGATAACCTTCAAGGACTGCCAATAAGAGGGTAACTCATCTGAGACGTGCCAATCGTGACCACAGTGAAGAGAATCTTTGCTCCTTTGTGAAGCCCCAGTAAAATGACAGTAAAGATATTTAGAAAGGTAAAAATCCATGAGATCACTGTTGTTGTTGTTTGGTGCCGTTGAGTCAGTTCTGACTCATAGTGACAATGGAACGAAACACTACCTAGTCCTGAGCCATCCTCACAACTGCTGCTCTGTTTGAGCCCATTGTTGCAGCCACTGTGTCAATCCATCTTGTTGAGGGTTTTCCTCTGTTTCACTGACCTTCTACTTTATCAAGCATGATGCCCTTCTCCAGGGACTGGTCTCTCCTGATAACATGTCCAAAGTATGTAAGACAAAGTCTTGCCATCCTTTCTTCTAAGGAGCATTCTGGTTGTACTTCTTCCAAGACAGATTCGTTCGTTCTTCTGGCAGTCCATGGTATATTCTCTAGTCTTCACCAACACCATAATTCAAAGGCATAAATTCTTCTTAAGTCTTCTTTATTCATTGTCCAGCTTTTGCATTAATATTAGTTGATTGAAAATGTCATGGCTTGGGTCAGGCTCACCTTAGTCCTCAAAGTGACATTTTTGCTTTTAACACTTTAAAGAGGTCTTTTACAGCAGATTTGCCCAATGTGATAAATACATCTTTTAATTTCTTGACTGCTGATTCTGTGGGCATTGATTGTAGATCCAAGTACAGTGAAATCCTTTGCAATTTCAATATTTTCTCCATTTATTGTCATGTTGCTTATTGGTACAGTTGTGAGGATTTTTGTTTTCTTTATGTTGAGGTATAATCCATACTGAAGGCTACAGTCTTTGATCTTCAACAGTAAGATCTTCAAGTCTTCTTCACTTTCAGCAAGCAAGGTTATATCATCTGTATATCATAGGCTGTTAATTAGTCTTCCTCCAATCCTGACGCTGAGTTCTTCTTTATACGGTCTAGCTTCTTGGATTATTTATTCAGCACACAGATTGAATAAATATGGTGAAAAGATACAATCCTGACACACACCTTTGCTGACTTTAAACCATGCAGTATCCCACTGTTCCATTTCAACGACTGCCTCTTGGTCTATGTACAGGATCTGCATGAGCACAATGAAGTATTCTGAAATTCCCATTCTTTGCAATGTTCTATCTGTAGAGAGGCTCAATGGACCCTGAATGCAATGAAAATTTGTGTATGGTTTTGAATGGGGATAAAGTGGTTGAATTATATCTTAAGGCAGTCTAATGGTTAACAATGAAGATCTCATGATATTACATAGTTTCTCCATTTTAAAGGAAAATAGAATTTTCATTTTTTTGAGGAGAGAACTATCATAGGACTAAAGTGATCTGCCTCCGGTAAGATTATAGCCAAGTGCAGATTGCAACTAACAAAAACAAAACAACAAGCCATAGAATTTAGTAAGAATCTGTTTATATTTGTTTCCAACACTTAGCTGGGCATGCTACATACTGTTTTAGTTTCCTCAAACCAAAAAACCAAACTTGTTGCCATTGATTCAATTCTGACTCACTGTGTAGTTTTCTTGGCTGTGATCTTTATGGAACCTGATTTCCAGGCATTTCTTCCATGGGTGGATTTGAACTGCCAACGTGTTTACACCACCCAGGAACATTTTTAGTTTCCTAGGGCTGCCATAACAAATTACCACAAATTAGGAGACATGAAACAAGAGAAATTCATTCTTTCACAGTTCTGGAGGCCAGAAATCCCAAAATCAAGGTGTCGGCCCAGTTGGTTCCTTCTGGAGGCTCTGAGGAAGAATGTGCTTCGTCCTTTTCTTCTAACTTTTGGTGGCTGCTGGCACTACTTGGAGTCCCTTGACTTGCTGCTGCATCATTCTAATCTCTGCCTCTGTCTCCATATAGCAGTCTTCCCTGTGTGTCTCTTTAAATTTTTCTCAAGTTATAAGCACATCAGTCATTGGATTTAGGGCCCACCCTAATCCACTATGACCTCATTTTAATTTGATTACGTCTGCAAAGACCCATTTCCAAATAAGTTCACATTCACAGGATATGGGTGGGCATGATATTTGTGGGGACACTTTTCAACACATCCACCACTCTTCTGTCAGTTTGTCATACTGTGGAGGCTTGTGTACTTTGGAAAACACTCAAAATACGACTGGGGAAGAACTACCTCCTCAAACTAGAGTAGACCTTAATGACATGGATGGAGTAATGCTTTTCATTTGCTGATGTGCCACAACTCAAAATGAGAAGAAACAGCTGCAAACATTCACTAATAATCGAAAGGTCGAATGTATGAAGCATGAATATAGGAAAACTTGAAGTTGTCAAGTAAGAAATGAAACATGTACAGGTTGATATCCTAGGCATTAGTGAGGTGCAATGGACTGTTTTTGGGCATTTTGAATCAGACAGTCATACGATCTACTATTGACGGAATGAAAAATTGAAGAGGAATGGTGTTGCATTCATCATCAAAAAGAACATAACAAGATCTATCCTGAAGTACAATGCAGTCAGTGATATGACAATATCCATAGGCCTACAAAGAAGATCAGCTAATATGACTATTATTCAAATTTCCACACCAACCACTAATGCCAAAGATGAAGAAACGGAAGATTTTTTACCAACTTCTCCGGTCTGAAATTGATCAAACATGCAATCAAGATGCATTTGATAAATATTGATGACTGGAATGCAAAAGTTGGAAGCAAAGAAGAAGGATCAGAAGTTGGAAAATATGGCCTCGGTGATAGAAATGACAATGGAGATCACATGATAGAATTTTGCAGGACCAATGCCCTATTCATTGGAAATATCTTTTTTCAACTGAATAAATGCTGACTATCAACATGGACCTCTCCAGATGTAATACACAGGAATGAAATCGACTACATCCATATAAAGAGATGATGGAGAAGTTCAATATCATCAGTCAGAACAAGGCCAGGGGCTGACTGCAGAACAGACAATCAATTGCTCATATTCAAGTTCAAGTTGTAGCCGAAGAAAATTAAAACAAGTCTATGAGAGCCAAAGTACGACCTTCAGTATATTTTAGAGACCATCTCAAGAATGGATTTGACACATTGAACACTAATGACCAAAGACCAGATGAGTTGTGGAATTACATCGAGGACATCATACAAAAGGTCATTAAAAAGACAGAAGAGAAAGAAAAGACCAAAATGCATCTCAGAAGAGACTCTGAAACTTGCTCTTGAACATAGGGTAGCTAAAGAGAATGGAAGAAATGATGAAGTAAAAGAGCTGAACAGAAGATTTCAAAGGAGGGCTTGAGAAGACAAAGTAAAGTATTATAATGAAATGTGCAAAGAGCAGGAGTTAGAAAATCAAAAGAGAAGAACAGGTTGGCATTTCTCAAGCTGAAAGAACTGAAAAAAAACATTCAAGCCTCTAGTTGCAATGTTGAAGGACTCTATGGGCAAAAAAGCATCAAAAGAAGATGGAAGGAATACACAGTTACTGTATCAGAAAGAATTGGTCGACATTCAACCATTTCAGGAGTTAGCATATGATCAAGAACTGATGGTACTGAAGGAAAAAGTCCGAGCTGCACTGAAGGCACTGGCGAAAAATAAGGCTCCAGGAATTGATGGAATACCATTGAGATGTTTCAACAAATGGATGCAATGCTGGAAGCATTCACTTGCCTATGCCAACAAATTTGGAAGACAGCTATTAGGCATACCAACTGGATAAAAACCAAAACCAAATCCATTGCCTTCTAGTCGATTCAACTCATAGAGACCCTATAGGACAGAGTAGAACTGCTGCATAGGGTTTCCAAGGATTTGAATTGCTGACATTTTGGTTAGCAGCCTAGCTCTTAACCACTGCTAGAGATCCATATTTGTGCCCATTCCAAAGAAAGATGATCAAACAGAACAGGAAAATTATCAAACAATATCACATGCAAGTAAGATTTTGCTGAAGATCATTCAAAAGTGGTTGCAGCAGTACATCTACTCGGAATTTCCTCTTCTGAATCAAGCTGGATTTAGAAGACGTGGAATGAGAGATATCATCGCCAATGCCAGATGGTCTTGGCTGAAAGCAGAGAATATCAGAAAGATGTTTACCTGTGTTTAATGGACAATGCAAAGGTATTGGGCTGTGTGGATCATAAAAAATTGTGGATAATATTGTGAATAATGAGAATTCCAGAACAATTTATTGTGCTCGTGTGGAACCTGTACATAGATCAAGAGGCAGTCATTCAAACAGAACAAGGTATACTGTGTGGTTTAAAATCAGGAAAAGTGTGCATCAGGGTTGTATCCTTTACCATACTTATTGCTGAGCAAATAATCCAAGAAGTTGGACTATATGAAAAAGAATGGGGCATCAGGATTGGAGAAAATCTCATTAATAACCTGCAATATGCAGATGATACAACCTTGCTTGCTGAAAGTGAAGAGGACTTGAAGCTCTTAACATGTTGAAGATTAAAGACTACAGCCTTCAGTATGGACTACACCTCAATATAAAGAAAACAAAAATCCTCACAACTGGGCCAATAAGCAACATTATGATAAATGGAGAAAAGACGAAGCTATCAAGGATTTCATTTTACTTGAAGCCACAATCAACTCCCATGGAAGCAGCAGTGAAGATATTGCATTGGGCAAATCTACTGCAAAAGACCTCTTTAAAGTGTTCAAAAGCAAAGATGTCACTATGAGGACTAAGGTGAACCTGACCCAAGCCATGGTATTTTCAGTTGTCTCATGTGCATGAAACTTATTTGGGTAGTTCAAATCTCAGGTCAATTCCTGAATCTCAGAATCGAGTTGATGGCAATGGGTTTGTTTTTTGTTTTATCTACTACATTAGGTTAGGTCTGTTTTGCATATGTGCTACTCAGGGGTTAGTCTGAGACTTGTTAGACTCAGTTCAGTTTCTAAAGCTTTGTTATTCTTGTTTGGGTGTGCTCCGTGCACGAGGCAAGTTGGGATTATTCTGGGATTTAAGCAGAGATCCCGTTCACTCTTTCTGCCCCCTCAGGGTCCCCTTACTCTAGTCCAGAATGCAGGGCAAGAAAGACCATGATTCTTTTGGAGTGTTAGCCTTCTGTGTCAGTGCTGCCTGCCCTGCATCTGGTGCTTGTCATACAGGCAAAGCTAAGAGAGGAAAATCTCATCATAGTTTTGGGAAGAAGTAAACATGTTATGTGGAAGTATAAATATAAGATCTCAGAAAATAGAAGCAACACACTAATAAGCTGCCTGTGGGGACTCTGAATCCTTGGTTCTGTGCCTGGCCTCCAGAAGGCAATGCTGCACAAACTAGAGAACTTGTTTCTGTTGGAAGATCAGCATCATGGGCTCAGCCCCTCCTGCCTGCAGCTGGCTGAGGAACTCTCAGTGAATTCTTTGCTGATAGGGACAAGGAATAAGAATCAGAAGTCACAAAACATCCAGGCTCACCTCAGCAGTTTTGGTATTTTTATCTAAGTAAAGAACTTGTCCAACTTAACATTCCCCACAGCTTCTTTTTCCAAGGCTTTGAATCCCAAGCTATTTTCCTGCCTGCTCAGGAGAGATCTTCAGAAAAGAGCCTGTGGCATCTCCACTGCTCAGCCATGTTCCTGTTTTTCATCCCAGTACTTGAGATGATTGTTTCCCTGAGTGAGTGAAATTTTATTATAATTCATAGTTCCCCAGAATCTGATTGGAAATACTTTTCCTAGTGAAGTCAATATTGCATTCCTTGATGTGACATTGATTTTGCAGGAGACGCCAGAGCCAAGTCAATGACCCAGCCTGATGGTCCCTTCTCTGTCTCTGAAGGAGCCTCATCGGAGTTGAGATGCAATTACTCCTATGGAGCAACTCTTTATCTCTTCTGGTACATTCAATACCCCAGCCAAGGCCTCCAGCTTCTCCTCAAGTACATTTCAGGGGACTTCTTGTAATGGCATCAAAGGTTTTGAGGTTGAATTTAGGAAGAGTGAAAACTCCTTTCACCTGAGGAAATCCTCTTCCATTGGAGCAACTCAGCTGAGAACTTCTGTGTTCTGAGTGACACAGTACCTAGAACTGCAAGGGGAGCTGAACACAAACCACCTGCAATAGTGGTGTTCTCAGAGTCTCAAAAATCTCTTGTGGTATTTTTATGGATTTTTTTTCATTTCTTATGTTTTTGCAGATTTTGATGAATGGGTTTGTTAACTTTCTTTGCGGTTACCTTGAAATTTACCCTTATCTTCCTAAGTTTGAACCAGGTATTAGCTGGTATTGCCTTGCCTTCTTCTCCATTAGAAAATTCTATACCTACACCGTTTATTCCCTCTTTTATTGTTCTGACATTATTGTCATTTATAGATTAATTTCCCTGGTACCATGTTGTAATTCTTTTGGTTTTGGACAGTCCTTGAGAGTTCATTTCCTAGGTTGGTATCTGGCTGGTATGAACTCACATCCTAGATTCAGGCTGTGTTCTGATGTTGTTTGTACTGAAACCAAAGGACTCCATTTAATAATTTTTGTAAATTTGGTTTGGTTTTTACATATTCACTTAATTTCTGTTTATCTGGAAATGTTCTAATTTCACCATCATATTTGAAGAAGAGTTTTGCAGGATATGTTATTCTTGGTTGACAATTTTTTTCTTTGAAGATTTTAGATATGTCATCCCATTGCCTTCTTGCCTGCATGGTTTCTGCCAAATAATCAGAGCTTAGTCTTATTGTTTCCCCTCTGTATGTGACTTTTTGTTTTTCTTGAGCTGCTCTCAGGATTCTTTGTTTGTCTTCGGTTTTAGCAAGTGTGATTATGATATGCCTTGGTGATTTTCTCTTGGGGTCTATCCTATATGAGGTTTGTTGAGCTTCTTGGATGGTCAGCTTTTCATCTTTCATATTAGGGAAGTTTTCTGTGAGCAATTCTTCAATAATCCTCTCTGTGTTTTCTGTTTTCTCCCCCTGTTAAGGAACTCTGATCACTCGAAAATTTTTGCTTTTGTTTGTATCCCACATAATTCTGAGGATTTCTTCATTTTTTTTTTCTGATTTTTCTCAAAGTTTTATCCAAGTGTTTGTCTTCAGTTTCACTGATCCTGTCTTCCATTGTTTCAAACCTGCTCCTCAGCCCTTCTATGACGTTGTCCATTTCTGAAATCTTGTAGTTTATATTTTGGATTTCTAATTGTTGTTTTTGTATAATTTCTAGTTATGAATTTATTTTGGCATTTTGTTCCTGTATCGTTTTCCTGAATTCTTCCATTTTTTTGGTCTGAATTTTCTGTGAATTTGTCTATTTTTTCCTCATGCTTGTCTGCTTTTTGCTTTGACTCTTGGATAGCTCTGAATATTAGATATTTGAATTCCCTACCAAGTAGTTCTAGTGTCTTTTCTTCCTCTGGAAAGTCATCGGTGTTTTATTTTGGACACCTACTAGAACCATCCTGTCCTGTTTTTTTTATGTGTTTTGATATTATCTACTGTCTTCAGGACATTCAGTAGTTATTTTCTTTGTCTATTGATTGTAGATTTGTTTGTTTCATCCTGCATTTTTGTTTTATTTGGTTATGTCTGAGCTGACAGACTGTGTGTTCTTTGTTGTTTGCTCATCTGTGGGCATGACACTTTTCACATCCTTGTCCAATGGGCAGGGCCAGTTTCTCAGCTATGGTTCAGTAGGGCAAGCCCAGTGGGTGCTCTGTCTCCTGCTGGGAGCTCCATGAAGCTGCCTTCCTGTACTCCCTGTCCGCAGACCTCTGATATGGGTGGGGTGAATCCAAGCGGCACAGACCCTGCACTTCCTGTCTGGCTAAGCGACTGAAGCCAGCTAGGAAGGAGTGGAGGCCAAGTGGGCGGGAGAAGGATGGGATGTGGGAAGGCATATATCACTTGTTACTGGTTGTTCTATCTCCTGCTGGGAGCTCTGTGAGGCTGCTTTCCCTTACTCCTTGTCTGCTGATCTCTGACAGGAGTCCAAGATGGTGAATCCATGCTGCATTAGCTGATAGGGAACCTCTGCAAGTATCTCTCCTCGCTCTCCATTCTCTGTTAGTTTCTTATTCCATTCCATGCTTGGCTGAGTTCTTTATCTCTTCATTAGATGCTTAGGGTTCCAGGATTGACGTTTGTCTCTGTTTTATTTAGTTTTTGGGGTCTTTGCTGTGGAGGTACGGTGTGGTGCTTCTGTCTATAGTGCCATGTTGGCTCCACCTCCTCCTGTGGTATTTTTAAAGAATTCCTGTTATATGGTGGCAAATGAAGCAAAGAGGGCTGACAAGACACAAGTACTTCTATTTGAATCTGCATTTCCTGCTGTGCCCAATGTGTGATAAATGTTGCTTTCAGAAGCTTTTTGCTCTTTATAGAAACTACAGAATACTAAATAGCACTCTAGAATGATGGAAGCAACAGTGTTCTTATCACCTAATAATCAGATGCTCAAGGACTTCCCTTAAGGTTGACTGCTTTAAGGGACTGACTACATGAATTATGTGTGACATGGCCTAGGAGAAACTGTGTTTTCATCCCTCATTTCCTCTCTCAACTAACCCAGAAAACAAAAGATGAGATTGTCATGTTCTTTCCCTACAATTTTGCCTCCTCCTCTCTTTGCAATTTTGCCTCCTCCTCACTGGTCACTTTTAAATGATTTTGTTGGAATTTTTTTCCCCTGCTCTTTGCTGCTCACAGTGTGTTGGAATATACTGTCTCAGTTCTAAGTACCTCTGCTTAGCAGAGGTTATGACAAAATATCAATCAACAGTAGGAGATTGATTAGAATTGTGAAGGGCTTAGAAAACTGTCACGGTCATTTAGTTCTGGCAACTATTTAAGAATAGTGCAGAAGGATAATGAAGATTAAGATTCATCAGTGTTTCTCTGAAGACTTTATCTCAGTTATAAAAATAGCTTTGTATTCTTCTGGTATCTTAAATTCTTCAAACCTACATCAGAAATCTGTGGAAATAATCCCTTTTGCTTCTTTGTGACATTCTTCTATACTGACATTTTTTCTCATTGCTTTTACTCTGCTTTCAAATGAATTCACTGTTGGAATATCAGAGTTTGATTTTTATATCCTAACACTGTTATAATCAATCATGTAATAAGTTTAGGAATGCCAAGCTCTGCTATAAATATAAGAATTAAAGTGGACACTAGGAAGTCACTGGACCCAGTATAAATTTATGGCTTTCTTCTGGCTAGGATGGAAGGAACTGTATAAGAAGCATTTATAGTCCTTGTGTACTTGAAGCCATGGAGGATAACAAGTAGTCTGGAGAAAGAAGAGAAGGAGGAAGAGGGAGCTTGCTAGCTACTAATTGGCTAACACTATAATGTATAAGGGGAGCCCTGGTAACGTTTGGCTGCTAACCAAAAGGACAGCAGTTCGAAGCCACCAGCTGCTCCCTGGAAACCCTATGGGGGTAGTTCTACTCTGTCCTGTAGAGTCACTATGAGTTGGAATTGACTCAACGGCAATAAGTTTTTTTTTTTTTTTAAATAATGTGTAAGAGGGTAGGTGCGTAGGAACCCTCAAAATAGATGGAGAATAAGTAGATTGTGGCCAATGATACACGTTAGCCAAATGATGAACTGGGAGAGCAACAGTATTTTTTAGGTCATAGTGATATGATTATATGTGGTAAATGTATTTGAATGATTGCTAGACGGGTGTAAGAGAAGTAAATAGGGGCATTAGAGACATAATATTATTAATAAGAAATATATGTTCAGTTAATGTCCCCCTCTTTCCCTTCCTCTTTCCTTCCTTTCTATTTTTGGACCGGACTCTCTTCTGCCTCCCATAGGCTGAGTATCTTCAGGGGACTCAGCCAAAGGGACTATGGAGGGCACTTGATGCAGATTTGTATGAAAAAAAGAACTTTCAGTTTCTTTTGATTCTGAACTCAAATTGAGAACTGGAGAAAAATAAGTTTTGCATCAAGGTGCCCAAGCAGCTGGGAGAACATCCTCCATCTCTCCACCCCCAGTTCTGCCTGAGAAATCAAAGTAGCTTTCCTTTTCCCTTCCTTCTTTCCTTCCTTTCTCTCTTTCTTCCTATGATTAATATTTCATGTTATTTATGTGATTAAATCATTATTATGAGAAAATTTCTACAATACAAATTGTATTAAGAAAAAAGTGGAGATCCTGGGTTATTTTTATCAATAAAATTAATAATTCTGACTTTTCATGGAATTAACTGGTTTTTACCACATACCCCATCAGCCAGAAGTGGCTGGTCTAATTGAATGGTAGAATGGTTTACTGGAGACTGAGCTACGGTTGGGAAGGCTATACCCTGAGGTGATGCAGTTCTATTTAGCAGGATTCATTGTGTGCTTTGAATCAGGGACCATTGTATGTTACTGTCTCTCACATAGCCATACTACATAGATCCAGGAACCCAAAGATGGAAGTGGGAGTGGCCTCTCTAGTTATTAAACCCAATAACCCACCAACAGACTTTTTGCTTCCCATCCTGGCAGTTTTGAGCTCTGCTGATTTTGAGATATTAGTCTCTAATAGAAGAATACTTTCACCAGAGGGCACAAAAGTGGTTCCATTCAATGAAAGATGAGACTATCTCCTGGACATTTTAGGCTCCTTATGCCACTGAACCAACATAGAGGAAAAATAACTTTTTGGCTGTGGTGACTGATTCCAATTACTAACAAAAAATTGAGTTGCTTCTACACAATGGAAAAAAATATATTTGGAGCCTCTTTGTACTGCCATGCCCAATGGTAAATCTTAATGGAATACTCAGTAACCAAAAAAATCAGGATGATTGAGGACTCAGACCTTTCTGGAATAATGCTTTCAGTCACTCAACCAGATGCAAGACCCAGGCCAGCTGAGGTTTTGGCTGAAGGCAGGGGAAATACAGAGTAGGTATGGAAAAAGAAATCCATAGATATTAATTACAGCCTCATGAACAATTATAGAAACAGAGACTGTAGTACCTTTGCATATTTTCTATTTGCTTCTTTTATGTATATACATGTTTGTATATGCTAAACATTTTCTTCTTCTCTCCTTCCCATTTTCGTGTTAATATTAAATAATACAAGTTGTTGAAAACTACCTTTACAACTTAGTTTATAAGAAGGAGAATATTCAGAGGAACTCTGAATGAATTTGAAGAATTATTACTATAACAAGCAATGGATACAATGAGCCTTGGGACTGTGCATCTCCTCATTTTGGAGAAAGGATGATAAGTTCTTTACATGTAAGAAGGATACTTGTACCTTGAAGGTGGTAGAAATATAGAGTGGTTTTGTTGTTGCATATAAGTTCAAATGTGTGTAGAAGGTTGCATATGGAAGCTGAGTAGTCAAAGGGAAAGCTCGATTTATTGCCTCTCAGCTCCAAGTTCACCCTTTGCCTGTTCTGTGAAAATAGATCTGAATCCTGCAAATATTTTCTTTATCAGTTGGCACAATGTTAAGTTTATCAGTAAAGGGCAGGAAGAAATAATTTTGCTTCCTGGCTTTCGTGTGCTCACTGGGCAGGTTCCAACAGCATTAGAAGCTTCTCTGGTGTCCCGCTCATTCAGTGCATCTGCACCAGATTTCTGCAGTGCACACTGGCCGGAAGCACTCCGTGGCCAGCAGCATCCCCCAGGTCCCACATCTTTGGACAGTTTTGTAGTAGAGTGCCTCCAGTGAGACACACCCCCATGAACAACTTTTCCCAGTATCTTAGAGGGTAGTTTTCTGGCAAGTTCTAGAGAGCAGACTTATGGCAAGTTCCTCTGGCATGGCACTCCGGAGATTTCTCTGTCACATAGTGAGCTATAGCTGTTGCCTTTTCCGCAAGGTCTGGATCGTAGCCCTGGAGTAGGGGTAGGAGCCTCTTCTTTGGGAGCTCTATTTCAGTCCTTTGAGTAGTGGATATACTTTATATCTTCTATTTCTGTATTTTTTAGAGTTCTCTTTTCTCTTTCTAGACAATCCCTTGTTACGCCAATCCCCTGTTATAATTAATGATTATTTATATTAAATTTCCCTGTTCAAATTACTATACGGTTTCTCTAACCTGATTGGTCCAGACTTATACACACACCAAGGAACCTAAACGGCTGGAGATCATCCTCTATTTCCCCGCTCCCCACTCCTGTGTGAGAAATCAGAGTAGCTTGCTTTACTGATTGATTATTATATAATTATGAGAAACTTCCAATGGAAGATAATTTTATAAAGAAGAAATTGGAAATATATGGGTTATATTAATGAACTTAATAATTTTGGTTTTTCACATTTTATGCATATTTGACACAAAATTTTATTATACCATAGAAGCAAACTGTAATTGATTTTATAAGATATTTTATTTTAACATAGAACACAAATAAGCATTCATTGATCAGTAAGAATGTGTCTGAAGATTGTAATTTTAAGTTATCTTTCTAGTAGGCAAGTCCCTTAATACATCCTTATTCTGATTTCCTGTTTCTTTAAAGTGGAGTGGGAAGGCACAGATAATTTTAAAACAATCTGAAGCAGAATGTTCTAACACCTTAAAAAGTTTCTTGTGTCCCTTCCCAGTGAACCCACCTCCTGGAGGCAATGTCTGTTCTTATTTCTATTGCCATAGATTTGTTTTGACTATTTTTGCAGTTCAAAGAATGGAATCGTATGGTCAGTACTCTTTTGTGCCTGGTTTCTTTTACCCAATGTGTTTTTGAGATTTATCCATGTTGTTGTGTGTATCGCTCATTCATTCATTTTTATTACTAAGTGGTTGTTCATTGTATGAATATAATCACAATTTGTTTATCCATCCAGCTGTGTCCATCACTGGCTGGACACAGAATCAGGAAAGACCAATTGCTAGAAAACGACATCATGGTTGGTAAAGTAGAGGGCCAGTGAAATTGAGGAAAACCCTCACTGAGATGGATTGACACAATAGCTGCAACAATAGACTCAAACATACCAGTGATCACAAAAATGGCACAGGACTGGGCAATGTTTTGTTCTGTTATACTTAAGTTCATCTTGAGTTGGAGCCGGCTTGATGGCAACTAATAACAACAGTGTTATTCTATAACATTTTTTCTTTGTATATGCTACTCTTTCTCCTTAAGTGTACCTTTCCTCTTGCTGATTTACTGTCTTTAGAATTACCCCATGTAAGGGCTTGTGCGTAATAAATTCTCTTAGTTTTTGAATGCTTGAAAAATATATGTATTCACCCATTTTTGAATGATGCTTTAGCTGGATATAGAATTCTAGGTTAAAGGTCATTTTCACTTGGCACTCTAAAAAATTACTTCATTGTTGTCAGACAACTGTTGTGGCTGATAAAACCTCTGAAGTTGGTCTATTTTATTTTAACTTCATAGTCATACTTTTTTGGTCAGTATGTGTTAACTTTTAGGATTTTCATTTTATCCTTCATACTAGTTAGTTGCACTACTATGATTGTAGGTCTGTATTTCTTTTAATTCTCTCACTCAGAACTCTACAATGTGCTTTTAATCTATAGTTTTATTTTTTTAATTAATTCTGGAGAATTCTGAATTTTCCAATATTTATTCTCTGTTGTTTTTTTTATTACTTACTTCTGGAGCTCCTGATATATGTTAAAACTATGACTCTGTAGCCACTTTTCTCATCTTTCTTCTTTTTACTGCTTTATTCTGTGTTCTCTATGAATTCCTCAATAATGTTGTCTTAGTTATCTAGGGCTGTTACAGCAGAAAACCACAAATGGATGGCTTTAACAAACAGAAATTTATTCTTTCATAGTCTCGAAGGCCAGAAATCCAAATTCAGGGTGCCACCTCCAGGGGAAAGCTTTTTCTCTCTGTTGGCTCTGCAGGAAGGTCCTTGTTATTAATCTTCCTCTGGTCTAGGAGCTTCTCAGTGCAGGGATCCTGGGTCCAAAGGATGTGCTCTGCTCCTGTGTTCCTTATCTCTTCAGCTTCTGCTTCCTGGTTCCTTGGCCTCTAGGCCCCTCAAGCCTTGCTACCTGAGTCTACCCTGCTGGGGCAAGTGTTCCAAAGCTCTGTAGCTCCACTGATAAGTGCCTGGAGGCACTCCACTCTGCCAGTAAACTTTGGTTGAAAGGTGGTCGGCTCTCTTGCTCTGCTTTACTCTGTGTTCTGTATGAGTTTCTCAATATTATCAGACAATTCATTAATTTTCACCTTGACAGAATCTAGTCCAGAGTTTCTTCAATCTTTTTTTTTTTTTTAAATGACAATGTTTTATTTTAATGACTTGTATTTTCTGTTGGTCTTATTGGGAGCCTTTGTTCCTGATCTTCCTCCTGTCTTGAGTGCTTTTCACCTACATAGTGGCACATTCCTTTCCTTCTTCCTAGTCTCTGCTCCTAGAGAAAGATGTGCAGGTATGCATAAAGAGGAATGCTCAATAAAGTTTATTTCATTGTTGTATTTCATAGGTAGGAAAGAAGACACCTTCAGAGATCGTCAATAGGAGAAAGGCTATATTAACTGTAGTATATCCATAATATGGAATACAATGCTACAATGCAGCAGAAGGACCTATATGTGTTAATACCTTAAGAACTGCTGTTATTATTAGCTGCTGTTAAGTTGATTCTGACTCATGAGAACCCCATGTGTGCAGAGTAGAACTGCTCCATAGCGTTTTCAAGGCTGTGATCTTTTGGAAGTAGATCACCAGGCCTGTCTTCTGAGGCACCCCTGGGTGGATTCAAACCCCCAATCTTTCAGCTAGTAGTCCAGCGCTTAACCATTTTGCACCATCCAGGGAACCACCAGTTAAGACCTATAAGGTTTTTATTGAATCTATAAAGCAAGTTACAGAAAAGTATACACAAAATTTGTCATTTTATATTAAATTAAAAAAAACTATAAATAAAATAAAATATGTTTTCTGTTGTTACATAAGTTTAGTATATGTATGTAAATCTATACTAAAACATCTTGAAGTGTCAACTCCAAACTAATTAAGATGAAAGAAGAATTAGAGTAATGAGTAATGAAAAGGAATTGGGAGTGGTAGACAAAGGAAATTTTAGAGTATATGTAATGTTTTATTTTATTTTTTAAATAATATTTTACTGGATTTTTGGTGAAAGTCTACACAACAAGTTAGATTACTGTTTGACAATTTCCACACAAATTGATCAATGATGTTATTTGTATTTTTCACATTGTGTCAATATTTGCTTTAATTGTATTCTGGTTGTTCCATTTCCAGTACTCTAGTTTCCCTGCCTGCTTATCTGCTCATCTTTGTTTTGGATTAAATGTTGACCTTTTGGACTCATACAGATGGTTTTTTTAGTAATGCACCAGTCTCATGGGTAATATCCTTTATTTTGTGTGTCACTCTGCTTTTCTGCTAAAAGGTGATCTCAGGGGATACTTTTGGTTCAAGGTTTAAAGAGTGTCTCAGGGTGATAGTCTCAGGGAATCCTCTGGTCTCAGTTATTCTGGCCTTTTTTAAGAATTTGAGTTTTGTTCTACATTTTCCTCCTATTCTAACTGGGATCAACTGTTGTGCCCCCAGTCAGATCAGACAGTGGTACTAGCTGGGCACCATCTAGTTCTTCTGGTATATGTAATCTTTTATTACTTCTAATTATTCATATATTCCTGAATTCCTCAATGTTAAAAGCAATAAAAAGTCATAGACATCATCATAAAGATTTATCATGTCTTCCTCTATTCTTTTAATAAACTGAAGGAGAAAAAAGAAAATAACCATCTTTTTTGTAAGGTTTTGTTCAACTCTCCAAAGTTTAACTATTTCTCCTACCTTTGGGATCGCATAGCTTTAGTTTATACTCCTGGTAGGCTTCTATTCATTGACCTCTATTATGTGTATGGTTGTCTTCTGTAGTAGTCTGTGAATTAGTGTCTTATTCACTTTTATATTTTCTTAAGACCCAGCAAATCACTTCACTAACAGTAAAATTTCAATGCATGTTTATGGATTTCTTTGAACTAAATTCAGGAAATCAAATCAACAACACAAAAAGAGAATCGTCAAATTATTTTAAGATATTCATTTCCATAAAATGGCATTTTAAAAGTAGGAGTTGGTTCACTTGTTTTTAACTCCCTTTTCATCAAGGTGGTTCTTTCCTTTTCTGACCATCTGCATTTCCTACAACAGTAAACATGGAATGAACAGGGCTTGGGTTGTGATGGCTGTTGACAAAGTTAGTCTAAAGTTTTCATTGTTGATGGTTTCAGTACACTAGGGGGCACTATAGGCTCTATAAGAAATGCCCATTTTTTCTGATGTTCCCAGAGAATTGAAACTTAAGACAGGAGATTAGAAAGCATGTGAACCAGTCATATTAAACAAAGAGAAAGTGGTGTCTGTGAAAAGTTCATCCTAGATTTTCAGCCCTGCAATTCTATATAAAACCTCAGAAAGCTGGAACCCAAGTCTCTATAAATTGGTCTCTGAATCCATTGTGAGGATGATTGATTCTTTATGCAGAGGTAAGTGTCTTAGTCATCTAGTGCTGCTATAACAGAAATTCCACAAGTGGATGGTTTTAACGAAGAGAAGTTTATTTCCTCACAGTCAAAGTAGGCTAAAAGTCCAAATTCAGGGTGTCAGCTAGAGGGGAAGGCTTTTTCTCTCTGTTGGCCTTCTTCTCTCTGGTGTTCCTCTGGAGAAGGAGCTTCTCTGCCCAGGGACCCCAGTCCAAAGGATGAGCTCTGCTCCCAGCAGTGCTTTCTTGATGGTATCAGGTCCCCCTGTCTCACTGCTCACTTCTGTCTTTTATATCTCAAGATATTGCCTCAGGACATAATCCACTCTTGTAAATTGAGTCCTGCCTCACTAACACAACTGCCGCCCATCCTCCCTCATTAACATCATAGAGGCGGGATTTACTACACATGGGAAAATCACACAATACCAGGAATCATGGCCCAGCCAATTTGATACACACGTTTTTGGGGGGACATAATTCAATCCATGACAGTAAGGTATTAGGAAACTTACAGGGCATTGTGAACATGGAGGCTCTACAAAAACATCTCCATTTACGTGTTCTCATTCTTTAAAACATTTTTGTTACTGAAATTCCAAAAATCCACTGACCAAAAAATTATTGCAATGTCTCTAATTTCGTACCTTTTCCTATATCTCCTCTGAGACTAGAAGGGACAAGAATAAAGAGAAGAAGAAAAAAAGGGGAAAAAAAATAGAAGAAGAAGTAAAGGGAGGGGAAAAATTTTAATCTGAGCAGTGAACACCAAAATCAGCTGTATGCGCCAGCAGGGTGTATGGGAAAAGTTAGATAGGAGAAGGGAAGAGGTGGAATGAAGTCAGAGTGGACATCATAGACATATCCTATTTTCCGTTTTACCAACCAAAGTCTTGTTGGAAACATTTTCTCTGCAGATGGTGACTGTATGTCCTGGGTTTCTAGAACTCTCCTGATTTTAAGAAATTGTATTTACTTTTTCAGTATACAATGCATGCTATCAAATACTTTCCTTTTATCAGAATTTTCAGATAACTTTTATTAGAAATTTCATATAGCTCAAATTTTCTATCAAACTATGTAATTTGGGAAATGAGGTCATTCTCATAATTCTTCAACTTAACCCAACTGAAAACTTGATTCTTTTCAGAAGTATCATTCTTCCCTTCTTCGCCCTTTACCCTACATCCCACAACCTTCTCTTACATAAAATGTTTTCAGAAGGGGGAAAAAAAACCTTGTATCTTCATACATTGGCAATCTCCTTCCTCTTTGCTCTATTCATACCCACAATTTTAGATAGACTACTGTGCATCCTCGCTCTGGGTTGAGTTTCCTGTTAAGATAAAAAGACAGCGCTCAGACGTGATTGGTGCTTAGTGAGGCTGGTGGAACTTACTGACTGTAAGAGCATAATTTATTCTGGACCTAAGACTTGATACCTTCCAGAGTAGGGGTGGAGACACCCCAGCAACTGGGTAAGGAGTCATGAAGAGGTGACTGGGAGCTCTGCTGGGGATTCTTTGGGTCCAGGTTTGCTGTGAGTTGGGGTCATCCCAGATGGGGGGCTGGGGAGTGTTCCACAGCTGACAGGGGGAGGGAGGCTGAGGAGGGCTCACACAAAGCTCCTGTCCTGTCCTACATCCTCATCCGTGTTTCTAAAGATATTTTTAAATTTAAAAACTGCATCAACGGTTCACCAGTTAAATAAGTATTTGTTTTTCTCTTTCCAAGCAGGGTGAAGAGGGGTGAAGGTGGAGCAGAGTCCTTCAGCCCTGAGCTTCCAGGAGGGAATCAGCTGTACTCTGAGGTGCAACTATTCTTCCACCATAAACAATGTGCAGTGGTTCCAAAAGAATCCCGGAGGAGGCCTCATCAGTCTATTTTTCATAGCTTCAGGCACGAAGGAGAATGGAATGTTAAAAGCCCACTATTAAGTCTAAGGTACTCTATAGTATCCTAGACATTGCAACCTCTCAACTGGAAGACTCAGCCACCTACCTTTGTGCAGTGGAGACACAGTGCTCCCAGGTAACCTGCAGCCTGCACCCCCGAACTGCAGCTGCAGTCCCACCCCTTACGTGGGGCAGGCATGTTGCCCCCACAGTAGCATTTCCATAGCTTTCAAGTTTTTCGATTCATATTGTAGCACTTTTATCCCTGCTAAAATTACACCCTTTAGGACTGTCATTTCACTCTGACTTTTGTATGCTTTTCTTCCCACAAATCCCTTTGCAGAAAAAATCTCTAGTACGGAACCATCTCGAACTGATAAATGTGTTAGGGTCCAACGCACTGTTAAAACAGATGCCCTGGCAAAGAGCATATCAATTCCATATAAATTACTATGATGAAAAAGGCTTGAAAAAATATATGCTGGCTAACAAATAGAAAAAGACGACTCAGTTTTTCAATTAAATGCAAATGATTCAATTTTCCAGGAAGGGGCAGAAGAGCATGGGTAATGTCTTTATTTATTTATTTATTTTTATGTTTGTATTCAAGGCTTTTCATTCCTGGAACTCATAGTAAATATAATAAAAATACTTAATTGTATTGAGTTTCAGGTAGTCTGTTCAGCTTATTACATATGCTACTTACTTGAGTACTGACAGTACTGTGTAAATAGGTATTTTCTCCTCATTTTCCACAGGAATCAACTAAGAATTGTAGAGCATAAATGACATTCCTGAGGTCACATGATTACCAAGTTGGTGGAGCTCGGATGGGATTTCCAGTTAGGAAGTCCCACAGCAGAGGTACTCTTAACTACCCTGTATGGAAGACTCTTCAGAATCACAAAATGAAAATTATTTTTATTGATAAATTTGTACAAGGTGTGTACATTCATCACTGACAAAAATATCCACTTTGGTCATTTCTAAATAGCATGTTGTAAGGAAGAGCTCAACGAGTTTTTCATCCTGTAACACTAAAATTCATTGGTTTTCCATCCACTTTGAATGGACCTATTAGTCATGATTCTGTAACATTATTCAAGGTCTAGGAAAGGGAACAGAAGTTTCTATTACAAAAGAAACTTGTAACCATAGACCAAGATTTCCAGTGGTCAAACTCAAAGTTTAAACCTGCACCTGAATCAATTACAATGCGAATTCCGATCTTGTTAATGTAACAGCATTGACAAGGAAAGAGTTGTTGTGTGCCCTTGTGTGGATTCTGACTCACAGAGACACTGTAGGACAGAGCAGAACTGCCCCATAGGGTTTCCAAGGCTATAATCTTTACAGAAGCAGACTGTCACATCTTTCTCATGTGGAGCAGCTGGTGGGTTCCAACCATTAACCTTTCTGTTACAAGTCGAGCACTTAACCACTGCACCACAGGGGCTCCTTTGTTGTTGTGTGGGATCCTGAAAATTAAGAGGACAAGTGGGCAGACTCCAGTGAAACTGGGAGCTGAGTTAGCTTCCTTCGTTTGCAACCTGTACCGTTACACAGGGCCTCGCTCTCAGAAGGGGCTCTGGGCTTGGTTTGATGCTTGGCCGTTGCTCTCTAGGGTCGCTATGGGTCGGAATCGACCTGATGGCCACAGGTTTGCTTGGTTTTGGTTTGTTGTTGTCTTGAAATTCTTAAGAACTTGAGTTTTGTAAGCCAAGTCTGATCAGATGATGAGTATGTGTGGGAGCAGAAGTGATGCCCAGGGCAATAGTGCCCTAATTCTCACAGGCTCAGGCTGCAGGCCCAGCTGAGTAGTTGGCAGGGCCACCCAGGATGCATGCGCGTGATTGGGGCAGCATGGGGCCCTGTGGAGCCACAAAGGAGGTGGGACAGTGAAAGTTGTCGGTAAATTATCACAAAATAAAAGCATATACGTGAACATTGCAGTAAAGTATATCTTTATTAGAATTCTTCGAAGGGTTTAAAAACTCTGGTTTTGAAAACTACGGCAAGATTACAAAGCAAATAGCCACAGGCTTAGAAATAGAAATTAAATGTAAAGATAGTAGCTTCAACGGAAAAGAATGCCATTTTCTTGTGAAGTTTTGAATGAATCAGTTATTAAGATGGAAGACAATTTTAAAATTAATTTTCCTTGTAATTAAAGATATAGTGATAAAATGCATAACAATTCTTCTGAATTATATACAAATCATGAAATCACTTTCAGTTTCTTTATAACTCCTTAAATTACAGAAAATGTCAGAGGAAACATTAAAATCCCACTGTGTAAATTTACATTTAAAATTAAATTCAGACTTACACGAAACTGACTTATATGAAGAGTTGAATAGTTTTAGAAAAATTGTTCCCTAGAAAAAGGAGCATTAAATTTCCTAAAATTTATTATTTCAAAATAGTTTATCAGAAATTTATGTTAACGTTGTCACAGCCTACCAAGTACTCTTAAGAGCTCAGTAACAGTTGCATCAACAGAAATATCCTCCTCAAAACTAAAAATTATTGAAAATTCTATTTCTGATCTGGCATTTACCAAGAGCAACTGACATCGCTTTCAGTTATATTGATTAAAAATGAAGTTGCTAAAAGCATAAATTTTGATAACCTAATATATCAATTTGCAGAAAAGTAAGCCGTAAAGATCTTATGATTAATCAAGACGGCACATTAATGTATTGTTAGTTATATTACATAAAATTAATACCAGTAATTTTTTTTTGCAATTTTTAAGTTTACGTTGTTCTTATGTATTGTAAACCCTATTGTGTATTCTAAGTAATAAAATATATTTTTAAAAAGCTTTAGACTTTATTACTTTTTATTTTCACTTTCCCAAACTTTATTAAAGAGAAAAGCAATGATGGTAAATCTCTAGAACATAGTCAATTTTCTGGAATTCCTCCCTTGAAAGTGTGACACACGCCTGAAAATGTGACACATGCCAGAAGTGTACACAGTTCCCCATTGTACTAAGTATGTGAGAAGTTGAAATCCTAAAATGTTCATCTTCCAACTTTTCCCAGTCTGTGGTCTGTCTTTGGGTCTGCAATAATTGCCTGGCAGCTACTATGGCTTCGTTATTTTTTGCCTGTAGCTCTCTGCAATTGCAGAAATTGAGCAGCTTCATTAAGACCTGTATCGCCCGTGTCAAAACCAAGAATATGATTGTCTAAAGCAATAGGCAAGTCCTCTTTTATTTGATTTGCTTTAGTAACTGTATCCTGTATCAGAGGCCCCTGAACCAAAATGCAACTTGCCTTAATTAAGCATTACCAGGCAATCAACTTGAAGTTGCATCTGAAGAAGGTTAACTGAAATCATCACACCAGCCTTAAAATCAGGATTATTTATATCCAAACTGATCAATGACTCTGCAAATTTAGTTGCATTGTCAGCATTTTTTGCATTATCAGGTACCAAGCCTTTTTTAGCATTATATCCATATTCACATCTAACAACTAAACCAAGAAGTCAGTCAATTGCTTCCTGTCAATCTTGAATCTTGAAAAGACTGTTAATATCTCTGAGATACTTTTTAAAGAACTTGGGCCAATTACTGATGTGGATGTTTCTTAAATTACCTCTGTCTTCAATCTTGTAGTGTCTGATCTTGTGGTCTTCAAACCAAACAATAACATTTGTAAACTCTGTTTCATCTTTGCATTTGAAGCCAGTAGGGTTGTGGTAGTTGAGGGTCATCAGCTTGCATCAGAACATGGTCCTGGCTTCTTGCTCTGGTCCCCCGGGCCTCTGCTTGGAGAGGGGGGGTAAGGAGTTTATTATCTTTAATGGCACCTCCCCTCCCCCTCATCTCTATTTTTGAATAATGGACGTCAAATTTTCATTTTTCAATGGGTGTCATAAATTATATGGCCAGCCATCCCTGGAAACTTGGAACCCCCCAAGCTAAACTCAGAAGGACTAAACGCAGAAGGAAGGAGATAGAAGCCAGAAAGCAATCAGGCTATTTGAGAAAGTGCTTTATCCTTATATATTAGTAAATTGATCCATTTCCTGCAGGCTCTAAGTTATTGAGGGTTTTTTTTCCTGTAAGAAAGATGTGATATGTTGTAGATATAAATGTAAGAGATAAGTCTCCAGAAAGGAGCATCCTGCTTACCCACGGCTCAGCCATGGAGTCCACCTCATTGCTGTCGAGTTGATTCTGACTCATAGTGACCCTATAGGACAGAGTAGAACTGCCCCATAGGGTTTCCAAGGCTGTAAATCCTTATGGAAGCAGACTGCCACATCTTTCTCCCGTGGAGCAGCTGGTGGGTTCAAGTCGCTGACCTTTTGATTAACAGCCAAGCACTGTAACCAATGCACCACCAGGACTCCTCAGTGAGTTTAGTCCCATTTTATTTCGTTTTACTATGGATTTAGATTCTCCTTGATCCATCATTGAGCTTATAAAAGGAAGGCGAACTCAGAGAGGAACTCCTCATGAGTACTCTGCCTCTGCTTTCCAAGGGGCCCCAGGGCTGCTTAGGGGCAACCTCAGACCCACTAGATTTCATGTGGATGTGAAAAGGATCTTGGAGTTCCTTGATGCAAGACAATTTCCCCCTGCTCCCACACCACACCACTCTAAGGCACAGAAACTTGTATGCAACCAGTCCTCAATAAATATTTGCTCTGTTAAGTAGAATAAAAAAAAATTTAGCGCTAGAAAAGCTTTTAGAAATCCTTTAATCCACCTTCATTTTGCAAAGATGGACACTAAATCCGAGATACCAGTATGAAAGAATTAGATAGTGAATGAGGTGGAGTAAAAAGAAGCTGAATTTCCTCACTCCTCCTTTAGCATTCTTTTCCCTGTCTCACTCCTGCAGGACCACATTGCTCATAGAAGGAAAACTGTCTAATGCAAGCCCAGCCACTTAGATCTCTACAGCTTGGGTCTGGGAAAGCTGCAGTCCAAACAGTTTCATCACTAGAATGGAGAGTTCCAATCTGGGTAAATGTTTGACACATTGGACAGGAAAGGAGGATCAGGAGGCTGAGCTACTGCTCAGCTACCAACAAATCAGTCCATGACTCACTGGCTTCTGTAGGAGTAAGCTAAAGTTGATGGTGCATGTCATCCTCAACATCCAGATATATTTCTAAGACCTTTCTTAAAAAATAGCTAGGTATATTCGTTATCCCAGGTGGACAGCCCTTGAAGCCAGGATATGAACATAATGAGCATCATTCACACAGTGTCAGCAAAAATGATCGTTGGAACTGGGAGACTAAGAGGAAAACTGTCCTCATGCAGCTGGCAATTCATGAAGGTGCTAGAAATAGCTTGTCCAGATCAACACTTTTGACAATGAGTCAAGCAATATTCAATAAAATAATCATGGGCCTGGGAATTTTGTCCAAAAGATGGCTATCCCTATTCTATAATTAATATATGGAACACTGTGCTCCATATGAGTGGTCATATTCTGACCATCATTACATTCGGTTCTTATCTTAGGCTGGGTTCTCTAGAGAAGCAAGACCAGTAAAGTGTATAAATATATATATACATATAGATTTATATCAAGGAAACAGCTCACATGATTGTAGAGGCTAGAACATTCCAAGTCTGTGGATGGGGGTAGAGGCCTCTCCTAATTCACGCAGCTGCAGAAGCTGGCAAGCCCAAGATTGGCAGATCAGAGAGCAGGGCTCCTGCTCACAGGCTGTGAAGGTCGACAAATTCCAAGATCTGTAGGCAAGACCACAAGGTTTCTC
Source organism: Dugong dugon (assembly GCA_030035585.1). NCBI lineage: Eukaryota > Metazoa > Chordata > Mammalia > Sirenia > Dugongidae > Dugong > Dugong dugon. The sequence goes on from CM057472.1 coordinate 22,905,735, forward strand.
CTGATTCAGGCTGTGAAGATCGACAAATCCTAAGTCCGGCAGATAAGCTGACAGCTCAAATCCCAAGAACCAGAGGTCAGACAAACAGGAGGCAGCCACAGGATCCAGAGTGAGCAAAAAGCCAGAACATCTGCTTATATTCAGATGCAGGCCACACACTCAAGGAAACCCCCTTTCATCTGATTGGCTACTCACAACATATTCAATCATGGGAGTGATCACATATAAATACTGAGAATCATGGCCCAGCCAAGTTGACACACAGTCTTAACCATCACAGTTCTGGATGCCATAACTCAAAAGGGCCAATATTTACCTAAAGAAGCTCTCTCCAAGAAGAAAAAAACTGCCCAACGAAGGGTATGAAAAGCCTATTGTATCTGGAATGGGTGAGTAAATGCTAGATACTTAGAATGAAGAGTTTCATATATGTAAAAATATACATTTTATATATACATGTATATTTATATATCAAGTTGCATTTCTTCAGATAGCTGTCCTTTAATCTTTAAGGGAGTGAGATGCAGATGAGGGACTAGATATTCTCTATAGCTCCCGAGGACTAGTGAGTACAAATTATAGGACAGGGGCTTCCACTTCTGGAAATAAGACAGTCTTGGTTTTCCAGAGGTTATTTCTCATGGTCAGTCCTTTAGGGTTAGCTTCCTAGTTATACTAATCCCCCAGCAGACACAAGCTATATTTGGGCACCTCTAGATTAATTTTTAGGTCTCTGCATGGTGAAAATGGTTTGCACTCAACTATGAACTTAAAGGTTGGCAGTTTGAACCTACTGAACAGCACCTCAAAAGAAAGGCCTGGTGATCTGCTTCTGTAAAGATTACAGCTAGCAAAACCTTATGGAGCAGTTCTACTCTAACACATGGGGTTGCCATGAGTCTAAATTGACTCCATGGCAAAGGGTTTTGTTTTTTATTTGTATTAATTCTTATACAAAGTTATATCAGAAAATAGAAATGAAAATATATGAGAACTTTTTTTTTTTTTTTGGCAAAAGGAGATAGTCCAGGAAAGTTATAGGACTGAAGGGCTTTCTCAATGTTTTGTAGAAAAAGCATTGTAGTGGAAGTTTGGAAGAAAAATGGTAAGTTCTGGAATATGAGCCAGCAGGAGTCCATGCCAAGAGTTGGCTCACACTTTAGAGGAAATTCTACTAAGCATATGAGTCAGTCATTGCATTTAAGTCATGTCATCCATTTTGGTATCTGAAAATAAAAGCACCTTTAAAATAACTTTACAGTTGTTTACACATTCCCAATCTGTAGTCCAATGTTTTCTGAAAAATTCTACTCTTGCTTTCAATATTTTGCAGTGTATGACCCACAGAGCCACAGGAGGAGATTTCTTAAAACATGTCAGATTTCTCATCACAAATTAACCCACTCTATGGGTCAAGGATTTCATTTTACTTGGATCCACAATCAACACTCATGGAAGCAGCAGTCATGATATCAAACAACATATTGCCTTTGTCAAGTCAGCTGCAAAAGAACTCTTTAAAGTGTTAAAAAGCAAAGATGTCACTTCAAGGACTAAGATGCACCTGACCGAAGTCATGGTATTTTCAATTGCCTCATATACATGTGAAGGCTGGACAATAAATAACGAAGACTGAAGAACTGATGCATTTGAATTATGGTGTTGGTGAAGAATCCACTGTTATGGATTGAATTGTGTCTCCCTCAAAAATGTGCTTCAACTTGGCTAGGCCATGATTCCCAGTATTGTGTGATTGTCTTCCATTTTGTGATCTGATATAATTATCCTGTTTGTTGTAAATTGTAATCTCTATGATGTTAACAACGCAGGACACAATCTGTAGGATTAGGTTGTATCTTGAGTCAATCTATTTTGAGATATAAAAGATAGAAGTGAGCAGAGAGGAGAGGGATCTACTAACACTAAGAAAGAAGAGCCAGGAGTGGAGCACATCCTTTGGACCTGGGGTCACTGAGGTAAGAAACTACTAGAGTCAGGGGAATATTGATGACAAGAACCTTTCCCCAGAGTCAACAGAGAGAGAAAGCCTTTCCTTACAGCTGGTGCCCTGAATTTGGACTTCTAGCTTCCTAGACTGGAAGAATAAATTTCTGTTTGTTAAAGCCATTTACTTGCGGTATTTCTGGTATAGCAGCACTAGATAACTCAGATAACCATGGGCTGCCAGAAAAATGAACAAATCTGTCTTAGAAGAAGTACAGCCAGAATGCTCCTTAGAAGCGAGGATAGGGAAACTTCATCTCACATACTTTGAACGTGTTAGCAGGAGGGACCAGTCCCTGGAGAAGGACATCATGCTTGGTAAAGTAGAATGTCAGTGAAAAAGAGGAAGACCCTAAATGAGATGAATTGACACAGTAGCTACAACAATGGGCTCAAGCATAACAACAATTGTGAGGATGGCGTAGCACTGGGCAGTTTTTCTGTTGAACATAGGGTCGCTATGAGTTGGAAACAACTTAACAGCACCTAACAACTACAACAATGGGTCAGATAGTTTACTGTGGTTGGAATATTATTAACTCATGGAAATTACCCCTCTGCACCCCTTCTCACTGAAAATTGATCTTTTACTTTTTATCATAGTCACCTTTGCTGAGGGAAGACTCCATGTTTTGATAGGTGATACTGTCAATTCTCTAGGAATAGCAAGATCATAGGCAAGACCAGACTAGGAAGAGCAGAGTCTAAGATAACATGCATCTGAAATATTGTGTAGGCCTTCATTTCGATCTTAGGCTTATATGTTCCTTTTAGAAAACATTTTTTCCCCTGTGACTGTTAAATCAGGATGACAGATTTGGTTGAGGAGAGAAGGTATTATTGTTCCTTTGCTTAGGAGAGTAAACCATCGTGCTTTCCTGATTTCAAAAACACAAATTCAGCCCATCATTAAATAAACACTGACAGTACCTACCTCTTTTGAACCTATTAACATTGACTTAGCAGTGTGCAAAGATAAAACTGTTGATCTCTATGCTTTACCGTACATTTAGTCTTTGATCTAGGAGCTAATTTGCTTGACCTATTGCTGTTTCTATGCGTCTGAGTCTCTCGTAGACACAGGATAAGAGAAGAGTATTTAACCAGCTGATTCAGTAGTTGGGGATATGACCACAAGATGGTAGTACACCTCTGCAGAAGGCTCATTTTAGTGGATTCTGAATGAATAGACTTACAGCAGAAGCAGAGCTTTTTTCTCATTGGCTGGGTAGACAACGTGAAAAACCACTGTGATAGGTAGAGAAAAGAAAGAACAAACTGATAATAGAAGTAGCTCTCCTGGCTGAAGATTGCAGATCTACAGTTGATCCTAGTTGGGGGGAACAATGAAGACATCCATTCAAGCTTTGTTCGTGTTCTTGTGGCTACAGCTGGAATGTGAGTTGAGACTTTTTGGGAAACACCATGTATGAGTGGATATTCATTAGAAGTCCAAGGAGGGGAATGGCTTTATTCGAATTTCCTGTAGTTATTACAGAAAAGGAAAAATTAAAGAATGTAATGACCTGACGCCCCTTCACCTCTCTTTAACTTTCTCTTCTTGCATAGGGGTATGCTTGGGAGAGAACGTGGAGCAGTATCCTTCTACTCTGAGTGTCCTGGAGGGAAGCAGCTCAGTTATCACCTGTACTTATTCAGACGGTGGCTCGTCCTACTTCCCTTGGTATAAGCAAGAACCTGGAAAAGGTCCCCAATTCCTTATAGATATTCATTCAAATGTGGACAGAAACGACCAACAAAGATTCACTGTTCTGTTGGATAAGAAGGCCAAACATCTCTCCCTTCACGTCACAGCTGCACAGCCTGGAGACTCAGCTGTATACTTGTGTGCAGCAAGTGCACAGTGCTTCCCAGGCACCTGCAGCCTGTACCCAAACCTGCCACTGGGGCTGGAGCCCCACCCCTTCTTGAGCAGGCCTTCAAGTTCAGAATTTGTCATACTGTTTGTCTTCAAATGGAAACTAATACAAAGACATTAAAATCATATAATAAGAAGTTTATGTTCAAGATGACCCAGAAAGGGTTAGAACAATTTGTTGGCTGATTGTTACTTAATGGATGCTTAAGGAAGGTTGTTGTTGTTTCTGTGGTGGAGTCCATTCTGACTCATGGTGACCCCATGTTTTACAGAGTAGAACTGCTCCCTAGGGTTTTCTTGGATGTAATGTTAATGGAAGAAGATCGCCAGGCTTTTTCTTCAGCAGTACCACTGTGTGGGTTCAAACAAGCAACCTTTATGTTTGCAGCCAATTGCAAGCTGCTTGTGACACCTAAGGACCTTTAGAGAGAGTTAAAAAAAACCAAACCAAACCAAACCTGTTGCCATTGAGTCAATTCTGACACACAGCGACCTTATAGGACAGAGTAGAACTGCCCCATAAGGTTCCCAAGGAGCAGCTGGTGAATTCGAACTGCTGTCCATTTACTTAGCAGCCTTAGCTCTTAATCAGTAGTGGGAAAAAATAATACTTGTATTTATCAGCCACCTTACTCAACCCTTGTTGGTTGACTGCAGAAAGAAATGTGTACTAATGGTTAATTGACAGACTTGCTGTAGTTCCCCCTACCTCATCTTCAAACTTTGACTGAATTAAATATTACTTTCCCAACTTTCTTAAAACATAAAAAGTTTTATTTTTAGTGTTGTACACAAATGAATGGAAAGAAAAAATTGCATAAATAATGAATTCCCTGATTCTCACACCTTTGGTAGAGAGTAGGATAATATATTAAAGACCTCATATTCTTTTTTCTTTATTTTTAATTTTTTTTATTGTACTTTAGATGAAGCTTTACAGAACAAATAGTTACTCATGAAATAGTCAGTACACACATTGTTTTATGACCTCATATTCTTCTTAAGGATGAATGTAACTAGCACTTGATATGGTTAGAATGACCCCTCTTGGCTGGGCTATGATTGTTAGTTATTAGGTGACTGGCTTGTTCTTATGGAGAAAGCCATTAGGTTAAACTAGGTTTAAAATATCTAAACAAGAAAGGTCAGTATTGTATTCCAACACCTCAGCTGCTCTTATTATCTCATTCACTTTACTACTAATTCTTGGCACATTGTCTGGTACAGTAACTAATTTGTTTTAATATTTCATTTACTCTTTTCATTTTTCCAGAGGATTGGTGGTGATAAGAAAAGTTTTTAAATGAGGGCAAACCTTGCATAACTGTCCCAGAAAAATATACTCCCCTTAGTAGTTGCTGTTGAATTGATCTGACTCAAGGTGACCCCATGTGTGTCAGGGTAGAACTGTGCTCCACTGGGTTTTAAATGGCTGATTTTTCAGAAGTAGGTCATCAGGACTTTCTTCTGAGGTGCCTCTGGATGGACTTGCCTCAGGATGAACTTGAACCTCCAAACTTTCAGTTAACAGCTGAGCATGTTAACCATTTGCACCACCCAGGGACTCATTAGTTTATAGATAATTTAGAATGGCATAGGTAGGCAACACAAAATCGAATTGATTTTTAAAATTATGAGTACTGTGGCTTTCTTTTTGTTTTTTAATAATAGTTTATTGTGTTTTCAGTGGAAGTTTACATAGTAAATTAGGTTCCCATTTGACAATTTCTACACAAGTTGTTCAGTGACATTAGTTACATTTTTCACAAGGGGGTCAACATTCTCATTAACTGCATTCTGGTAGTTCCTTCTCCAGTACTCTTGTTTCCCTGCCCCCTTTGTCTTCTCATCTTTGCTTAGTGCTGTTGCTGTCTGACAGGCAAATGCCTCAGTCCATGTAGAAAATGAACATACTATTTTATAACGCATTGAGGGAATGTAATTGTAAAACCCTTTTGGAGACGCTCAAATAGTTCTTTAGGACAGTTCATATTCCACCTTTACAGTTTTCCTGGGATTTTGTTGATTCCAGGCAATGTATTAACTGGCTATATTCTCTACTATCCTAGAAAAGTTTCCTCACTAGTATTTAATATTGCAGCAAAAGTGACCCTACTTGATAGATTATCTCTGCAGGATTTTAGCAAATGTTTATTGGAGATTATTTAACCCCAGCAGGCAGTTGTCCTGGCTTTGCTGTATCTTATCCTCATGGATCATGCAACTCAGCAGTCATTTCTTTTTTTCTTTTTCTTTTTTTTCTTAATTGGTGGCCAAAATGTCTGCATCTAACATGTAATCATTGAACTTCTCTATAGATATGTCTTTATGTTCTATAAGAGGTACTTGCATACAGATTTTTGTCAGTAAGCCATGTTTAGCATAATGATCTGTTAAAGCATTGTTCCCCTAATTCTATAGAGTATTTTATATTGTGAGACTCTATCCTTATGACAAAATTTCCTTTGAGTAGAATAAAATAATTTATATATTTGGTGTCCATTTTTTGTAGGGATGCATGAGAAGGTTAAGAAACCTCACTGTCTCCATAGTAGTCAGAAGTTTTGAACTACTTTAAAAGCACATTGGCCATTGCTGTATATATTTAACACTTTTTTTTTTAATTGGAAATTCCCAAGAGAGAGGCAGAAGTTCATCTTGAACTCATTTGGCTTCTGCTAAGGGATTGGGTTTTATAAAGGAGTCCGGAGTAGTTATTGCATAACTAGTCTTGTCTTGTCTATTTTTAGTTTTTGAGATGACTTTTCAAAAAACAAAACTAATTCAGGACTTGGTATGTGAATGTTCAAAAGATCGATAGTGGACACGGACATCTCTTTAACAACAGAAGTGCAATCATGAGATTTCCCTTGATTCCCTAGAGTTGGATAATATGAGAAGGGGAAATTAATAATATTTCATAATTAGTCAACTGACTGGTAGAAAAACGTTGAGTGACTTTAGATAGTAGAACAGTGTGTACTCTAGGTGGTACCATCAGATTTAAGAGTGATTCCTTTATAAGATTTCAAGATCCTTAGGTGCTGCCTGGAGAAACAACAACATACACAGATGTGAAGACACATGATAATGCTTGGTAAGGTAGAGGGTCAGAAAAAAAGAGGAAGACCCTCAATGAGATGATTGACACAGTGGCTGCAACAATGGGTAACAATTGTGAGAGTGGCACAGGACTGGGTGACATTTCACTCTGTTGTATATGGGGTTGCTAAGAGTTGGAATTGACTTGATGGCACCTAACAACAACAACATCGTCAACGACATGTTGTTTCTATAATCCACTACATATAGTACTTTTAAATAAGTGCCCCTCCTACCCAGTTTAATCATAGATGCAATGATTGAACAGAGAAGTTGGTTGAATTATCAATATTCCTTTCAATATAAAAATTTACCCATATTTATTTCCAGATGTAATAGGGTTTCCAGGGCGTGGCTGGTGGATTCGAATCGCCGACCTTTTGGTTAGCAGCCTAATGCTTAAAAGTTGGTTAATCCAAAAGGAGTGTGAGTTGGGCTAGACTCTCAGCCAATGGGTATAGAAGTTTGACGTGATATGCGGCAACTTGCTATACCAGGAAAGCCTTGTTTCCTGTTCTGGGGCAGCAGCAGCACATGACCCAATAATCCTTTCCTCACCCTGTAGGGCTCACCTGACAGTGCAGAGCCCTGAAATTGAAGAACAAGTTATTTTCCTTCAGGAGAAAGAACTCTTAACATGTTGCTCCCTAGCATGCTGAAGGTGGTCATGGCTTTCATGTGCCTAGGTAGGCATGGCCCCAGTGGGAATTGTCCTCTGCTATGACCTAAGGATTGGGGACACAATCAGTGTCTTATGGAGACTTTGGGAAGGAGGGCTAACAGTGTATAAAAATAGAATTGCTTTGTCCTACACCACTTATCTCTTAAACTTTCTAATTCTATCTTTTCTTCTACAGGATTTAGTATAGCCCAGAAGGTAACTCAAGCCCGACAAGCAATGATGGTACAGGAGGAGGAGGCTGTGACCCTGTACTGCACATATGACACTAATAATGGAAATTTTAGTCTATTCTGGTATAAGCAGCCCCACAATGGGAAGATGATTTTCCTTATTTGTCAGGACTCTTACAACCAGGAAGGTGCAACAGAAGGTCGCTACTCACTGAACTTCCAAACAGCAACTAAATCCATCAACCTTGTAATCTCAGCTTCACAGCTGGGGCACTCAGCAGTGTATTTCTGTGCACTGAGAGAAACTGCAGTAAGAGGATTGTTGGAGGGAGACGTACAAAAACCTAGGGATCTGCTTAAGATATTCACCTGCTGTAGGGACCACGGGGAGAATCACCATCACAGACAGGAAGTGGCTAGGACTGTGGTAGCACAGGTGTAGGGTTAGAGGGAAGACACTCATTCTAAGAAAATCCTATCTAGGTTCATGGACCATGTCCAGAATTATCATTCATCAAAAACATCCTTATCCCTGAATCTTTACTTTGAGGTTAAACATACAGAATTTTGTATTGAAGATTGAAGAGAAATAACAGCCACAATAAACAACTTATTATTTGGTGATTAGATTGAGCTAGAAGAATTGGATAAGGAAGTTCAGAAAAATATGGCTAAAAAATCAGTAAACGTGTGAATTTTTGGATTTTAAGATCAATTAGTTCAATATATATTTGTTGAGTATATATTAAGCGATAGGCATCATTATAAATAAGAAAGGCCTTGGAGTCTCAGCATGTTTCCTCTCTTTTTGTATCATGCTATTTCATAGTGTTTTAAGAATTAGTTTGATTTTGGTTTGTTTGCTGCGAATAAATGAAACTGCACGATACCCCCAAAGAGACACAAACTTCTTTATTCACCTGAGGGATACACTTGCCACATGGAAAGAGAATAATTGATGGTGGCCTTGGAATCCCTCTTTGCTGGGATCTGAGTGTACATCAGGTCAGAAGTAAAACGGCAGGACTGAACAATGTTGAAAAGACTTTGGAGCTCATATAACTAAGGCGTCCCAAACCCAAACCAAACCTATTGCTGTCAAGTCAGTTCCAACTCATAGCGATCCTATAGGACAGAGTAGAACTGCCCCATAGGATGGATTTGAATTGCTGACGATTTGGTTAGCAGCCATAGCTCTTAACCACTATGTCACCAGGATTCCAACTGAGGCATAGTAAGCCAACTCTAGAAAAACAATGCATACATTGATATAAATCCCATTTGTATCAATATGGTGCTAATAAATGTTTTGTTAGGTGCTATCAAGTTGGTTCCGACTCACAGCGACCCTATGTACAAAAGAACGAAACACTGCCAAGTCCTGCACCATCCTCATAATCCTTGCTATGCTTTAGCCCATTATTGCGGCCACTGTGTCAATCCATTTTGTTGAGGGTCTTCCTGTTTTTTGCTGACCCTCAACTTTACCAAGCATGACGTCTTACTCTAAGGATTGGTCCCTCCTGATAACATGTCTAAAGTACAGGAGAAGAAGTCTCACTATTCTCTCTTCTAAGGAGCAATCTGGCTGTACTTCTTCCAAGACAGATTTGTCTTGGAAGTCATGGTATATTCAATATTCTTTGCCAACAGTGTAATTCAAAGGTATCAATTATTATTCCTTCTTCTTTATTCATTGTTCAGCTTTTGCATACATATGAGGCAATTGAGAATACCACAACTTGGGTCAAGTGCACCTTAGTCCTCAAAGTGACATCTTTGCTTTTGAACACTTTAAAGAGGTCTTTTGCAGCAGATTTGCCCGATGCATTACATCGTCTGATTTCTTGACTGCTGGTTCCATGGGCGTTGATTGTGGATCCAAGTAAAATGAAATCCTTGACCACTTCAATCTTCTCTCCATCTATCATAATATTTCTTATTGGTCCAGTTGTGAGGATTTTTGTTTTCTTTACGTTGAGGTGTAATTCATCCTGAAGGTTGTAGTCTTTGATATTCATCAGTAAGTGCTTTTTTTCCTACAGGATTCAGTATTGCCTAGAAGGTAACTCAAGCCCAACAAGCAAGGAAATAGCTGCAAGGGTTGAACCCAAGATTGGCAAGTCAGACAGCAGGGCTTGGCCCACAGGCTGTAAAGGTCGATGAATCTCAAGTTTGGCAGGGAAGACGGCAGGTGAACTGATAGCTCAGCTTCCAAAAACTGGAGGTCAGACTAACAGGAACCAGCTATAGGATACAGAGCAAGCAAAATCTCTTAAGCCTTGCCAGAAAGTCCACCTATATTGGATGCAGGCGACGCCCCCAAGGAAACTCCCTTTAAACTGATTGGCTACTCACAGCAGATCCCATTATAGAGATGATCATATTATATCAAATCGCATCATGGAGGTGATCACATCATTAAATGACTGTCAAACTACATCATAACTGTGAAACCACTGAGAATTATGGCTCAGCCAAGTTGACACACAACCTTAACGATCACATATAGGTTTAGTTTGGTGGTGCAAAATGGTTTGCACTAGATCGCTAACCTAAAGTTTGGGAATTTGAACTCACCCAGCAGGGCTGCAGAACAAAGTCTTGATGATCTCCTTCACATTATAGCCAAGAAAGCCTTATGGAGCAGTTGTACTTTGTAACACATGGGATCACCATGAGTTGGAATCAACTCCATGACAATAAGGTTGTTTTTTTTTGGTGGTTGTATCAAAATTTATTCATTCAATTTGTTTTCACTTTGATGCTCTTTTAGATAGTTTCAAAGTTTTCAGTTATACAAAAGCATATATAAACATTCTGACATTGTTTTATTTTGCTTATTTGAAAGAGTTTCTCAAGAATATATATTCAGAAACTGAGTTGCTGGGTCATATGGAACATATTTTAAATTTTATTAGATACTGATAAATTGCTGTCCCAAATGGTTGTAATGATTTAAACTTCAGAGTAGTGTTTGAAATTCCTGTTTCACTATATTTTACTATATTCATGCCAGCATTTGGTATTTTCCAACTTTTTAATTTTTCTCAGTCTGGACTTATGTTAACATGTTCAATTTCTTGGGTACTGGTGATGTGGAGCATCTTTTTATGGTTTCATTCACCAGTTAGGTTTCTTCTTCTCTAAATTATTCATATCTTCATATTTATATCATTTTCCTACTTTTCTACTGGGATGTTGCCATTTTATCATTAACTTAGGCATTAATTACATATTTTAATAATAATCCTGTTATATGTTTGGAAAATATCTTTTTGTCTTTGGCTTGTATAGTCACTTTGTTTATGAAATATTTTATTATACTGAAGTTTTAACTTTTAATGTAGCCAATTTTACTAGTCTTTTCATTTATGATTTGCACTTCATGTATGCACTAAAAATTTATTTCTGACACTGAAGTTTTAATATGACATTCTCCCATACTATCTTCTGATTATTTTAGATTTTTTTCATTTATGACCTTAAACTAGAAGGAATTTGTCACTTTAATTTAATTTGAGGGAAGAGGTCTCTTTTATCTGCATATGGATAACCTATTGTCCCAGCACCACTGATTGAGCTATCTGATTTTTCTCTTCACGGTATATACTTCTCTCATATTCTAAATTAGCATATGTGCTTGGCTATGTTTCTAGGATCTCCATTCTTTCCAGTTTATCTAGTTTCTATTTTAGAAACAAAACTCATTCTTCAGCTATTATAAATCTGTATGTTGATATCTAGTATGATAAGGACTTCAAGTTAACCCTTTTTTTTTTTTTTTGAACTTTTCCATAAATAAGTTCCCATGGAATTTGTTGTTTTATATGTTATGGGTTAGTGTGAAATTTCCATTTCTTTTAGATGGATAACCAGTTATGTAAACTGATTAGGGCTATCATTGGATTTTACTCTGCCATTTTATTCTGCTTTACCTTTGCGACTTGTGGTACTTTTGCTTCCATATTTTGGAAGTATTTCTTGCCCTAGGTTTGTTTGGAGGATAGAAGAAGTTGACAGCCTTTAATCACAGGAAATAGTCTATTATCCCTTATTTAGGTTATCTGTCTATCCAGTAGCTCTAGTTTCTATTTGATAGCCCACTCAGAGTTTCCTCCCTGTGAAGTAAATGGCCTGCAATAAAATAATGGTCAATATAGTTTACTCCAGGGGTAGACAAAAACCATTCCTCAAATTCTTAAAGTTATTTACTGCTAACTTCCCTCTTTTTCCGTTAAGTTTCTCCAACAAAGATCATCTGGACAAAGTGTACAAATATCATTACTGAATTACATTGTCACTTCTTATGTTTGCATATCTGTAATGCAGATGTGTTGAGTAGAAATCTTAAGGGGAAACATCCTTAATGTGGAATTTCAGGTGATGTGACAGTTGGGTGGTGAGCAGGATATTTGTCCCATCTCCCTCAAATCAACAAATACAGGCTCCCAGAACTTCAGGTGGACACAGGAATATGAACTCCATGATGTAATCATTTTATATTTTATTACGTGAATTCTCTTCAAAATTTAGTGTAAAAGTTGTAAAGTCAAAAGACAATTTCCTTCTAAGAATAAATATTTAATGCATGATGATGAGCTGAACATGATGCAGGATTTGTATTAGAATACTGATTTTTGAAGCAATGCTTAGCTAGTAATAGAATATAAAATCTACTCTATTTTCCAAATGTAGCGGCATTAAGTTTTCGGTCAGTTCCCTAATCTTTCACTTATTAGATTTGTAAACTGAGATAAAACTAGCTAGACATCGCTTCAAAAATCAGTATTCTCAACTTTTAAACTAAATTTTGAATAGAATTGATGTATTAAGCTTAGGTTATTTGACTACAGCTGATATGTTCTTTTCAATAGATGGTGAAGAATAAAAATAAATGTAATAGACACACAACTCAAGAAGTTAGAAAATGAACAAAAAATTAAATGAACAAAAGCAGATGGAAAAGAATGAAAGATAAAAGTCAACATTGATGTGTCCAGGAAAAAATAACAAAATCAGTGGTAAAACCACATTTTGAGAACAACTAGAGTATTAACACAATCAAAAAAAAATGAGGAAGGTACAAATACACACAAAAGATGAAATACAGTATAATTGGTTTAACTCAGGAATGTAAGAGTGACTTATTTTTTGTAAATATATTGATATAATTCTTCATATTAACAAATCTTAAGTGACTTGAAGATGTTCTTGATACTAGTTTGATGAGTTATTTCCTTTGGATCTGGGATAATTCCCTGTATGGTTAAAGCACTCAGCTGCTAACCGAGAGGTTGGTGGTGGAACCCACCAGCCGTTCCTCAGGAGGAAGATGTGGCAGTCTGCTTTCATAAGGATTACAGCCTTGGAAATCCTATGGGGAGGTTCTACCCTGTCCTATAGGGTCACTATGAGTCAGAATCAACTGTACGGCAATGGATGTGGTTTTTGGTATAGAGTACATGTGTATTAGTACAAGCTCATCTGATTTTGGTAGCTCTCACAGATATTTGGATTCTCTTAATTTGACTGAAATTATAAATACAGTATGCATTCTTATTCTGTAATCTTTTTGTTGCTTGTTGCTCTTAGATTATAGCTATGAGAATAAGAGGGAAATGCTGAGTTTATTCAACAATATTTATACTGAAGTCTTTTTTTTTCTGGCAGGCAGAGGGGTGTTTATTTAAAACAGAACATGATTCCAGAGAGGAAGCACCCACCAGAGGAGGGGACACAAGAGCCCTGATCTGGACCCGTGGCTAGAGGTTGTACCTAAGAATGGACTTGGCTTTTTGAAAATGAAGTTGAATTCAGTTCAACATCTAGTTAGTAACTGAGTGATGAATCATTAAAAAAATATATTTCAAGACATTTTAAGAGAGTAAACTTTAAGTGTCCTCAAGCCATTTATTATTCTTATTTTTAATTTTTTTATTGTGCATTAGGTGAAAATTTACAGAGCAAATTAGTTTCCCATTTAATAGTTTGTACATAAAGTGTTCCATAACACTGGCTTCATTCCCCACAATGCATCAGCGTTCTCCCCATTTCCATCCTAGGTTCCCCGTTTCCTTTCGTCCTGATTTTCTATCCCTTCCTGCCTTCTCATCTTTGCTTTTGGGCAAATGTCAACCTTTTGATCTCACATAATTGATTGTTCTAAGAAACATGTTCCTCTCGGATGTTTTGGTTTATTTTATAGGCCTGTCCATGGTTTGGCTGAAAGGTTGTCTCCTGGAATGGCATCAGTTCCAGTTCAGAAGGGTGTCTTAGAGTCAGAGTTTCAGTCTCTATCAAACCAGTAAGTCTCATCTTTTTTGTGAATTTGAATTTTTTTGTTCTACAATTTTTTCTCCCACTCTGTCTGGAACCCTTTGTTGTGATCCCAGGCAAAGCAGTCAGTAGTGGTAGCTGAGCACTATCTAGTTCTTCTGGTCTTGGAGTCATGTAGGCTGTGGTTCATGGGGTCCATTAGTCCTTTGGATTAATTGCTCCCTGAGTCTTTGATTTTCTTCAATTTCCTTTGCCCCGGATGGTAAGGGACCAATAGATGTATCTTAGATGGTGGTATATTGAAGTCTCGGTTTCAATATTATTGTTTGTGTATATGTCTTTTATTGTGAACTGTTTCAAAGTTTATTCTGGAAAGTACTGGAGCAGTAACTATGGTTCAGATTTATGCAATATATAGACTCTTCAGATTTCTGGAATACTCCTTAAAATTATTCTCCTTCCTCTCTGGAAACCTCTCCTAGTCTTGTCAGATAAAACTCTTTCTTCATAACTGGGACTGAGTATGTGCAGGCCAATTCATGCTTTAAATACTATTAGTTATACAGAATAGGTCAAGCTATGATCCTGTATATGAGAAACATTTTAGTGATTAATTTAGACAAGTATGCTTTAGGTTCTTTTAGCACAAACAAGTTAAAAGGAACAGGGGCAACATGGTGCTATAGTCAAAAGAACCACACCATCCCTCCACAGCAAATATCAAAAAGCTAAGTCAAACAGAGTCACACATCAATCCTGAAACCCTAAGCATCAAATGAAGGATAAAGAACTCAGCCAAGCACTGAATGGAATAAGAAACTGACCGAGAACAGAGAGCGAGGAGAGATACATGGAGAGGTCCCCTATTAGCTACTGTAGCATAGATCTGCCATCTTGGACTCCTATCAGAGATCAGTGAAGAGAGGGTATGAGAAAGCACAGAGCTTCCAGCAGGAGACAGAACAACCAGTAACCAGTGATATAGGCTTTCCTGCCCCCCACCCTTCTTCACCCTCACTTAGCCTCCTCTGCTTCCTGCAGCCACAGTCTCTTGGACAGGAAGTACCCTGGTGTCACTTGGATTCCAACCACCCTCACTGTCCAGCTCCCTGAGTGCCGTTTTTTGGCTGCTGGTGTTGCTTTTTCCCGCTTCTTTAGATTTCTTTCATACCTCTCACCACTTCCCCCTCCTTTCTCTCAAATACCTGACTCCATGCACCATCTTTGCTTCTTCCTGAAAGGCTGCGAAACACCACTTGACTGTAAAACTGCTTCCCGGCCTGTGCCGCCATGCTGGTGGGACCCTCAGGGCTTTCATTTGTTTGTTTGTTTGGTCTGATTTGTTCTGTTTTGATTTGTTTGCTTGTTTTCTTTTTCTTTTCTTGGCTTGGGAGCTCCTTCTAACCGGGCAGTACTGCCCTTATTCTGCACAGACTCACAGGGACTTTCTTGGGGGCATTTCTTTTTTCTTGTTTTTTTTTCCTTTTGTTTTTGTTTTTTGTTTTTCTCTTTGTTTCTTTGTTTTGTTTTCTTTTCGCACTTATTCCCTTTTCGTCTTTCTTTGTTTCCAGTTTCTCAATTTATTCATTTTATTTCTTTTACACTTTTTCTTTTTTTTCAGTTATGTTTTTCCTCATTTCTCAGTCTCATCTCTCCACTGTAATAGCAAGCTCCCTTAGCACTCTTTTTTGTTTGTGTGTATGTTTTTGGCTCCTGTTCCCCACTCCTCTCTCTCCTCTTTCCCACACCCATCTTAGCTCCACACATCACAGTCTACACCCTCCTTCCTGCCTACATGCACCATGCACTGAACATCACAATCCCAAGCAGCACAGCCACGGCCTACTGGAACCTGACGTACAATGACTCCTGGTCCGGACTGTCAGCCTGTTACATGCCACAAACAACCCATCCCAGAAACTCCCCTTCAGCTGGACCTGCCTTGCTTTACCATACCTGAGTGACTGTCCCTGCCCACTAGAGAAGGAGGTGAAAAGTATCGTACCCACAGACAAGCAAACAACAAAGAACACACAGCCTGCCTACTCAGACATAACCAAGTAAAACAAAAAAGCAGGACAAAACAAACAAATCTACAATCAATAAAAGAGGAAAATAACCACTGAATGCCCTGAAGACAGCAGACAATATCAAAACATTTACAAAAACAAGACAGGAAGGCTCCAGTGGGCATCCAAAATAAAACACCAGATGACATTCCAGTAGAAGAAAAGGCACTAGACCTAACTGATAGAGAATTCAAATCTCTAAAATTTAGATTTATCCAAGAGTTTAAGCAAAAAACAGACAAAAAAGACAAAAAAATAGACAAATTCATGGAAAAGGCAGAAAAATTCATGGAATATACAGACCAAAAAATGGAAGAATATAAGAAAATAGTACAGGAACAAAATGCTAAAATAAATTCACAACTCAAAATCATACAAAAACAACAATTAGAAATCCAAAAGATAAACAACAAGATTTCAGAAATGGACAGTGTCATAGAAGTGCTGAGAAGCAGGTTTAAACGATGGAAGATAGGATCAGCAAAATTGAAGACAAACACTTGGATACAACTCTGAGGAAAAGTCAGAAAAAAGAACCAAGAAAAATGAAGAAACCCTAAGAATTACGTGGTATACAATCAAAAGCAAAAATATCTAGGTAATCAGAGTTCCAGAACAGGGGTATAAAACAGAAAACACAGAGAGGATCATTGAAGAACTTCTGACAGAAAACTTCCCCAATATCATGAAAGATGAAAAGCTGACCATCCAAGAAGCTCAACAAACCCCTTATAGGATAGACCCCAAAAGAAAATCGCCAAGGTATATCATAATCACACTCGCTAAAACCAAAGACAGACAAAGAATCCTGAGAGCAGCTTGAGAAAAACAAAAGTCACATACAGAAGAGAACCAATGAGACTAATCTCGGATTATTTGGCAGAAACCATGCAGGCAAGAAGGCAATGGGATGACATACATAAAATCTTGAAAGAAAAAAATTGCTAGCCAAGAATAATATATCCTGCAAAACTCTCATTCAAATATGATGGTGAAATTAGGTCATTTCCAGATAAACAGGAATTAAGGGACTACGGAAAAAAAAAAAACAAAACCAAACTAAGCTTACAAGACTTATTAAAGGGAGTCCTTCGATCTGAAAACAGACAGCATCAGACCACAGGATTGTACTAGCCAGATACCAACCAAGGAAATGAACTCTTAAGAACTATGCAAAACCAAAAGAATTACAACAGGGAACCACAGAGGTTAATCTGTAAATGACAACAGCATCAGAACAATAAATAAGGAAATAAATTGTGTAGGTATAGAGCCTTCTAATGGAGAGGAAGTCAAGCAATACCAAGTAATAATAAACTCATTCAAATCTAGGAAGATAAGGGTAAATTACAAGGTAACCACAAAGAAAGTTAACAAACCTATCGTCAAAATAAAGAAGAAAAACATAGTGTCAGTAAAAACAAAACCTGCAAAAACAGAAGAAATGAAAAAAATATCCACAAAACAAAAGGAACTCAGCACAGGAGAGTAAAGAGGAACAAAGAAAACGTCAGCACCACAAAAAACAAAACAAAACAAAACAAAACACTACAAAATGCAATCCCACTCCTAGGAATATATCCTAGACAAATAAGAGCTGTCACATGAATAGACATGCACACTCATACTCATTGCAGCACTGTTCACAATAGCAAAAAGATGGAAACAACCTAGATGCCCATCAACAGATGAATGGATAAACAAACTATGGTATATACACACAATGGAGTATTATGCAAAGATAAAGAACAATGATGAATCTGTGAAGCATCTCAAAACATGGGTGAAACTGGAGGACATTATGCTGAGTGATATGTCAATAACAAAAGGGTAAGTATTGTATGAGACCTCTACTGTAAAAACTCATGTAAAAGTTTATACACAAAAATAAACAATCTTTGTTGGTTACTAGGGATGGGAGGGGTGGGGAAGGGAACTAAATAGACAATAGTTAAGTGTTAACTTGGGTGAAGGGTACGACAGTACACAGCACTGGGGAAGCCAGCACAACTTGTACAAGGAAAGGTCATGGAAGCTCCATAGATACTTCCAAACTCCCTGAGGGACTGAGTTGCTGGGCAGAGGGCTGTGGGGACCATGGTCTCGGGGAACATCTAGCTCAATTGGCATAACACAGTTTATAAAGACAATGTTCTACATTCTACCTTGGGGAGTAGTGTCTGGGGTCTTAAAAGCCAGTGAGCAGCCATCTAAGATACTCCACTGGTCTCACCCCTTTGGGCACTAGGGAGAATGAAGAGAACAGGATACAAGGAAAAGATTAGTCCAAAGGACTAATGGACCACAGCTGCCATGGCCTCCACCCGACTGAGTCCAGTACAGCTAGATGGTGCCCTGCTACCACCACTGACTGCTCTGACTGAGATCACAATAGAGGGTCCTGGACAGAGCTGGAAAAGGATGTAGAACAAAATTCTAACTCACAAAAAAAAAAAAAGACCAGATTTACTGACCTGACAGACTGGAGAAACCCCGAGAGTATGGCCCCTGTACATCCTTTTAGCTCAGTGGTGAAGTCACTCCCAATGTTCACCATTCATCCGGTTATTGGACTGCTTCATAAAACAAAACGGGACTAATGAGTCACAGCAGTCCAGGGACAAGGACTAGAAGGCAGGAGGGGACAGGAAATCTGGTGATAGGGAACCCAAGGTTGAGTAAGGACAGTGTTGACATAGTGAGGTTCTCAACCTTTGTCATAGGGCAATATGTGTTCTGTTTATTGAGAAACTATTTGTTCTGCAAACCTTCATCTACAGTTCAAAAAAAAAAAAAAAAAGAATTATCTACGTGAGATCTAACTGACAACAGCAATTCAAAAGGTTTGATGGGAAGCCTAAGGGGCAGTGAATTGAAGATAATAGTGATGGAATAATTTGGAAAAGGATAGTGAGAATAGCAGCACAACTGGAAGAATGTATCGATGTCATTGAATTTTACATGTAGAAACTTTTGAAATGGTATAACTTTGGCTATGTATATTTTCACCAAAAAAAGTCCTCCAAAGTCTAGAAAGGAGAGTGTTGACATGTTGTGGGGTTGTTAACCAATGTCATAAAACAACATGTGTACTGACTGTTTAATGAGAATCTATTTGTTCTGTAAAACTTCATCTAAAGTACAATAAAAAAAAGTTAAAACAAGATGTTACAAGGAGCATAGAGATGTTCACTGGCCACTAATGAAGTTCTAGTACCCTGGCAGCTCACAAAAGCCTAGAAGTTTCTCACTCTTCATACAGTGTATTGCACAAACCAGGGGCCTGTAAATGGGTCTGAAAGGAACACACTACCTGGTGGTCAGGTCTTGAACTGCAGTTTGCATATCTGTTACGTATGCTTTCTTTCCTCTTTTAGTCAAAAATCCAACTTGCAATCATTTAATTGTTTTTGTCATAGTTCCACTTGGATGGGTACAAAACCTGTTCCAAGTTTTATTCTGGAGAGTGCTGGATCAGTGATTATGGTTCAGCTGTCTTTAGATACTTCAAAGGCTCAAGGAGAAGAAGCAATTGTACTACCCTCTAACACCTCTCTCCCAAATTTTCTCTGGAAATAATCTATAGTGGAAAAAACAGGAAACACAGGTATAAGAGAGAGCTGTGTTCAACACTATTATCTGTGTTCTGCCACATATGGGCAAAACATGCATAAGCTTTGTTTCATTATTTGTAAAACAAGACAGTAATATCTTTCTTAATATTTTGTGAGAATTTATCAATAATATATCTAAAGAGATTGACAAGTAAGCACAACATCAATTAAAGCGAGTAATCTCTAAAGATATATTAAAAAGCATTTGAGAAAATCCAGCATCCACTCCTGATTAAAAACTTTCAGGGAATTAGGAATGGAAGGATTCTTCCTTAACTTAATAAAGGGCATGTATAAAAAAACCTACATCAAGTGCCAAACTTGATGGCAAAAAACTGAATACTTTCCCTTTAAAATCAGGAACAAGTGGAGAATTTTTACTATTACCTCTTCTGCTTAATATTGTGCTACAGATTCTAGCCAGTGCAATAAGGCAAGAGAAAGAAACAGAAGGCATACAGTTTGGACAGGAAGAAGTGAAGCTGTCTTTATTCGCAGACAACATAATTGTCTATGTAGAAAATCCAAGAGAATGTACAAAAAACCTACTAACACTAATAAGTGAATTTAGCAAATTTCCAAGATAAAAGAGCAATATACAAAAATCAACTATATTCCTGGATGAATCTCAAAATAAGTATGCTGAATGAAAGAAGCCAGACAAAAAAAGAGTACATACTTCATGATTCCATTAATAGAAAATTATAAAGTATACAAACTAATTTATAATGACTGAAAGCAGGTTGCCTGGGAATCAGGTTGGAAGTTGGAAAAGAATTGAGAGAAGGATTACAAAGAGACAAGAGGAAACTTTTTGGGCAATGCATGTATTCATTATCTTGATTGTGATGATGGTTTCAGAAGTGTATACTTGTGTCAGACCTCATCGAATTGTTTGTTTTAAAATATGTGCACTTTATTTCATGTCCGTTATACCTCAATAAAGCCATTAAAAAGCCACAATTAAAAAATATCTTTCCTTAATCTTGTGGAAGTCCTCTTGTATGGCCCAAAATACAAAATATTCCTTCTCTAGGTTCTCATTGCATTCAAACTTTTTTTTTTAAAGTATAGATAATAATACGATAACAATCCAACAGTGTTCATAAATGAAATCTTGTAAATTGGTATCAGGATGGCTGCATTAGAACCACCTGGGAGCTTTTAAGAAAATATAACTTTTTGGGTTTCAAACTGGGAAATTATGATTCATGAAGTTAGCAGTGGAATCTCAAAATCTGTAATTTTAAATCACTCACTCATTGATTCAGTTCTCAAAGAGCCAGTTTTTAGAACCTCTACTATCAGCTGATGTGTGACTATCAACTGACGTATCTTTATTAATTTGAGAACCTGAGGCGAAAGAGAGTCCTAACGCGTGCCAATCTTTTGATGCAAAGCCATATCTTCGGGGTTTTGTACCCTTTAGGGAAAATTATTTTGCTGCAGTTTGAGAGTAAAGTGTTGGCAGATGGACAACAGCAGAAAACAACCTTGATGCTAGATCTTCATTAAGAGTCTAGGAATAGCATTTGTTTCCTGATTCATATAAGCTGGTCACCTTATCTTGGAGTCATTGAAATCGTGGAGAAAACAGTTGAGTTTATAGGGATTCAGTAACTTTAATTACAGTGTTTCTTCTGTCTAGGATTCATATTTTTCATTTTTTAAAGTTTCTGGAATTCAGGAATATTTGACTACTGCTAGTATAGCATGATTTTTTTCCCCCTGAAAGCTTTTATTAATGAAAAGACAGTGTTCCTTACAATTATATTATTTTATAAGTGAGGAAATATGGTGTTTCAAGTAATTGTGATTCCTCAAAGACCATTTATTCATTTTTTTAAAAAACCTTAACAAGTATTTATTGAGCACCTAGTGAATGTCAGGCACTGTCCACATGTTGGGGTACAGTGCTGAAAAACACAGAATTACCCAACAATGACTTGACTTCTTATTAATTCTTCTGATGTCAACCCCATATCCTTCTCTGACATTTCCATGGATTACGAGGTGGCCCACAATGGATATATGAGAATATAGCAGCTCATATTAAATATTCAAGAAAATAGATATTTTCTTTGTTACAGAAGTGCCCTGGGATGCTCTGCTAAAGAACTTCCATGTCAGATATCATGCTAAGAACAAAATAGACCTTAGAAGTTATGACAGCTGTCCTTCAGATTTACAAGGGCCACCTCAGGACTGACATATGCTTTATAAATGATCCTGGGATTGAGGACATGTTTCTGACTTTTGGAAGAAGTCCAGGAAATCATTCATCCCAGTTCACCCCTTTGTCCACAAGGGGTGCAGCTTCCCAACACAAACACATTTCCTGTGTAATTCTAGGTTCCGATTTAACATTTCACTGTGACGTCAACATTTCTTCATGTTAAGGATCAAGAACATTATTTAGGAGACATTCTAAAGATGAATGCTTCTCCAGGTTTAGTGACTGTGATACTCTTAATGCTTGGTAAGTAAAATGAGTTAAAGTTTGCATTCTGTCTTCTATTATGTCAGCAAGATTTTAACCATAATTTTACCCAAGAGCATTATGCCCAAGGTTACACAGACTCTTTTTCCCCCCAGGAGGAACCAGTGGAGACTCATTGATGCAGACGGAAGACCAAGTAACCCTCTCAGGAAGGGTTTTCTTCACTATGAACAGCACTTATACAGCCACAGGCTATCCTTCTCTTTTCTGGTATACCCAATATCCCGATGAAGGTCTACAGCTTTCTCCTGAAAGCAACTAAGGCCAACGAGAAAGGAAGCAACAAAGCTTTGGAAGCCACATACAATAAAGAAACATCTTCCTATAACTTGGAGAGATCCTCATTCCAAGAGTCAGACTCGTCTGTGTACTACTGTGCTCTGAGTGACACAGTGACGGGAACTGCAGGGGGAGCTCAGCACAAACTGAGCAGCAAGGAGCCTGGCTGCTGAGTGTCTAACCCCATAATCCACTCTGGTTTCAGCAGAGTCTATTGTCCTTTGGCCCTCAGGCACTCTGGTTGATGCAAAGATCAAATAAAAAACAGAAGAGCAATAAGTGGCGATCCCCCAGGCCCAACTCTTTTTTAGTAAAATTGAACACAGAATTTGACACCAATAGTTCCTCAACCAGCTTCAGAATAATTTAAATGTAAAACTACAGGAACAATGAAGTGGTCTCTAGGCTTATGTTTGCAGACAGAATCCAGCTCCCACATCTTGTTCCAGGCCACCCTGGTGGATATTGCTAGGTCTTTGCAAGTATTGCGGCAATCTTATGTAATTAATATCAGCTTAGTGACACATTAAGAGTGATTTTGTTGCTTGGGGAAAAGGTTTTGAGCATAGGAGTAAGGGAGATGTGTGTTCTCTGGCTCTACAGTGGCTGTGTGACAGCTGGAGTGACTGAAAATGGTATTGGCTTTGAATGGTCTCTTCCTTCTAAAATATTTTCTTTTCCGCATTCTTCTTTCTCCCTGCAAGTTTTCTCTTTTGCTTTTTCTCAGAGGCTGGTTCTCTAGATTTTATAAATTAGCTAAGATAATAATACTAATAGGTTTTCTTTTTTTATTTGTTCCGTATTCTTGGTTTAAATTTAATGAATTTTTATTAAATTTGGTTTAAAATATATAAATTAAAAATTTAAACCTCCTGGTGGCACAGTGGTTAAGAACTATGGCTGCTAACCAAAGAAGGTTGACAGTTCAAATATACCAGCCGCTCCTTGGAAACTGTATGGGGCAGTTCTAGTCTTTCTTATATGGTCGCTATAAGTCGAAATTGACTCGATGGCAATGAGTTAAAAATATAAATCCATGTTAAAATACACTTTAAACAATAAAAAGGGTATTTAATGAAAAATTAGTCTTAAACATTTGGTTAAATGTGGTAGACTATGCATACACATGTATTTCTTCATCCCCCTGAAACTCAACTAAAAATACAGTAAAGAAATTGAAAAGAGCATAAACCCATAAGCACAAAGAGAACAGAAAATGAGATGACAGCAGACAAGTGATGTCAACAAAATTTTAGAGCGTGAGAAGAATATGGAGAAATGAAAGCATGCAGTAACAGACCAGATAAATAAGAAATCTGGACCTGGTGGGGAAGCCAACAAGAAACATCCCAATGTGTGGTGTGCCCTTGTGAAAGCGTTTAAAAATCAGAAGCATCAATTACCTTTGAATAATTGGAGGAAATGGTGGGAGTGGTACGTGTGTATGTGTGTGTGCATGTGTGTGTTTTGGGAATATTAGGGGGGATGAAAGTAGGAGGACTACATGAGAGAATTTGTAAGTAGCAGACCACCCATGGAGCCCTGGTGCCACAGTGGTTAAGAGCTCTGCTGCTAATCAAAAGATTGTCAGTTCGAATCTGCCAGCCGCTCCTTGGAAACCCTATGGGGCAGTTCTACTCTGTCCTATAAGTTTGCTATGAGTTGGAATCAACTCGACAGCAATGGTTTGGTTTTTGAGTTAAACCACCCATGCTGTCTACCACCCTGTATAATAAGCAATGATCACTTTACAAATCAAGCACATAATTTGAAGTTAGTCTTTGATGAATTAAGGAATAGCATGTAAAAATATAAGAAAGCCAAAAGTAAATAAAATAAAATAGAACAAAGAATATAATAATAAGCAAATTATTAACTCCATGGAAAATAAAACATTCTTCAAGAAAAGGAATGCAATCGCAGTACTCTATGTGGTTCAATCTAATTGGCTTCTGGGTAAGTTTCTCTAATTTATGCCACCAATAGCAGTAAGCTAGGCAGAATACTATTTCTCCAAAGCCTTGTGTATTACCAAGAATTTTGACTTTTGCTTATAAGCTGGGGTTCCTTTTATTTTTAATAATTTATTTAGTTAGAAATGAGATGGAGCTTTATTTCATGTATTTAAAAACATTTGCATTTTTCTATAAATTGTGTGTTCATATACCTGCCCACTTCTTACTGTGTTACTGTCTTTTTAATATAGATTTTAAAGAACGTTTATATTAAGAAAACTTGTCATATGAACATTATGTATGTCTTTTTTTAGTTTATCATTCAGTTTTTGAGTTTGTAAATGTTCTTTATTTTGCTTTGCAGAGTCAAAAAAGTTATACATAGTCAAATTTATCAAAGTTTTCTGTTATGGATTCTGGGTTTTATGTTCTGCTTAAAAATCCATGGCACTCCAAAATGATAAAACTTTATCTCATATTGTCTTTAATTTCTTTCAGGTTCTTTTTATATGTAAACTTTTAATCTAGCCATGTGTGTATGTGTGTAAGAAGTGACATCCAAAGCTTTTTGTTTTCCTTAGTTTTTGTTTGTGTGGAGGCAGCTACCTAGGCTCAACTTCTGTTCTTGAATAACTCATTTTCCTTTACTGATTTAAAATATCCATTTTTTCCTATTAAGGTTTTCAACACAGGCATTGTTTTTTTCATTCAAAATTTATGCTTTAATATTAGTGGTGCGTCTTGCCAACTACGTAGTCAGTTTACTGGATATGAGAAGGATATATATCCTGTTAACCCTGAGTCAATGCTAGAAATAAATACATAGAAAATGATGTAAATGGAAGAGATACCATTAGGGGAAGGAAGAAGAGAAAAACAAAAACCCACCCCACTACTTCACAGGAGTCTGTAACGTATCTGCCTGTCATCTCAAATCTGTCAATTGTTTTGAATTGAGAAGGCCTAGACAAAGTAGCAGAAAACCATGCTCACAAACAGCCTACACATGAGTGGGAAGTAGACAAATCAACTTGGACAACAGGATGTCTTTTGGAAGAGGAGGAATTAGATAATCAGGACTTAGGTTTAGAGTACTAAAGAATCTCAACTTGAAATGTCTTGAAACCTGCTGTTGCCAGAGTGGGATCTTGTCATTGTTTTGAAGGCAAGTTTTTGAATTTTGTCTTTTACAACATATGCTTCTTTATAAGGTTTGGCAATAACCATTGTAGTAACTATCATTGGTTCTTTGAAGGTAATGTTGAAAATAAATTTATTATATTTTGGACTTAAAAATCTCTTGCCGTAGAATCAATTCTTACTCATAGTGAGTAACCCTATAGGTCAGAGTAGAACTGCCCCATAGAGTTTCCAAGGAGCAGATGTTGGATTCAAATTACCAACCTTTTGGTTAGTAGCCAAACGCTTAACCACTGTGCCGCCAGGGCCCCATTTCAGACATAGTGCTCTTAATTCAGGCAGAATGGTTATCGGAGAATCTGTCAAACAGAGATTCTCTCTCTCTCTCTCTCACTTTCTCTTTCTCAACTTTGTTGGACTGATTGATTCTCTTTTTTGGTAATTTCCTGACGTAAGAGTCTCTGAGGGATCAACTATTTCTTTGGGCTACAGTGTCATCACTATAAGCACTTAAAAATCATTTTATTGTGGAACATACAAATGTTTTCAAGATTACCTAAAACCTACAAACAATGAATCTATATTACTTAGGTGCATAAGATTTAGGATTGTGTTATCTTTTGGATATAAAATGTAGCAATTCTTCTTTATTGACTCTACTTTATCTTTTATGAGTATAATATACCAGCTTTCTTTTGGTTAGTGTTTGCATGGTATATCTTTTTCCATTGTTTTGTTTTCAACCTCTGTGCATTATATTTGAAACTTCCAATAAGTCTTCATACATCGCACTCTCAGCTGCTCATTGGTTTCCTATTCCACTGAGAAAACTGAAGCAAAAGAAGAGAATTTTCACAAGCTTCTACATTTACTCCTTACTAGTATCTGTGCCCAAGTACTCTGCCTTATCTCTTATTGTTAGATTATAATTCATTGAGAGCAGGGAACTTGCCTACTTACCTCCAGTGCATAAAACCAGGCCTGACAAACAGTAGGCCTTCAAAAATACTCACTGAGTTAAAAGTTGATAATAAAGACTTCTGATTTCAGCCTGGCATATAAGGAGCTTAGAAGTCATCCCTCCCATCCCCACAACAAGAAAAAAGATGAAAATCAACAACTGTTATCATATCCATCAGAGAATTGAGGTCACAAGTAAACTGCTGCTCCAAAAGCTGAAGAAACAGACAAAGCAGAGTATCACCGTTTACTGGAGCAGAGACTGCAGCCACCATAACTGCCACCACAGGACCCAGTATTGGGTAGAAATGGTTAAAGAGTAAGTAAAGAGTAGTAAAGACTAATTGCTGGAGACTGAGCATGAAGTAGCTTGAGATATAAAAACTCTTGGAGGCCCAGCAATGCGGGGCGTGCGGGGGGTGCTCCCATACTCTCATGAGTTTCACCTCCAGGAGCCCCATCAGGTTTGTGTTTTGCACAAAGGGAGAGGGATGAGTAGGTAGAGCACAGGGCATTTTTAGGGCAGTGAAACTATTTTGTATGATATTGTAACGGTGGACACATATGACATTAAGCTTTTGTCAAAATGATAGAACTATACAACAGAAAGATAGAGCTCCAATGGAAACTATGGGTTTAGTTAATAATGCATTAACATAGGTTCAATTGTAACAAATATATCACAGGAATGCTTAACTTTCCTATCCAAGATCACATAGAGCCAGAGTTCAGACTGAGGTCTTTAAACATATGTCTTAAGTACTAATCTACTGTGCTTATATAGAAGTTTTGTTGTTGTTGTTAGGGTCGTCCAGTCAGTTCCAACTCATAGCGATCCTGTGTACAACAGAACAAAACACTTCCCACTCCTGTGCCATCCTCACAATCGTTGCTGTGTTTGAGCCCATTGTTGCAGCCACTGTGTCACTTTATCTTATTAAGGGTCTTCCTCTTTTTCTCTGACCCTCTGCTTTACCAAGCATGATGTCCTTCTCCAGGGAATGGTCCTTCTTGATAACATGTCAAAAATATGTGAGATGAAGTCTCACCATCTTGCCTTCTAAGGAGCATCAGGCTATATTTCTTCCAAGGTAGATATGTCCATTCTTCTGGTAGTCTATAGTATCTTCAATATTCTTTGCCAACACCATAATTCAAATGCATCAATTCTTCTTTAGTCTTCCTTATTCATTGCCCAGCTTTCACATGCGTATGAGGCAATGGAAAATACCATGGCTTGAATCAGGCACATCTTAATCCTCAAGGTGACATCTTTGCTTTTTAACACTTTAAAAAGGTCTTTTGCAGCAGATTTGCTCAATGCAGTACGTCATTTGATTTCTTGACTGCTGCTTCCATGGGTGTTGACTGTGGCTCCAAGTAAAATGAAATCCTTGACAACTTCAATTTTTCTCCATTTACCATAATGTTTGCTTATTTTTCCAGTTGTGAAGATTTTTGTTTTCTTTATGTTGAAGTGTAATCCATATTGAAGGCTGTAGTCTTTGATCTTCATCTGTAAGTACTTCAAGTACTAGTCACTTTCAGTAAGCAAGGCTGTGTCATCTGCATATTGTAGGTTGTTAATGAGTCTTCCTTCAATCCTGATGTCGTGTTCTTCTTCATATAGTCCAGCTTCTTGGATTATTTGCTCAGTATACAGGTTGAATAAGTATAGTGAAAGGATTCAACTTTGATCACACCTTTCCTGATTTTAAACCACACAGTATCCCCTTGTTCTGTTAGAATGACCGTCTCTTGGTCTATGTACAGGTTCTACATGAGCACAATTAAGCATTCTGGAATTCCCATTCTTTGCAATTTTATCCATGTTTATTATGATACACACAGTCGAAAGCCTTTGCATAGTCACTAAAACACAGGTGTACATCTTTCTGAAACTTTCTGCTTTCAGCAAAGGTCCATCTGACATCAGCAATGATATCTCTTGTTCCACATTCTTTTCTGGATATGGCTTGAATTTCTGGCAGTTTCCTGTTGATGTACTACTGTAACTGTTTTTGAATTATCTTCAGCAAAATTTTACTTGAGTGTGATATTAAGATACTGTTAAATAATTTCTGGACTTTATTGGATCACCTTTCTTTGGAATGGGCACAAATATGGATCTCTTCCAGCTGGTTGACCACGTAGTTTCTTCCAAATTTCTTGGCATAGACGAGTAAGTGCTTCCAGCATTTATATTCTAAATCACTTTACAAATAGGAGAAAACCTAACAAGAAACTGCATCAGAAGTTTTGAGCAACTCTAACTCTGACCTCAAGATGGCAGTGTTTGCATTTCATCTTACAGGTATTGGATGGCTCTGTAATAGAATGTGTATTGGAGAGCAAAGTCTGATCTCTGGTTGGCTGGGCATACTCTCTGAGAATTCCTTTGTTTAATATTAAAAAAAAAAAAAGTCAAATAAGAAGCCAGTATCTATGGGGGCAGCCCTCTGCAGAAGAAGAATGGAGAAGAAGCTGAGGGCCTTCTTGGTGGTTTTGTGGCTTCATTTTTATTGTAAGTTAGTGGAGAGTTTTAGCAAGATTGACACAGGAAGTCCAGGGAACATTTTCCTTTGGATTTGGGGCAAAGGTGTGGTGAATTGGGTAGGAAGAGAGAAGAAAGCAGAGTCATTTTCTAGCCCAACTGAGATTTCTTGGGGGGAATAAAGAAGGGATACAAAGTGAGAAGCATTGAGACTGGATAACTGATCTCTTGGGTCTCACACTGCTTTCTGAATAGGGGTGAGTGGCAACAACAAAGTGGAGCAGAGTTCTGGGTCCCTGATCATCCTCAAGGGAGAGAACTGCACTCTTCAGTGCAATTATTCAGTGAGCCCCTTTAACAACTTAAGGCGGTACAAAGAGGATACTAGCAGAGGACCTATTTCCCTGATAATCATGAAGTATAGCGAGAGCAAAAAGTCTAATGGAAGGTACACAGTAACTCTGGATGCAACCTCCAAGTGCAGTTTCCCGCACCTCCCAGCCTCCCAGCTCAGTGACTCAGCCTCCTACGTCTGTGCAGTGGGCGCACCGTGCTCCCCAGGCACTTGCAACCTGTACACAAGACTGCAAGTGGAAGTTGTCAAGCAGGTTTAGGAGGTGGAGCAGGGACATTATTATTATTATTAGTTTATGTTGCATATAATTTCACAAGTGAGCTAGTACTTCTCTCTCAGACCAACATGTAATTTGGATTTGAGCTTGATTCTAAACGTCTGCATAACATAAAGACATCCTCACTCAACCTGTAAAGTTAACTGCTATGTCATCTGGCTGTTCCAAGGGAAGGATTTTCATGCTATGTTACTGCTACTGAAGGAGATGATAATTTTGGTTAGAAGGGAGAGGCCAGCTCTGTCTGGGGTCCAGCCACCCAGAGAATGTTGACTGAGTGGAAAAACAACAGCTGATGCTGCTGATGGCAACATCCAATAACCTTCCTTACCCCTGACAGCATTTTTAATTCTTATTTCCTGGCTAGTCAAGATTTACTGCCAAATTCTCAGAAAGCATCCTGTGGATGGAGATCTGCTTCACCAGTATAGCCATGCTTCAGAGCAAGGCACCTGGGATGCTGCACAAACTCTTTTATCACCTTCCACAGCTGTTTCCTTGGAGGATGTTTCTGCTCAGTCCATTCTGCCAGCATGACACTGACGAGCATAGACACTCTGAGGCAGCAGGACAACTGTCTCAGCTTCTTCAACTATCAGTGTTCTAGAAAAGAGACTTAAAGGACAGAATGTGTTGTATGGTACTAGACTGGACACTTGTTTGCTAAAATTAGCTATGAAGTTCCTTTTTGGGACAATCAGAGAAATTTAAATATGATCTGAGAATTAGATGAAATAAAAACTTATTTGAAAGGTGGACATCATCATCTGAGAAAACCAGGAAGGATATATACTAAGGTATTACAAATGGTAATCTCTGGATGGTGGGAATATGATGTTTTCAATTTTTCTGTCTTTCCTTGTTTGTATTTCTAATTTCTAAAGTGCACAGCTTCTGCTTCTGTCAAAATAAAGATTATTAAAAAACAAAAAAGCGTTTTGAGAAAAATTTGATGGGATGAGTCTGGTCTGTCATCATCAACTCACAGAGACAGAGAGAACTTTAAAGACGATTAGACGTTCTAAGATATCATTGGACAGGATTTGATTTGTTATCTTTTGGGTCCTACATAAGTTTAATTTCCAAGGCTTGGTGACTTGATGAATAAATGAAGCCAGTATCTGGATTGTTCTTAGTCTGTACATTGCTCAACTCCAATACTTCAAAAATGCTTTGAATCCTGGAGCTAAAAAACCTAGATGAGCTCATTAACTAGACACTTCTTTGTCTCATGCAGCTCCTTCCAAGTTTTAGAGTGAAGAAATTTAAGTTCAGATTTCTTCTCCAGGCAGACTTGCATAAGAAATTCATTCACTGAAAAATATGAAAGTGGATATGAAAATATACCTCAACTATATGTCTAGATTCAAGTACAGGAAGAGTAGAAAGTGTCTTTTCTAAGACATTTAGCTAAAATTTAATTCCAGTTCATCCTTCTGTCCACCGGTGGAGAGTGTCTCATAATCAGATAATTCACTTGCAGGAAGCTCATTAGCTTCCTTCTTAGGAACATCCTGCTTATCCCTATGTTTATCAGTTCCTGAGAACATGACATCAGATGTAAGAGTAATCCCCAGGAATCCTGATTCAGTACCTGAATCATTACAAGGGACATGGAACTGATGCTAGAAATGGAAACCCATCCCTGCTCTTTCTAGGAAGGGGGAGCAGGCCTCTGTAGGTCCTAACCTCTGCTCCTTCTCAGTGACAAGAATCCTGCCACTGCTTGTTATAAGATCAGAGATCTCTGAATTGTTAGTGTTTTCGTTATGCTGAATGATCTTATCAGAAAAAAAACTTACAAATTAACTGAGGAACAAGTGACAGCACATGGAAATTTAACCAGTAGGTAAGAGCCCAAGTATGTAAAACGAATAATAAATTTTAAAGATATCCTTGGGAGATCACTGTGGCACACAAAAGACAAGGGGGAAGCCTCATGAAGAGGTAGAAAATTTAATTGGGTCTTGAAGGATAGACACACATTGAATGTTTATTATACATTTATTTCTTAAACACATAGCAAGTGACAGGTATTCTTATAGACATAAGGTGTAGAGTTAAGAATGAACCAGACACATACATTTGTCTATAGCATTCACTGTCTTTTACAGGAATATCCTTTGTTTATGCTCCAATATAGGCATTTCCTTTGCTTGCTAGGAGGTTTTGTGTGGTGACTAAAAGTCATAGGCACTGAAGTCCTGCAGCTGTCACTTACTAAGTTGTTTGAAGTCAAGCAAAATTACTTAAGCTTACAGCACCTACACTTTATCATCTATCATAGTAACATACACCTAGAGACATGATAGTAAGAATTAAATTGTGTAGTTTATACAAAGCTTATACAAAATAATTTTTCAATTAATGATGGTTATTAGATGTAGATGGGATGTAACAGTGAAAATAGCTCAAGAAGAATTAACAAGACAATTTAAAGTATGGATAGAGCCCTCTCTACGCTCTCATTTTTTTTTCTCTTTTAATTTTTTTTATTGTACTTTAGATGAAAGTTTACAGAACAAATAGTTTCTCATGAAACAGTCAGTACACATATTATTTTATGACATCGGTTAACAACCCCACCACATGTCAATACTCTCCCTACTCGACCTTGGAGGACCTTTTCTTTTGGTGAAAATATACATAGCCAAAGTTACACCATTTCAAAAATTTCTACATGTACATTTCAGTGACATCAATTACACTCTTCCCATTGTGCTGCTATTCTCACTATCCTTTTCCAAATTATTCCATCACCATTATCTTCAACTCACTGCCCCCTAGGATTCCCATCAAACCTTTTGAGGTGCTGTTGTCAGCTTGATCTCACATAGATAATTCTTTTTTTTTTTTTGTACCTTAGATGATGGTTTACAGAATAGTTTCTCATTAAACAGTTAGTACACATATTGCCCTATGACAATGGTTAAGAACCTCAGTACATGTCAACACTGTCTTTACTCAACCTTGGGTTCCCTATCACAAGCTTTCCTGTCCCCTCCTGTCTTCTAGTCCTTGTCCCTGGACTGCTGTGACTCAGTCCTGTTTTGTTTTATGAGGCTGTCCAATCACCAGCTGAATGGTGAACTTCGGGAGTGACTTCGCCACTGAGCTGAAAGGGTGTCCGGGGGCCATACTCTTGGGGTTTCTCCAGTCTGTCAGGCCAGTAAATCTGGTCTTTTTTTTGTGAGTTAGAATTTTGTTCTACATCCTTTTCTAGCTCTGTCCAGGACCCTCTGTTTTGATCCCGGTCAGAGCAGTCAGCGGTGGTAGCCAGGCACCATCTAGTTGTATTGGACTCAGTCTGGTAGAGGCCTTGGTACCTGTGGTCCATTAGTCCTTTGGACTAATCTTTTCCTTGTATCTTGTTCTCTTCATTCTCCCTTCTCCCAAAGGGGTGAGACCAGTGGAGTATCTTAGATGGCTGCTCACTGGCTTTTAAGACCCCAGACACTACTCCCCAAGGTAGAATGTAGAACATTGTCTTTCTAAACTGTGTTATGACAGTTGAGTTAGATGTTCCCTGAGACCATGGTCCCCAGAGCTCTCTGCCCAGCAATTCAGTCCCTCAGGGAGTTTGGATGTGTCTATGGAGCTTGCATGACCTTTCCTTGTACAAGTTGTGTTGGCTTCCCCAGTATTGTGTACTGTTGTACACTTCACCAAAGTTAACACTTAACTATTGTCTGTTTAGTCCCCCCTCCACTCCCATCCCTCATAACCAACAAAGATTGTTTATTTTTGTGTATAAACTTTTACATGAGCTTTTACAGTAGAAATCTCATACAATATTTGTACTTTTGTGATAGACTTATTTCACTCAGCATAATGTCCTCCAGTTTCATCCATGTTATGAGATGCTTCACAGATTGTTCTTTATCTTTGCATAATATTCCATTGTGTATATATATCATAATTTGTTTATCCATTCATCTGTTGATGGGCATCTAGGTTGTTTCCATTTTTTGCTTTTGTGAACAGTGCTACAATGAGTATGGGTGTGCATATGTCTATTCGTGTGATGGCTCTTATTTCTCTAGGGTACATTCCTAGGAGTGGGATTGCATTTTGTAGTGCTTTTTTTTTTGTGGTGCTGACGTTTTCTTTGTTCCTCTTATTCTCTTGTGCTGAGTTCCTTTTGTTTTGTGGATATTTTTTTCATTTCTTCTGTTTTTGTAGGTTTTGTTTTTACTGAGACTTTAGGTTTTTCTTCTTTATTTTGATGAATAGGTTTGTTAACATTCTTTGTGGTTTCTTTGGAATTTACCCTTATCTTCCTAGATTTGAACCAGCCTATTATTACTTGGTATCGCCTTGCCTTCCTCTCCATTAGAAGGTTCTATACCTACACCATTTATTCCCTCTTTTATTGTTCTGATGCTGTTGTCATTTACAGATTAACCTCTCTCGTTCCCTGTTGTAATTCTTTTGGTTTTGCATAGTCCTTAAGAGTTCATTTCCTAGGTTGTTGTCTGGCTAGTACAATCCTGTGTCCTATATTCAGCCTGTGGTCTGATGTTGTTTGTTCTCAGATTGAAGGACTCCCTTTAATAAGTCTTGTAAGTTTGGTTTTAGTTTTTACATAGTCCCTTAATTTCTGTTTCTCTGGAAATGACCTAATTTCACCATCTTATTTGAATGAGAGTTTTGCAGGATATATTATTCTTGGCTAGCAATTTTTTTCTTTCTAGTTTTTATATATGTCATCCCATTGCCTTCTTGCTTGCGTGGTTTCTGCCAAATAATCCAAGCTTGGTCTTACTGTTTCTCCTCTGTGACTTTTTATTTTTCTCAAGCAGCTCTCAGGATTCTTTGTCTTTGGTTACAGTGAGTGTGATTATGATATGCCTTGGTGATTTTCTTTTGGGGTCTATCCTATAAGGGGTTTGTTGAGCTTCTTGGATGGTCAGCTTTTTGTCTTTCATGATATTGGGGAAGTTTTCTATCAGAAGTTCTTCAATGATCCTCTCTGTGTTTTCTATTTTCTCCCTCTCTTCTGGAACTCTGATCACTTGCAGATTTTTACTTTTGATTGTATTCCTCATAATTCTCAGGGTTTCTTCATTTTTCTTCATTCTTTTTTCTGATTTTTTCCTCAGAGTTGTAGCGAATTGTTTGTCTTCTATTTCACTTATCCTATCTTCCATCATTTCAAACCTGCTACTCAGCCCTTCTATGACACTGTCCATTTCTGAAATCTTGTTATTTATCTTTTGGATTTCTAACTGTTGTTTTTGTAAGCTTTCTAGTTGTGAATTTATTTTAGCATTTTGTTCCTGTACTATTTTCTTGAATTCCTCCTTTTTTGGTTTGTATTTTCCATGAATTTGTCTATTTTTTCCTAATTTTTGTCTGCTTTTTGCTTAAACTCTTGGGTAATTCTGAATATTAGAGGTTTGAATTCCCTACCAGTTAGGCCTAGTGCCTTTTCTTCTACTGGAAGGTCATCTGGTGTTTTATTTTGGATGCCTACTGGAGCCTTCCTGTCTTGTTTTTGTTAGTGTTTTGATATTGTCTGCTGTCTTCAGGGCATTCATTAGTTATTTTCCTCGTTTATTGATTGTAGATTTGTTTGTTTTGTCCTGCTTTTTTGTTTTACTTGGTTATGTCTGAGCAGACGGGCTGTGCGTTCTTTGTTGTTTGCTTGTCTGTGGGTATGATACTTTTCACCTCCTTCTCCAATGGTCAGGGTCAGTCACTCAGGTATGGTAAAGCAGGGCAGGTCCAGCTGAAGGGGAGTTTCTGGGATGGGTTGTTTGTGGCATGTATCAGGCTGACAGTCCGGACCAGGAATCAGTGTACGTCAGGTCCCAGTGGCTTTGCTGCTTGGGACTGTGATGTTCAGTGCACAGTGCAGGTAGGAAGGAAGGAGGGGGTAGATTGTGAGTGTGGAGCTAAGATGGGCATGGGAAAGAGGAGAGAGAAGAGAGCGGCACAGGTGCCAAAAACATACACGTAAACAAAATAGAGTGCTAAGGGAGCTTGCTATTGGAGTGGAGAGGTGAGAGACTGAGAAATGAGGAAAAACAAAAATGAAAAAAAAATGGTGGAAAACAAACAAAATGA
This sequence comes from Dugong dugon, assembly GCA_030035585.1. Lineage (NCBI taxonomy): Eukaryota > Metazoa > Chordata > Mammalia > Sirenia > Dugongidae > Dugong > Dugong dugon. Next base: position 22,941,563 of record CM057472.1, read on the forward strand.
GTAAATTGATAAACTGGAAATGAAGAAAGATAAAAAGGAAATAAGAGAGAGAAGAAAACAAAACAAAGAAACCCCCCCCCCCAAAAAAAACAATAAAAACCAAAACCAGAAAAAAGAAATAAGAAGAAAGAAATGCCCCCAGGGATGCCCCTGTGTGTCTGGGCCGAGTAAGCGAGTAGCTTCCAAGCCAAGTGGTACTGCCTGGCTAGAAGGGGCTCCCTTCTAGAAAAGAAAGAGAAAACAAACAAACAAATCAAAAGAGAACAAATCAAAGCAAACAAAGAAATAAACAAGCCTCAGGGGTCCTACCAGCATGGCAGCACGAGCCAGGAAGCAGATTCACAGTCATTCGTTGTTTCACAGCCTTTTGGGAAGAAGCAAAGATGGTGCATGGAGCCAATTATTTGAGAGAAAGGAGGGGTAAGTGGTGAGAGGTAAGGAAGAAATCTAAAGAAGTGGAAAAAAGCAACACCAGCAGCCAAAAAACGGCACTCAGGGAGCTGGACAGTGCGGGTGGTTGGAATCCAAGTGACACCAGGGTACTTCCTGTCCAAGAGACTGTGGCTGCAGGAAGCAGAGGAGGCTAAGTGAGGGTGAAGAAGGTTAGGGGGTGGGAAAGCCTATATCTCTGGTTACCGGTTGTTTTGTCTCCTATTGGAATCTCCGTAACATTGCTTTCTCATACCTCTTGTTCACTTATCTCATATAGGAGTCCAAGATGGTGGATCCGTGCTGCAGTAGCTGATAGGGGACCTCTGCATGTATCTCTCCTTGATCTCTGTTCTTGGTAAGTTTCTTATTCCATTTGGTGCTTGGCTGAGTTCCTTATCTCTTCATTTGATGCTTAGGGTTTCAGGATTGATGTGTGACTCTGTTTGACTTAGTTTTCTGATCTTTGCTTCTGAGGGATGGCGTGGTGCTTCTGAATATAGCGCCATGTTGCCTGGAATTCCGAGCTCTACTCTCTCACATTTGATTATGCTATTTTTCTATGGCACATCTAAAAGTCACCCATTATTCCAAGTTGGCTTTAGCCCATTCAATTACTTGAACTGACAGTAATGGTTTTCTTGTTTGCTTTACTTTATGTTGTAGGTATTATGAACAGAAAATGACAATTTCTTACTTCTGGTATAATTTAATTCAAATTCTCAGATGAATACACAGAGGCTTTACAGAACAGGGCTCAGATATAACATCATTATAATGAGCTACAGTGTCAGTTTACAACCATAATGTCCTTTTCTAGTGCATCATGTTAGGTAAAGCAGAGGGTCAACAAAAACGAGGAAAACTCTTAGTGAGACAGATTGACACAATAGCCACAAAAATAGACTCAAACATACCAATGATTATGAAGTTGGTGCAGGACATAAAGTTACCATGAGTCAGAGTTAATTTGATGGCAAGTAACAGCAACAGCAACAACAGTGCTAGTAACTAGATTTGTATATCATTTAACAGCCTTCTACATTGCGGAGGAGAGACAAGAATCTCTCTAGGTTTTCCTTGGGGAGGAACTTTTTTATTCACAACTTGTTCATGGTAGATGCTCAAGAGTTATTATAGAAGAAAAAGGAAAGCGGGGGATCTAGGTGACAAACAGTAGATGATGTACCTCTCCAACAAACCTGCACCTGGTTCTAACATTACCCTCTTTGCATATGCTTTCTTCAGAGATTCAGAATCACTGTGTGCGTCTGGATATAATTTCTGATTGGCTAGGGAGCCTCTCAGCTTCCTGTGACAACAGAATTCTAAATATACACTCAGAGAAGCATCAGTAAATCTGATGAACAGAAACATGGAGAAGTCCTTGGGAGCTTCATTGATGATTTTCTCTTTGCAGCTGTGCTGTGAGTTGGTGGCCTCTGGCGATGTGAATAGAAAGGGCAGGTCTTAGTTACCTTCTCCACAGTTGAAAGTTATAGACAGGCATAGCTAAAAGACTCTCCTATGGGGACTGTGAAAAGAAAGTCTATGATTGACAAAGTAGTCAGTCATTCATGGATCACCTTTGCCTGCGGTTCTCTGTCTATGTAGGGATGAGCAGCTTACATACTTTGGAACAGAGTCCCTCATTCCTGAGTATCCAGGAGGGAGCACACATCATCCTTTTTTTTTTTTTTTTTTTTGCTTACTGGCACTTTTATTAGTAAAATTCTACAATTCTATCACGTACAAGCAAGGAGAAAACAAGATCCTCACAGAAACAGGAAACGAAAACAATATTGTGATATTCAAGATAAAAGTGGACATTATGGACCATATCCAGTTCACTAGCTTTATACAGCTCTCCTCTACATTCTAATCATCAATTTGAGAGCACATTCCCTAAATATAACACCTTCTTATGACAGCAACCAATATATTATGACACAAGCATAGTTTAAAATAAAGTAGATATGATGCTTGATGGTCCCAAATCTTTGACCATGTTTATTCAGGAAATTTCCATTGATATGACTCAAACAGGTCACATCTTTTTTTTTTTTTTTTTATTGTACTTTAGGTGAAGGTTTACATAACAAATAGTTTCTCATTAAACAGTACGCATATTGTTTTATGACATTGGTTAACAACCCCACGATATGTGCACACATCATTCTTAATTGTACTTCTCAAGAGAGAACATTTTTAAACTTCCATTGGTTCAGACAGGATCCTGGGAAAGGCTTTATATCTCTGACCTTAACTCAATCAAGCCAACGTGAGCAGGCAGACAAAAAATTTAAAGAACAGCTTGGAAAAGAGAAGCTATTTAGTATCTTCAATAACCCAGAGTCTCAGCCTGGAGATTTAGCCACCTACTTCAGTGCTTTGTGGCACAGTGTTCTCTAAGCACCTGCAGCCTGTGCACAACCCGGCAGCTGGGCCTCTTCACATGATGAGGTGAACATGATGTCTTCCTCCAGCAATTGATCCTTCCTGACGACATGTCCAAAGTGAGTTGGACAATGTTCTGTTGTGATCCATAAGGTTTTTGTTAGTTAATTTTCAGAAGTAGATCATCAGACCTTTTTTCCTGCTCTTAGTCTGGAAGCTCTGTTGAAACCTGTCCATGGATAGCTATCCTGTCCGTGTATAGTTCTGCTGGTATTTGAAGCACCCATGCTATATCTGCCGACATCACAATAACACGCAAGCCACCACAATATGACAAGCTTACTGATGGGAGGTGGGTTCTATCTGATACTATCTGTGAAACTGTGTGTTTATGTGTTGGTTACAGTTTTTTCTAATATAAATTAAATTAATATCTTAAGTGTAACAATTAAAAAGCTTACCTGTGTACTGCCTAACGTTATCTTCTATATCAATCACCCTTTAGGAAATACTGATCCAACCCATGCCCTTCATTTAATAGATGAAAAAATGACCCATAGGCATTGTGTGACCAACAGAAGCTAGGTGTAGAACACAAACATTCTGACCCTTTGTCAGATTGTTTCTTCCACTGAAAATACATACAAGATCCAGAGTTTGAAGGATTTGTGTGTTTTAAATTTAAACTAAATCGAAAATTTCCTTATTCAATTAATGCACGTTCAACCAAAAACCGAAACCAAACTCTCTGCAGTCAAGTTTATTCTGACTCACAGTAACACAACAGGACAGAGTAGAACTGCCCCACAGAGTTTCCAAGGAGAGGCTGGTGGATTGAATTGCTCATTTTTGGTTAGCAACTGGGCTCTTAACCACTGTGCCACCAGAGCTCCAATGCATGTTCATTTTAGATAAGTTAGAAGATACAAACACCTAGAAAAAAAATGGAACATTCCTGTAATTTCATGACTTAGAAATGACAACTATTACCATTTTTCAAAAATTTCTACAAATATACAACTATATTTTTCTATGAAAGGGGATTTTATTGACGTGTTTGTTTTCTCAAAATTGTATTGTAGGTATATACATGCCGATAAACATATATGAGGACATACTTTTAAATGACTGCTTAGCTTCCATTATATAGGTGCATATTTTAAAAATTAATCTCTTTTTGGCATTGTTTCCAAATATTCAGTATTACTGACAATTTTTTTTAAATGAACATCATTAAAGCTGTAACTTTAATACAAATCAAGATGCTTGGTTAAGGGAAAGCACATGACACTGAAAGCCTAATTTCCATGAAGAAATTTTTCGGCAAACTGTGATCTCAGCAGCAGCCTACAATGCTGCTGATTTTCCAATGCCTTACCAATTATGGATAGTATTATTTTAAAAGTGCTTACATTTTGATAAGTTAAAAATTTTCACTATTTTAGTTTTCTTTTCTTTTCCCCTGTGAAGTTACACTTTTGTTGTTAAAAAAACAAATAAAACAGAATTAGAAAACAATAGAGTGCATTGCACAGAATAAGGAAAAGTGTCCTTTCATAATATGTATTATGAAATAGAGTATCCTTTCATATATATATGTCTGTATATATATATATCTGTATATGTGTATGTATATATATATATATATATATATGAAGCCCTAGTGGCACAGTGGTTAAGAGATCAGCTGCTAACCAAAAGGTCAGCAGTTCTAATCCACCAGTCATTCCTCGGAAGCACTATGGGGTAGTTCTACTCTGTCCTGTAGGGTCACTATGAGTCAGAACATATAAATGTGTATGAGAAACACTGTTCTGGTCCAAGTAAACTTTAACTCATCTTCCTGCTGGCACACTTCTTTCTCATGGAAATCTATTCTCTACATCTTTGCTACTCAAAGTGTGGACCAATAGCATCACCCTTCTATTGTTCTATTGGCATTACCTAGGAACTTGTGCAGAATCTCAAGCTCCAGCACAGACCGACTGAATTCAATTCTGCAGTTTAACAAGATCCCCAGGTGATTCTAATCACCTAAAGTTTGAGAAGCACCAATCTAACTGGTAGCCAGTGATTTTTTTTTTTAAAAGTGTAAATCAGAAGCTGTCCCTACTTGCCAATATGCTTCTATGGTTTCCTATTGCTCCTAGAATAAAATGCAAATTCCAGGCTGTGATATACACGGTTCTGTATGACATGAATCTACATGACTCTCCAACTTCAATTCTTAATTCTTTTTCTTTCCGAATAACCGCAAAACTGGTTTCCTTTCAGTTTTCTGACTTTGTCATGTCCATTTCCACATTCAGTCCTCCTTTTCCCTCCATCTGAAATGCTCTTCCCCAAATCTTGGCAAGCCTGACTCATTTTCATTTTTCAGGTCTCAGGTGGTACAGTGGTTAAGAGCAAAGCTGCTAACCTACAGGTTGGCAGTTCGAATCCACCAGCCTCTCCTTGGAAACCCTATGGGACAGTTCTACTCTGTTCTGTTGTTGTTCGGTGATGCTGAGCTGGTTTCGACTCATAGCAATCCTATAGGACAGAGTAGAACTGCCCCATAGGGTTTCCAAGGAGCAGCTGGTGGATTCGAACTGCTGACCTTCTGGTTAGCAGCCGAGCTCTTAACCACTATGCCACCAGGGCTCTTATTCTTCTGTCCTATAGGGTTGCTATGAGTCGGAATTGACTCAGTGGCAATGTTTTTCTTTTTTTTTAAATGTAGAGAAAACATTCTGGTTTCCCCTGATCTTCCTGATTAATGTAAGCATCCACAGTCCTCTTAACTCTTCATCACAGCAACCTGATTATGATAATGATCATAATGTGTAGTTATATTTTTGGTTTATTTGCCCATATGTTTATACCTCCAATTAGAATACAATCTCTATAAGGTCAAGAGTGTTGTTTGTATTGTCCATGGCTTTTTCTTTCATGTCTAGAGCAGTGGCTGGCACATAACAGTCAATTAAGAAATATTTACTGAATGAATGGATGAATGGATTGCTTGGCACTCCTTTCTGTCTCTGTCTTCCCTTCCTTTCATTCCCATGCCAGCAACTCTGAACTTTATGTATGTTCTGTCTGCTCGGTTAATCAGAACAGTTCAGTTCTCTCTGATCCTTAACCCTAGACTCAGCTCCAGACGTTCCTTTGCTCAGTGGGCTCTGTCAAAAAATTAGATCCACTCAGGATCTTAGCCTGTCCTTGCTCAACTGATCTCACCTCATCAGGTGTAATCTGAATGAGCTGGGTCAACTCTAGGGCTAATAAACCCATGGCAAAGTATCTGAAAACAAAAGTAAAAAGACATCCAGAAGACATGGAACATGTAAAAGTAATTTCTGAAGTCAAACAATTCTGAGCACATCAGACTTTTATTGCAAAATTACTGCAAGAAAAAGAGTTTCTAAAGAAACCAATTCAGATAATAAGTCTTGGTAGAGATATTTTGTAGGAGACTAGATTTTTTTTTTCTGAAGTCTGGTTGAAGATCATTATTATGGTCATAGTCATCCTACTTTTGACCATCTGTGTACTTGCTGATAGGCTATTCACAAGATTAGGAAGCATCTGAGTGTGTACACTGATTTCCCAGAAGGAGTCTTTATTTCATTAATGTTTATCAGAAAATTGCTTAAGCATTTTATCAGCAATGATAGATAATTCCCACATGGGTCTATATTTTATATCCTTCAAAAAAGGTCCATTCCAAAAGTAATTTAAGTCTTTACTAAAGAGTCTATAAATGTGGCCGAGAGGGGATTTGTCAGGTCTGGAATTGTATTCTTCTTACAAGCTAATAAATTAGTCTATTACTGTTTCAGAGATTGTGGCAATAAAGGTCAGAGACAAAGGACTTTATTATGCATGGCACAGCAAGCAGTATGAACATTGGCATAATTGCTTCAGTTCCTCTTGCCTCCAAGTCTCACAGGGGTGACACAATTGGATGCTACACTTGGGGTGGGATTCTTTTACAGTTGAGGAAATACTTTAGGGAATTTACTGCTTGTAAAGCAAGCAGTAAGCAAGCTTGCTCTTTGTCCCAAAGGCATACATTATCTGGTTTCTCAAGGTTGCTTGCTGCAAGCACAACCTTGAGAAATGGCCTGGATAAAGAGTGGCTAAGGCCTTGCATTACTGGTACTCCCAGAAAGACATGTAGGAGCACAGAAGACTCATGGTGGAGGACTCTCTTCCAGTAATATCCACCTCTCGGTCCTACAGTGTCTTAGTTTCTGGAAATTTTCTTATGAGTATGCCACTCTATCAGCCTCTCTGATCAATCTGAGTGGCCAAGGTTTAGACTAAATCCACTCTATTTGTCTTAAACATTTAACTAAAGCTACTATCAGCAGGGCTCCTAGAGGCAGAAAGAGACCAACAAACAGTATTAACCTCCGTTATGCCTTCTGGTTCTCAGATTCAGTCAACTGTGAATATGTTCTGGAGTGTGGACAACCAGGATGCAATGCATTATCCATTATGACCCACAGAAAGGAGTTTAGGCCAACCTGCTCATCTTTGGTTTAATTGCAAATAATTATAAGGGCAACATAGGGACCAAAAAACAACCACCATTTCCAACGGAGAGACGTTCTGCAGCCTATTTTCCCCCAGACATATACATATATCCCAAAGAGCCACAGGTTTTTTTTCAGTTTGAGATTTATGGTTAAATTTAATTTGGATCAGAATTAGATCAGTTTGGTTAAGCTGTATTAGCAGTGTCAATGAGTATTTCCAGCCTCTATACCACTCATGGCATAAACCAAGGCTACTCAGACATTGGAAGAAGCGTATGAATTTATATGTCAGACTGAAACAAGGCTGTGCTGATCCATGTGTTTGTACACGCATGGGTGTAGGGGTGGAGGGGGAGGGATCCTGTTGGGAAGTTTCCACTGATAGTGCCAGGCACAGAATAGCAGTTAAAGACAAGCCATATTCACATAAGTTACCCTGTTTTCATAGCATGTGGAAGAAAATGACAAACCCAGCAACAAGTCAGATTTGTCAGCTCTTGCTGCTGCTTGGCTGAGGCAGATCATAAAGTTGTTCTGCCAGGGTATGGTGCTGGTTCTAGCAGACAGAGAGCATTGATTTGAACCCTCTCATAACTCCCAAAGTCTAAGATTTTCCCATCCTAGATTCTGGGGTTGTTGCTCTCCACCCACATAAAATGAGTGTGTTCCATTATACTCATGTCCTACTCAAACGCAAACCTGTTGTCTAGGAGGATCAGGAGCAAGAGTGATAGGGTATTTTATGACATTTACAGAGACCAACTATATTTACAACCTTAGTCCTCGTGGGCCATCGTACAGGGACTCGGTGAGCAGCGTACTCAACTAAGTGGTAGTTAGTCTCTTGATCTAGGACCATGTTCCTCCAACAGGAGAATCCAGGTGGCTGAACCAGAGTTAAATTTTAATCCCACTGGCTGGCTGCCACCTGGAAGATATACCACCAGGCTGGCCTGGAGTTGCAGTTAGGAGAAAGAAGGATCATACTTGACACTTCTGGAATGACTTAGTATATGCACTTTTTGTATTCCTCTTGATTAGCACAACTCAAAACTCTGGACATTATATAAAAGCCAAACATACAGAGATTCTAAACGGTGGAGAGAAAAAGCTAGACTGACTAGGAACCTTGGAATCCAATAAACAGCATGGTGCTGAATTTCCTAGGTTTTCTTTTTGCTGGTACTGCAAACTGGATACTGGAGAGGCCAGCCACCTGCAAGTGCCAATGGACACAGACAAAAAAAGCCCCAAAGAAAGCCTGCTCTCTCTAGCCAAAGGACGAGAAAACGGACAGCTTAGGAAGACATAAAAATTTAAAACAATAACCAATCTACTCCAGCCAAACACCACAGAAAAGACTGTGGCACCAACTTCACTACTGCCAGCAAAGACTGAGTGAGGAGTCTAGACTTCCATTCTTTTTTATATTTTTTAAAAATAATATTTTATTGTGTTTTCGGTGAATTAGGTTCCTATTTAACAATTTTCGTACAAATTGTTCCATGACATTGGTTACATTTTTCACAATGTGTCAGCACTCTCATTGTTTCCATTCTGTTTGTTCTGTTTCTATTAATCTAGCCTCCCTCTCCCTCCTTACTTTCTCACCTTTGCTTTAGAATTAATGTTGACCATTTGCTCTCATATAGTTGATTATATAAGGGAGCACAGTACTCATGGGTGATATTGTTTGTTTTATAAGCCAATCTATTATTTGGATGAAAAGTGACCTCTGGGAGTAGCTTCAGTTCTGAGTTCAAAAGGTGTCTTACGGTGATAGTCTCAGGGATTCCTCTAGTCTCTATCAGCCAAGTAAGTCTGGCCTTCTTTAGGAATTTGAGTTTTATTCTACATTTTCCTCCCATTCTATCCAGGACTTTCTATTGTGTCCCTAGTCAGAAAGGTTGGTAGTGGTAGTCGGGCACCTTATAGTTTTGGTCTCAGGCTAGATGAGGCTGTGGTTTGTGTGGACTATTAGTCCTGTGGACTAGTTTCTTCTTTGAGTCTTTGGTTTCCTTCATTCTCATTTGTTCCGGACGAACAGAGACCAAAAGCTGTATCTTAGATGGCTGCTAGTACTCTTTTAAAACCCAGATGCTGCTCACTAAACTAGGATGTAGAACATTATCTTTATGAACTTTTTTGTTATTGTTAGGTGTCGTCAAGTTGGTTCCAACTCATAGCAACCCTAGGTACTACAGAACAAACACTGCCCAGTCCTGTGCCATCCTCACAATTGTTGCTATGTTTGAGCCCATTGTTGCAGCCACTGTGTCAATCCATCTTGTTGAGGGTCTTTCACTTTTTCACTGACTCTCTGCTTTACCAAGCATGATGTCTTTCTCCAGGGACTGGTCCCTCCTGATAACATGTCCAAAGTAAGTGACACGAACTTTCATCATCCTCGATTCTAAGGAGCATTCTCATTGTAACTCTTCCAAGACAGATCTGCTTGTTCTTTTCAACTGTGTTATGCCAATTAGCTGAGCTGTCCCTGACACTATGGTCCCAAGCCCTTTAACTCAGTAAACTAATCCCTCAAGGTGTTTGGATATGTCTAGGAAGTCTCCATAACTGTGCCCCCTATATGTGCTTTATTATATATATGAATGTATATGCAGCACACACAAACATGTATATACGTGTGCTAGACTTCCACTCTTGCCAGGTGATAATGAGGTGTCCCAAACCCCCACCAGGGTGGTGTCAGAGAGGGTTGAGTGGGGAGCTAGGATTTTTATCTCTACTGGATAGTGACAGCCCACCACCCTCTGATGCACTGTGGGAAACCTGGATGTCCACCTGCAATGGTTAGTAAAAGGCACTCTCCTCCTTCTCACTGGAGTGGTGTTAGGAGGCCTCATGGAGAGTCAGAACTTTCACATAGCTGAGCAGTAACAAGACTACCCCCACATTACCCCATGGTGTCCTCAGAGGCCACCTGGGGAGAGTGACAAGCCACCCTCTCCCTCTCAGCCAAGGTGGTATCAGCAGAAGCCTAGTAGGGAACCTGAACCTCACCCTGCACAGCAGTACCAAGGAGCCTCTCTGTCCTCAGGTGTCAATGCAGGCCAGTGGGGAACCTGGATCCCTCCCAGCCCTCAGCAGTAATGAAGCTGCCTGCTAAAACAGAAGGTTTAAATAATATGCATCATTGGTATAAAATGGAATGAAGAATTCCCAGCTCCTCCAGTCCCTGGCCTTGTTAAAAAATGTTTGCTTTGGCTGTGAGCCGTAACCAGGTTTGTTCAGTTAGATTTAGGCTATTCTGTTTTGAAAGAGTTCTTCTGAGTTAGAAGAGATTTGTTTAAAAAATGGATGAGGGAGTGGTGTAGGGAGTGTCTGGTCTGACACAGAGAGGAGTTATACAGTATGAAATGCTCCTTGAATCCCAAGAACTCATGTAGATTCTTATAATCAAATACTTCATGCTTGATTCTCTAGGGCAGGGCAGTGGCTATTTTAATTAACTGCTCTTGCTCAGGCAAGTGTTGCCATTTGATGTAAAATACACACACACATACATCTCCTTCACCTAAACACACACACACACACACACACACACACACACACACACACACAGGGAAATATGAGGGAAGTGGGGAGGGACTTGGCAATGAAGCAGGCGTGGGGACCTCTTTTTCTAATTGGTAGAAGAGCTTCTTTTTATAATTTCTAAAGCAGAAGAATTAGAAATGTGTGAGCTAGGTTCATTTTTTTAGGGTTTAAAATTTGAATCCTCAGTGAATCAGGGGGAGAAAAGAATGATGAAATCTTCAAGAGTGTCATTAATGATCCTATGGCTTCAGTTAAGTTGTGAGTTTTGGGCATCTCTGACTATGGGAGAACATAAAGTAGAATATTTGGAGTTATTTCCTCCTGTTGGCCTATGGGAAGAAACATGAATTTTTTTTTTTTTTCTCCTCTAACTAAATTGAAGGTCCTGGAGGCAGGGGAGGTGGGAGGCATGAGAAAAAGATAATTTAATTCTGGACAATAAGCATCTATTACCCAACCAACCTTCTTTGTCTGATCATTGTCTTTTTGCACAGGGGCACCAAGCAAACAGAAGAAGGTGGAGCAGAGTCCTGGATCCCTGAGTATTCCAGAGAGAACCATAGCCTCTCTCAACTGCACGTATGAGGACAGTTCTTCTCAGTATTTTATGTGGTACAGACAGTGTTCCGGAAAAGGCCCTGAGTTACTGATCTCCATATACTCCAAGGATGATAAAAAAGAAGGAAGATTTACAGCACAGCTTAATAAGGGCAGCCAATACTTCTCCCCCTCGTCACAGACCCCCAGCCCAGTGACTCAGCCACCTACCTCTGTGCAGTAAGCACACAGTGCTCCCCAGGCACCTGCAGCCTATACCCAAACCTGCAGTCTCAGCTCCTAGGATGCTTGACATAGAGCATAGACTGCAGTGCAGAGAAATTCTGCTTGCTGTCTAGATGCAAGTGGAAATTAAGATTAAGAGTATGAAGTCTGTGACTGATTAGGGAAGTATTTTCATTATTCTGAAAATAATTTATCCTGAAGGGAAATTAAAGACCAAGTACTGGTCTAAATGAATGATTGAAATATTTTCCAGTCTTCTTTCCACTCTAGTTTTAGACCACAAATTAATGGGATTGGTTTATTACGCTCTTCATATATAACAGGAAAATATTTTAATCTGATAACTGAGATACTTCCTCCCATTTCCTTGTATACCTTGCTCTTGTCCATATAGTTACTCAAGGTGTTTTAAATTCATTTCTTTAGGAAGGCAACGGCAAAACAGAAATGAAAGAGACAAAAGGAGTCATAAACAAACTACTTTGAAAAAGTTATGTCATACATTATTTGAGTTATATATCTCACACTTTACCTCCACAGTCAACTACAACCTTACTCCTGGATTAGATAAGGATAGATTTGATGGGTAGATGGAAAGACTAGAATAAGAGGGTGAGACCAGGGAAACAGAGATAAAAAAAAAAACATAGGTTGTTGCAGAAATTCTACGTTGCCATTTCTGGGTATAGGCTGAGAAGAATTCAAGATTCTTGGCTTGAGCCTTGTGGGACAGTAGATTGATTCCTATGTACTTGAGCATGGCATGGTGGGGAACATTAATCTATTGAATGCTCCATAGCCCAAGAAGGGTATAGGAACACAGAATGATTTCAGGGTGCCCTAGAAGGAGCCCTGAGTAAGTATCTAAAAGAGTCCCAGGCTCCAAGGGGCTTTGTTATGGGGAGTAAAGACCTGCATGGATCAATTGTTGAACCTTATGATATTAAGGATATGTTAGCAAATGCTTGTGAGGGGAGTTGGGAACACCAAAATCATTGTGACTGTTCATCTCCCCTGACTCCTAGTTGTTGTCAGGTGCAGTGAAGTCAGTTCTGACTCACAGGGACCCTATGTACAACAGAATGAAACAGTGCCTGGTCCTGCTACATCTTCACAATTGTTGCTATGTTTGAGTCCATTTTTGTAGCCACTGTGTTAAACCATCTAGTTGAGGGTCTTCCTCTTTTTGCTGACCCTCTACTTTACCCACCATGATGTCCTTCTCCAGAGACTGGTCTCTCCTGATAACTTGTCCAGAGTACTTAAGACTGTCTTGCCATCCTCCCTACTAAGTATTCTGGTTCCAAGACAGATTTATTTGTTCTTCTGGCAGTCCATGGTATATTCAATATTCTTCACCGACACCATAATTCAAATGCATAAATTCTTCTTCAGTCTTCATTATTCATTGTCCAGCTTTCACAAGCATATGAGGCAATTGAAAATACCATGGGTTGGGTCACCTTAGTCCTCAAAGTGATGTCTTTGCTTTTTAACACTTTAAAGAGATTTGCCTAATGCAATAAATTGTTTGATTTCCTAACTGCTGTTTCCATGGGCATTGATTGTGGCTCCAAGTAAACTGAAATCCTTGACAACTTCAGTATTTTCTCTATTCATTATGATGTTGCTTATTGGTCCAGTTGTGAGACTTTTTGTTTTCTTTATATTGAGGTGTAATCCATACTGAAAGCTTTAGTCTTTGATCTTCATCAGTGAGTGCTTCATGTCCTCTTCACTTGCAGTAAGCAAGGTTATGTCATCTGCATTTTGCAGGTTGTTAATGAGTCTTCCTCCAATCGTGATGCCATGGTCTACTTCATATAGTCCAGCTTCTCAGATTATTTGTTAAGTTTACAGATTGCATAAATATGATGCAATCATACGACTCTGATGCACACCTTTTCTGACTTTAATCCACGCAGTATCCTCTTGTTCTGTTCGAAAGGTTGCCTCTTGGTATAAGTACAGGTTCCACATGAGCATGATTAAGTGTTCTGGAATTCCTATTCTTCACAATGCTATCCATAATTTGTTATGATCCACACAGTCGAATGTCTTTGCATAGTCAGTAAAACACAGGTAAAGATCTTTCTGGTATTCTCTGCTTTCAGCCAAGATCCATCTGACATGAGCAGTGGTATCTCTTGATCCATGTCCTCTTCTGAATCAAGCTTGAATTTCTGGCAGTTCCCTGTCGATGTACCCCTGCACCATTTTTTAATTATCTTCAGCAAAATTTTACTTGCGTGTGATATTAGTGATATTGTTTGATGATTTCCGCATTCCATTGCATCAACTTTCTTTGGAATGGGCACAAATATAGAGCTCTTCCAGTCAGTTGGCCGTGTAGCTTCTTCCAAAGTTCTTGGCATAGATGAGTGAGTGCTTCTAGCATTGTATTTGTTTGTTGAAACATCTCAGCTAGTATTCTGCCAGTTACTGGAGTCTCACTTTTCACCCATGTCCTCAGTGCAGCTTCAACTTCTTCCTTCAGTACCATCGATTCTCGATCACATGCTACCTCCTGAAATGGTTGAACATCTACCAATTCTTTTCGGTACAGGGACTCTGTATTCCTTCCATCTTCTTTTGACACTTTCTGTGTCATTCAATATTTAGCCCATAGAATCCTTCAGTACTGCAACTCAAGGCTTCAACTTTTTGTTCACTTCTTTCAGCTTGAGAAATGCTGAGTGTGTTCTGCCCTTTTGGTTTCTAACTCCAGGTCTTTGCACATTTCAGTATAATACTTTACTTTGTCTTCTCGAGCCACCCTTTAAAATCTTCTGTTCAACTCTTTTACTTCATCATTTCTTCTGTTTGTTTTAGCTACTCTACATTCAAAAGTAAGTTTTAGAGTCTCTTCTGACATCCAGTTTGGTCTTTTCTTCCTTTGCTGTCTTTTTAATGACCTTTTGCTTTTTTCCTGTTTGATGTCCTTGATGTCATCCCACAACTCGTCTGGTCTTTGGTCGTTAGTGATCAATGGGTCAAATCTATTCTTGAGATGATCTCTAAATTCAGGTGGGACAGATTAAGATCATACTTTGGCTGTCGTGGACTTGTTTTAATTTTCTTCAACTTCAACTTGAACTTGCATATGAGCAATTGATAGTCTGTTCCGCAGCTGGCCCCGGCCTTGCTCTAACTGATAATATTGAACTTTTCCATTGTCTTTTTCCACAGTTATAGTCAATTTGATTCCTGTGTATTCCCTTAGGTGAGGCCCAAATGTATAGTCACAGTTTACGAATTGAAAAAAGGTATTCGTAATGAATAAGTAGTTGGCCTTGCAAAACTCTATCATGTGATCTCCAGCTTCGTTTCTGTCACCCCGGCCCTGTTTTCCAAGTACTGATCCTTCTTTTTTTCCAACTTCTGCATTCCAATCACCAGTAATTATCAATACATCAATACATAAATTTCAGACTGCAGAAGTTGATAGAAATCTTCAATTTCTTAGACTTTGACCATAATGGTTGTTGCTTAAATTTGATATCATCCTATCACTGACAGCATAATAGTTCAGGATAGATCTTGAAATGTTCTTTTTGATGATGAATGGGACACCATTCCTCTTTAATTTGTCATTCCTGGTATAGTAGATCATATGAGTGTCCAATTCAAAAGACCCAATACAGTCCATTTCAGCTCCCTAATGCCTAGGATATTGATCTTTATGCATTCAGTTTCATACATTCCACATTCCAATTATTAATGGATATTTGCAATTGCTTCTTCTCATTTTGAGTCTTGCCAGTTCAACAGATGAAGGTCCTGAATGCAGGACTCCATCCACGTCATCAAATTCTACTCTACCTTGAGGAGGCAGCTCTCTGCCAGTGGTATTTTGAGTGCTTTCCGACCTGAGGGGGCTCATCTTACCGCACTATATCAGACAATGTTCCAATGTTCTGCTGCAATTCATAAAGTTTACACTGGTCCTTTTTTTCTTTTTAGAAGTAGATTGCCAGTTCTTTCTTCTTAGTCTGTCTTAGTCTGGAAGCTCCACTGAAACCTATCCACCATAGGTGACCTTCCTGGTATTGAAATACGAGTGGCATAGCTTCCAACATCACAGCAACACACAAGCCACCACAGTAGGACAAACTGACAGACAACCTGACTCCTTGGCACTATGCAATTGCCCTGCAACTTATGCTTAAATCCAGGATAAAAATGTTTTGGGTCCTGATGAAAATGAGGTCTTGTCATAAGTAGAAAAGCTGAGCTACAGGAAAACATTTAAAAGATTTATTGTAAACCTGAACTTGTGATCTGTTGGTCATGACATTGTTTATGTTGTCCAGAGGGTGGGAAAAATTTGGAAATGGGGAATTGAGATTTCTGTTCAGTTTTGCTCACAAAGTCACCAGCTAAAAGGATGCAACACAATCACGTTTCGCTTCAGGTTCTCAATCTGCAGACTGATGACACTGCACAAATATTTCCGAATCATGGAAGATTTGAAAACACAAAGAGTATGAGCAAGAAATTGTGTCACACTCAGGATACCAAGATTATACTTACACTTTTTATTGTGTGCCTTCTGGAAAGAACCCTGGGCTGTGGTAAATTTGAATATCTATTATGTTACTAATGGACCATTTGATGGTAGGCTAGCCCTTTGCTTCCAGTCGGTTCTGACTCATAGTGACCCTATAGGACAGAGTAGAACTGCCCCATAGAGTTTCCAAGGAGTGCCTGGTGGACTTGAACTTCCGACCTTTTGGTTAGCAGCCATAGGTCTTAACCACTATACCACCAGGGTTTCTGTGATGGTAGGCTAGAGTGTTATATAAATTTGTGGATTTGCTTCTGTCTTAGTCATCTAGTGCTGCTATAACAGGAATACCACAAACAGATGACTTTAACAAAAAGAAGTTTATTTCCTCACAGTAAAGTAGGTTAAAAGTCCAAATTCAGGGCTGCAGCTCCAGGGGAAGGCTGTCTGTCTCTGTCGGCCTTCTCATCAATGTTCCCCTCCAATTAAGAGCTTCTCCGTGCAGGGACTCCGGGTCCACAGGACACACTCTGCTCCTGGCACTGCTTCCTTGGTGGTATGAGGCCTCCCATCTCTCTGCTCACTTCTCTCTTTTATATCTCAAGAGATTGCCTCAGGACACAATCCAATCTTGTAGATTGAGACCTGCCATACTAACATAACTACCGCCCATCCTCCCTCGTTAACATCATAGAGGCAGGATTTACAACATACAGGAAAATCACACAATACCAGGAATCATGGCCCAGCCAAATCGATAACACACATTTTCTGGGGGACGTAATTCAATCCATGACAGCTTCAGAATTAAATGAGATAACATGTTGTCTTAAGTTGAGCTCCTTAAAAGCAGAAGCTAAATTGAGGATTCCTGTGCCATAACTTATTGAGTCAAGCAGGTCAAGAGGAAGAGGAGGAGCTAAGCACGGATGAGTTTCAGCCAGAGTCTCTGTTCAGCCTGATCTCCTGGAGGATCTCCAGGCCATGAACTGCACCACAGAGTCGATCCATCCCACCCTGAGGTAAGTGAGCCAGACAGCTGACCAAGAATAAGGTAGTTATTGGCTGTGGTCTTTCTTTGGAGTGACCTCCTGGGGAAGAATGATTCTCATTGGCAGAGATCTATTTTCTGGGCAAGGGGGAAGCTATGATCCAATTGCAACCAACACTCACAGAAGCTGGGGATTGGGTGCACTAGCCTGGAAAAGGGCATCTTGGCTTGGCATCAACAGTGTCGACTGTTAATATGGAACTCTCCTGGCACATGGTCAACCTTCAATAGATAATAACTCTTAAAAAACCAAACCTGTGAAAAGACCAGACTTAATGATCTGACTGAGACTGGAGGGACCCCAGAAGACATGCCCCGGACTCTCTGTTAGTCCAAAAAATAAAACCATTCCTGAAGCAAACTCTTCAGATAAAGATTAGACTAGACTATAAGACATAAAATGACACTCATGAAGAGCGTGCTTCTTAGCTCAAGTAGATCCATAAGTCTAAATGGGCAGCTCCTGTCTGGAGGTGAGATGAGAAGGCAGAAAGGGACAGGAGTTGGTTGAATGGACTCGAGAAATCTGGGGTGGAAAGGAGGAGTGCGCTGTTGCAGTATGGGGAGAGCAACTAGAGTCACATAGCAGTGTGTGTATAAATTTTTGTATAAGAAACTAACTTGAACTGTAAACCTTCATTTAAAGCACAATTAAAAAAAACAAAAAACAAAGAAAAACCAAATCTGTTACTGTTGAGTCAATTCCAACTCACAGCAACACTATAGGATAGAGTAGAACTGCCCCATAGGGTTTCCAAGGAGCAGCCAGTGGATTCGAAACACCAACCTTTTATTTAGAAGCTGAGCTCTTAACCACTGTGCTATCAGGGCTCCAACAAATGACAGACTTTATAATTATTGTACTCTAAGTTTTTTCTTTTAATAATATTTTATTGTGTTTTTGGTGAAAGTTTACACAGCAAATTAGGTCCCCATTTGACAATTTCTACACAAATTGTTCAGTGACATTAATTACATTTTTCACAATGTGTCAACATTCTCTTTAATTGCATTCTGGTTGGTCAGTTTCCAGTACTCTAGATTCCCTGCTCCCTGCCTGCCCTTATCTTCTCATCTTTGCTTTAGAGTGATTGAGGACCTTTCGGTCTCATATAGATGGTTTTTTACTGGAGGATCGTACTCACAGATAATATTCTTTATTTTGTGTGCCAATCTGTTATTTCGCTAAAAGGTGACCTCAGGGGATAGTTGTGGTTCAATGTTTAAATACTATTTCAGGCCAGTAGTCTCAGGGAATCCTCTAATCTCAACTGGTCCAGTAAGTCTGGACTTTTTAAGGATTTGAGTTCTGTTCTGTGTTTTTCTCCCATTCTATCAGGGTCCATCTATTGTGGCCCCTGATCAGAATGGTTGGTAGTGGTAGCTGGGTACCATCTAGTTCTTCTGGGTCTCTATTCTAAGTTTTAATTTCTTTCTCTGTTTAATGGGGTTTATAAAGCAAGTCTTCCCAACCTTGAAGAACTGAAATAATACAGGCTAACGCACTTTGTTAAAAGAAGAGATCTACATAAATATAAGGAATTAGTATTCAAAGCTAAGACCCAGGATTTTTTTTAGAATAATGACCAGGAAACCGGTAACTACTCTTAGTTTCTTTTGGGAATGATTACATGACACTCTGTCCATCACTTTATATCCAGGCAGAAATGACTCTAATGAACCATGGTTGATAACTCTGGGTTTCCACATGTGGAAATACAGACGGAAAGACATGTGTAAATGATTAATGTTGCTTTGTTCTCGGCTTACATTCAAAGAATGAAAGACTGGGTAGCAGGAATGGACTCTTTATGCTACTGTGCTCATGTTTTCCTCAAGAGTTCTTCCTGAATAGGGTGTTTGGCCAGTAGTCTGGGCATGTGAACATATCATTTTAATTGGCAAGCTTCTCATTAGACTGAATGCACCCCTGCACCTAAGTTTGGAGATGGCTTAACTTTGTTAACTGCTCATGATAAAAAACTTAACATTCCTAGGTGGTTTGTTTCAACTTTAGAGAAGAGTGAATGCCTGGGGTAAAGGCTAGTCTATTATGTCTCTCACACATGGGTGGAGAGTACAGAAGAAGGATAGTACAGTTATTCCACTTATTAACCTTCAATTTGTCCTCCTGTGTTTTGTCCCTGCCATCTTCCATTGTACCTACTCTCTTTCTCAGCCCAGACATCTCCAGGGATCCAAAGAATAGCTTTACTTCACTCCTATTTTCACTGTAATCTTCTCATAGTTTAGTATGGACTGTGCTTCCCCCTCTTTATTTCATCCGTCGTTGTGCTCACATCTACTTTGCATATTATGGGAATTGTTGACATCTTCCATCTCTTTATTACCTTTACTGTTATAGACTTAAGGTCTACCTTTTTATGCTTCTAAGTTTTATTTCACTGGGAATTTTGTAGAGGTAAGAGGAGAGCACATATGCTCAGCTGAAATTTTGAATCAGAAGCACACGCTAGTAGCATTTAACATTTCAAACTAACTCTATGGTTTTGTCTTACATGTGAGAGAAATTGTAAAGTAAGTGTCAAGAAATAAATAAGGAACCCAAGGGGAGAACTGATTGTAGGCTGGTATAAGTCAACAGAACACTCAGAGAAGAGTAAGCTGTTCTGATTTTGTAAGAAGGATTGCTGTTGGCCAGATTCACATTTCACTTGAGACTTATCTCCTATTTTGGTTATCTTTTTTAAGGTTCCAGTGGTCTCCATTATAAAATGAGTTGGGTGGTGTATCGGTTTCCTAGGACCACCATAATAAAATATCAAAAACTAGGTGGCTTCTAAGAACAGAAATTTATTGTCTCACAGTTTTGGAAGCTGGGAGTACAATATTAGGGTGTTAGCCATGTCGATTCCTTCTGAAGTTTTAGGGAGAATCTGTTTCATGCCTCTTTCCTAGCTTCCAATAGCTCCAGGCATTCCTTGGCTCACAGCTTCAGTGTCACATAGCATCCTTTGTCTCCCTGTCTTTGTGTATCTCTCCTTTTCTTATAAGGTTACCAATTATATAGGATTAGGACCCCTCCTACTCCAATATGACGTTATGTTAACCTAAGTAATGACATCTTCAAAGACCCTATTTCCAAACTGGGTCACATTCATAGGTACAGGGGTTAAGACTTCATCACATTTTTTTAGGGGGACACAGTTCAGTCTGTAATGGTTGGGGAAGTCCTCTCTCTCCATAGTTTCATCTTACTGTTAGACAATAGAACAGACTGCTCTTGTTTTACAGGCCTTGTCTTCCATCACATGGGACTGCTGCATGCTTAGATATGTTGAGTATTACTGTCAATCTGCTTCCATCTCTTCTATATCTTCTAGAAGTTTCTCTCATCTTTGGTCTGCTGATTGCACACATATTCCAGTTTTATAGAGTTCATGTAGGTTTATTTACTTTTTTTCTCTTTAATTCTTTCCAAAATCACTTATTTATATGCCATAGGTCGCTATGAGTCGGAATTGACTTGACGGCAACGTGTTTCATTTTGGTTTTTATTCATCATTCTGCTCAGTTTTCTCTATACATGTTCCTCTGTCAATGTCATTTTTAGTGTGTAGCCCCTGTAATTGGGGATAATATTCCACCCTATTCCATTGATAAGTGGAACAGGACTCTCACTTTCTTTTCCTACTTAGTGACTAAGTTATTTTCTGATAGCCTTAAAAAATATAAAACTTATTTACTTGAAACCAAGAAGCTTTTCTGCTTGAGAAAGAAAATTTTTTGCCTTTATTAATTTTTCATTGATTAGTTAATCAATGACATGTTCTCCAGGCTGCTTTTTTAAGTATGAATCTCTGGTCTAATTCATTTAGAACCAGATAAGGTACTCATTTCTTTCTCTCACTCTCATGCTGACAACCAGCAGCACGAGGCCATCTGAAGCTCATCTCAGCCTGAGGCAATTGATCTTATTTCCTCTGCCTGTTGAATGGCTTAAATATAACATAGAGTGTCTCAATAGTATTTCAAAGTATCGAATGTCATCTTTTGTGACCAATTTTTCAGTGAAGTACTCTGCTATTTTTACAAAACTCTCATTTCTCATGGAATCTAGGATTACTACCAACTGTCACAGAAGGTGACACCATCACAGATTCAAAAAAGAAGCATGTTCTGTGGGAGGTTTGATAACATATTTCTGAAACAGAAGGAAACACAGTTAGCTCACTTGGATCCTGGGTCCTGCCTCTGGCCTCCAGTGGGCAATGTGGCAGAAATGAGACATCTTTTTTATTATTATTTATTTATTTATTATTATTATCTGTTTTATTGCAGATCAACATCACTGAGGGTCTGTGCAGACAGAGAACTAAGACAAGACAAGAATAAGAGACTAGAAAACATTCAAACTCATTAAGAGAAAGCCTCTTTCTGACAGTTGTCGGAACTTGCTAGAACAAGGAACTTGTCCAGCCCAACCTCCTTGCTCCTCCTAGCAAGCAGTGTTCAGTTACCTCAGCTACTGTACTGCCTGCTCAGAGGCCTGCTGCCTGCCATACTCCTGCTGCTCATTCTGGTGCTTGAAGTGATTTTGCCCTGAGTGAGTAGCATTCCATTCCCTTTCCTGGTTCCACAGAAATGACCATGTTCTGGTTGGAATCTGAAGAGATTTCAGTGATGGCTTGCTTATACTTATATAACATTGATGTTGCAGGAGGAACCAGAGCCCAGCTAGTGGCCCAGCTGGACCTCCATGTCACTGTCTCTGAAAGAGCCCCTCTGGAGCTGAGGTGCAACTACTCATCTTCTATACTGCCAAATCTCTTCTGGTATGTGCAATATCCCAAACGAGGCTTCCAGATGCTCCTAAAGTACATAGTGGGGAACACCATGGTTAAAGACATCAAAGACTTTGAGGCTGAATTTAAGAAGAATGAAACCTCGTTTCACCTAAGGAAACCTTTAGTCCCCTGGAGCAACTATGCTGAGTCCTTCGGTGTTGTGAGTGACACAGTACTGGGACTGCAGAGGGAGCTGAACAGAAATCTCATGAGACATTGGGACTTTCTGTAACTCAAGAACTCAACCTGGGGAGTTTTTAACTAGGTTTTCTGTTCCGTAAAGGCAAAAACGGCAAAGTGGGCTGAGCCCTGGGAGTATTTGTTTCAGCATCACTGCCGTGCCATATTCAGATGCACACTGTACCTGACGGAGATCTTCTGGTGAATTTCTCAAGGAGGGATGCCACCTCACCACTCCCAGGCCCATGCCCCATGCTCTGAAGAAACTACATTCTAACATTTCAGGATTCTGAAGTGAAAAAAACAATAGTATTTTTATAAAAAATCATTTCTTGTATTCATTATGGTAATTAACACTGCCTCAGATTTTGGTTAACACATGGATAACTGAAGCATTTGGTTTTAATGTTAACTAAGACTGTGCAGCATAGATTCTCAACCTAGATTTGAAGCTTAACTTCTAGCACATACATAATATTCCTCTTTGTAATACTGACATATTTTAAAATAAATTAGACATCATAATATCTACATTTCTTATCTTCTGAGTATTATACAAAATGGCTGAGTCAATTGAACATAAATCTTAATGTAAATATTGAAAAATCTAAAAGTTACCCAGTTGTAATCTTTTTAAGAGCAGCTATTCCAGTGACTTGAGATTCCAAATTGAAATTTTGAGTCAGTTTATCCATAAAAAGAAGATAGCAAGTACAACAACTACTGAAAAAACTGAAAAATTCTTAGGTATTTTATTTTTAAAAGTGATACCAATTCATGATATAATATCAGGTTAGACATTCAATGAAAAATTCCAATCTTTCAAAGCACTTGAACAAAGTTCATAGGAAAATCTAGACCTTTGCTACCAAATTCACAATATCAGAGATTGCATTAATTCTAATAGAGATATCCAAGACTGCGGAACATTTTTATTTGCTCTGAAACAATTGTGTCAAAAACCAAACATTTTAAAGATATTTTATACTTATGGTTATGACTTAAAATTGTTATTTGTGATTCGCTTCACAAGACAGGATAAAAAATAAACCAAAAACAAAACCTGCTCCTTAAAGGATAAAAAGTTCACACACAGCTGTGCCACCAGGGCTTCCGTTCACATTTTTTCAGAGACAAGACTCTTATTGTTCTTTTCTTGGGTTCCTCCTTTACTGACCCTTCACTTGAACAGATCTTCCTCTTGGACACTTGTTTGGATGTGGTGGTGGCAGTGGCCATGGTGGTGCTGACTGAGTGCCTGCAGGCAGCCACATGGTAAAGCTCAATCTTGCATTTTCAGCTTTCTGTGCCATTTCATTTTAGCTGTGATTCTTAAGCAGCTGGATTTTAAAATTATTCAGATAGTCTTTATGTTTTAATAGAACAATTTAGCCTTTTAATATTTTTATATATAGATGAATTCATTAGCACAATATTTTTAATTTATCTTACTTGGCATAGCAGCAGCGTTTGACATCGTAGAACACTTTCTTCTTGAAACTCTTTCTTTACTTGGGTTTAGAGACAACACTCTTACTTTATTCTCCTCCTGTATTATCAGTTGCTCCTTCTTAGTCTCCTTTATTGGTTCTTCCTCATCTGAGTCTTTAAGTGTTGTCATTCTTTCAGGAATGTATCCTTGGACCTTTTCATTCTCTGTCAATATTTTATCCCCAGCTGAAGTCATCCAATGTTTTAGCTTAAATACATCTAAATATCCAAATTTATATCTTCAGCTCAGATGCTTCCTCTAATTTCCAGATTTGTATGTCAAATGATCCATTTGACATCTCCATTTGGGCATGTCTGTCTTATACTATCTGAAAATAATGTTCTGATTTCCATCCTTTCAACTGCTGAGCCCTCCCTACATCATACCTTCTCCTTGTGCACTTTCCTTCATTTAGGTGAAAGGCAACTCCATTGACCATTTCTGCTGGTTTCCCTGTTCAATTACCTTGAAGAATCCTTGTCTTCTTGCTTTTTTTCATAACCCCACTTGATCCGTTAGACAATTCTATCAGATAGTCTTTCAAAATATATCCATAATCACTCACTTCTCATGACCTCCACTGTACCATCTTGATCCAAACCACTTTAATCTCTTTCCTGGTTTGTAGAAATAACCCTAAGTTATTCCCCTTCTTTCATCCTTGCCCTCCTTCAGTCTCTTCTTCATGCAGCAATGAGTCATCTTTTAAAAACATAATTCACATCATGTTGCCCCTCTGCTCACAACCGTCCAATGGCTTCCCATCTCACTCTGATGATAACCAAGCTCTTTACTTTATCCTACATGGCTCTACTCCATCTGGCTCCCTGCTGAATCTGACATTAGCTACTGTCTCACCCCTTGCCCACTCTTCTCCAGCCTCATTGCACTTCTTGCTGTTGCTCTAACATGTCAATCACTTTCCTGCTTTGGGATATTTGCAGTTGTTCATTCCTTTGCCTTGAGTGCTTTTACCCCTCATAGGAGCCATATGGAAACCCTGGTGGTGTAGTGGTTAAGAGCTACGGCTGCTAACCTAAAGGTCGGCAGTTCAAATCCACCAGGCGCTCCTTGGAAACTCTACGGGGCAGTTCTACTCTGTCCTATAAGGTTGCTATGAGTCAGAATTGACTGGACAGCAACTGGTTTTTAGGAGCCACATGACTTACCCCTTCACTTCATTCTGGCCTCTGCTAAGGAGGCATGCTCAAAACATATTTAATGTGGCATTATATGTAATAATAGGAAAAAATAAACACACAAACCATTACTCAGAGAAAAGCTACAGAAAAGAATAAATCCATACTATGAAATATTATGAAGCAAATTTGTTAGCATCAATAGGTCCTTAAGACAAAAAACTGTGAACTATTAGGCATTTGGAAGTTGTAGTTAAAGAAGAATTTAAACTACATTTATTTTTAAGTAAGTAGAATATATTCATATGTCTCTTTTAACTATAAAATTAATTAAAAAAAATATACCATGTTCTTTATATTATATTCCCTAAATTCCTTCTCCTGTGTCTCTGTCCAGCTTCTCGCTTTTATTTTGGTCTAGGAAGGGTCTCTATTTCACTTTTGAGCTAATATCTCTAGTCAATTTCTTGATTACATTCATTTCTCTCTTTTCTAAGAAAAAGACAAAGTGATCATGTTCTCCTTAAATCTTTGTCTAACGTTCTCTGTTATGAGAAATATCTCCTTTTTCTAGATTCAACTTGTACATTTTAAGGTGCTACTTCTTCCTTCCATTACGGTATATAAATACATACATAAATTTGTCTTTCCCACTAGACCACAAATATCTTTCAAGTAGAGCCAGCGTCTTATTCATTTTTAATTTTTTACGACCTAGAACAAGATCTAGCTTATAGTAGACCTTCAATAAATGGCTGTGAATTTATTTTGAATTAGATTGGAGAAATCACATTTAATCACAAAGATACAATTTGATAAAATATTTTAGTTAGTAACCTCCACAAGGAAACCCTGGTGGTGTAGTGGTTAAGAGTTTGGCTGCTAACCAAAAGCTTGGCAGTTCAAATCCACCAGGAGATCCTTGGAAACCCTATGGGGCAGTTCTACTCTGTCCTATAGGGTCGCTATGAGTTGGAATCGACTTGACAGCAAAAGATTTGTTTTTTTTTGGTTAACCTCTACAAAATTGCATTTTGGGGAAGAAACCAATTTATTTA
Source organism: Dugong dugon (assembly GCA_030035585.1). Lineage (NCBI taxonomy): Eukaryota > Metazoa > Chordata > Mammalia > Sirenia > Dugongidae > Dugong > Dugong dugon. The sequence continues at coordinate 22,967,494 of CM057472.1, forward strand.
AAAAAAAAAGAAAACTCTCCGTCTAGTCCAACAGTTTATTGTTCCCAACAATCTGCAGATGGTTCCTTAGAAGAGAATGGAGGGATCTTGGGCTTTGGCGACTGCTGATGAACTCGTTGGCCTGATAGTTTTAGACCACTATGGGATGCTCCAGGCTTTACTTTAAATGAGGAATTTTTTCAAGGTCCCAGATAGTCAAATCTTTGATAGTGAAAATTATAATGAGGGTTAGAGGCGGTTAGGAGAGCCTGTGGACTAGTCATATCTCTATAAGCACAGGAGGAATCTCCATATATTCATCACTGTGTTGGGGTGAGGAAGCTCTGTGTCTGTGATGGGTGTAACAGAGATGATTCCTCAAGTGGTATTGACAATAGGAATATTCTAGAGCCATGGTGAAGCTGTAAGATTGAAAAGAAAACATACGTATTAACTATTTCTATTTTTATGACTTAAAATTCTAAAGTATGAGCCTCTATAATGACTTCAAAACTTCCCTAATGTTTCTAATTGTTACCTTCTCTTAAACCTCTTGAGACTAGAAAAACAGGAAAAAGGAGATAAGAAAAAGAAATGAGAAAAAAGGAAGAAAATATATGTAGACAGAGGAGAATAAAGAAAAGAAAGGAGGTTGGGGAGAAAGAAAGAGGATATATTTATTTGAATTTAAAAATGCAGCCTACACCTCATGTTCACAGAGCTGAATCATCCATATGGGCCTGCAGAGTAAGAGGAGGGGTTAGAAAAGACAAAAAAGGAGATGGAAATGAGGCCTGGCTGGCCATCATGGGCGTGTCCTATTTCTTTATATATCAACCAAAGTCTTGTTGGAGACATTTTCTATGTTCATGATGACTATATGTCTTAGGTTTACAGAATTCTCCTCATTTCATTTACTTCTTTATGAAGATTAAATGAATAAATAGTGCATTCAATCAAATATTCTTTCTTTATGCGAGCTTTCTCATAAATGAATTCCCAATCACTCTCCAAACTATGTTTCCTAATTTCTGGTTAAGAAAATTGGGTCACTGACCCTGGTAATTTTTAAGGATATACCTGACCCAGGTGAGGCCCCTATTTCTTTCTGGCCTCTTTCCCTTTCTTCGCTCCCCTCTTGAGATATCTGATTACTGGGGCACTTTAAGTGAAAGCAATCCTGTAAGAGTGGAAAGCCTGGATAATTCTGTGTCTGTGCTCAGCAATGCAGCAGTCAGCAGAGCACTAATAGCAGCAGTGTCAGTATCTGATGAAAAACTAGAAGGAAATCCTTTGCTCCCTGATCTCCTTATACTCTCCTTCACTTAAGGACAGATGGGACTCAGCCTACCTATTTACTTTCTTCTTAGCTATTTGGGGGCCAGTCAGAGAAGAAACATTCTCAAGAGAATTAGTGTTTTCCTTTTTAGAGGTCCATTAATTTCTTTAGGATAAGCTCTCTTCATGACCCATAGTTTCTGCTCTTTATCTTGGAGCTCCCTGCTGTTTGATCCAAGATTTATTTCTGACCCCAAAATGAGATACTTCACTTGACCTCTCTGGGCATAGCCTGGCTGGTGGCCACAGAAGCTCCTTGGCTGAGGACAGGGGATCAGAGACATATTCAAGCTACCATCTTTCTAGATCCCCTCTTCCTAGGACAAGTGATTATTCCTTTGTTTATGGCCTATTTTTTTTTTTTTTAATCTTGTAGAAAAAAAGAAGACCCTGAAGGAAGTGGATTGACCTAGTGGCTGCAACAATGGGCTAAAACATAGCGATGACTGTGAGGATGGTGCAGGACCTGGTAGTATTTTGTTCTGTTGTCCACAGGGTCACTATAAGTCGGAACCGGCTGGATGGTACCTAATAACAACACTTTGTCTCATTAACTGTGGAAGAAATCTCTCCCCATTTCTCTTTTTGAGAATTTGAAGGATGCTTCAAGCCTGGAATTACCTGCAGTATCAGATTTGGCCCCTAGAGGGAGATGCTACACAAATTGAACTTTGTGTAAAGGGGAACCAGGAGCAGAAAGCAACCAGGCCCTTTGAAGAAGAGCTTTTTGCTTTAAGTGCTAGGTAAACTCACCCACCACTCTGTCAGAGTGTCCGTGTGGCTGAGTTGTTTCCAGAAAAAACTTCAGGAAAAGAGCCTCCTATTTCCCCACAGTTCAGACATGAAACTCACCCTCATCTCAGTGCTTGTGATGATCTTCACACTCAGTGAGTAAAGTCTCATTTTATTCCATCTCTCTATGGTCTTCTGATTTAGACTAAGTTTAAGGAAATAGTCTTCTCAGTTTTTAAGGCTCTCCCTGATCCAGAATTGATGTTACAGGAGGAACAAGAGCCCAGACAGTGACTCAGCCTGAGGACCACATCTCTGTGTTTGAAGGGGCCCCAGTGAAAATAAAGTGCAACTACTCGTATTCTGGGAGTCCTCTTCTCTCCTGGTATGTCCAGTATCCCAAGAAAGGACTCCAGTTACTTCTGACACACATCTCAGGAGACAGCACCAAAGGTTTCTTGGCTGACCTTGACAAGGGCAAGATGACCTTCCATCTGAAGAAACCATCAGCTCAAGAGGAAGACTCAGCCATGTATTACTGTGCTGTGAGTGACACAGTGGCTGGAGTTGCATGGGAAGCAGAGCACAAACCCTCTAGGGCTTACAAAAATTATGTTTTGTAAGGTGTCTATCTGGCCACAGTGAGGCAATTCTTCTCTATAGACTGACACTGAGTTTACCTCTTAGATACAGTATTTTCAGTGATTAGCTATCTATTAACTTGAAAATGTTGTGGAAGAAAATTCTTATTGCCAACTCTACCTAAATTAAGAGTATGTTTTAAAAATACTAAGTATGTTTACTCTGTCTAGTAGTACCTGATAAACAATACTTTTGAAATAAAAACTGTATGTTACTGTTGTTGTTGCTAGGTGCTGTTGAGTTGGTTCTGACTGACAGCGACCCTATAGAGCAGAGTAGAACTGCCCCATAGGCATTCCAAGGAGCGGCTGGTGGATTCAAACTGCAGACCTTTCGGTTAGCAGTCAACCTCTTAACCAGTGCACTACCAGGGCTCCAACAACTGTATAGCATGGCCTAAAAAACATTCTTTTCTTGGCTCAGAAGGATTATTCAGACTTAGGTGGTGCAGTTACACTTCCCTCAATTTCTCTTCCACTCCCTACGACCTCCACATGTGTTCATCACCACATATCTAAGCACAGTTTCTTAAAAGACGATGGTGTTTCGTGACTTGTGATGGCCAGTTTTTCTGCATCAGTGCCCTTTCCTCTCCTCATGCACTTCATGGACTCCTACTATCTCAGTCAGGGACCACTCAGGAGAGAAAAACGCCGCAATTAGAAAAAGGGAAGTTTAATATAAAGAATTGCTAAATAACAGGCGATTAACTAGTAAAGTGCAAAAGGAACTCTAAAGAATATAGGAATAACAAATGCAGGGAAAAGCTCTTATCTCTGTGACTAAATCACAGGTCCCAAGAAAGGAACACTTAGAATAAGCCCTCTGCCAAGGCTATGATTCAGATCTCACTGGGGAGTGTGTGGCTTTAGCTTGCTGGATGGTAGAGAAGTTTGCTGAAGTGCCAAAGACAAAGGCTGGTAAGCTGGCAGACTGCTGAACTTGCTGGAAAGCTAGCTCGGGTGCTTGTGAAACTTACCAAGAAGCCACCTGTGGGGCTGTCACTGAAACATGAAGGAGGTGAGTGCCAGTGGGTGTCCTACATGGTGGCCAAGCACTGTATGATCAAGTGAGGAAAATGTACCAGAACCAGGAAGAAATGCTTCTTCCTCCTGCAGAGTCCTTCTAACCCCCTTTACTGGCAAAGCTTAACATCATGCCAGCTGGAAATGTTTACAGGGTCCAGATCAAGTATTGCAAGCATGTCAATGAACCGTGAATTTGGAGTTGAGAGGCAATTAACTGATAACTGGCACATCCCTCCCTCTGGCTACTACCATATGCACCCTTCCCCACCTATTTGATTGGAGAGTTGAGTCCATTCAGAGGTGCGTTGGAAGAAAGGCCCAGTGATCTACTTCTGAAAAATCAGCCATTGAAAACCCTATGGAATACAGTTATACTCTGATACACATGGGTTCTCCATGACTTGGAATCAATTCGATGGCAACAGGTTAATATGTATTTGAACTTACAAACAACAATAAAACAGCTCTGTGTTTCCATCTAATATGTTACAGCTATCCTTTGAACAAATGAACAAGTTCTCATCCTTTTCTCAAAATGAGGAAACTGACATTACCAACAGTCACTTCATCCATCTCTCAATCACTTCTCAAATTCAGAGGAAGTCCCACTGAATATTCTGTTACCTACAGACTAAATGTAAAGTTAACCTCCAACAATTTGTATATAAAATAATTATGCTAAGAAGGAAACAGAAGAAGAAAATGGCAGCCTATTCAAAGGAATATGTACATATAAACAAGTAAAGCAAAAATACAGAAAGATACTACATTCCTGGATTCCATAATTGGTTAACAGGCTGCAACTGACATCTACTGCTTCCTTCTTTTGTTACCCATTTTATATTTCTCCTTTCTTTAGCCATAAACTCAGTGGATTGGGGTTCTTTTCCGGTGAAGTGATCCAAATCTTCATTGTCAAATGGTCTGTGTTGTTGCTGTTAGGTGCCGTCCGGTTGGTTCCGACTCATAGCGACCCTATGTACTACACAAGGAAACACTGCCTGGTCCTGCACAATCCTCACAATCATTATCATGCTTGAGCCAATTGTTGCAGCTACTGTGTCAGTCCATCTCGTTGAGGGTCTTCCTGTTTTTTGCTGACCCTCTGCTTTACCTGGAGATGTCATTCTCCAGGGACTGATCCCTCCTGATAAGGTGTCCAAAGTATGTGAGATGTAGTCTCGCCATCCTTGCTTCTAAGGGACATTCTGGTTGTACTTCTTCCAAGACAGATTTGTTCATTCTTTTGGCAGTTCACGGTATATTCACTATTCTTCACCAATGCCTCAATTCAAAGGTAACAATTCTTCTTCTGTCTTCCTTATTCATTGTTCAGCTTTCGCATGTATATGATATGATTGAAAAGATCATGGCTTGGGGTCATGCGCACCTTAGTTTTAAAGGTGACATCCTTGCTTTTCAATATTTAAAGAGGTCTTTTGCAGCAGATTTATCCAATGCAATGCATCTTTTGATTTCTTGACTGCTGCTTCTGTGGGTGTTGATTGTGGATCCAAGTAAAATGAAATCCTCAACAACTTCAATCTTTCCTCTGTTTATCATGATGTTGCTTTTTGGTCCAGTTGTGAGGATTTTTGTTTTCTTTGTGTTGAGGTGCAGGTCATACTAAAGGCTGTGGTCTTTGATTTTCATCAGTAAGTGCTTCAAGTCCTCTTCATTTTCAGCAGGCAAGGTTGTGTCATCTACATAAGGCTGGTTGCTAATGAGTCTTCCTCCAATCCTGGTGCCCCGTTCTTCTTCATATAGTTCAGCTTCCTGGATTTTTTGCTCAGCATACAGATTGAATAGGTATGGTGAAAGGATACAACCCAGATGCACACCTTTCCTGACTTTAAACCACGCAGTATCACCTTGTTCTGTTTGAACGATTGCCCCTTGATCTGTGTACAGATTCCTCATGAGCACAATAAAGTGTTCTGGAAATCCCATTCTTCAAAATGTTATCTATAATTTGTTATGATCCACACAGTCAAATGCCTTTGCATAGTCAATAAAACCAAGGAAAACATCTTTCTGGTATTCTCTGCTTTCAGCCATGATCCATCTGACATCAGCGATGATATCCCTGGCTCCACGTCCTCTTCTGAATCCAGCCTGAATTTCTGGCAGTTCCCTGTCGATATACAGCTGCAGCTGCTTTTGAATGATTTTCAGCAAAATTTTACTTGTGTGTGATATTAATGATATTGTTCGATAATTTCTGCATTCGGTTGGAGCATCTTTCTTGGCAATAGGCATAAATATGGATCTCTTCCAGTCAGTTGGTCATGTAGCTGTTTTCCAAATTTCTTGGCATAGACGAGTGACCACTTCCAGTGCTCCATCCGTTTGTAGAAACATCTCGATTGATATTCTGTCAATTTCTGGAGCCTTGTTTTTCACCAATGCCTTCAGTGCAGCTTGGACTTCTTCCTTCAGTACCATCAGTTCCTGATCATATGCTACCTCTTGAAATGGTTGAAAGTTGATGAATTCTTTTTGGTATATTGACTCTGTGTATTCCTTCCATCTTCTGTTGATGCTTCCTGCTTTCATATTTTCCGCATAGAATCCTTCACTATTGCAACCTGAGGCTTGAATTTTTTCTTCAGTTCTTTCAGCTTGAGAAATGCTGAACCTGTTTTTCTCCTTTGGTTTTCTATCTCCAGCTCTTCGCACGTCATTATAATACTTTACTTGGTCTTCTCAAGCCACCCTTTGAAATCTTCTGTTCAGATCTTCTACTTCATCATTTCTTCCTTTTGCTATAGCTATTTGACTTTCAAAAGCAAGTTTCAGAGTCTCTCCTGGCATCCATTTTGGTCTTTTCTGTCTTTTTAATGACCTCTTGCTTTCTTCCTGTACGATGTCCTTGATGTCATTCCACAACTCATCTGGTCTTTGGTCATTAGTGTTCAACTTTTCAAATCTATTCTTGAGATGATCCCTAAGTTCAGGTGGGATGTAGTCAAGGTCGTACTCTGGCTCTCGTGGACTTGTTCTACTTTTCTTCATTTTCAACTTGAACTTGCATATGAGCAATTGATAGTCTTCTTTGCAGTCGGCCCCTGGCCTTGTTCTGAGTGATGATATTGAGCTTTTTAATTCTCTCTTTCCACAGAATTAGTCAATCTGATTCCTGTGTATTCCATCTGGCAAGGTCCACATGTATAGTCATCGTTTAGATTGGTGAAAAAAGGTATTTGCAATGAAGAAGTCGTTGGTCATGCAAAACTGTATTATGCGATCTCCGGCATCATTTCTATTACCAAGGCCATATTTTCCAACTACCTATCTTTGTCTTTGCTTCCTCCTTTCACATTCCAATCACCAGTAATTATCAACGCATCCTGATTCCATGTTCGATCAATTTCAGACTGCAGAAGCTGGTGAAAATCTTCAATTTCTTCATCTGTGGCCTTAGTAGTTGGTGTGTAAATTTGAAAAATAGTTGTATTAACTGGTCTTCCTTGTAGGCGTATGGATATTATCCTATCACTGACAGCATTGTATTTCAGGATAGATCTTGAAATGTTCTTTTTGATGATGAATGCAACGCCATTCCTCTTCAAGTTGTCATTTCTGTCAGAGTAGACCATATGATTGTCTGATTCAAAATGACCAATACGAATCCATTTCAGCTCACTAATGTCTAAGATATAGATGTATATGTGTTCCATTTAATGTTTTGACTATTTCAAATTTTCCTAGATTCATACTTTGTACATTCCACGTTCTGATTATTAGTGGATGTTTGCAGCTGTTTCTTCTCATTTAGAGTTCTGCTACATCAGCAAATGAAAGTCCTAAAGGCTTAACTCCAACCACATCATTAAGGTTGACTCTACTTTGAGGAGGCAGCTCTTCCCCAGTCGTCTTTTGAGTGCTTTCCATCCTGGGGGACTCCTCTTCCAGCACTAAATCAGACAATGTTCCACTGCTGTTCATAAGGTTTTCACTGGCTAATTCTTTTCCGAAGTAGACTGCTGGGTCCTTCTTCCTAGTCTATCTTAGTCTGGAAGCTTAGCTGAAACCTGTCTGCCATGGGTGACCCTCTTGGTATCTGAATACAGGTGGCATAGCTTTCAGCATCACAGCAACATGCAAACCCCTACAGTATGACAAACTGACAGACATGTGGGCATCAAAGGGTCTAAGTCCTTAATAATCCTGCATTTTTTGTTATTGTTGCTGTTGTTTACCTTGTTATTAGGTGTTGTGGAGTCAATGCCAACTCATAGTGATCCTATATGACAGAGCAGAACAGTCCCATAAGGTTTTCTAGGTTGTAATCTTTACAGGAGTAGATTGCCAGGTCTTTTCTTTGGCGGAGCAGCTGATGGATTCGAACCTCCAATCTTTCAGTTAGCAGCCAAGCACTTAACCATTGAGCCATGTATTGGGTATGGAAATGCCCTGGTGTTTCAGACATAACCTTCTCTACACCTGTTGTGTAGCAGTAACCCAACCCTACCCCCCTTGGTAATTGGTAGCAAGTACTACTGCCAGTAGAATAACCTTTTCTTCTACTTGGTGATTCACTGACATTTTGCAAAAGCCCCAAAATGGCCATATAGCAACCCCGTCTTCCAATTCAATGAAACAACTGTTATGCCCCGGTTGAGGCATTCGTCCTTTTGGAGAACAAGGCCTCCAAACCAGCACAGCTCAAAGTTACAAAGATAGGAGGCCAAAATTCTGCTAGTGGGTTATTGGTTATACTAGCAAGAGGATCCACTTCCATGCCCTTTTCCTTGATTCTTAGACCCATGCATTCTGGATATGGGGGAGACAACACTATGTAATGGTCTCTGATATAAAGCATACACTGCATCATCTAAGATAGGCCTCCATCTTTTCAGAGTGTTTTCTTCCAACTGGCACCATAATTGAGTCTTCAATAAACCATTCCATCTTTCAATAGGCCAGCCATTGAAAGGGTATGTGGTAAGATTAGATAATTCCACAGGCATGTGACCACTGCTGTACATCCTTTGTAATGAAAATAATTCCTTGATCAGGAAAAATGCTACGGGGAATATCTTTATGGTGGATTAGGAATTTTGTGAGTTTATGACGGTTATTCTGGCAGAAGAATTAGAAGCAAGGAAGACAAATCCATATGCAAGTATCTGTGTCTATTCCAGTGAACATAAATCTCAGCCATCTCCATGATAAAAGAGGGCTAATGCAATCAATTGGTCACCACGTGTCTGACTGATCCCCCTGCGAAATGGTATTATATTAGGGGCTCAGAGTCAGTCTCTGTAGTTGGCAGATAAGGCTCTCAACTGTAGCATAAGCTAGATAAGCCTTGATAAGGGAAAATCCAAACTTTTGAGCCCACACTTGACCTCCATCTTTCCCACCATGACCACTTTTTTTCGTGGTCTCATTGAGTAAGCACTAGGGTGGCAAAGGAAAGATGTTGACCCATCCTTAGAGTATCCCATTTTGTCCATGTCAAAGAGCTCCCACTGCAGTGGTTTTCCCTTGGTGTATATTCACATAGACAATATTTACCTTCATAGTCTGTGCCTATTTTGAGAGGTCCATTCAGATACCTCTTCCCCAGATTTTCTTGTCACCAGTCTTCCGATTCTGTTTCTTCTAAGTCTCTTAACATCTACCCAAACCATTAACCATTGCCTATGAATGAATGTAGATCAGTACTTCTGACAATCTCTCATTCCACCCAAGGTGAGCAACCCAAATGTACCCTTGATATTTTGTCCACTGGGAAGATGTTTCCTTCACCACTTTTGGTCAATGTGGCTGCAGTGTTACTTTTGTGTGGTACCGGCATAATAATCATCATAACTCACTTGAAAAGAGGGCTTGAGGTTTTTCTTTCTCAGCAAACTGGTTGTAAGAAATTCTCTAGGATGTCATAGGCATGGATTAAAGGAGAGAAGACATTTCAAGCAAAATTGTTGTTAAAGGAATCAGATCCACCTACTTTGTTACTTACTTTGAAACTTACTTGTACCTTCTGGATCTTCCTAAACTCATTCTCTTATAAACCATTTCTACTTGCTATTGCAAGTAGTTGCTATTGCTATTGAGCATGCCCAACCTTAGGGTTTAATAGATCAGACAACACTCAGTTCATGATGGAAGTTCATACTGCATGGTCACCTGTTTTCCCTGAATTAGACTTTCACTCCTCACCAAGGTCAATCAGCAAGACAGAAGTTGTTTTTCAAAAGCAGAATATTTATTTGAAGCAAAAGGTCATGTATTTTCTCCAAAATACTAGAGAACTACACTGTGATTCTCCTATTGGTGTGTCCCAGAATCTCCACACAGCCTCTCTATTTATCATGGAAACCTCCAGTATCAATTTGGATGCTATGAATCATAAGACCCAAATGGTAAAGCAGATTTCACTGAAGCCTGAGTTACTACAGAGCCTCCTCTTTCTCTAGTCCCCACACAAAACTGGTAACTTTACAGGTGACTTTGTCAGCAGACCATAGTAGCACACCCACATGTGGCGTAGCTTGCCTCCAAAATCCAAAAAGACCTAGCAAGTGTTATACCTTTTTCGGTGTTAGATGGTGTAAGGTGTAGCAATGTATCTTTCATTTTGGCGGGGATATCTTGATATTCTCTGCACTGTTGAACCCCTGCAAACTTGACTGAGATGGCAAGAAATTTTTGTGGGGTTTATTGCTATATCTACTGTTATAGGCTGAATTGTGTTCCTCAAAAATATGTGTCAACTTGGTTAGACCATAATTCCCAGTATTGTATGGTTGTCCTCCATTTTGTGATCTGATAATCCTATGTGTTGTAAATACTAACCCTGGTGGTGCAGTGGTTAAGAGCTCGGCTGCTAACCAAAAGTTCAGCAGTTCAAATCCACCAGCCGCTCCTTGGAAACTCTATGGGCCAGTTTTACTCTGTCATATATAGGTCACTATGAATCAACTCCATGGCAAGGGGTCTAACGTGTCTTCCTGATGCCAATGAGACAGGATTAGAGGCAGTTATATTAAGGAGGCAGGACTCAATCCACAGGATTAGGTTGCATCTTGTGCCAATCTCTTTGGAGATATGAAAGGGAGAATCGAGCAGAGAGGAGAGGGACCAAGAAAGAAGAGCCAGGAGCTAGCATGTCCTTTGAACCCAGGGTCCCTGTGCTGAGAATCTCCTAGACCAGGGGAAGATTGATGACAAGGACCTTCCCCCAGAGCCGACAGAGACAGAAAGCCTTCCCCTAGATTTGTCATCCTGAATTTGGACTTCTAGCCTCCTAAACTGTGAGAGAATAAATTTCTGTTAGTTAAAGCCATCCACTTGTGATATTACTGTTAAATAGCAGCACTAGTTAACTAAGACACTTACTCATTGTTAAATTTCCAGCTCAAGTGATTTCTTATATTTTAAGCGTCTCATGACCTCTGGAGGTACATTTCCGTTCTCTTTATAACCACTGCACAATATATTTGTTTTCATCCTGGTATCTATCACAGGGCATTAAACCTTGATCTTGTCTCTTTTGTTATGGACTGTCTACTCCAGAGCAGAGTCACTCATGTGTTCTCTCTGGTCTAACCTAAGCTTCTAACACAGTATGAAGCACACAATACATACTCAGTAAAGGCATGTTAAATAAACCCATGAAGGATGAATGTAAAAAGCAATAATCCTTCCCTGTGAGCACTTGTGACCACCTCTGGCAATGTGACTTTACTGGTTTTGTCAGGACATTGAGGCAAATCAATTTATCTAAACGAACACTATGTTCATCTGGGAAAATAGTTGCCTAATCAGGTGGCAATTTGCTTAACTGGACAAATGACTTGCTTAGTTTTCTAATTAATACTCATTTTAAGGCTTTTGCCACACTGTATCCACCAATCCTAAACTCTTACATCATGAATTTTGCCCAGTCCAAACTGATTCTCTGCCTTGAACGACCCACCTTAAAGTATTTCAGAAAAAAAAAAAATTGTAAATACCCCTTTTTGACTTATCCCTTTTGAGACACTGCTAGTATAAAATACAAAACTTTTATTTTTTTTAGGATTTTTTGTCAGCTTTATTGAGGTATGATTTGCATACAATAAAACTCACCAATTAAAAAGTGCTAAATGTATACAGTCAGTAACACCACTACAATCATGACACAGAATGTGCCTATGAAAATTCCTTCATGCTCCTTTGCAGTCAGTTTCCTTCACCCATCCCCAACCCCTGGCAACCTCATCTGCTTTCTATCATTATACTTTTGCCTTCTCTAGAACTTCATATAAATGGAATTATATAGCATATAATCTTTGTGCCTGGCCCTTTCATAAAATATAATACTTTTAATAGAAAATGTAGGAGAAAATCTTTGAGACCTAAAGCTAAGCAAAGAATTCCTGGACATAACACCAAAGCATGATTCATAAATGAAAATCAAAAAATATGAACAGGACTTCTTCAAAATAAAAAACTTTGACACTGTGAAAGACCCTGTCTAGAGAATGTAAAGGCAACCTAACATAAGAAAATATTTGCAAACCACATATCTGACAAAGGCCTTATATCCAGAGTATATAAATGAAACTCATAACTCAGTGGCAAAAAATAAAAACAAAAACAAAAACAATCCGACTGGAATGAGAAAAGACATCTCACCAAAGAAGAAATATAAGTGGAAATTAAGTAAATGAAAAGATGTTGGACACTGTTATCTATTAGGAAAATGTAAATTAAAACCACAAAAACTGTCATTATAAACAGAACAACGAAAATACAAAATAGTGATGATACAAAATATTGGTAAAGATGTGGACAAACTAGTTATCTCATACATTGTTGGTTGGAATGTAAAATAATATAATCATTCTGGAAAATAGTTTGGCAGTTTAAAACCAAACATGCACTTATATAACCAAGCAATTACACTTTTGGGTATTTTTTGTGAGGTTTATTGCCATACCTACTCATTGTTTAATTTCCAGTTCAAGTGGTTTCTTGTATTTTAAGCATCTTATGACCTCTGGAGCTACATTCCCATCTGCTTTATAACCACTGGATTTATTTTCATTCTGACACCTCACAGTGCATCACAGAGAAATGAAACTTATAGTCACATAAAATCCTGTACGCAATTGTTTATAGCAGATTTATTCATAATTGTAAAAAACTGGAAACAACCCAGATGTTCTTTAATGAGTGAATGGTATGAACTGATAAATTCATACCATGGAATACTACTCAACAATAAAAAAGAAACAAACTATTGATAAAGGCAACAACCTGGATTGGTTTTAAGGGCATTATGCTGAGTAAAAATAGTCAATGTCATACATATGGTATGATTCCATTTATACATTATTCTCAAAACAACAAAACGATAAAGAAGGAGAACAGATTAATGGTTTCCAGGGGACAGAGATGGGGGAGGGTTGTGACTTTACAGGAATGAGGGAATTCTTTGTGGTGACGGAACAGATCTATATCTTGACTGTGGTGGTGGTTACAGGAATCTATGCATGAGATAAAATTGCACACATACACAGAAAATTGTACACACATGCACAGAGAAATGCGTGTAAAAAATGGATGGTAAAAACTGAATAAGGTCTGCACTCTAGTTACCTTGTTGTATCAATGTCAATCTCCTAATTTTGATATTTACTACAGTTATATAAGATGTCATCATTGGAGGAGGTTATTTGAAGAGTACATAGGGCTGGCTCTATGCGCTATTTTAGCAAATTCTTGTGAATCTATAATAATGTCAAAATAGTTTACTATAGCCACCAATCTTTGTAAAAACTTTTTTATTGGTCTTTACATGAAAATTTACAGAGCAAACTAGTTTCTCATTAAACAATTAATACACATATTATTTTGTGACATTGGTTGCCAACCCCACGACATGTCGACACTCTCCCCTTCTCGATCTTGCATTCCCTATTATCAGCCTTCCTATCCCTTCCTACCTTCTAGTCCTTGCCCCTGGGCTGGTGTGCTCTTTTAGTCTCGTTTTGTTTTATGGGCCTGACTAATCTTTGGCTGAAGGATGTACCTCAGGAGTGACTTCATTACTGAGCAGTAGGAGTGATTGGGGCCATACTCTTGGGGTTTCTCCTCACCACCAATCTTATCAGGGAAATCTTTAAGAAGTGGGAAGGTGTCAAGCCCATATTTGGGGATACAAGTTTTCAAAAAATTCTAATTTTCGTCTGGAAGCTCAAATTTTATCGTTGGCAGCAACCAATGTCAATTGTTTCCCTTGAAATGGGGGCTTATTTCTTTTATTTTCAAGGAAATATCTGCCAAACCGCCAAGTCGACATTTCCGTCAGTCATGATTTAAAGTGAAAAATGGAGTACCAGGAAAAAGCTGATAGTTAAGTTTGCAACTCAAACAACTGTACCAGTGCTTTTCCTCAAGACAACCATCATACTTAGTATACTTCAGATGTGCTTTATGTGTACTTCCCATTTTATCACACAGAATATTAAAAGATCTTGTAATGGTTAATTTTAGGTGTCATCTTGGCTAGGCTATGGTTCCCAGTGGTTTGACCTAATACTTAAGACTAGTTGCTGTGCCATAATGTAATCTACTTCAATGTAATGCAATTATCTTCCATAAAGTAATCTAATGTAATGTAATCAATCAGTTGAAAGGAGAGTTTCTTACAGTGTGGTCTGCCTCCAGGCTATAAATAGATATTTTGGCAGAATTCACTCTCTCCACTCTCCACTCTTCCTGTCACCTGACCTACAGATCTTGGGATGCCAGCCTGCAGAAATCTCCAGTGTGCCACCTGACCTGTGGATTTGGGACTTCGCAGCCTCCCCCACAATCATGTCAGCCAATCCCTTGAAGTCAATCTCTTTCTACAGATAAACATATATCTCATTGGGTCTAATTTTTGTGATTGGTTAAATAAAATGATGCATGTTAAGTCCCTGGGTGATGCAAATGGTTAATGCTCTTGCTGCATACTGAAACTTGAAGGTTCAAATCCACCTTGAGGTGCCTTGGAAGACAGACCTGACAATCTATTTCCAAAAAATCAGCCATTGAAAACCCTATGGAAGAGAGTTCTTACTCTGACACTCATGGATCCTCATGAGTTGGAATCGACTTGACATAAACTGGAAAAATAAAAGAAAAATCCTTAGAAAAGTGCCTGGTACATGTTAAGGGTTAAATAAATATTAGCAAATAATATTAGTATCCTGGAGCTGTGCATTACCTGGAACTCTTGGCGTCTTTCCCAGCACATGATAGGGAGCAACAGAAGAGTTCATTAAAAGCAGAAAATAGAGCTTCATAATTTCTTCTGAATCATTTCCATACAGTTTTCACCATTCCAGAGCATGAGCAATTAGCCCTATGCTGTTGCCACCACAAAATGGCAGTGCTCCTCTCTCCTAAGACTCACCTTGGTTTAAAATCAGCCCGTTTGTATTCAAAGGAAAGATGGAGCTTTGATTAGCTCTGATTGGCTAAGCAAGAAACCTGAGGCTCTCTCTGGGAGGGCAGAAGGACTAGAGAAGAGGCTCTTTTGACTGAGAAGCTTGGCTCCATTACAGAACCCAGAGCTGCGTTTTCTGTGAGCCCAATAAGGAGGAAGAATGGAGAAATTCCTGGGAGTGTCTTTGGTGATTCTGTGGCTTCAACTGGCCAGTGAGTTGGGGGCTCTTGGTGATGGGAACAGGGAGACCAAAGTTCAGAATCCATAAGATGAGGGGTAAAGTCTTCCTGTTAATTTGGAAATGTACTTGAAGATGAGGGAAGGAAACGTAAACACTAGAGAGTGAAAATGCAATGACTGACGCCTGGTCTCTGCCTTGTGTTTCTGCCTAGGGGTGAGCAGCCAAGTAGAACAGAATCCTGAGGCCCTGACCATCCAGGAGGGTGAAAATGCCACCATGAACTGCAGCTATAAAGCTAGTATAAACAACTTACAGTGGTATAGACAAGATTCAGGTAGAGGCCTTGTCCTATTAATTTTAATACGTTCATATGAGAAAGAGAAAACTAATGGAAGACTAACAGCCA
Organism: Dugong dugon; assembly: GCA_030035585.1. Taxonomy (NCBI): domain Eukaryota; kingdom Metazoa; phylum Chordata; class Mammalia; order Sirenia; family Dugongidae; genus Dugong; species Dugong dugon. Next base: position 22,983,234 of record CM057472.1, read on the forward strand.
CGCTAGATACCTCCACCAAAAGCAGCTTCCTGTTCATCACCAGTCCCCAGGCTGCAGACACTGCTGCTTACCTCTGTGCGATAGATACACGGTGCTCACCAGGCACCTGCACCTCTTACACAAACTGCCAGAGCTGCTGCTTAGATCCCCTAACAGTGGGTAGAGTTGGTAGTTACCTCTTCCCACAAAGGAGAGTCTACCAACAATTGGCAACATGAAAGGGGGTGCCCTCTTAAATCTGTGATTTTTTTTTAAAGTCTTGGACTGTGGCAAAGGGCACTAGATTTGGAGTGAAAAACTAAAATGCCAGGTTCACTTCTGTCAATGCTGGACATAAAACCATAGACACATCATAACCAGAAGTGAAGTATTTGAACTGATGAGCCAAAAAGATCCTTCAAACTCTCATTTTCTCAGCAAAAGAAATAAGCACTGGAGACTTGCTGAGGATGAGGAGGGACTGCTCAGTATTTTATGTGCAGCCCCTCAAGTCCTAGATGGATCTTTGAGATGTATGATATGATTCTTAGGTTCCTCTATAGGAAACAATATTAGAATTCATCAAGCATTGGAATTAGGGGGGATCTTAGGACTCTTTCAACCAAACTTTTCATTTTACAGCTGAAAGTGGAAACGTGTTGTGGAAAGAACCGGAAATCTGGAGCAACAGAGACAAAGATCTGAACCTGTTTATGCCACTTATTAATTGTATGACTTCCAAGCCTCAGTTTCTCCATTAGTAAAATGGGAACTTACAAGAAAGTCATAATGTTCTCCCATGCAAGTGAGAGATGCATTTTCTCTATTACCAGATTCTGAAATATTTTTTTGAAAGTGGTTAATTCTATTATCAAATATATGACAGTTTTCCATTCATTTATTTGCTTCTAGTTAGATAAATAAATGCTGAATGTAGTTTTCTTGACACAGTTTTGATACTACTGAAAATGTTTTTGTGGAGAAAAATAGGGCTGTGCGTGCTTGTGAAAACGTGGGAGAGGGCAGGATAAAGACTGTATAAAGGCTGTGGTTCCCAAACACCAGAACTTGAACCATCAATATCACCTGTATCAGAATCATCTGGAAGACCTTTGAAGATCTAGATTATTAGACTCTATCTCAATTTACTCAATAGCCTCTGATGAAGTGTTCCAGGAATTTGTTTGTTTTTTAAATTTTTTTATTGTTGTAGTTTAAGTGAAAGTTCACAATTCAAGTTAGTCTTTCATACAAAAATTTCTACACACATTGTTATGTGACCCTAATTGCTCTCCCTGTACTGTGACAGCATACTTCTCCTTTCCACCCCTGATCTCCCATATCCATTCAACCAGCTGTTAAAACTCTCTGCCTTCTTATCTCACATCTGGACAGAAACTGCCCATTTAGTCTCAAGTATCAACTTGAAATAAGAAGCACATTCTTTATGAGTATCATTTTATAGCCCACAGTCCAGTCCAATCTTTGTCTGAAGACTTGGCCTCGGGAATTGTTTCAGTTCTCGGTTGACAGAGAGTCCAGGGGCCATGCTTTCTGGGGTTCCTCCAATCTGAGTCAGACCATTAAGTCTGGTCTTTTTACTAGAATTTGAGTTCTGTACCCTGCCTTTCTCCTGCTCCATCAGGGACTCTCTATTGTGTTCCCCGCCAGGGCGGTCATTGGTGGTAACCAGGCACCATCTGGTTCTTCTGGTCTCAGGCTGACACAGTCTCTCGTTTATGTGGCCCTTTCTGTCTCTTGGGCTAATACTTTCCTTATGACTTTGGTGTTCTTCATGCTCCTTTACTCCGGGTGGTTGGGACCAACTGATGCGTCTTAGATGGCCACTTGCTAGCTTTTAAGACCCCAGCCACCACTCACCAAAGTAGGATGCAGAACACTATCTTAATAAATTTTGTTATGCCAGTTGACCTAGATGTCCCCAAAAAGCATGGTCCCCAGATCCTCTCTCCATCTACTCTATTCATCGAAGTGTTTGATTGTATTCAGGAAACTTCTTAGCTTTGCTTTAGTCCCATTTTGCTGACTTCCCCTGTAGTGTGTCCTGTCCTTCTCTTCAGCTAAGATAATTCTTTTCTACTATCCAGTTAGTGAATAACCCTCACCCTCTCTCCCCACCCTCATAACCAACAAAGAATGTTTTCTTCTGTGTTTAAACCTTTTCTCGAGTTCTTATAATAGTGGTCTCATACAGTATTTGTCCTTCGGTGACTGACTAAAATCACTCAGCATAATGCCCTCCAGATTCATCCATTTTATAAGATGTGTCACGGCTTCATCATTGTTTTTTATCATTGTGTACTATTCCATTGTGTGACTATACCATAATTTGTTTACCCGTTCGTCCTTTGATGGGCACCTAGGTTGTTTCCTTCTTTTTGCTATCGTGAACAGTGCTTCAATGAATGTGAGTGTGCGTATATCTATTCGTATGATGGCTCTTGTTTCTCTAGGATATATTCCAAGGAGCAGGATTGCTGGATCATATGGTATTTCTATTTCTAGCTTTTTAAGGAAGTGCCAAATCAATTTCCAAAGTGGTTGTAGCATTTTACAATCTCTCCAACAGTGTATAAGTGTTCCAGTCTCTCCACAACCTCTCCAGCATTTATTATTTTGTGCTTTTTGGATTAATGCTAGCCTAGTTGGGGTGAGATGGTATCTCATTGTAGTTTTGATTTGCATTTCTCTAATGGCTAATGATAGTGAGCTTTTCTTCATCTATCTGTTAGCTGCCTGAATGTCGTCTTTGGCAAAGAGTCTGTTCATATCCTTTGCCCATCTTTTAATTGGGGTATATGTCTTTTTGTTGTTGAGATTTTGCAGTATCTTGTAGATTTTAGAGATTAGATGCTGCTTGGATTTCATAGCCAAATTTTTTTTTCCAAGTCTGTAGTTTTTCTTTTTACTCTTTTGGTGAAGTCTTTTGATGAGTCTACGTATCCATAAAAAAAGTATGTTTTCCCACTTATGCAGGTCTCTTTTGGCTTCTTAAAATAGTGTCTTATAGCTTTCATTGTATAGGTCTTTTACTTCTCTGGTTAGATTTATTCCTAAGTATTTTATCTTCTTGGGGGCTAATGTAAATGGTATTGATTTGGTGATTTCCTCTTGAAAGTTCTCTTTGTTGGTGTAGAGGAAACCAACTGATTTTTTATGTTTATCTTGTATCCTGATAATTTGCTGAAATCTTCTATTAGTTCCAGTAGTTTTCTTGTGGATTCTTTGAGGTTTTCTGTGTATAAGATCATATCATCTGCAAACAGAGATACTTTGACTTCTTCCCTACCAATTTAGATACCTTTATTTATTCTTCTTGCCTTATTGCTCTGGCTAGGACGTCCAGCACAACGTTGAATAAGAGTGGTGATAAAAGGCATCCTTGTCATGTTCCCATTATCAAGGGGAGTGTTTTCAAAGTCTCTTCATTTAGGATGATGTTGGTTGTTGGCTTTGTATAAATGCCCTCAATTATGTTGAGGAAGTTCCCTTCTATTCTTATTTTGTTGAGAGTTTTTATTATGAATGGGTGTTGGACTTTGTCAAATGCCTTTTCGGCATTGATTGATAGGATCATGCGGTTCTTGTCTTTTGTTTTATTAATGTGATGGATTGCATTGTTTGTTTTTCTAATATTGAACCATCCCTGCATACTTAGTATAAATTCCACTTGATCCTGGTGAATTATTATTATTATTATTTTTCATATGTTGCTGAATTCTATTGCCTAGAATTTTGTTGAGGATTTTTGTGTCAATGTTCATGACATTGTCTGTAATTTTATTTTTTTTGTGGTGTCTTTACCTGGTTTTGGTATTAGGGTTATGCTGGCTTCATAGAATGAGTTTGTGAGTATTCTATTTGTTTCTATGCTCTGACTCTGTAGTGGAGTTAACTCTTCTCTGAAAGTTTGGTAGAATTCTCCAGTGAAGACTTCTGGGCCAGGGCTTTTTTTTGGTTGTTGGGAGTTTTTTAATTACCTTCTCAATCTTTTCTTTTGTTATGGGCTTATTTAGTTGTTCTATATCTGTGTTAGTTTAGGTAGGTAGTGAGTTTCTAGAAATTTGTCCATTTCCTCTAGGTTTTCAAACCTGTTAAAGTACAATTTTTCATAGTATTCTGTTATGATTCTTTTTATTTTTATTGTTGTAATTAAGTGAACTTTACATTTCCAGTTGGTTTCCCATACAAATTTTTTTTTTTACATACATTGTTATGACACCCCAACGGCTCACCCCATTCTGCAACAGCACACTCCTCCCCTCCACCCCTGATTCCCCATGAACATTCAACCAGCTCCTAACTCTCTCTGCTTTCCCATCTCACCTCTGGACAGAAGCTGCCCCTTTGGTCTCTTGTATCTACTTGACTAAGTGGCACATTCTTCTTGAGTATCACTTTATGTTCCACAGTCCAGTCCAATCCCTGTCTGAAGAGTTGGCCTCGAAAATTGTTTTAGTTCTGGGGTGATAGAGAGTCCAGAGACCATGCTTTCCGGGGCGCCTCCAGTGTCAGTCAGACCATTAAGTCTGGTCTTCTTACTAGAATTTGAGTTCTGCATCCCATCATTCTACTGCTCCATCAGGACCCTCTGTTGTGTTCCCTGTCAGGACGTTCATTGGTGGTAGCCGGGCACCATCTAGTGCTGGTCTCAGGCTGATGAAGTCTCTCATTTATGTGGCCCATTATGTTTCTTGGGCTAATACTTTTCTTGTGTCTTTGGTGTTCTTCGTTCTCCTTTACTCCAAGCAGTTGGTACAAACTGATGCATCTTACATGGCCGCTTGCAAGCTTTTAAGACCTCAGACACCATTTATCAAAGTAGGATGTAGAACATTTTTTTAATAAGCTTTGTTATGCCAATTGACCTAGATGTCCCCTGAAAGCATGGTCCCCAGACCCCCCATCCCCGCTACTGTGTCTTTCAAAGTATTTGATTGTATTCAGGAAACTTCTTAGCTTTGGTTTAGTCCAGTTGTGCTGGCTTCCCCTGTAGAGTGTGCTGTACTTCCCTTCACCTAGGATGATTCGTGTCTACTATCTAGTTAGTGAATAACCCTCACCCTCCCTCCCCAACCCCGTAAACATCAAAGAATGTTTTCTTCTATGTTGAAACCTTTTCTTGAGTTTATAAATAGTGGTCTTATACAGTATTTGTCCTTCTGTGACTGACTAAATTCACTCAGCATAATAAGTTCCAGCTTCCACCATATGATGTTTCACAGCTTCATCATTGTTCTTTACCGTTGGGTGATATTCCATTGTGTGGATATACCAGAATTTGTTTATCCATTCGTCCGTTGACGGGCACCTAGGTTGTTTCCATCTTTTTGCTATTGTGAACAGTGCTGCAATGAACATGGGTGTGCATATATCTATTCGTGTAATGGCTCTTGTTTCTCTAGGATATATTCCAAGGAGTGGGATAGCTGGATCATATGGTACTTCTATTTCTAGCTTTTTAAGGAAGCGCCAAATCGATTTCCAAAGTGGTTGTACCATTTTACATTCCCACCAACAGTGTATAAGCGTTCCAGTCTCTCCACAACCTCTCCAGAATTTATTGTTTCGTGTTTTCTGGATTAATGCTGGCCTTGTTGGGGTCAGATGATATCTCATTGTAGTTTTGATCTGCATTTCTCTAATGGCTAATGATCATGAGCATTTCTTCATGTGTCTGTTAGCCACCTGGATATCTTCTTTGGTGAAGTGCCTGTTCATATCCTTTGCCCATTTTTTAATTGGGTTATTTGCCTTTTGTTGTGGAGGTTTTGCAGTATCTTGTAGATTTTAGAGCTTAGAGGCTGATCAGATTTGTCATAGTCAAAATTATTTTCCCAGTCTGTAGGTGGTCTTTTTTTTCTTCTGGTGAAGTCTTTTGATGAGTATAAGTGTTTGATTTTTAGGAGCTCCCATTTATCTAGTCTCTCTTCTAGTGCTTGTGCCTTGTTACTTATGGTTCCTATTGTGTTTATGCATGCCATGTACTAGGGCTCCTAGTGCTGTCCCTATTTTTCCTTCCATGATCTTTATCATTTTTGATTTATATTTAAGTCTTTAATACAGTTTGAGTTAGTTTGTGTGCATGGTGTGAGGTATGGGTCTTGTTTCGTTTTTTGCAGATAGATATCCAGTTATGCCAGCACCACTTGTAAAAAATACTGTCTTTTCCTCAATTAATGGACTTTGGGCCTTTGCCAAATATTAGCTGTTCATAGGTGGATGAGCTTATATCTGGATTCTCAACTCTGTTCCATTGGTCTATGTGTCTGTTGTTGTACCAGTACCAGCCTGTCTTAACTACTGTGGCAGTATAATGGGTCCTAAAATCAGGTAGTGTAAGGCCTCCCACTTTATTCTTCTTCTTGAGTAACGCTTTATTTATTCGGGGCCTCTTCCCTTTCCATATAAAGTTGGTGATTTGTTTCTCCATCTCATTAAAAAATGCTGGCGGAAATTGGATTGGGATTACATTGTATCTGTAGGTTGCTTTGGGTACAATTGACATTTTCACTATGTTGATTCTACCTATCCATGAGCAAGGTATATTTTTCCACTTATGCAGATCTCTTAGTTTCTTGCAGTAGTATCTTGTAGTTTTCTCTGTAAAGATCTTTTACATCTCTGGTTAGATTTATTCCTAAGTATTTTATCTTCTTGGGGGCTATTGTAAATGGTATTTATTTGGAGATTTCCTCTTCAAGGTTCTCTTTTTTGGTGTAAAGAAATCAATTGATTTTTGTATGTTTATCTTGTATCCTGAAACTTTGCTGAAATCTTCTATTAGTTCCAGTAGTTTTTTAGTGGATTCTTTGGGGTTTTCCGTGTATAAGGTCATATAATCTGCAAATAGGGGTACTTTGACTTCTTTCCTACCATTTTGGATGCCCTTTATTTCTCTGTCTAGCCTAACTGCTCTGTCTAGGACCTCCAGCAAAATGTTGAATAGGAGTGGTGATAGAGGGCATCCTTTTCTGGTTCCTGTTCTCAAGGGGACTGCTTTCAAAGTCTCTCCATTTAGGATGATGCTGGCTGTTCGTTTTGTATAAATGCCCTTAATTATATTGAGGAAATTCCCTTCTATTCCTATTTATTGAGAGTTTTTTTTACCATGAATGGGCGTTGGACTTTGTCAAATGCCTTTTCTGCATCGATTGATAAGATCATGTGGGTCTTGTCTTTGTTTTATTTATGTGATGGATTATGTTGATTGTTTTTCTAATGGTGAACCATCCCTGCATACCTGGTATAAATCCCACTTGGTCGTGGTGAATTATTTTTTTGATATGTTGCTGAATTCTATTGGCTAAAATTTTGTTGAGGATTTTTGCATCAATCTTAATGAGGGATATCCGGTCTGTAATTTTCTTTTCCTGTGGTGTCTTTACCTGGTTTTGTTATCAGGGTTATGCTAGCTTCATAGAATGAGTTTGGGAGTATTCATCCTTTTCTATGCTCTGAAATACCTTTAGTAGAAGTGGTGTCATCTCTTGTCTGAAAGTTTGGTAGAATTCTCCAGTGAAGCCATCCAGGCCAGGGCTTTTTTTTTTGTTGCGAGTTTTTTAATAACCTTTTCAATCTCTTATTTGGTTATGGGTTAATTTAGTTGTTCTACCTCTGTTTGTGTTAATGTAGGTAGGTAGTGAGTTTCTAGAAATTTGTTCATTTCCTCTATTTTCAAATTTGTCAGAGTATAATTTTTCATAGTAATCTGTTATGATTCTTTTAACTTCTGTTGTGTCTGTTGTGATATCACCCATCTCATTTCTTATATGGGTTATCTGCTTCCTCTCGTGTTTTTCTTTTGTCATTTTGGCCAGTGGTTTATCCATTTTGTTGATCTTTTCAAAGAACCAGCTTTTGGAGTTGTTAACTCTTTCAATTGTTTTTCTATTCTCTATTTCATTTAATTCTGCTCTAATTTTTATTATTTCCTTCCTTCTGGCGCCTGTGAGCTTCTTTTGCTTCCTCTTTCTACTTGTTCCAGTTGTAGGGTTCATGCTTTGATTATGACCCTTTCTTCTTTTGGATGTGTGCATTTATTGCTATAAACTGACCTCTGAGCACTGCTTTTGCTGTGTCCCAAATGTTCTGGTAGGATCTGTTTTCATTATCATTTGATTCTATGAATTTCTTCATTCCATCCTTAATTTCTTCCATAACCCAGTAATTTTTGAGCAAGGTGTTGTTCAGTTTCCATGTGTTTGATTTTTTTTTTCCCCTTGCTTTTTCTGTTATTGATTTCTACTTTTATGGCTTTAGGGTCAGAAAAGATGCTTTGCAATACTTTGATGCTTTGGATTTTGTTAAGGCTTGCTTTTCAGCCTAATATGTGGTCTATTCTGGAGAATGTTCCATGTGCATTGAAAAAGAAAGTATACCTGGCTGCTGTTGGGTGGAGTATTCAGTATATGAGTATAAGATCAAGTTGGTTGATTTTAGCATTTAGATCTTCCATGTCTTTGTTGAGTTTGTTTCTGGATGTTCTGTCCTTTGCTGAAAGTGGTGTGTTGAAGTCCCCTATTAGTATTGTGGAGCTGTGTATCTCTCTTTTCAATGCCGTTAGAATTTGTTATATATTTTTTAGAACCCTGTCATTGGGTGTGTAAATATTTATTATAGTTATGTCCTCCTGGTGTACAGAATGTTTAATCATTATTTATCGTCCTTCTTTATCGTTTGTAGTGGATTTTATTTTAAAATCTATTTTGTGAGAGATTAATCTTGCCACTTCTGTTCTATGTTGAGTGTTGTTTTTTTGATTTTTTTTTTCCATCCTTTGAGTTTTAGTTTGTGTCTTTAAGTCTAAGGTGTATCTCTTGTAGGCAGCATATAGATGGATTGTGTTTTCTTATCCAATCTACCACTCACTGTCTCTTTATTGGTGCATTTAGTGTATTTACATTCAGCATAATTATTGATAGGTATGAGTTTAGTTCTGTCATTTTTATGTCTTTTTTTTGTGTTGTTGACAGTTTCTTTGTTCCACTTAATTTTCTGTGCTGAGTCGTTTTTCTTTACGTATTTTATTTTCACCTTTTTCATTGTTGTTGATTTTGTATTTGCTGAGTCTTTATATTTTCTTGTTTTTTTATCTTAACATGCAGGATTGTTAGTTTTCTTTGTGGTTACCTTAGTATTTATCCCTATTTTTCTAAGTTTATACCAGTCTTTTATTTCTTTATATCACCTTGACTTTCTCTCCATATGAAAAATGTATGTCTACATTTTTTAGTCCATCTATTTTGTTTTAATATTGTCATCTTTTACATATTGACATCTCTGCTCCCTATTTTAAGTACTTTAGCTTTGATTTATTTTTGTGACTTCCCTATCTGGGTTGATATCTGGTTGCTCTGTCCTGTGTTCTAGTCTTGGGTTGTTATGTGATGTTATTGATTTTCTAACTGGAGGACTCCCTTTAGTATTTCTTGTAATTGTGGTTTGGTTTTTCAAATTCCCTAAACTTCTGTTTATCTGGAAGTGCCCTAATTTCACCATCATCTTTGAGAGCAGTTTTTCTGGCTATATAATTCTTGGCTGGCTATTGTTTTTCTTCAAGGCTTTATATATGTCATCTGATTGCTTTCTAGCCTGCATGGTTTCCACTGAGTAGTCCGAACTTATTCTTATTGACTCTCCTTTGTAGATGACTTTTTGTTTATCTCTCGCCACTCTTAAAATTCTCTTTTTATCTTTGGTTTTGACAAGTTTGATTATAATATGTCTTGGTGACTTTCTTTTGGGTTCTACCTTATGTGGGGTTCAATGAGCATCTTGGATAGATATCTTTTCATCTTTCACGATATTAGGGAAGTTTTCTGCCAGCAAATCTTCAACAGTTCTCTCTGTGCTTTATGTTATACCCCCCCCCCCCCATTCTGGTAGGTTATTCCTCTTGATAGAATCCCACATAATTCTTAGGATTTCTTCATTTTTTAAAATCCTTTTATCTGATTTTTCCTCAAATAAGTTGGTGTCAATTGCTTTATCTTCAGTCTCACTAATTCTGACTTCCATTGCCTCAATTCTGCTCCTATGACTTTCTATTGAGTTGTCTAATTCTGAAATTTTATTGTGAATCTTCTGGATTTCTGATGCTGTCTCTCTATGGATTCTTGCAGCCTATTAAATTTGTCATTATTCTCTTCTCTAATCTTAACTTCCTCTATTGCTTCGTCTGTGTTTTGCCTAATTTCCTTCTTGATATCATGAAGGGTTCTGTATATTAATCTTTTGTATTTTGCCTCTGGTAATTCCCAGAAATTTTTTTTCCTCTGAAAAATTTCTAGATTCTTTATTTTGCGAGCTTGCTGAAGCCATCATGGCCTCTGTCTTTATGTGATTTGATATTGACTGCTGTCTTTGAGCCATCAATAAGTTATTATATTTATTTATTTTATGTTTGCTTACTGTGTCCTAGCTTCTTGTTTTGTTTTGTTTTGATATGTCCAAATAGGCTGCTCATGTGAGCTAGCCCAATCACCAGAGCCTCTGTAGCTCCAATGTCCTGCCACCAGGTGACCAGACCTACCACTGAGTATGTGAGCCCAGGAGTCCACCCACTCCTCCTGTATGGATTCAGCTCAGGTGTACAGGTAGTTGGCCACCAAGAGTGTGGTGCATACTCTCACCTACAGTCCTAGTCAGGCATGAGTGATTGGTGTAGGCACAGGCATCCAGCTATAGCAGGGGCACACATGCTGAGCAAGGCAGAGGGCCGATGGCCACCTCTCAGTATCCAGAAGGAAAGCATGTCCCTTTTCCCTAGGATGTGTAGGTGGTGGAGTTTTGGAGCCGACTATGAGCACCCAATGCTGTTGACTGTAAGGACTGGGGAGGCACCTCTTATTCTTGGGCTCCTGTTGCAGGTGGCTAGGTGGCATAGGTGAAGCCACTAGTCCTCAGGCCCCTGAAGTGGGTAAGTGAAGACCCTGATTAATGGGCAGAGTAGTAACAAATGTCACGAACCTGCCACTTCACAGCTGAAACAGTTCAAGTTAGACTTCAGGTATATACCCTGTTGTATTGTGGTAATGAGGGCCTACACTGTTGAAATGGGCCCACAGAAGTCTCTGCAGGGGGAAAAGAACTAAAAGTCCATGGATCCCTTATGCCTATGCCTAAGCAAAGAAGCTGTGTCTACCCCGAGTTTTTGGCTTAGGGGAGCCAGCAGATTATTTGTCCCCTTATTTGTTAATTTGTTCCCTCTCTAAGGCCAGGAAAATGGCTCTAGGCTTGTGATGGGTCCTACTTCTGGCCCAGGGGAGTCGGCAGTTGCTGAAACCAATCCCAGACTCAGTGCAGAGCAGGGAGCGGGGAGGTAAATGGGAGAGAAGTTTTTCCCTAAGGGGGGTGTTTTTGATCCGCACGGTAGACCAGATGCAATCACTTATCTTTTGCCGATCAAGGACTGCTTCTCACTGCATCTGGATGGCCACTGGGTCTCTCCTAATGTGGAAAACGCCTCCTGAGCGCTGCTGCTTGCCCCGAGCTGATCCAGGCTGAAGAGCTGCGGCTCCCACCGACTCAGGTCTGGCAACTCCTCGCTGCTTCTGAACAATCTCTCCCTCCCTCTGCCACTCAGTCCGATTCCTCAACTTGGCCTTTGATGTTCAGGGCTCCTAGATTGTCATATATAATTGATTCACTTGTTTTTTCAGTCTTTGTTGTAAAAGGGACCACCAGAAGCATCTGACTACTCCACCATCTTGGTTGCACCCCAGGAATTTGTTTTTTTTTTTAATTTTTATTTTCTATTATACTTTAGGTGAAGGTTTACAGGGCAAATAGTTTCTCATTAAACGTTCAGTATACATGTTGTTTTATGACATTGGTTAACAACCCCATGACATGTCAACCTTCTCCTTTCTTGACTTTTTTTTTTTGGTGAAAATATACGTAGCCAAAGGTACACCATTTCAAAAATTTCTACATGCACAGTTCAGTAACATCGATTACGTTCTTCCAGTTGTGCTGCTATTCTCACTTTAGATGAAGGTTTACAGAACAAAATAGTTTCTCATTAAACAGTACACCTGTTGCCCTATGACAATGGTTAACAACTCCACTACATATGAACACTGTCCTTACTCAACCTTGGGTTCCCTATCACCAGCTTTCCTGTCCCCTTCTGCCTTCTAGTCATTGTTCCTGGACTGCTGTGCCTCATTAGTCCCATTTTGTTTTATGAGGCTGTTCAATACCTGGCTGAACAGTTAATCTTGGAAGTGACTTCACCACTGAGCTAAAAGGGTATCTGGGGACCATACTCTTGGGGTTTCTCCAGTCTCCTTTAGGCCAGTAAATCTGGTCTTTTTGTGTGTGTGTGTTAGAATTTTGTTTTACATCTTTCTCCAGCTCTGTCCAGAACCCTCTGCTGTGATCCCAGTCAGAGCAGTCAGTGGTGGTAGCTGGACACCATGTAGCTGTACTGGACTCAGTCCGGTGGAGGCCTTGGTAGCTGTGGTCCATTAGTCCTTTGGACTAATCTTTTCTTTGTATCCTGTTCTCTTCATTCTCCCTTACTCCTGAAGGGGTGAGACCAGTGGAGTATCTTAGATGGCTGCTCACAGGCTTTTAAGACCCCAGACGCTACTCACCAAGGTAGAATGTAGAACATTGTCTTTATAAAGTGTGTTATGCCAATTGAGCTAGATGTTCCCTGAGACCATGGTTCTCACAGCCCTTCGCGCAGCAATTGAGTCTCTCAGGGAGTTTGCATGTGTCTATGGAGCATCCATGACCTTTCCTTGTACAAGTTGTGCCGGCTTCCCCAGTATTGTGTACTGTCTCACCCTTCACCCAAGATACCATTTATCTATTAACTATTTAGTATATTCCCCTGCCTCTCCCATCCCTCATAACTGACAGATTGTTACTTTTTGTGTGTAAACTTTTTCATGAATTTTTACAATAGACGTCTCATACAATATCTGTCCTTTTGTGATTGACTTATTTTACTCAGCATAATGTCCTACAGTTTCATCCATGTTATGAGATGCTTTCACAGATTCATTATTGTTCTTTATCATTGCGTAGTACTTCATCGTGTGTGTATACCATAGTTTGTTTATCCATTCATCTGTTGATGGGCATCAGGGTTGTTTCCATCTTTTTGGTATTGTGAAGCAGGGTGTTATCTGTTTTCATGTAATTGATTTTTTTTCCTTGCTCTTTCTGTTGTTAATTTCTACGTTGATGGCATTGTGGTCAGAGAAGATACTTTGTATTATCTCAGCCTTTTGGATCTTGTTTAGGATTGCTCTGTGGTCTAAGATGTGATCTATTCTGGAGAACGTTCTATGTGCATTGGAAAAGAATGTGTCCTCTTACTCTCCTGTGCTGAATTCCTTTTGTTTGTAGATTTTTTTCATTTCTTTTGTTTTTGTAGGTTTTGTTTTTACTGAGACTTTATGTTTTTCCTCTTTATTTTTATGAGTATGTTTGTTAACTTTCTTTGTGGTTACCATGAAATTTTCCCTTATCTTTCTAAGTTTGAGACAGTCTATTATTACTTTGTATCGCCTTGCCTTCCTCTCCATTAGAATGTTCTGTACCTATACCATTTATTCCCTCTTTTATTGTTCTGATGTTGTTGTCATTTACAGATTAACTGTTCTGATTCCCTGCTGTATTTCTTTTGGTTTTGGATAGTCCTTGAGAGTTCATTTCCTAGATTGGTATCTGGCTGGTACGATCCTGTGTCCTAGATTCAGCCTGTGAGCTGAAGTTGTTGTCAGATCAAAGAACTCCCTTTAATAATTCTCCTAATTTTGGTTTGGTTTTTACATATTCCCTTAATTTCTGTTTCTCTGGAAATGCCTTAATTTCACCACCATATTTGAATGAGAGTCTTGCAGGATATATTACTCTTGGCTGGTAATTTTTTTCTTTCAAGGTTTTATATATGTCATCCCATTGCCTTCTTGCCTGCATGGTTTCTGCTGAGTAATCTGAGCTTAGTCTTATTGTTTCTCCTCTGTATGTGACTTCTTGTTTTTCATGAGCTGCTTTCAGGATTCTTTGTTTGTCTTTAGTTTTCGTGAGTGTGATTATGGTATGCCTTGGTGATTTTATTTTGGTGTCTATCCTGTATGGGGTTTGTTAAGCTTCTTCGATGGCCAGATTTTCATCTTTCATGATATTGGGGCAGTTTTCTGTCAGCAGTTCTTCAATGATCCTCTCTGTGTTTTCTGTTTTTTCCCCCTGTTCTGGAACTCTGATCACTCGAAAATTTTTGCTTTTGATTGTATCCCACATAATTTGCAAGGTCTCTTAATTTGTCTTCGCTCTTTTTTTCTGAGTTTTCCTCAAGCAAAGTTGTATTCAACTGTTTGTCTTCAATTCCACTGATCCTGTCTTCCACCATTTCAAATCTGCTCCTCAGCCCTTCTATGACACTGTCCATTTCTGAAATCTTGTTGTTTATCTTTTGGATTTCTAATTGTTGTTTAGTATAATTTCTAGTTATGCATTCATTTTGTTATTTTGTTCCTGCATTATTTTCCTGAATTATTCCATTTTTTTGTCTGTATTTTCCATGAATTTGTCTGCCTTTCCCACGATTTTGTCTATTTTTTCCACATTTTTGTCTGTGTTTTGTTTCAACTCTTGGAAATTTCTGAGTATTAGAGATTTTAATTCCCTATCAGGTAGTTCTAGTGCCTTTTCTTCTACTGTAAAGTCATCTGGTGTTTTATTTTTGACACCTACTGGAACCATCTTGTCCTGTTTTTGTAAATGTTTTGATATTGTCTGCTGTCTTTGGGGCATTCAGTAGTTATTTTTCTTATTTATTGATTTTAGATTTGTTTGTTTCGTCCTTTTTTTATTATTTGCTATGTCTGGGCAGGCGGGCTGTGTGTTCTTTATTGTTTGCTCATCTGTGGACATGATACTTTTCACCTCCTTCTTCAATTGGCAGGGGCAGTTGCTCAGATATGGTGCAGCAGGTTAGGTCTAGTTGAAGAGGATTTTCTAGGATGAGTTGTCTGTGGCACTTACTACAGCCATCAGGGCAGGTTGGGAATCTGTGCGGGGCAGATTCTGGTAGGCTGAGCCTGTGCTGCTTGGTGGTGTGATGTTAAGAGCACAGTGCAGGTAGGCAGGATGGTGGGGGGAGATTGTGATGTGTGGAGCTAAGATGGGTATTGGAGAGAGGAGAAAGGAAGAGGAGCCAAAAACATACAAACAAACAAAAAAGAGTGCTATGGGAGCTTGCCTTTGGAGTGGAGAGATAAGAGAGTATGAAATGGAGAAAAACAAAAATGGGAAGAAGAAGAAAAGAATGAATAAATAAAAATTAGAAAGAAAAAAGAACAGCAAAACTCCCAGGGATCTCACTTGTGTGGTTACAAGGTCTGGGGAAGTTGTTTCCAGGTGTTGAAGTACAGCCTGGCTAGAAGGTGTAGAGGTGTCACACAGTGCCAGGTATTCAGATGACAGGAAGAGAAAGAAGGTATAGGGAAACGAGAAACTGAATAATGAAGAAAGACAAAAAGGGAAAAGAAAGCAAAACAAATTAAAACAAACAAACAAACAAACAAAAGAACAAGAAACCACCCCCCAAAAAAACCATGAAAAAAGAAATGCCCTCAGGTGATCCCTTTGCATGTCTGTGTCTGTGTAAGCTGAGGGGGTAGGTCCCAAGCAGAGAGGCACTGCCTGGCAAGACTGGGCTCCCAACTCAAGAAAAGAAAAAGAATCCAAACAAACAATTCAAAACAAACAAACAAAGAAGCCCCGGAATCACACTAGTATGGCAGCACGGACCAGGAAGCAGATCCACACTTAAGCAGAGCTCCACAGCCCCTCAGGAAGACACGAAGATGGCACACGGAGCCAGGTATTTGAGCGGAAGGAGGGGGAAGTGGTGAGAGGTAAGGAAGAAATCAAAAGAAGCAGAAAAAAGTAACACCAGCAGTCAACAAATGGCACTCAGGGAGTCAGCCACTGCTGGTGGATGGAAAACAAGCAGCCGGTGCTTCCTGTCCAAGAGACTGTGGCTGCAGGAAGTAGAGGAGGCTGATTGTGCGTGAAGAAGGGTGGGGGGTGGGAAAGATATATCACTGTTTACCAGTTGTTCTGTCTCCTGCTGGAAGCTCTGTAAAGATGCTTTCTCCTACCCGCTTTTCGCTGGTCTCTGATAGGAGTCCAAGATGGCGGATCTGTGCTGCATTAGCTGATGGGGACCTCTGCATATATGTCTCCTTGCTCTATCCTCTGTCAGTTTCTTATTCATTTGGTGCTGGTTGAGTTCTTTATCTCTTCATTTGAAGTGTGGCATTTTCAGGATTGCTGTTTTCTCTGTTTGGCTTAGTTTTCCAGATCTTTGCTGTGGAGGGACGGCGTGGCGCTTCTGCCTAGAGCCCCATATTGCCAGAAGTCCTCAGAATTTGTATTTTTAATGAAGGTTGCCTGCATCTGCTGTATCTGTTAAAGAATGGTTTAGCTTCATGTTACAGAAAACTCAAATAATAATGTCTTTAACAAGATGAAGTTTATTTTTCTCTCACTTAAAGAAGCTTTGTACTGTGCTGTTGGGGCTGGTATGGTGATTTCAACATGTTCTCAGAGATCCAGGGTCTTTCTAGCTTATTGTTTCTCATTTTAACATGCCAATATTGTTTTTATGCTTTCAAGAAACTACTAGAGATCCATGTACTTTATACACCTTCTGGGCAGAAAGAAGGAGAAAGTTGAAGGGTAAGTAGGTATATTCTAGTTGAGCCAATCATTTTAAGAAGCTTTACCTAACAACTTTAATTTATATTTTATTTATTTCTTTTCTTTATTTACATTTTATTTTCCCTAAAATTATCTTCCTCCCCTAAAAGAGTAGAAACTAGTAAATTTATACTCATTCTTGTACATCTCTTCAAGAGTCAGTAACTGAAGGAGGCTTAATCATGGACTTTTGCCTTTTCAAACTTGCAATTTCTGATTGATTTCTTTGATTAATAGCTATGTTCACTACTACTGTGTGTGCTCCTTAATTAAAGGAATCATATCTGTGTTTCTCACCCTGAATCCTCAACACCAAAGTATCTTAGTCATTGTTGTTGTTAGGTGCCATCGAGTTGGCCACTGTATTTACAACAGAACGAAACATGGCCCAGGCCTGCACTATTCTCATAATAGTTGCTTTGTTTGAGCCCATTGTTGCAGCCACTGTGTCAGTCCATCTTGTTGATGGCCTTTCTCTTTTTCACTGACCTTCTCCTTTACCAAGCATGATGTCTTTTTCCAGGGACTAGTCCCTCCTGATAACATGTCCGAAGTATGTGAGATGAAGTCTCGCCATCCTTTTTTCTAAGGAGCATTCTGTCCGTACTTCTTCGAAGACAGGTTTGTTTGTTCTTCTGACAGTTCATTGAATATTCTTTGTCAACACCATAATTCAAAGGCATCAAATCTTCTTCAGTCTTCCTTATTCATTGTCCAGCTTTTGCATGCATATGAGGTAATTGAAAATACTATGGCTTGGGTCAGGCACACCTTAGTCCTCAAGGTGCCATGTTTGCTTTTTAACACTTTGAAGAGGTTTTTTAAAACAATTTGCCCAGTGTAATGCATCATGTGATTTCTTGACCACTGCTTCCATGGCCATTGATTGTGGATTCAAATAAAATAAAATCTTTGACAATGTCAATCTTTTATCCATTTATCATAATGTTGCTTACTGTTCCAGTAGTGAGGATTTTTGTTTTCTTTATATTACAGTGTAGTCCATACTGAAGGCTGTAGTCTTTGATCTTTTCAAGTTCTCTTCACTTTTAGGTTTTACTATGATGTGTGTTTTCATTCTCGTTTGATTCTAAGAATTTTTTGATTACATCTCTGATTTATTCTATTACCCAGTGGTTTGTAAGTGGGGTGTTATTCAGTTTCCATGTAATTGATTTTTTCCTTGCTCTTTTTTCTGTTGTTAATTTCTACCTTGATGGCGTTGTGGTCAGAGAAGACACCTTGTATTATCTCAACATTTTGGATTTTGTTGAGGATTGCTCTGTGGCCTAAGATGTGGTCTCTTCTGGAGAATGTTCCTTGTGCATTGGAAAAGAGTGTGTACTGTGCAGCTGTAAGGTGGAGTGTTCTATATATGTCTACGAGGTCAAGTTGGCTGATTGTGTTCTTTAGGTCTTCTGTATCTTTGCTGAGTTTCTTTTTAAATGTTCTGTCCTTTACCAAGAGTGATGTGTTGAAGTCTCCTACTATTATTGTGGAACTGTCAGTTTCTCTTTTCAGTGCTGTTAGAGTTTGTTTTATGTATTTTGGAGCCCTGTCATTGGTGCATAAATGTTTATTATAGTTATATCTTCATGATGGATCTTGTCCTTAATCATTATATACTGTCCTTCTTTGACTTTTGTGGTGGATTTTGTTTTAAAGTCTATTTTATCTGAGATTAGTATTGCCACTTCTGCTCTTTTTTGGTAGTTGTTAGCTTGATATATTTTTTCCAACCTTTGATTTTTAATAAATTCACGTCTTTGATTCTATGTTTTGTCTCTTGTAGGCAGTGTATTGATGGATCTTGTTTTTTCAATCTGTTCTGTCACTCTCTGTCTCTTTATGGGTGCATTTAGGCCATTTACATTTAGTGTAATTATTTATAGGTGTGAGTTTATAGCTGTCATTTTGTAGTGCTTTTTTTGTGGTGTTGACATTTTCTTTGTTCCTCTTAGTCTCCTGTGCTGATTTCCTTTTGTTTGTGGATTTTTTTTTCATTTCTTTTGTTTTTATAGGTTTTGTTTTTACTGAGACTTTATGTTTTTCCTCTTTATTTTTATCAGTATGTTTGTTAACTTTCTTTGTGGTTACCGTGAAATTTACCCGTATCTTTCTAAGTTTGAAGCAGTCTATTACTACTTGTTATTATCTTGCCTTCCTCTCCATTAGCAGATTTTATAATTATACTGTTTATTTCTTCTTTTATTGTTCTGATGTTGTTGTCATTTACAGATTAACTGCTCTGATTCCCTGTTGAATTTCCTTTGGTTTTGGATAGTACTTGAGATTTCATTTCCTAGATTGGTATCTGGTTGGTTTAATCCTGCATCTTAGATTCAGCCTGTGAGCTGAAGTTGTTTGTTCTCAGATCAAAGGACTCCCTTTAATAATTCTTGTAAGTTTAGTTTGGTTTTTAAACATTCCCTTATTTCTGTTTTTCTGGAAATGTCCTAATTTCACCATCATGTTTGAACGAGAGTTTTGCAGGATAGAGTATTCTTGGCTGGCAATATTTTTTCTTTCAAAGGTTTATGTATGTCATCCCACTGCTTTCTTGCCTGCATGGTTTCTGCCGAATAATCTGAGCTTAATCTTATTGTTTCTTCTCTGTATGTGACTTTTTGTTTTCCTCAAGCTGCTCTCAGGATTCTTTATTTGTCTTTGGTTTTAGCGAGTGTGATTATGATATGCCTTGGTGATTTTCATTTGGGGTCTATCCTATATGGGGTTCGTTGAGTTTCTTGAATGGCCAGCTTTAAATCTTCCATGATATTGGGGAAGTTTTCTGTCAGCAGTTCTTCAATGATCCTTTCTGTGTTTTCTGTTTTCTCCACTGTTGTGGAGCTCCGATCATTTGCAGATTTTTGCTTTTGATTGTACCCCACATAATTCACAGGATCTCTTCATTTTTCTTCTTTCTTTCTTCGTATTTTTCCTCAAACAGAGTTCTATCCAAGTGTTTGTCTTCAATTCCGCTGATCCTGTCTTCTACTTTTTCAAATCTTCTCCTCAGCTCTTCTATGACACTGTCCATTTCTGAAATCTTGTTGTTTATCTTTTGGATTTCTAATTGTTGATTTTGTATTATTTCTAGTTGTGAATTGATTTTAACATTTTGTTCCTGCACTATTTTCCGGAATTTTTCCATTTTTTTGGTCTGTATTTTCCATGAATTTGTCTGTTTTTTCCTCATTTTTGTCTGATTTTTGCTTTAACTCTTGGATAGCTCTGAATATTTAAGATTTGAATTCCGTATCAGGTAGTTCTAGTGCCTTTTCTTCTACTGGAAAGTCATCTGGTGTTTTATTTTGGAAGGCCTACTGGAACTATGCTGTCTTGTTTTTGTAAATGTTATGATATTTTCTGCTGTCTTCAGGACATTCGGTAGCTATTTTCTCGTTTATAGATTGTAGTTTTGTTTGTTCCATCCTTTTTTTTTTGTTTTATTTGGCTATGTCTGAGCAGGTAAGCTGTGTGTTCTTTGTTGTTGGCTCATTTCTGTGCACAATACTTTTCACTTCCTTTCCAATTGGCTGGGTCAGTTGCTCAGATACGGTACAGCATGGCAGGTCTAGCTGAAGAGGAGTTGCTGGGAGGGGTTGTTGGTGGCCCTTACTATGGCCACCAGGGCGGGCCAGTAGTCAATGCAGGGCAGGTTTCAGTAGGCCATGCTTGGGTTTCTTTGTGGTGTGATGTTCAGTGTAAGGTGTAGGTAGGTAGGATGGTGTGGGGAGATTGTGATGTGTGAAGCTTAAATAAGTATGGGAAAGAGGAGAAAAAGGAGAGAGGAACAGGAGCTAAAAACATACATACAAACAAAAAAGAGTTATAGGGGAGCTTGCCGTTGGAGTGGTGAGAAGAGAGACTATGAACTGCAGAAAAACAAAGTGAAGAAGAAAAAGAAAAAAATAAATGAAAAGAAAACAATGAATAAATAAAAATTATAAAGAAACAAGTAAAGCAAATCTCCCAGGGATCCCACTGGTGTGGATACAAGGTCTGGGGAAGTTACTCCCAGGCCGTGAAGTACAGCCTGGCTAAAAGGCCTTAGATGTGTCACTCAGCACCAGGTATTCAGGGGACAGGAAGAGAAGGAAAATATAGAGATATGAGAAACTGAGTAATGAAGAAAGATAAAAATGGAAAAGAGGGAAAACAAAACAAAACAAAACAAAATTTTTAAAAAAAGAAGAGGAAACCCCCCCTAAAAAACAGGAAAAAACAAGAAAAAAGAAATGTCCTCAGGGATCCCTCTGTGTGTCTGTGCAAATTAAGGGGTTATGTCCCAAGCCACACAGTACTGCCCAGCTAAAATGGGCTCCCAATTTGAGAATAGAAAAAGAAAACAAACAATTCAAAACAAAGAAACAAAAAAGCACCAGAATCCCACCAACATGGCAACACGGGCTGGGAAACAGTCTCACATTCAAGTGGTGTTTCACAGCCTTTCAGGAAGAAGCGAAGATGGCACATGGAGCCAGGTATTTGAGAGAAAGGAGTGGGAGGTGGTGAGAGGTAAAGAAGAAATCTAAAGAAGCAGAAAAAAGCAACACCAGCACCCAACAAATGGCACTTAGGGAGCTGGCCAGTGTGGGCGGGTGGAATCCAATTGACACTGGGGTGAGGCTGATGCTTCCCAGCCAAGGCACTGTGGTCGCAGGAAGCAGAGGAGGCTGAGTGTGGGTGAAGAACGGTGGGGTGTTGGAAAGTGTATATTGCTGGTTACCAGTTGTTCTGTCTCCTGCTGGAAGCTCCATGAAGCTGCTTTCTTGTACCTCCAGTTCGCTGGTCTCTGATAAGAGTCCAAGTTGGTGGATCTGTGCTGCATTAGCTGATAGGGGACCTCTGCATGTATCTCTCTTAGCTCTCTGTTCTTGGTCAGTTTCTTATTCCATCCTGTGCTTCACTGAGTTTTTTATCTCTTCATTTGATGCTTAGGGTTTCAGGATTGCCATTTTCTCTGTTTGGCTTAGTTTTTCAGATCTTTGCTGTGGAAGGATGGTATGGTGCTTCTGCCTATAGTGCCATCTTGCCCCTCTTTGAAATATTCTGTTCAGCTCTTTTACTCCATCATTTCTTGTTTTTGCTTTAGCTACTCTACTTTCAAGAGCAAGTTTAAGAGTCTCATCTGACATCCATTTTGGTTTTTTCTTTCTTTTTAATGACCTCTTGCTTTCTTCCTGTTTGACATACTTGATGTCATTCCACAACTGGCCTGATCTTCGGTCATTAGTGTTCAGTGCATTAAATTTATTCCTGAGATGGTCTCTAAATTCAGGAGGGATATACTCAAGGTTGTATGCTGGCTCTCATGGACTTGCTCTAATTTTCTTCAGCTTCAACTTCAACTTGCATATGAGCAATTGATGGTCTGTCCCACTGTCGGCCCCGGCCTTCTGACTGATGATATTGAGCTTTTCCACTGTCTCTTTCCACAGAGGTAGTCGATTTGATTCCTGTGTATTCCATCTGGTGAAGTCTACGTGTACAGTCAGTGTTTATGTTGTTGAAGAAGGGTATTTGCAATGAGGAAGTCACTGGTCATCCAAAATTCTATCAATGGCTCTCTGGCATCATTTCTATCACCAAGGCCATGTTTTCCAACTACCGATCTTTCTTCTTCATTTCCAACTTTTGCATTCCAATCACTAGTAATTATCAATGCATCTTGATTGCATATTTGATCAATTTCAGACTGCAGAAGTTGGTAAAAATTATCGATTTCTTCATCCTTGGCATTAGTGGCTGGTGTGTAAATTTGAATAATATTTGTATTAATTGGTCTTCCTTGTAGGTGAATGGATATTATCCTATCACTGACGGCATTGTATTCAGGATAGATCTTGAAATGTTTTTTTTGACAATGAATGCCTCTTCAATTTGTCATTCCTGCCATAGTAGACCGTATGACTGTCTAATTCAAAATAGCCAATACCAGTCCATTTCAGCTCAACTAATGCCTAGCATATCAATCTTTATGCGTTCCATTTCATTTTTGACAATTTCTAATTTTCCTAGATTCATACTTTTTACATGGCAAGTTCCGATTATGCATGCTTACAGCTGTTTCGTCTCATTTTGAGTCGTGCCACATCAGCAAATGAAGGTCCTGAAAGCTTTATTCTATCTACATCATTAAGGTCAAGTCTACTTTGAAGAGGCAGCTCTTCCCCAGTCGTATCTTGAGCGCCTCCCAATCTGAGGGGCTCATCTTCTGGCACTGTATCAGACAATGTTCCACTGCTATTCATAAGGTTTTGACTGGCTATTTTCTTCAGAATTTGACTGCTAGTCCTTTCTAGTCTATTTCAGTCAGGAAGCTCAGCTGAAACCTGTCCACCAAGGGTGACCCCGCTAGTATTTGAAATATTGGTGGCATAGTTTACAGTATCACAGCCACACAAGCCCGTACAGTATGACAAACTGACAGACACAACAATATGAATGGATCTATAAAACTTACGTTGAATAATAGAAGCCAGACCACTCCCCAAAAAATACTGTATTCTATTTATATGAAATTTAAAAACAGAGAAAACTAAACAATGATGATAAAAGTAAAAAGTTGGTTTCCTTTGGGAAGGAGGATTTCACTGGAAAGGGGACTTTTTAGGGTTATGGAAATGTTCTATATATTGTTTTGGGTAGTGGTTTCATGGAGATATAAAATTCTCAAAACTTACTGAAATGAACATATAGAATCTGTGCACTTTATTGTAAGTAAATATGTCTCAATAAAAATGAACCAAAATAAAATAAAATAACCTGATTAGTTAAATATGTACCTCTATAATATTTTGCTATTGTTAGTTCCTGTCAAGTCAATTCTGACTCATGACAACTTTATACACAACAGAACAAAACATTGGTAGGTCCTGTGTCATCCTCACAATCGCTGGCATGTCTGAGTCCATCGTTGTGGCCATTGGGCCAATCCATCTCATTGAGGGTCTCCCTTACCCTTGTTGGCCCTCTACTTCATGAAACAAGATGTCCTTCTTCAACGATTGGTCTTTCCTGTCGATGTGTCCAAAGCAAGCAAGTCGGAAAAGTGTTCTTTTGTGATCCATAAGGTTTTCATTAGCTAATTTTCAGAGGTAGATCACCAGGCCTTTCTTCCTTGTCTAAGTCTAGAAGCTCCACCTGTCCACCTGTGTGATCCTGCTGGTAGCTGATCACCAGTGTCATATCTTTCAGCATCATAGCAACATGCAAGCCACTACAGTACGACAAACTGACAACGGGCCCTTAAGTATAAAGCTAGATAAATTTTCACAAATTAACCAGCACCCGTATGGAAAAACAGAACATTTGCAAAATATCTGGCCACCTTATACTTATTCCCTGTCTCTACCATCCCAAATAGCAACTATCTTGACATCTAACAGCACAGATTAGTTTTCTTTCTTTTTGTACTTTATAAATGGTATCATTTAGCATGTACTCTTGTATCTGATTTTTTTTTCCCACAAAATCTTACCTTTGTGAGATTTAGTCATGTTATTATATGTGTAGCTATAGATCTTTATTCTCACAGCTGTATGGTATTCTATTTTCTTTAATCATTTCATTTGTGTTTATTTACCTCTCAGAGAAGATTGAAGTCCAGGCTGTCTTTATTGATTCCAAGTCTCAGGAGTCAGAGTGATTTGGAATAAACTACATTCACAGCAGCCACAGCTGGCACAGCTGTTCTGTAACAATCAGAAAAGTACTAATAAATGTCTACAACTTCATAAGCATAAAGCCAGATAAATTACTTTTCTTAGGGTATATTTTATTTTAGTTCAGTTTTTTACTGAGGTATAATTTTTCCTACAATGAAATTCATAGATTTTACTTGTACAGTTCAATGAGTTTGAGAATTATATAGACCCATGCAACAAAACGGAGCCCTGGTGGTGCAGTTGTTAAGAGCTTAGCTGCTAACCAAAACGTAAGCAGTTCGAATTCACCAGCAGCTCCTTGGAAATCCTATGGGGCAGTTCTACTCTGTCCTATAGGGTTGCTATGAGTCAGAATCGACTTGATGGCAATCTGTTTGGTTTTTGGTTTTTACCATAACAAAACAATATACAGAAAGTTCCCTCGTGCCCCTTTCGTGTCAGATCCCTCCTCCTAGAGGCAGCCATTTTCTGATACTTCTGCCACTAGTTGAAGAATAAACATTCTATTTTTTCATAATAGGGACTTTAAATATCACTAAATTAATATACTCATTTAAGGGAAGAAAGTATATAGGAAATTAAAAGCCAGTCAACTGAATAAAACCATAAATCAGAACATTGATGCCAAGCAAATCAGTCACCAACTTTTATGCAGCTGAAACAAAGTTACCACTGTGTTCCCAGGAAAGCCTTTGAGCCGCAACTGTCATGGCAGTGAGCTGACTGAGGTAATGAGGCATCTACAATGCTTGTTATGGCTACATTTATCAAAAAAGAAAACAAGAATGCATGGTCTGGCAAGGTGGACTATACTTATTGTAGTTACAGGGCTCAGTATTTGAGAACAAGATTTTTCTAGCACAGACTCACTATTAATTGCAGTTGGACCCATGAAAGTGGATAAATTTTGCTAATCAGGAAATTTACTCTGAAACCATTAAGCAGGTAATGGTAAATTTTCCTTGAATCTAATGCCTTAGGGTAAGAAGGAAAATTTATGATGATTGAGAATGAATAGTTTTATGTTCCTGTCTGGAAGAAAAATCTGTGAGTATATTTTATTGTAGATTTTAGCTTAAGCTGAAAAAGCATACATTATATGAAAAGATGGATGACTATTTGCTCTCAATAGTCACCATAGTCCATAACAAATCGCACTTCTTATGAGACTTACAAGTCCATCTTATATGCATTGCTTGAATATGGCAAATGGTTGCATTGTTAATGACTTTCAATTTAATTTAGTTCATGTACATGTCCAGATATAATTGTTATCTAATTAAAATACAGTGAGACCAAATAGGCAGGTCAGACTCTCTTACCATGTCAAGAAGCTATGGTAAGAAACAGGCAAGCTGATATCAGCAAGTCACATTTCCTGCTCTGGTGCAGAAGTATCTTAAAACAAACAAACAAAAAAACCCAAACCTGATACCGTCGAGTCAATTCCGACTCATAGTAAACCTATAGCACAGAGTAGAACTGCCCCAGACAGTCTCCAAAGAGTTCCTGGTGCATTCAAACTGCTGATCTTTTGGTTACCAGCCGGAGCTCTTAACCACTATGCCACCAGTAAACCTCAGTAATTTGTGTAGGTGCCCTTTCGGACACAGGCCAGGCATTGAGGCCTGACTGTGAGACAGAAGACAGCACATTTCACTCAGGGGAAGAACTGCCAGCATGCTCTTCTCCCGCCTGCTGAGGGCAGTCATAGCCTCCATCTGTCTTGGTAAGGATGCCACAAACATAGGACTCAGGCTTCTCTCAGCTACCAAGTTTAAGGAAAAAGGCAGGTTGTTGTTGTCTAATGGGCTTTAGAATAGCAGGGAATTGGTGCCCTCAGTCCTGTATTAGTTCCTTATAACTCCATGGGTGTCACCAAGACAATCAATCTAATTCTCTCTCTCTCTTTTTTTTTCTTGCAGGATCCAGCATGGCCCAAAAGGTGACTCAAGACCAAACTGGAATTTCTATGCTGGAGAAAGAGTCAGCAATCTTAGATTGTGAATATGAAGCTAGTACTTCAAATCTTTATTTATTCTGGTACAAACAACCTCCAAGTGGGGAAATGAGTTTCCTTATTAGTCAGGAGTCTTATAATGAATAGAATGCAACAGAGGGTGGGTATTCACTGAACTTCAGAAAGCAGCCAAATCTATCAGCCTCACCATCATGGACTCACAGCTTGGGGACTTGGCAAGGTATTTCTGCAGGAGCATTTCTTCAGGAGTGCTACAGAAACCTGAGACGCCTGCATGAGGCATTCCCATGCTATGAACACCTGGACAAGAGTCACAGCACAGACAGGAAGAGGCAAAGCTGTGTCTGCAGAGATAGGGGCCTAGAAGGGAAACTTGACTTTATACAAAGTGCTTCCTCTCTTGCTCAGAGACTATATCTAGAAGTAGCATTCATAAAAAGCATCTTTAGCTTCAATTTTTTATCTTGAAGTAGACCATCTAGAAAAAGGTTGAAAAATAAACTGTTTTTTTGTGGTGATTACATTCAAGTAGGAGAATTGGCTTAGAGAGTTCAGAAAAAATTGGCCAAATCTACACCTGAAATCTACACCAGAAAGATGTTTACCTGTGTTTTATTGACTATACAAAGGCATTTGACTGTGTGGATCATAACAAATTATGGATAAAATTGTGAAGAATGGGAATTTTGGAACACTTAATTGTGCTCATGAGGAACTTGTACATAGATCAAGAGGCAATCGTTTGAACAGAACAAAGGGATACTGTGGGTTTAATATCAGGAAAGTGTGTGTCAGGTTGTATCCTTTCATCATATTTATTCAATCTGTACGCTAAGCACATAATCCGAGAAGCTGGAGGATACGAAGAAGAACAGGGCATCAAGATTGGAGAAAGACTCATTAACAAGCTGTGTTATGCAGATGACACAACCTTGCTTGCTGAAAGTAAAGAGGACTTGAAGTACTTACTGATGAAGATCAAAGACTACAGTCTTCAGTATGGATTACGCCTCAACATAAAGAAAACAAAAATCCTCACAACTGGACCTAATAAGTAACATCATGATAAAGGGAGAAAAGATTGAAGTTGTCGACGATTTTGTTTTACTTGGATCCACAATCAACATACAATTGGAAGCAGTAGTCAAGAAATCAAATGACACAGTGCATTGGGCAAATCTGTTGCAAAAGACTTCTTTAAAGTGTTAAAAAGCAAAGATGTCACCTTGAAGACAAAGGTGCACCGACCCAAGCCATGATATTTTCAATCACATCACAGGCACGCGAAAGATGAACAGTGAATAAGGAAGACCAAAGAAGAATTGATGCCTTTGAATCGTGGTGTTGGTGAAGAATATTGAATATACCAAGGACTGCCAAAAGAACAAATCTGTTTTGGAAGAAGTACAACCAGAATGCTCCTTAGAAGCAAGGATGACGAGACTGCGTCTCACATACTTTGGACATATTATCAGGAGGGATCAGTCCCTGGAGAAGGACATCATGCTTGGTAAAGTAGAGGGTCAGCGAAAAAGAGGTAGACCCTCAACAAGGTGGACTGACACAGTGTCTGCAACAATGGATTCAAGCATAATAATGATTATGAGGATGATGCAGGACAGGGCAATGTTTCATTCTGTTCTATATAGAGTCACTATGAGTCAGAACCAGCTTGATGGCACCTAACACCAACAGCACCTGGATTGTTAAGAGTACTCAGGCTTACTCATCAAATATTTATGCGTTGCTTACTAAATCTGGCACTGTGTTCGATCTAAAATATTCCTGAAATCACACCTCAGTTAATTCATTTTGGTCTGTGTCACCATTGTCTTCTTTTTCATTCTAATTCTGGGGCACAAATGACATAACATAACCCATGTACACTATGTGATCTCTATACACTAGATGTTGCCCTTGCATACAATTGGATGCGGTCAAACTGTCTTGCTGAATTTATTTTGTCTTTACCATTGTCATGGCTTGCTCTGCATTTGTTTGTATGCATACACACATACACACATGTCCATACAGGTAGTCCCCAACTTACAATGCATTGAAGTTATAAGGAACTACACTTTCAACCATCCATTTTTGTTGTTGTTTTTTGGTACATGTTATTGTTAGTACAGCTTCCTGGGAGGAAGTTACAGGAAAATGCATTCAGGGGATATGGAAAAAAATGCTGAGTTATGTGAACAGACTCCAAACATTTGATCAAGATAATATGATAGAAAAGATCCGTGGAAAAATCATCCGTATACCAAGAAAGTTGCATTTAGAACTTGATATTGCCAATGTAGAACAGCTCATAGATCACGAAGAGGGGGAACTGACAGATCAAGACTGACTGGATTTTAAAGAGGAAAGAAATACTTAGGAAGAAGGAAATAATAAGGAAGAGGAAGGAGAGTTGTAAAAAATTTTACAGTGAAAGGATTAGTTGAAGTTTTTTCTATATTAAATCAGGGGCTTCAGTTGCTTGAAAACAGTGACCCAAATGCTGATCTCTTTGCTGAAGTCGATAGGCAGATTTGGGAAAGCACTGAGACGTTATGAAGGAAAAAAAGGACCATACACAAAACTGTCACTAATTTTCTGACCAGAAACACCACTCCCATTCCCAGGGATAATCCAGATGACCCAGAATCTA
Organism: Dugong dugon; assembly: GCA_030035585.1. NCBI lineage: Eukaryota > Metazoa > Chordata > Mammalia > Sirenia > Dugongidae > Dugong > Dugong dugon. Next base: position 23,012,269 of record CM057472.1, read on the forward strand.
TCACCAGTGGAGTTATTACCACAAATGACAAAATGCCAATGTCATCCAACTCTTCTGCATCATCAGGGTGAATTTTTATGTTTTGTGTATTTTTTTATTGTTGTAATTAAATGAAGTTTACATTTCAAGTTAGTCTCCCATACAAAAATTTTTTTACATACATTGTTATGAGACCCTAATTGCTCACCCCGTTCTGCAACAGCACACTCCTCCTTTCTGCCCCTGATTCCCCATGACCATTCAACCAGCTCCTAACTCTCTCTGCCTTCCCATCTCACCTCTGGACAGAAGCTTCCCCTTTGGTCTCTTGTATCTTCTTGACTAAGAGGCACACTCTTCAAGAGTATCACTTTATGTCCCACATTCCAGTCCAATCTCTGTCTGAAGAGTTGGCCTCAGAAATTGTTTTAGTTCTGGGCTGATAGAGAGTCCAGGGGCCATACTTTCTGGGGCGCCTCCAGTCTCAGTCAGACCATTAAGTCTGGTCTTCTGACTAGAATTTGAGCTCTGCGCTCCATCCTTCTACTGCTCCATCAGGGACCCTCTGTGTGTTCCCTGTCAGGGCGTTCATTGGTGGTAGCCAGGCACCATCTAGTTTTTCTGGTCTCAGGCTGATGAAGTCTCTGGTTTATGTGGCCCATTTTGTCTCTTGGGGTAGTACTTTCCTTGTGTCTTTGGTGTTCTTCATTCTCCTTTGCTCCAAGAGGTTGGGACCAATTGATGCATCTCAGATGGCCACTTGCAAGCTTTTAAGACCCAGATGCCACTCACCAAAGTAGGATGCAGAACATTTTCATAGTAAGCTTTGTTATGCAAATTGACCTAGATGTCCCCTGAAAGCATGGGCTCCAGATCCTCCATCCCTGCTACTCTATCTCTCAAAGTATTTGATTGTGTTCAGGAAACTTCTTAGGTTTGGTTTAGGCCGGTTGTGCTGACTTCCCCTGTAGTCTGCGCTGTCCTTCCCTTCTCCTAAGACTATTCTTGTCTACTATCTAGTTAGTGAACAACGCTCACCCTCCCTCCCCACCCCCATAACCATCAAAGAATGTCTTCGTCTGTGTTTAAACCTTTTCTTGAGTTCTTATAATAGCAGTCTTATACAATATTTGTCCTTCTGTGACTGACTAAATTCATTCAGCATAATAAGTTCCAGCTTCCACCATGTTATATGATGTTTCACAGCTTCATCATTGTTCTTTACTGTTGGGTGATATTCCATTGTGTGGATATACCAGAATTTGTTTATCCATTCATCCGTTGACGGGCACCTAGGTTGTTTCCATCTTTTTGCTATTGTGAACAGTGCTGCAGTGAACATGGGTGTGTATATATCTATTCGTGTGACGGCTCTTGTTTCTCTAGGATATATCCCAAGGAGTGGGATAGCTGGATCATATGGTACTTCTATTTCTAGCTTTTTAAGGAAGCGCCAAATCGATTTCCAAAGTGGTTGTACCATTTTACATTCCCACCAACAGTGTATAAGCGTTCCAGTCTCTCCACAACCTCTCCAGAATTTATTGTTTCGTGTTTTCTGGATTAATGCTGGCCTTGTTGGGGTCAGATGATATCTCATTGTAGTTTTGATCTGCATTTCTCTAATGGCTAATGATCATAAGCATTTCTTCATGTGTCTGTTTAGCCACCTGAATATCTTCTTTGGTGAAGTGCCTGTTCATATCCTTTACCCACTTTTTAATTGGGTTATTTGTCTTTTTGTTGTTGAGGTTTTGCAGTATCTTGTAGATTTTATAGATTTAATGCTGATTGGATTTGTCATAGCTAATTTTTTTTCCCCAGTTTGTAGGTTGTTTTTTGCCTCTTTTGGTGAAGTCTTTTGATGAGCATAAATGTTTGGTTTTTTGGAGCTCCCATTTATCTAGTTTCTCTTCTGGTGCTTGCGCCTTGTTACTTATGGTTCCTATTGTGTTTATGCCATGTATTAGGGCTCCTAGCGTTGTCCCTATTTTTTCTTCCATGATCTTTATCATTTTTCATTTTATATTTAAGCCTTTGATCCGTTTTGTTAGTTTTTGTACATGGTGTGAAGTATGGTCTTGTTTCAGTTTTTTGCATATAGATATCCAGTTATGCCAGCACCATTTGTTAAAGAGACTGTCTTTTCCCCAATTAATCGACTTTGGGCCTTTGTCAAATATTAGCTGCTCATAGGTGGATGAGCTTATATCTGGATTCTCAACTCTGTTCCATTGGTCTATGTATCTGTTGTTGTACCAGTACCAGGTGTTTTGACTACCGTGGCAGGATAATAGGTCCTAAAATCAGGTAGTGTAAGGCCTCCCACTTTGTTCTTCTTCTTGAGTAATGCTTTATTTATTGGGGGCCTCTTCCCTTTCCATATGAAGTTGGTGATTTGTTTCTCCATCTCATTAAAAAATGCTGGTGGAATTTGGATTGGGATTGCATTGTATCTGTAGCCTGCTTTGGGTAGAATTGACATTTTCACTGTGTTGAGTCTACCAATCCATGAGCAAGGTATATTTTTCCACTTATGCAGGTCTCTGTTAGTTTCTTGCAGTAGTGTCTTGTAGTTTTCTGCGTATAGATATTTTACTTCTGGTTAGATTTATTCCTAAATATTTTATCTTCTTGGGGGCTATTGTAAATGGTATTGATTTGGTGATTTCCTCTTCGAGGTTCTCTTTGTTGATGTAAAGGAATCCAACCAATTTTTGTATGTTTATCTTGTATCCTGAAACTTTGCTGAAATCTTCTATTAGTTCCAGTAGTTTTCTTGTGGATTTTTTGGGGTTTTCTGTATATAAGATCATATCATCTGCAAATAAATATACTTTGAGTTCTTCCCTACCTATTTGGAGGCCCTTTATTTCTTTTTCTATTCTAATCGCTCTGGCTAAGACTTTCAGCACAATGTTGAATAAGGGTGGTAATAGAGGGCATCCTTGTCTGGTTCCCGTTCTCAAGGGGAATGCTTTCAAAGTCCCTCCATTTAGGATGACATTGGCTGCTCGTTTTGTATAAATGCCCTTAATTATACTGAGGAATTTCCTTTCTATTCCTATTTTATTGAGAGTTTTTATCATGAATTGGTGTTGGAGTTTGTCAAATGCCTTTTCTGCATCGATCGATAAGATCATGTGGTTCTTTTCTTTTGTTTTAGTTATGTGATGGATTACATTGATTGTTTTTCTAATGTTGAACCATCCCTGCATACCTGGTATAAATCCCACTTGATCATGGTGAATTATTTTTTTGATATGTTGCTGAATTCTATTGGCTAGAATTTTGTTGAGGATTTTTGCATCAATGTTCATGAGGGATATCGGTCTGTGATTTTCTTTTTTTGTGGTGTCTTTACTTGTTTTGGTATCAGTGTTATGCTGGCTTCATAGAATGAGTTTGGGAGTATTCCATCCTTTTCTATGCTCTGAAATACCTTTAGTAGAAGTGGTGTTATCTCTTGTCTGAAAGTTTGGTAGAATTCTCCAGTAAAGCCATCCGGGTCTGGGCTTTTTTTTTTTTTTTTGTTGGGAGTTTTTAAGTAACCTTTTCAATCTTTTCTTTTGTTATGGGTTTATTTAGTTGTTCTACCTCTGTTTGTGTTAATTTAGGTAGGTAGTGAATTTCTAGAAATTTGTCCGATGTCCTCTAGGTTTTCAAATTTATCAGAGTACAATTTTTCATAGTAATCTGTTATGATTCTTTTAATTTCAGTTGTGTCTGTTGTGATATCACCCATCTCATTTCTTATATGGGTTATCTGCTTCCTCTCCTGTTTTTCTTTTGTCATTTTGGCCAGTGGTTTATAAATTTTGTTAATCTTTTCAAAGAACCAGCTTTTGGACTTGCTAACTCTTTCAATTGTTTTTCTATTCTTTATTTCATTTAATTCTGCTCTAATTTTTATCATTTCCTTCCTGTGGGCTTCTTTTGCTGCCTCTTTCTACTTGTTCCAGCTGTAGGGTTCATGCTTTGACTATGACCCTTTCTTCTTTTTGGATGTGTGCATTTATTGCTATAAACTGACCTCTGAGCACTGCTTTTGCTGTGTTCTAAAGGTTCCGGTAGGTTCTGTTTTCAATATCATTTGATTCTATGAATTTCTTTATTCCGTCCTTAATTTATTCTATAACCCAGTAGTTTTTGAGCAAGGTGTTGTTCAGTTTCCATGTGTTTGATTTTTTTTCCTTTCTTTTTGTGTTGTTGATTTCCATTTTTATTGCTTTATGGTCAGGAAATATGTTTTGTAATATTTCAATGTTTTGGATTTTGTTAAGGCTTTCTTTATGAGCTAATAAATGTGGTCTAATCTGGAGAATGTTCCATGTGCGTTGGAAAAAAAATTATAGTTGGCTGCCGTTGGGTGCAGTGTTCGGTATATATCTATGAGATCAAGTTGGTTGATTGTAGCATTTAGCTCTTCCGTGTCTTTGTTGAGCTTCTTTCTGGATGTTCTGTCCTTCATCGAAAATGGCGTGTTGAAGTCTCCTACTAGTATTGTTAAGCTGTCTATCTCTCTTTTCAGTGCCATTAGAGTTTGTTTTATGTATTTTGGAGCCCTGTTGTTGGGTGTGTAAATATTTATTATTGTTATGTCTTCCTGGTGTATTGACCCTTTAATCATTATGTAATTCCCTTCCTTATCCTTTGTGGTGGATTTTACCTTAAAGTCTGTTTTGTCAGAGATTATTATTGCCACTACTGCTCTTTTTTAAGTGTAGTTTGCTTGATATATTTTTCCATCCTTTGAGTTTTAGCCTGTTTGTGTCTTTAAGTCTAAGGGGAATCTCTTGTAGGCATCATATAGATGGATCATGTTGTTTTATCCAATCTGCCACTCTCTGTCTGTTTATTGGTGCATTAAGTCCATTTACATTCAGCATAATTATTGATAGGTATGAGTTTAGTGCTGTCATCCTGATATCTCTTTTTGTGTGTTGTTCACAGTTTTTTTGTTCTGCTCAATTTTCTGTGCTGAGTCATTTTTCTTTATGCATTTTTTTCATCTTTTTCATTTTTGTAGATTTTGTGTTTGCTGAGTCTTTATGTTTTTCTACTTTTTTATTTTGATTTGTAGGATTGTTAGATTCCTTTCTGGTTACCTTAATATTTACCCCCATTTTTCTAAGTTTATACCAGTCTTTTATTATGTTATATCACCTTGACTTCCCCTCCATATGAAAAATCAATGTCTGCATTTTTTAAGTCCCTCTTTTTTGTTTTAATGTAGTCCTTTTTTACATATTGATATCTCTGTTTCCCTATTTTCAATATTTTAGCTTTAATATATTTTTGACTTCCCTATCTGAGTCAATATCTGGTTGCTCTGTCCTGTGTTCTCGTCTTATGTTGTTACCTGATGTTATTGATTTTCTAACTAGAGAACTCCCTTTAGTATTTCTTGTAATTTTAGTTTGGTTTTTGCAAATTCCCTGAACTTCTGTTTATCTGGAAATCCTCTAATTTCACCATTGTATTTGAGAGACTGTTTTGCTGGATATATAATTCTTGGCTAGCAGTTGTTTTCCTTCAAGGCTTTATATATGTCATCCCATTGCCTTCTAGCCTGCATGGTTTCTGCTGAGTAGTCCTAGCTTATTCTAATTGACTCTCCCCTGTAGATGACTTTTCTTTTATCCCTAGCTCCTCTTAAAATTCTCTCTTTATCTTTGGTTTTGGTAAGTTTGATTATAATATGTCTTGGTGACTTTCTTTTGGGATCTACCTTATGTGGGGTTCGATGAGCACTTGGGTAGATATCTTCTCATCTTTCATTATATCAGGGAAGTTTTCAGTCAACAAATCTTCAACAATTTTCTCTGTATTTTCTGTTATCCCCCCTGTTCTTGTACTCCAATCACTAGTAGATTATTTCTCTTGATAGAGTCCCACATGACTGTTAGAGTTTCTTCATTCTTTTTATTTCTTTTATCTGATTTTTCCTCAAATAAGTTGGCATCAAGAGCTTTACCTTCAATGTCACTAATTCTAACTTTCACTGCCTCAATTTTGCTCCTATGACTCTCTATTGAGTTGTCTAATTCTGAAATTTTATTGTTAATCTTCTGGATTTCTGATTGCTGTCTCTCTGTGGATTCTTGCAGCCTATTAAATTTGTCATTATGTTCTTGAATAACTTTTTAAAGTTCTGCTACTTTTTTGTCTATATGTTCCCTGGATCTTTATGCATTCTGTAGAATTTCCTTTCTAATTTCTAGAAGAGTTCTGTATATTAATCTTTTGTATTGTGCCTCTGGTAATTCCAAGAAGTTCTCTTCCTCCAGAGAATTTATTGATTCTTTATTTTGGGAGCTTGCTGAAGCCATCATGGACTGCCTCTTTATGTGATTTGATATTGACTGTTGTCTCTGAGCCATCAATTAGTTATTATAATTTTATTTTATATTTGTTTAGTGAGTCCTAGTTTCTTGTTTTGTTTTGTTTTGATATGCCCCAATAGGCTGTTCTCGTGGGCTAGTTTGATTACTGGTACCTTTGAAGCCATAACATCCTGTCACCAGGTGATTAGTTCTGTAACTAAGTATGTGCACACAGAAGTCCGTTAAATTTTCCTATATGGATTCAGCTCAGGTGTCCAGGCAGCCAGTCACCAAGTGTGTGGTGCAGGCTCTCAACCCCAGTCCTAGAGAGGCATGGGTGATTGGTGCAGGCACCGGACTCTGGCTGTTGTAGGGGATCATGTGCTGAGCCAGGCAGGGGGCTGAAGACTGCACCTGAGAGTCTGAAAGAAAAGTGTGTCCCTATTCTCAGGGTGAGTAGGTAGGTGAGTTTTGCAGGTCTGACTATGAGCACCCCACTCTGTTGGCTGTAAAGACTCGAGGACACCACTTTTTCTTGGACTCCTGTAGCAGGTGACTAGGAGGTTTAGGTGACGTCAACAGTCCTCAAGCCCCTGTTGTGGATTGATGAAAGTGCCTACTTAAGGAGCAGGGCTGCGTTGAGGGTCACAAATCTGCCACTTCACAGCTAAGAGAGTTGAAATTAAACTTTAGATGTTTGCCCTGTTGTACTGTGGTAGTGAGGGCTAATGCTGTTGAGATGAGTCCCCAGAAGTCTATACAGGGGTGTAAGGTACTCAGAGTCTGCAGACCCCTTATGCCTGTGCCTAGCAAAGGAGCTGTGCCGACCCTGTGTTCCTGGCTTAGGGGAGCCAGTAGCTTATTTGGTTCCTCTCCAAGGCCAGGAGAATGGGTCAAGGCACCTTTTGGGATCTACTTCTGGCCCAGGGTATTCCTGGTGCAGAGCACAGAGAGAGGAGGTAAAAAGGCAAGAGGTTTTCCCCAAAATGGGCTTTTTTAAAAAAAATCCCTGTGAAAGGCCGCACACATGTACTTATCTTTAGCCACTTGGGTGCTGCTTTTCACTGGTTCGGTGTGTCCAAGCAGAATCTCTGCTGCCGGGTCTGTCTCGATGTGGAAACTGCTTCCCTAGTGCATGCATAGCACAGCTGTTTGTCTCCTTCACTGCGGACCGGAGCGGCTGCAGAGCTGCTGTTTTGCCCCTGCCTCTCTGGCAGTCTTCTCTTCTTCCAAACCGTCTCTCTCTCCCCCCGCCACTCAGCCCGATTCCTCAACTTTGCCTTGTTCAGGGCTCCTAGATATTCGTATACAATCAAATCACTTGTTTTTCCAGGTCTTTGTTGTAAGAGGGATATAGGAAGCATCTGACTACCCCGCCATGTAGGCCACACCCCTCTGTGTATTTTTTTAATGTATGTATGTATTAAAATATATTTGTAAGTTTATATGTAATGTTTTCAATCCCCAATGACAAATAAAGATAGGGTTTATAAAGATACTGATAATAAGAGGCAATAGTAATGAAATTTATAAAAAAGAAAGAGAGGTATTTGACTTAGGTCAAAACTGACTTACCGCAGAGTTTTCAGAATGGAACCGTGTCATAAGTCGGGGACTACCTGTTATATATATTATTCTTTTTCACTGAAAGTCCTAGACTAAGGTTTAAGAGAAACAAGTTTGTTTTACTAATTTCCTGACTCTGGTTCCAAAGATTGAATGATTTCATGTGAGAAACCCATAAAGCTCCTGGACTCTTAATCCTTCACAAGACTTTTAGAAAGTATCTTCAATTGTAAGATTGTCCTTTTCAGAATTCACATATGAGGAGAAAAAATAGGACTCTGCCCCTGGGACGTTAGGAAGAACCCTGGCTACTTCCTGGGGGAACTAAGCTATTTGACCTTGGAGCTATGATTGTGCAAAGAAGTAGGTGAAAGTACGCAATTTTAGCAGAAAGTAGTAATAGAAACAGAGATTTCTCATTCTTGAGACAATTTGGAGAGGATATTCTTTTCTTCCCGAAAAGTATGCTCAAGTAAGTTATAGATGAGGAAGGACGATGTCATTTTTTTAGTTCAGTTGGATAACTTAAAGATTAATAGGCATTTTTTTTTTTTTAGAGAATTGTAAAGTTTTAAAGAATGTGAATGTTAGGAAAGATTACAGTTATTTTTGATCATAAGCTAGATATAACCATTTTCCAAATTGATCCTAGAAAACATTGCCCTGTAATGTACAGTAGGGAATTTCCGAGATTGATGGCTTGAGATGGGTTTGATTTAGGTCTAAAATATTTTAATTTACATATTTAATAATTAACTATGTAAATATATCACTAAAAAGGAGGCATAAAGTGTAGTGGGCCACTTTAGATTTTGGAGGCAACATATTCCTCGTTTGGGTGTGCTACTCTGGCCCATTTACCAAGTGGCCCAAAAAGCTGCTAGTTTTGAGTGAGGCCCAGAATAAGAGAAAGCTCTGCACAGGGCCATGCAGCTGTGCAAGCTACTCTGACACTTGGGCCATGTGATCTGGTAGATCCAATGGTACTTGAAGTGTCAGTAGCAGATAGAAATGCTGTTTAGAGACTTTGGCAGGCCCTTATAAGTGAATCACAGAGCAGATCCTTAAGATTTAGAGCAAAGCCCTATCATCCTCTCCAGATAACTTCTTTTTTTGAGAAACGGCTTTTGGCTTGCTGCTGGATCTAAAAGAGACTGAACACTTAACCATGGACCACCAGGCTGGTTTAAGGGTATCTTCACACAACATGCAGGCACCACCTGAAAGTTGACAGCTGTAACACTACAGCCCCTTTCTAACTACAAAACAAAACAAAACAAACCAGATGTTGTGGAGTTGATCCCAACTCACAGAGACTCCATGAGTGTCAGAGTAGAACTGTGCTCAATAGGGAGGACTCAATCCACCAACCTTTCAGTTAGCAGCCTAGTGTATTAATTATCTGTACCATCCCTTTATAATTAAACATATTTATGTTTATATGTTTAAATGTTAAAAGTAAATGTGCAGGCTCCAAATTTAAAAGAGGTTGTATTTCTCCATAAGAAGTCTTCAACCTGCATTTTCGTTATTTTGTTTTGAGGTGTTGGTGGTATATTCTTGATCATAGTAGATAGCAAATCATAATTAAAAACAACCATATATTTCCATTTAAAAAAATAAACATTATACAAAAAATAACCCAAAATGCATCATGGAATTGAATGTAAAATGTAAAACTATAAAAATTTCAGCAAAAATTGATAAAATCTTCAGGATTTGGGTTAGGTGAAGAGTTTTTAGACTTGATACCAAAAACATAATTCACCTAAAGAAAAAAGATAAAGTGGACCTCATTAAAATAAAAAACTTTGCTCTGCAAAAGATCCTCTTAAGTAGAGATAAGCTACTGACTGGGAGAAAATGTAAATAAACCATATATCTGACAAAAATTTGTATCTGGAATATATATATGTAACATGTATATTATATATATATCATATATATATATAACAAACAAGCCAATTAGAAAATTGGCAATGGACATAAATAGATGTTTCATCAAGTAGGATATGCAGATAAGAAACTGCAAATTAAAAACACAATGAGATATCACTACACACCTATAAGTATAATAAAAAAAAATCACTAAATGCTGGTGACTGTATGGAGGAACTGGATCATTCATACACTGCTAGTGGTAAAGTAAAACGGTAAGGCACTCTGCAGAATGTTTTGTTTTGGCAGTTTCTTATAAAGCTAAGTATGCACTTACCATATGACCCAACAGTCGCACCTTTGTGCATTTATCCTAGAAAAATGAAAACTTATGTTGACACAAAAATCTGTACATGAATATTCATAGCAGCTTTATTTGTAATAGCCAAAATCTGGAAACAACCCAAGTGTCCATCAGTAGGTAAGTGGTTAAGCAAACTGTGGTACATCCATACCATGTAATAGTGTTCAGTAAAAAAAAGAACCAAAAATTTATGTACACACAGCAATGTGGTTGGATCTCATGCTTTTTATCACTCATATTTAGTGAAAAAAGTCAATATCAAAAGGTCATATACTATGTGACTCTATTTTTATAATATTCTTGAAATAACAAAATTATAGAGATAAATAACAGACAAATGTTTTTCAGAAATTGAGGGGCCAGGGACAGGTGTGGCTACAAAGTGGTAGCATGAAGAAGCCTTGTGGTGATGGAACATTTATGTACCTTGACTGTGGTGGTGGTTACATGAATTTATGCATGTGATAAATCTGTATAGAAATACACACACACACATAAATGAGTGCATGTAAAACTAGGAAGGCTTAATAAGCTCTGTGTATTGTACCAATGTCAATTCCTTGGTTTTGATATTGTACTGTATTATGCAAACTATTACCTTTGAGGGATGCTGGATGAAGAGTACATGGGACCTTCCTGTACATTTTTTTAAACTTCTTGTGTATCTATAATGATTTCAAAATAAAAAGTTAAAAATATTTTTAAATATTAAACAAAATTTTGGTTAGAACTCGTAATTGTAACTCATCTTCTTTGCCTCTGTCACACACCACACATTTAGTCCTTCAGTTCTTTTAGTTCCTGCCCTGCAAAGTACCTCTGAACTAATCTTGCATTGATCTTTTCACTCTCTTTCCAAAGTAGACATATTTAGAAACATAGAAAAATTGCGTTTTAAAAATGATTTGTAGGAATCAGGGTTTGCTAACCGTGGCTACAATAAATCAAATTGGTAAGCGATAAATTACACCCTACAGTAATGATTTGTAGATAACTAAGGGATTACCCATTTCTTAAAGAAAAATGAACAATGTGTTTATACTTGCAGTGCAAAAAATTCTGTGTAGCTTGTTTTGTCTTGTTGCTGAGTGGGAAAAGGGATGGAATGACACAGAAGCAGTGAATCTGAAAGTTAATATTTTTTTTCTAGAATGTAGCTAACAAAGGGCAGTGTGTGGTATTGGTACTGGTCCAAAGAGAGCTCATATAAGTGATATTTAATTCAACAAGACAAATACACGTTCAATAACTAAATGCATTTACAAAAGTTTTTGGATGTGATAAACACAGTTTCCGTGACAAAATCCAGTAGTGTGTCATAAAACCAAAAAAACCAAACCCATTGGGGTTGAGTCAATTATGACCCATAGCGACCCCAATACGTCAGAGAACTGCCCCATTCAGTTTCCAAGGCTGTAAATCTTTATGGAAACAGACTGCCACATCTTTCTCCTGCAAAGAGGGCTAGTGGGTTGGATCTGCAAACCCTTGACCTTTTGGTTAGCAAGCTGAATGGTTTACCACTGCACCACCATAGACTCAAGCAAATTAAGCAATACCAGTTTTGCCATATGTACAGGCATATTTACTAATTTCAATCTTCTTAGAAAAACAGCTTGCATTTAAATCAAGATATTATTAATTTCATGCAGTAAATAATCTCTAAATTCAATAGCTCTTATTTTTATAACAATGTGGTATTAACATATGATTATCTTGAAATTTTTATATATTTACTTGGAACTAGAAATGCTGATCCTAAAGTTCAAATGAAGACTAAACATGCAGGAAATCATAAACAATTTTGAAACGGAAGAATAATAGAGTGTGAATAATGGGGTGAAGACAAGCCCTATCAGACATGCAATACTATTTTAAAGCTGGAATAGTTAAAAATAGTTGGTACTAGGAAAAGTATAATTAGACAGCTTGATGAAAGAGAAGAGAGAGGACAGAAATAGAATTAAATTACATATAAAAAATCCTATACTACCAAGTAATGCTAATCAGGGGAAAAAGATTATTCAGCAAACGATGATGAGATAACTGGCTAAGACACTGGGGAAAAAAAAACTGAATCTTTACCTTACTTCTTGTTATTGTTAGGTGCTGTAGAGTTGATTTTCAACTTACTGTGGCCCAATGAGACAGAGAAGATCTGCCACACGGGGTTTTCTAGATCTTTATCAGAGTAGATCACCAGGTTTTTAGATCAAACTAATTTCAGATGTGTCAAAATTGTAGAGTTATAAGATATCATCTTGAACATATCAGAAATTTTCAGATTAAAAAAAAAAAATTCTAGAGTGGGTCAGATTTTCTAAGCAAGGCCTGAACTTCAGAAGGCATCATAAAGGTGAATACATTTGCTACATAAAAGACTATAAAAATAAACATTTCTCAAAGCAAAAATACCATTAAAAAGTCAAAAGTAAATGCCAAAATGGAAAAAAAAAGTTCAAAACATAGATAAAATATTCCCTTATACATAAGAGCTTTTGTAAATCAGTAAGATTAACGCTCAAAGAAAATTGACAATAGTGATAACAATAGCTAATATTGAGTTCTTGCTGTATTCTAACCATTATTCTGCATTTCATATATCTACATATGTAGATATATAGGTATATGGTCTATTTATCTGTTGTTGTTAGGTGCCATCAGGTTGGTTCCAACTCATAGTGAGCCTATGTACAACAGTATGAAAGATTGCCTGGTCCCGTGCCATCCTCACAGTCATTGCTATGTTTGAACCCATTGTTGCAGTCACTATGCCAATCTATCTTGTTGAGGGTCTTCCTCTTTTTCGCTGACCCTCTGCTTTACCATGCATCATGTTCTTCTCCAGGGATTGGTCCCTCCTGATAACATACCCAAAGTACATGAGATGAAGTCTCTCCATCCTCTCTTCGGGAGGAGCATTCTCACTGTACTTCTTCCAAGACAGATTTGTTCATTCTTCTGGCAGTCCATGGTGTATTCAATATCTTTTGCCAACACCACATTTTAAAGGCATCAATTCTTCTTTGGTCTTCCTTATTCATTGTCCAGCTTTCACATGCACACCAGGCAATTTGAAAATACAATGGGTTGGGTCAGGCACACCTTAGTCCTCAAAGTGACATCTTTGCATTTTAACACTTTAAGGGATCTTTTGCAGCAGATTTGTCCAACACATACTTCCTTTGATTTTTTGACTGCTTCTTCCATGGCATCGATTGTGGATCCAAATAAAATGAAACCCTTGACAATTTCAGTATTTTCACTGTTTATCATGATATTGCTTATTGGTCCAGTTGTGAGTACTTTCTTTTTCCTTATGTTTTTTTATATCTGTCTGTCTATCTATCTGTCTGTCTGCCTGCCTGCCTGCCTGTCTGTCTCTCTATCTCACTCAATAAATATGCAAGGAGAGAAGAGGGAAAAGGAAAGAGAGGGAGCAAGTTAGTCTATCTATATGTTTGTCTTTCTTAATATGTATTACGAATGATCCTAACAGCAATTCTTGAGTACTGTTTATTCTCCATTACTGAGATGAAAAAACTAAGTCACAGAGAAAGGCACTGAGCAAATCGTTCAGAATCACACAGAATATAAATCATAGAATTGCAGTTTGATTCTAGATGTTCTGACTCCAAAACTAACACTTGAACAGAATTTTCAGTAGACTTTTCAAAAATAGATATTTAAATTGATTTTAAATTTATCTTTAAAATTCCAGCCTCACTCTTAATAAACAGAAATAAAAAGTGATACTCTGAATTAGCAATTTTCACCTATTAAACTGAAAGATAAAACTGTTTGATAATAAAATGTATTGGGAAGGGAGTAGAGAAAAAGATAGTCTAACACACTGTAAATGTGTAAATTTGTACTGCCTGTTTAGAGGCATTTTGGTAATATTTATTAAGTGAAAGATGCATATATCATTTGTTGTAGTTTTTCTACTTTCAATATTTTTTATTTATATACTTGTTCATGTTGGTTAACATCTTTGTGCAAGGATATTTATTATGGCAATAATTTGTCTTAGTAGAAGACTGGAGACAACCTAAAATTGCAAAAATACAAAACTGCTTAATTAAAATATAACACGTCCATACAGTGGAATACTGTGCAACAATTAAATAATAGAGAATCTCTAAGAGATATTTAGAGTACAAACAAAGCAAGGCACAGAGTGGAGTATATAGGTTTATCTGAAAATACTTGTTTGTGTGAGTGCATGTGTGTGTGTGCGTGTGTGAGTGCATGCACACACCAAAAGTAGTTGTCTCTATGAATGAGAATTATGGTACTTAAGGTCAAAGAAGGAAGTAAAACTTACTTTCCTGTATATTAATTTTATTGTATGACATGTTCATCATTTGCATGCACAATATACTCCCGCCTCACACACACAGTGACTCTTGAGTCTCTCTGAGGTCCATTAATGGAGAGCTCTTTTTTTCCCTCTGCCATGCTCTTCCCTCCCTCCTTCTATGATCTATCAGGTTTGTGACTCTGCACACTTAGTCTTTTCTCTGTAGCCAGGCATAAAATTATTTGCAGAAACTAATGCCTTAACTTATGTTCCCAATTCACTGCACATTGTATCAAAAAGGTTTCTAGACATATCCACGATCTATTTGATTCTTTCTCTCTCTTTTATTTTTCCAGAGCTTTAAGGTTTTATATGCTCAGATTCTTATACCTACCACTTTGGTTCAACTAATTTATAACGTCTGGTAGCAGCTTAGCTTGCAGGTCATCCAAAGAACAATGAAAAAATTAAAAGTGCAGCCCAGTCAAGACTTTTCTTAAGCCTTCTTTAGCCGTCATGTGCACTATGCCCTCCAAATATGAAGACTATTCTCTCTTTTTTTTTCTTTGTAGGTAACATGAACTGGGCACCGTGAGATTGCATGTGTGGCCACGAGGTGGCAGTGGTTCCATTTCCCTCATTGCCCGAATGCCTTAAATTTCAAAAGCTTGAAAGTTACCAAGGGCTTGCACTGACTGGCTGAGTCACCAACAGAATGGTTCTCTTGTGCATTGCAAAACAAGAACTAAGACACGGAACAGCTCTTCTGAGAAAAGAAGGTTTGGAATCACAAATTGTATCAAGACTGAAGTGTCAGGATGGAGAAAATGCTGAAATATGCATTGATAGTCTTGTGCCTTCAGTTTGGCTGTAAGTTGGAGGTTGCTGTAGTTAAATGGCTTGGAATTGATTTTTGACTCTTAGTGACTTCATGTGACAGAACAGCTCCATAGAGTAGCCCCATAGGGTTTTCTTGGCTGTAATCTTTATGGAAGCAGATCTCTAGATCTTTCTGCTGTGGAGCCACTGGGTGGGTTCAAACTGCCAACCTCTCTTAGTGCCACCAAGGCTCCTAAAATTGGGAGTTTAAGAGATGAGGACCATATAGGCACATTCATCCAAAGCTAAAGAAGAGAGACAGTGTTTCAGCTCATCCCAGGTTTCTGGCTGGATGTTTTCAAAACTGATGAACTAAAAGCTTTGTATCATTTCTGATTTTGTTTTTCTGACCAGGGTCAACTGGAAAAGACCAAGTGGAGCAGAGTCCTCGGGCACTGATACTCCAGGAGGGATACAATGTCAGCCTCAACTGCAGTTACTCAGTCAGCAATTTTGGAGGCCTACAGTGGTATAAGCAAGATCCTGGGAAGGGTCCTGAACTCCTCTTCCTCTTGTATTCAGTTGGGGCTGAAGAGAAGAAAGAGAGACTTAGAGGCACATTATCAAAAAAGGAAAGTTCCCTGCACATCACAGCCTCTAAACCTGAAGACTCAGCCGCTTACCTCTGTGCTGTGGACACAGTGCTCCCCCAGCACCTGTAGCCTGTACGAAAACCCTGCAGCTGGGGCTCTTGAATAAATGGCAGAGGCATCTCTGTGTCTTTTCTCCTCAGAGGAAGGAGTGTATAATCAGCACCTAGATCCTCTTACCAAGGGGTCTTATGGAGAATAAAGGCTTGTGACATGGCCAGAGAACAAAGATGTGTAAATGTATGTTACTGTTCATTCTGTCCAGGTATCTCTGACAGTCCCCTTGTGCATCATGCTAATGAGAGTTCTAGTTACTGTATATCTTCACCAAGAAATGGTATCAGGTGTGGTGTTGTTTTTAACCATTCTGGTGATATGTAGTGTTATATCATTGTGGTTTTAATTTGCTGAGCATCTTTTCATGTATTCATTGACTATCTGGATATTATTTTCTGTTCAGTGCCTGTTCAAGTTTTTTGCTTCCTTTTTAGTTGGGATATTTGTCTATTTATTATTCATTTGTAGGTGTTCTTTATATATTCTGGATATGAGCCCTTGTCAAAAATATAGACTGTGAATTTTTCACTAAACAATTGCTTGATTATTCACTTTTAAAATGATGTCCTTTAATGTACAAAAGTCCTTAATTTTAATGAAGTTCAACAAATCAATTTTTTTCTTCTATGGTTAGTATGTTTGTAGTCCTGTTAGAGTCCTAGCCTACTCCAAGGTGTGTTTATTTCACTTAGGTCCATATTCCACTTCAAATCAATTTTTGTTTATGTTGTGAAATAGAGTTCATGGCTATTTATTTATTTATTTATTTTACTACAGAGACGTCTGTGTTAGGCTGGGTTCTCTAGGGAAGCAAAACCAATAAAGTGAACAAAGAGAGAGATTTATATCAAGGAAACAGCTCATGAGGTTGTAGCGGCTAGAATGTCCCAAGTCTGTGGATCAGGGTAGAGGCTTCTGCCAATTCATGCAGCCGCAGAAGCTGGCGAGCCCAAGATCGGCAGGTCAGAGAGTAGGGCTCCTGCTTACAGGCTGTGAAGGTCGACGAATTCCAAGATTGGTAGGCAAGACTGCATGGTTTCTCCTGATTCACATAGCTGCAGGGGCTGGTGAACCCAAAATCAGCAGGTCAGAGAGCAGGGCTCCGTTCAATGAATCCCAAGTTCAGCAGTTAAGCTGACAGCTCAAGTACCAAGAATCAGAGGTCGGATGAACAGGAGGCAGCTGCAGGATCCAGAGAGAGCAAAAAGCCAGAACGTCTGCTTATATTCAGATGCAGGCTGCACCCCCAGGGAACTCCCTTTCCACTGACCGGCTACTCGTAGCATATTCAGTCATGGGAGTGTTCACATATAAACACTGAGAATCATGGCCCAGCCAAGTCGACACACAATCTTAACCATCAGAATGTCCAGTTGCTCCATGACCATTTAATCAAAAGACCATCTTTCTCCCATTGAATTGCAGCAGCTCTTTTGTATAAATACAAGCGACCATGTATGTGTGAGTCTGTTTCTGAGCTATGTATGTATTTTGTTTCAATTGTCTGTTAATTAGTCCATCATTCCACCTATATTATAATGTGCTTATAAACGTAGCTTTATAGTATGATTTCTCTTCATTTTTATTATTCTTACTGTTACTGTTATTCCAGGTCCTTTGTGACTCCTTATCAATTTTTAGAGTCGTTTTCAATTTCACAGAATTTCAGCTACAGTTTTGATCTCGTTGCCTCCCTGTCTTAAATGGATTAAATCTATGGATCAATTGGGGAAAATTGATAGCAATGTTGAGTCTTCATGCCATAAATGCAGAATATATCTTCATTTATTTAGGTCATCTTTAATTTCTCTAAGCAGTAATTTTATTTCTCAGTGTACTGATCTTGTGCATCCTAGTCAGAATTACTCCCATGTGTAAAGATTTCATGCTATTTTAAGTGTTTTTAAAGTTTTATTTTCCAGTTGTTTCTAATGTATTGTATTGACTTTGTATTCCTCTAACTTGCTAAATTTATTTGTTAATTCTAATAATTTATGGATTCTTTTAGAATTTCTACATCCACACCCATGTCATCTGCAAATAAAGACAGTTTTACTAAGTGTTCGTTTACCTGGTTTTGTTCTATTTTAACCTTTTGGGCTTACAGCCTTGCAGTCTTCCCAGTGTATGACAGATTCATTCAGGGGAGGAAATCGGAAAGTTATCAGAGGATTCTTTCTCTCACCTGCCCCCATGTTGTCATCTACCTCATCGCCATCATCATTTTCATCATCATTTATTGAGCCTTTACCATATGCCAAGTTCAGTGCTCAGCACTTTATCTACTCATTTAATAATTCAATAACTATAAAGTAGTATTATCCCATTTCTCAGATGAGAAAACCCAGGCTTAAGCAAACTTTGAGATGATGGCATTTCTGAGATAAAGTAAACGCTGCAGGTACCATGAGATTAAAAAATAAAGTCTTCCCAGAGTTAATTGGACAATGCTTCTCAAATTTTATCGTACATTTAAGAATCCCATAAAAATCTATTTAAAAAATAACTTCATCCTCAAACATTCTGATTCAATAGGCCTGGCAGGAGGCCAGGAGTCTGCTTTTTTAATAAGTTCCCTGATGGTGTGGGTTCAGTTGATTTGGGAGGTCTTACCTTGAAAAACACAGTAACCAGAAGACTGCTGTATTTCAGGGGGATGGCTGATACAGATCTGCAAGTGATTGTGTTCATTTAGACAAGAGATGCCTAGGGAAAAGAAACCTACCCAGGGATGCCTCCTTAATGCAGGTAGCACCTTATTTCTGATATAATACTATGTCTTATTCTGATTAGTAGAAAATCTAGTTTTAATGATTTAAAGAAGGTAATAATTTTTTTTTCAACAACAACAAAAGCAAATTTTTCCATGCCTTGAAAAACAGCAGGAAGGAGTAGAGGATAGACAAGGCTTTCAGTTGTGGGCTTCTCAAACAGAAGATAAGCCAGAACAACTTAATGTGATTCTCCAATATTGAGAAAAAAATTTCATTCTTTATTGTTTGATTAAAAAATAAACCTTTATATATTTAAAAGACCATAGATTAGTGATCACTTAATATTACCTTCTCTGTTGTAAGATTTAAGCATCTTTTATTTAATTATTTAAATTGATATTTTACTCTCTCTGGTCTGTTCCTAACATTTTAACTTTATAGTAAGGAGAGCACCGCTAAAGCTCTGCTTATTGCAGAATAAAAGACAATAGCTTTCTAACTCCTGCCTTTATAGCTGTCATAATAATTTCCAGTATAGACCACACTGACGACTGTGGTCATGTTTAACCTTCTGTCGTATTTCTTCATAGCCAGGTTTTCCCTTTCCTCTACCTGCAGTGAATTTTTGTTGGTGTGAGGTTGATTATTGGATCTTATCCCTAAAGTTCACCTAATATTAATAGCGTATTCTTGATATTCTTAATATTACTGGAATATCTATCCATCTATCTATCTATCAATCTATCCTGGGGTGATGCAAACAGTTAACACACTAGGCTCCTAACTAAAAGGTTGGAGGTTTGAATCCACCCAGAAGTTCTTCAGAAGAAAGGCCTGGTGATCTAATTCTGAAAAATCAGCCATCAAAAATTATATGGAGCACAGTTCTATTTTGACACACATGGGGTTGCCATGATTCAGAATTGACTCCCCAGTAACTGGTTTTAACCCTGAAAGAGCTAGAGCCAAAGGAAAAAGAGGGAGGAGCAATATCAGAGAAGACCATGTCAACCTCACTGTGGGCAGGAGTCAAGCCTGAGGTATGGAGAGCAGAGCAGAAGTGAAGATTGAAGTTTTAAACAGGACTGTGCTGAGATTTATTTCATAACTGAAAGTGGCCCAGAGGTTTTGGGATTTTTCCATGATGTTCTTAAAGGAATCCTTGTTTAGGGTTTCTCCAAAGGAACTCATCAAAACTTAAGTCTCTTTGCTTTTCCTTTTAATACTCTTTCCCTTTCTCCTTGATCAAGCTAGAAAATATTTATTTAATCGCAGGTAGGCAAACTTGTAGTATATCATTGTCCTAAATCTACTGAGGCAGAAAGCCTCAGAGTCCAACCCTTCTAAGAGACACCTGCTCTGGCTTAGCCTCATACACCCAGCAGAATAAGCTGCACGTTCTTCTAAAATTGTCCTTAACAAGATAGCCACAGAACAGGCCATAGATGGCCTCAACCGGTTTTAGCAGGTTTTCAGTGCCATCTTGACATTTTAAGTGACCTATTAGCTCATTAAGTGAAAAATACATATAAGCACCCCTCCTCTGGGTGGAGACTTAACATGCTAATGAAGGAAAATTGATTTCTTCCTCCATCCCGGAGAATCGAACCCTTGTCTAGAGAAAACGTCTAGTCATCCCCAAGCTCTGAGCGCCTATGTGAGGGTCAATCCTGAATATTCAGGATGAATTTGCATTTCCTTGTCTGCTATCTGTAAAAGCCCACCTCCCCAAGCTGCCTGGGAGCAGTCTTGGAGGCAGCAGCCCCGATTGCTCCTTTCCTTGCACAACAAAATAAATGCATATTTCTGATCTCCCACCTTGGCCTCTTGCTTATTGGCTGTAAGGAGTCATGCCAAACAGAACCTGAGATTTCCACCGGGCAACAATATGGTTTATGCCAGGTTTTACAAATTTTCCTATCAGGTTGAAACTTTTGAAATAAATAGTAGAGAAAAACTTCTTTATTTTGTTTTTTTCTGTTCTACCTCCTCTCCTTGAACTGCTGAGCAGAGAATCATCTAACTCCTAGAATGGGGATAAGTCATGTGGTTAAAAAAATGAAAAAGGGAAAACTGTTAATATTGAAAAAATATTGTCCTGTCACAGGTGGAAGTCATTCTGAAACCACAAATGACCACATTTAGTTAAGTCCTTCCTTTAACATCATAAGCACGTCTAAGTTACCCTACTCTGTATTTGTAGAGCAAATTCGCAAAAGCAGTTTGGTAGATTTGCTCTAGATTTGAATACAGATATACACCTGTTTAGTCACAAAAGGGGCTACTGCATTTGTCAATAAAATTCCTGTTCATTGCAGGGAAGAGTCACTAGCTCACATTCAGCACTGAGACTGTGCAGAATTTGTGACAAATGATGTGCTTTATTCTCTTTCTTATAAGCAGAACAGTCTGTCTACAGACTCCAACATTCGGTAGCCCCTGGCCCTGTCCCAACCCATTATGAAGAGTCTTCTTTCCATTTTTCCATTTCAAATAGGATGCCACAGAAAGAGGGAAACTATGGTTGCTATGCAGCTTTCAATCTTAATTGACTTTGTTGTTGTTTTTTTTTTTTTTTTGGTCAGTTTTTATAGTGACAGAGAAAATTTTTTTTTATTTTTGGTGGTGGAGGGAATTATTTTATCATATCTATTTCAATTCTCTTAAATTTGAGAAAATAAGAAAGTGTTTTCAAGGCTACTCCGTCCTTTCTTATAGTGCCTTTTCTTTCCTCCCTTCTTTCTCTTTTCCTCTGCATATGAATGCTTAGTGTATGGCACAAGAAGCATGCACATGGAGAATGAGGAAAGGTAGGCAACGGGCAGAGTTCATGGGGTGCCATTCCTGGTCTCTTGTTTTTTTTTTTAATACCAAGACTCACAGTCTATAAATGCCTTCCTAGAAACACATGATCCCTAGAGGCATTTTAGGAGGTGGAGGATCAGGAGACTTGGCTTCTAGATCAGGTTCTGACTTTAACCTGCCCCATCGTCACTTATAGCACATCACTCTACATCTGAGTCTCATTTGCTCTTTCTTGGCGTTTAGATGGGGCTTTCTCCATCTTCTCAGGACTGTATAAGACTTGGTGCAGTTTTCTCAACTGCAAAAAGTAAAAAATAAAAAAAAAAATCCTCTGTGCTGCTTGTAGCATCAGATCTTCTATAAGATATATTGTTTCTCTTGGATTGTGAAAAAGTGAGAAGAGAGAGTTCTAGGGGAAGGCTGTCCTTAAGAATTTTATTTTCCTCTCCCAGACTCAGCCTCTTAGAGTTTAAAACTCATAAATGATTTCAAGGGAACAACCCCAGGGTTGGGACTGGAAGTTTGTTGCATAGCCTTTGCCTCTTCAGGGGCATGCCTAAACCTAGGGAAGGTATATTATTAACCAAGGAGCTACTATCTCAGTTGGATAGATGGGAAGAAATTCCAAATGTAATGACAACTAACATTGCTATGTATCTTTCCCAGCTCCTCCGTAAGAAAGTAGAGAAATCCTCTCTACTAAAAATGATTGATGAAATTGAACTGGATAAAATTGTAAAATTTTTTTAAAAAAATAATACTATATTATGTTTGTGGTGAAAGTTTACACAGCAAATTAGGTTCCCATTTGATGATTTCCACACAAATTGTTCAGTGACATTGGTTATATTCTTCACAGTGTGTCAACATTGTCATTATTTCCATTCTGGTTCTTCTCTTTCCAGTATAGTAATCTAGTTTGCTCTCTCCTTACCTTCTCATCTTTGCTTTAAAGTAATTGTTGGTCGTTTCATCTCATATAGATAATTTTTTTTAAAGGAGTACAGTTCTCACAAGTGGTATTCTTTATTTTGTGAGCTACTCTGTTATTTAGAAAATCATAAAAATCTTCAAAGAAATAACAACAAAAAGGAATCAATTCTACATATACGCCACATGAAATTCATTGTCCCACTGTTGATTATTTTTCTTTTAATCTAGTATTTTTGATGCTTTAAACCACGAACTAGTTACTATGTAGCCCATATAGGTGCCTTTACAAACTCACTTTTTTAAAAAATCCAATAACAGTAATTGAACACGCACAAATATTTTTTGTGTGTTGTAAAACCTAATGTTTACTACCTGAATTAATTAATCCTCTAGGAAACTGGGTTTAAGAACATTGATATAATCTGAGCAACCCCTGGGGAACAATTTCTCAGTAGGGAGCATACTCAAAATAATTTCTTTACTAGATAACCAAAACCAAAACCAAAACCAAACCTGTTGCTGCCAAGTTGATTCCGACTCAGAGACCCTACAGGACAGAATAGAACTGCTCCACAGAGTTTCCAAGGAGTGGCTGTTGGATTCAAACTGCTGACCTTTTGATTAGCAGCCAGAGTTCTCAACCGCTGCACCACCAGGGCTCCTCTGTATTAGACAGAAGCCAATTTTCCCAGGCAGTCTTTGTGAGCATGGCGAGAATATGGAAAGTCTTGTATTTGTGGGCTGACCTACTTTTCCAAAACTGAACACCATGTAGTGACTGTCACTCATTTTTCCGCTTCAGTTTATACACAATATGCATAAAATAAGATCAAAGTTTCTTGTGTTAACAGTTCAAAATGTATTAAAATCAATATTTCTTGATGAAATCTATAGGAAGGTAAGGGTCAGCATCAGTTGTTTTTCTGTGTGCTCTCAGTATACAATCTCATGTAAAACTCCAGTCATACTACCACTTTCAACCAGCCTTAACTCCATAAAATGGTTTTAATTCCATTTTTTATAACTTGTACACGTATGATCAAGAATGAAATCTACATTATGTAATCAGTATACCAAATTTTGAAGCCATCTCTTATATACGTCAACATATATTTTTTCTCTTTTGAAAAATTTCTGTGTAAGCACGTGCATAGTTTGCATATCTACTTGGTGGAATGTATGATGATCATGATCCAATTTGGAAGTAGGAGAATGAGGGTGAGGTGATAAGCCTCACAGTGCCAATTCTAATTCTTTTATGAACTTTAGAAAATCAAGAGAACCCTTCCACTCCACCCATTGCCACCATTTCTATTCCTGGACCAAAGAAGGAAAAGCAACAGAGCATATAGGAGGTTTCCAGTAATTTCTTTCTTACCAGACTTCAGCTGATTTTTCAGTTTGTCTGTGAGGCCATAGCAAAGAAAATAGCTCAGGGTAAAGTAAGCACATACGTATTACCACCGAGATAGATTACTTGTATTCTGTGTTCAAAAAAAAAAAAAAAATTGTTATATGAATAAATGAACAGAAGAAAGGAGAAAGGGAGAAAGGATGAGGAAAAAACGGAAGAAAGAAGAACAGAAAGAATGAGGAAAGGGGGTATAGAAACAGAAAAGGAGAAAGGGAAGAATGGAAAAAAAGAGGAAATGAAGAAAAGAGGAATAAAAGAAGAGATAATAAAGGAGGAGGAGCAAAGAGGAAGAGGAGGAGGAGAGACAAGCATTTCTCCAGCTATGCTGGGCTTGGTCCTGAGATGGCAGTGTTTCCATTTCCACCCCCAACTCCACCCCTACCTCCTTTGAAGATCAGGATGTGTGTGGTGTGTGTGTGTGTGTGTGTGTGTTTGTGTGTGTGTTTGTGTGTGTGTGGCTTGTCTCTGATTGGCTGGGCAAACTCTGGGTTTACTGTAGAAATGTTTGATTCTTTACCTTGAGAACGCTTGTAATATTTCAGACACAAGACTTCAGTACTCAGTGAATCTAAGTGACAAAAGAATGGAGAAACCCCTAGGCCTGCTCATCCTTTGGCTGCAACTAGACTGTGAGTTAGAGGGATCTGGAAATGGGCAAACAACAAGCAGACTCTGGGACATTTCCCCTCAGGGAAGAGAGAGAAAGATAGAGAGGTCTATCTATATGGTTTTCTGGAAGTTTCTGTGGAGAGTGAAACAAATTTAAAAGTAATTTCCAACAAATAATTAGCCACTGACGAGTCCTCTCTCTGTGTTTCTCTTTCTGAATAGGGGTGAGCAGCAAACAGGAGGTGCAGCAGAGTCCTCCAGCTCTGAATGTCCAAGAGGGAGACAGCTTCATTCTCAACTGCAGTTACACCGATAGTGCGATTTACTTCCTTCAGTGGTATCGGCAAGACCTTGGAAAAGGTCTCACACCTCTCTTGTTAATTCAGTCAAATCAGAGGGAGCAAATGAGTGGAAGACTTACAGTCTCCTTGGATAAATCAGCAAGACATAGTGCTCTATACCTTGCAGCATCTCAGACTGGTGACTCAGCCACCTACCTCTGTGCTGTGACACACAGTGCACAGCAGACATGTGTAACCAATACTCAAACTATGGCTGCAACCACATGTCCTTTCTGGAGGCTGGGAAACCTTTTAGCATTAAGGAGTTTTTCAGATTGACCCTTTCTCTAGATAGAAGCAATCAAATATACAAGACTTTCTGCAATGATCTGAAATTATATTATGAATTCTTTGATCTTTGGATTTTTATCATCTTCAGTGTAAATTGGCAAGTCATGCTGTGATGATGTCTTATGTGTAGAAACCCAATAGACCTTAGAGTTGGAAGGAACCTCAGAGATTTTCTCACCCAGCCAAGAGATTAGATGTGGAACATATGTTTTTGTTGTCAGTTGCAATCAAGTTGATTCTGACTCATGGTGACCGCATGTGTATAGAGTAGAATTGCTCCACAGGGTTTTCAAGGCTGTGACCTTTCAGAAGCAGATTGGCAGGGCTATCTTCCTAGGTACCTGTAGGTGGGTTGGAAATACTAATCTTTTGGCTAGTAGTAGAGCACTCAACCGTTTGTGCCAATTTATGGTTTGATGTTTAGTATTCTACACCACACAGTCCAAAGAGAAGAGGCACAAGTATAAAACTGGGAGGCAAACATTTTCCCAAATGATGCAGTGAAGTAGAATTAACTGTGCTACATTTTTTTTTCATCTAAGGTAAGCATAGGATGACTTTGATTTATCTGTTGAACTGCATAAATTAAGGGTCTCAGAGTTCACATGCCTGGGTCTTCATTTGTTTCCTCCATCATCAAATGGTATTATATTTTTAATTTTGATGCCCAAGTGTTCACTGCTAGTATATATAAATACAGTAGATTTTCACATTTTTTTTGGTGCATTCTATGACCCTCTGAACTCACTCAATAGTTCTAGGGTTTTTGGGATTTTTTTAGTAGATTCTTTGGGATTTTCTTCATAGACAAACATGTCATCTGCAAATAGTGATAGTTTTATTTCTTCCTTTTTGATATGTGTTGGTTATCTACTGTT
Source organism: Dugong dugon (assembly GCA_030035585.1). Lineage (NCBI taxonomy): Eukaryota > Metazoa > Chordata > Mammalia > Sirenia > Dugongidae > Dugong > Dugong dugon. The sequence continues at coordinate 23,038,196 of CM057472.1, forward strand.
GTTATGCCAGAAATACCACAAATGGATGGCTTTAATGAAGAGAAATTTATTTTCTCACAGTCTAGTTGGCTAAAAGACCAAATGTAGGGTGTTAGCTCCAGGGAAAGCTTTCTTTCTCTGTCGGCTCTGGAGGAAGGTCTTTGTCATCAATCTTCCTTTGGATTAGGAGCTTCTCCATGCAGGAACCCTGGGTCCAAAGGACACACTCTGCTCCCGGTGCTTCTTTCTTGGTAGTATGAGGTCCCCAACTCTCTGCTTGCTTCCCTTTCCCTTTATCTCTCTCTCGTAAGACAAAAGGTGGTGCAGGCCACACCCCAGGGAAACTCACTCTCTTTACATTGGATAGAGGATATGGCCTGGGTAAATGTGTTACATCCCACCCTAATCCTCTTCAAGATAATCCAATCTTGCCTCATTAACCACAAGCAGAGGTTAGGATTTACAACATACAGGTAAATTTTATCAATCACAAAATGGAGGACAACCACACAATGCTGGGAATCATGGCCTAACCAGGTTGACACATATTTTGGGGGGACACGATTCAATTCATGACAATATGTACGCACTTTCTTTTCAATCTAACTCAATTGGCATAACATACTTTATAAAGAAAATGTTCTACATTCTACTGTGGTGAGTAGCATCTGGGGTCTTAAAAGTCTGTGAGCAGCCATCTACGATACTCCACTGGTCTCACCACTGTGGGAGCAAGGGAGAATGAAGAAAGCTGAAGACACAAGGGAAAGATTAACCCAAAGGACTAATGGACCATAGCTACCATGACCTCCACCAGACTGAGTCCAGTACAACTGGATGGTACCCTGTTACCACCACCAACTGCTCTGAGAGGGATCACAACAAAGGGTTCTGGACAGAGCTGGAGAAAAATGTAGAACAAAGTTCTAACTCACAAATAAAAGACCAGACTTATTGGCCTAACAGAGGCTGAAGAAACCCTGAGAGTATGGCCCCTGGACACCCTTTTGGCTCAGTAATGAAGTCATTCTTGAGGTTCACCCTTCAGCCAAAGATTAGACAGGCCCATAAAAGAAAACGAGACTAAAGGAGCACACCAGCCCAGGGGCAAGGACTAGAAGGCAGGAGGGGACAGGAAAGCTGGTAATAAATGTCTAGAAGTGAGAGTGTTGACAGGTTGTGGGGTTGTTAACCTATGCCATAAAACACTATGTGTACTAACTGTTTAATGAGAAGCTAATTTGTTCTATAAAACTTCATCTAAAGTATAATAAAAAATTAAAGATAAAAAATTATGTCCCCCCAATATATGTGTTGAAATCCTAACCCCTACACCTGTGAATGTAATGTAATGTAATGATATTGCATCTAATGTAATCCAATGTAATGTAAGTAATTGCCTTCCATAATGTAATCTAACATGATGTAATCACTTTCCATAATGCAATCTAATACAATGTAATTAATATTTGATCTGGGGAAGGCATACCAGTGTAGGATAGATCCTTAATCTAATCACTTCTGAATTATATAAAGAGCAGCATTGATACAGACACACACACACACACACACACACACACACAGGGGAAGAGAGACTCCATGTGAGGATCATCTATAAATTAAGGAATCAAAGAACATCCAGGACTACCTACAGGAAATAATTGACATGGCTGAGACACTGATTTGGACTTTGAGCCTCAAGAACTGTGAGAAAATAAATTTCTATTCTTTAAAGTCACTCACTTCGGGTATTTCTCTTGCAGCAACACCAGGAAACCAAGGCACAGGGATTTTCACATTATCTATTTCATAGTGAGTGAATTGTGTTTTTCAAGGAATTAGTCCTTTTCATCTAAGTTGTTAAATTTTAGTGTGTAGAGCTGTTTGAAGTATTCCCTCTTTATCCTTTTTGATATCTGCAGCATCTGTATCAATATTTCTGTTTTGTTCCTGATATTGGTAATATGTGTCTTCTTTTTTTTCTTTGTCTGTCTTGCTAGAAGGTTGCCAATTTTAAACAAAGTCCTTTTAAAGAAACAACTCTTTGTTTTATCGATTACTTCTGTTATTTTTGTTTTGATTCTATTGATTTCTGCTCTTATTTTTGTTTTGATTTTATTGATTTCTGCTCTTATTTTTATTATTTCCTTTTTTATGCTTGCTTCGGGTTTATTTTTCTCTTTTTTTCCTAGGTTCTTAGGTGGAAGTTTAGATGACTGGTATGAAATTTTTCCTCTTTTCTAATGTATGTATTTAGTGTTATACGTTTTCCTCTCAGTTCTATTTTAGGTGTGTCCGGCAAATTTTGATGTGTTGTATTTTCATTTCCATTAAGTTTAATGTACGTTTTGATTTCCTTGGAGATTTCTTTGATCTTTGATTATTTAGAAGAGTGTTGTTTAGATTTCAAGTGTTTGAGGATTTTCCTGTTGTGTTTTCTTAGTGGTTTTTATTTTGATTCCATTGTGGTCAGAAAACACAGTCTTTATTATTTCAATTCTTCTAAATTAAATTTTTTAAGGTTGGTTTTATGACCCAAAATATGGTCTACTTTGTTATATGTTCTATGAGCACTTGAAAAGGATTTGTATTCTGCTGTTATTGAGTGGACTATTCTATAAACGTCAGTTGGATCCTGTAGTTGATGGTGTTTTTTCTTTTTTTTTTTTTTTCCCCACTAAATTCTTGTGGGTTATCAAAATTTTCTAGAATTTAACTTCAGTTTATTTCTAGTGTTAGAGATGTATCTCTTTGTGTAGCTTTTTCAGTTGTTGTTCTAGGAATTACATTATACACATAGCTTAGCACAGTCTACTGGAGTTATTCCACCACTTTAAATGATGTGTAGAAACATTATTTCCCTTTGCACCTACTTGTCCTTCCCTGTTTACAATATAATTTACTTTAATATTTTCTCTACATACATTTAGAACCTCATCAGTGTTATACTACTTTTTTAATCTGTCAAATATAATTTAGAAAACTCAAGAGGAAAAATGAGAGCCTATTGTATTTACCTGTATTTTTGCTTACTGTGTTCTTTCTTTCTGATGTTCCAAGGTTCCTTCTTGTTATGTATGCTTTCTGTATGTTCTCAAATCACATCTGATTCTTTAATGTTCTTAAAAGACATATGTGTAAGTCACTATTATTTATAGTTCTATAAGGCTTTTTATACTCTTAAGATGTTTTTATAGTGCTTTTAAACACCTTTGTATAAGTCACTTATAATGTGATGTTCTAAATAGAGAATTTCTGAATTTAGAATTAGAAATATTTATATTTATATAGTGCTCTTTAATGATTTGACTATAAGTCATTAGAAAGTTGTTCTAACCTTGAAAATAAGATAAAGGAAGTACATGAAGTAGGTCATAAATAACTTTCTGAAATTGGGCTGTGCACCTCTACTCCATGATAACAAAATGTAACATTAATCAAATCTGTATACACTAACAAAACATGAATGTGTCACTAAACAATTCCCATAATATTTAATTAACTAACTTAGCCTTGCAACATGTAGTAAACAAGAACATAAATATGTCATGCAACAATTCCCTAACTGGCACTAAAACATAATATAAATTAATAAAACACAAATATGTCATACAACAAGCCCTTATCTAGCAATAAAGCATACGAATTATAGTTGAACATGACAGCACAGAGGGTATATAAACCTGTGGATTTCTGCTCATTTTTGGAGAAGACAGAAGCAAAAGTTCTCTCTTGACTCTCAATCTGAAAACTGAGAAGCCTGCTGAGATGCTACTCTCCACAACTGACCTCAGACCTCCTCTGAGTTCCAGGGCTGGTCAAGTCTCCTCCCTGAGACCACTGGTTAAAGGTAAAAGCCTGAAGTCTAAAGATTTGGACTCTAACGTTTAAACTAACATTTTAGTTCTTAATTCTGATTCCCCAATGTTAAATGACTGTCTTCAGGTCTTCCGGGCCTCACCATGACTACCTTGCAATAAACTAAATGAGTTTATGCATGGTGTCATGGATTGAATTGTGTCCCCCCAAAATATGTGTCAGCTTGGTTAGTCCATGATTCCCAGTATTCTGTGGTTGTCCTCTATTTTGTGATTGACATAATTTTTCTATATGTTGTAAATCCTAATCTCTGCCTGTGGTTAATAACACAAGATTAAATTATGTTAAAGAGGATTAGGGTGGGATTGTAATACCGTTACTGAGGTCACATCCCTGATCCAATGTAAAGGGAGTTTCCTGGGGTGTGGCCTGCACCACATTTTATCTTACAAGAGACAAAAGGAAAGGGAAGCAAGCAGAGAGTTGGGGACCTCATACCACCAAGAAATCAGTGCCAGGAGCAGAGCATGTTCTTTGGACCTGGGGTTCCTGTGCAGAGAAGCTCCTAATCTAGGGGAAGATTGATGACAAGGATCTTCCTTCAGAGCCTACAAAGATAGAAAGTCTTCCCCTGGATGTCCTGAATTTGGACTTGTAGCCTACTAGACTGTGAGAGAATACACTTCCCTTTGTTAAAGCCATCCACTTGTGGTATTTCTGTTATAGCAGCACTAGATAACTAAGACACATGGCAAATCTGAACAACTCTTTATTTACTCTTAATATGAAAACCTCCAGGACACTTCTCTGATAAGTTTCTTTTCCATTTAGAGAACTTTCTTTAGACATTATTTTAGTGTAGGTTTACTGGCTATAAATTCTCCTAGTTTCCTCTCATCTGAGAATTACTGATTTCCCCTACATTCTGTGGATAATTTCGTTATGTATAGTTGAGTCCCTTCACTGAACTTTTTATTTCTAAATAAAAATTTAAAAATAAAAATAAATTCAGCTTTGTTTTTCTAATGTACTTTTGTCTCAGTGCTGTTCTAGGTATGTGCTACAAATTTTGATATGTTGTGTTTTCATTTCCATTCAGTTCTCCCCCAGATTATTTGCTGACACTTTCTGTTTTTTTTTTTTTTAATTTACTTCAAACATGTTCATAGTTGCTCACTGAAGCATATTTTTGATGGCTGCTTTAAAATCATTGTCAGTTAATTCTAACATCTTTAATCTTCTTGTTTTTGGCATCTGTTGATTGTCTTCTCATTCAAGTTGAGATTTTCTGATTCTTGGTGTGATATATGTTATGAGACTGTGGATCTTGCTTAACTTTGTTTTAGGTGTTTTTTCCTGACCTTGCTCTGCCAGGCAAAGAGGTAGTGCTGCCTCATTACTGCTAAGTGGGTAGAAACCCATGTTCTCCGTTCAGCCTTAGTTGACACTGGAGGGGTTACTTCTCACTACTGTTGGGAGGGAAAGGGTGTTAGAGTTATGTCTCCCCACATGGTCTTCCCTGACACTGTGGTGGAGGTGGCCTGGATACTACCGGGTGTCGATGAATGTAACTAGGCATCCTCTGACACCACTGCATGGGGAGGGAATGGGCATGTCATTACTCCTGGTAGTGGTGGAAGTCAGGTTCCCCACAAGGTCTCCACTGATCTTCCATGGTGGCGGAGCTCATTACCAGCTGATAAGGATTAAAATCTAGGCTCTATACTTGGCCTCCTCTGACACCATGCCAGTGATGGTTTAGAGGCACCTTGTTACAGCTTTGCAAACATGGAAGTCTAGGTTTTCCAACCTAGCATTTTCTGGCATAGGCGGGCATGGAGCCACAGTTTTTTTCTGTGGAATCTGACTGAAGTATCATGAAATGCCCTGTGAATTAAAAAAAAAAAAAATTTTTTTTTTTTGATTGACCGTGCCAGAACTAAGTTATCTACAGGGAGTATCACAAATTCATTGTCATATGAAAAGTTGTAAAAGTGGCTTGGGGGTAGTGTCTGACCTCTAACTTTCACAAGGAGGAAGGGGAATCAAGATCAACGCCCCAAGGCTGATTCCTGTGAAGCAGAGGTCAGACATGTCTTCTCTCTCCACCATCTTTACCAATTCTGACACCAACCGTCCCTCCCACAGCACTCTTTACTGGGTTCTTTAATTCACTGCAATGACCACACATAACTTACAGACCATACACATAATTATGGGGTTTATTACAGAAGTAACAGCTACAATTCGGGCTTAGGAATTTTCAGGATACAGTTCTTCCATCAGGATAGCCTCTTCCCAGCCATGCTGGCAGGCACGCCTGTCCCTGGCCCTCAGCTTTCTCTGTTTGTGGGCCAGAAAGCCCAGTGCGCCATCTCCTGCTGCAGGGTCTGTGTTGCTGGGTCTCTCCTGCTGTTCTCTCCTTCCTTAGTGATGGTGGGCTCTTCTCTTTCCAGTCTCTGAGGTGGCTCATTTCAATCCCAGAGGGATGGTAAAACTGACCAATCCCCTTGGTGGCCCACAATTACCCTATCACACAATCCCACACAATCACCTGGGTGGGAGTTATAAGACCATAGCTAGAAAGACCACACAAAAAGCAATCCACTACACTGGAAAAGTCAATTAAAAAGCATAGAGTAAAAATATAAAAAATAAAAAAATGAGAACTAAAAGTAATACAGAAGTGTATCAGGCAAATAAGTAATAAAATGCTATACAATTTTTTTTCTGGATTTTATGATGTTTGAGGTTTTTTTTAAAAAATATTATTTGTTGTAATATTCTTATTCCAAAAAATTATCCTTTTGTGCCCATTTTTTTATTCATAATCTTGTGGTGTTTTTTGTTGTAAAAAGACTCCATTTTATAAGTTTTAAGGTCTGTGTATGTGATCATGATACTTTGAAATTCAACCCTATAACGGCAGGAAAGAGGTGGGGGAAGGATTACAAAAATTCTGAATTTCTCCTTAGCTCTCTGTATTTGGCCCCTGAAGGGCAATGTTGCATAAACTGGAAATGGCTTTTTTATAAAAGATCAGAATAACCTCATAAAATCCTTCCTTCCCCACAGCTTAAAGAGGTGCTGAGCATTTTATAGGTAGTGGCATATAAGGAATCTCACAAGCCAGAAAGCTTATCAAGGGAGCATGTTTTCCTAACAATCTCTATAACTTCCCCAGGAAGAAGTAATGTAAATCTCCATCATTCCTCCTCAGCTTCAGGGCAACCACTTCAAGATTCCCGGTCATCAGATTTTTATTTGCTTGTGAGGAATCTCTTAGAAAGGAGCTCCTTTCTCACTGTTCGGCCATGACCTTAGCGCTCATCTTGATGCTTGGGGTACTCCTGTCCACAGGTGAGTATCATTGCATTTTACCTTGTTGCCCACAAATGGAGCACAGCTCTGGTTTGACTCTGAATAGAGGCTCTTTGTCTTATCTGAATTCACTGACACAGCACTGATGTTGCAGGAGGAACTGGAGCCCAGGTCAGGTGACTCAGCCTGACAACCATGTCACTGTCTTTGAAGGATCCCCTCTGAAGCTGAGGTGAAACTACTCATCTTGTGTTTCACACTATCTCTTTTGGTAAGTCCAATACCCTAACCAAGACCTCCAGTTTCTCCTGAAGTACACGTCAGGAAACATGCTTGTTTCAAGCATCAAATTTTCGAAGCTGAATTTAGAAAGATCGAAAACTCCTTTCACCTGAGGAAGCCATCAACCCATTGGAGCGACTCGGCTAAGTACTTCTGTGCTCTGAGTGACACAATGCCTGAGGCTGCAGGGGGAGCCAAACACAAACTGCCTGAGGCATTTTAGCTTAAAATACTCAGGGTTTCAGCAAGTTCTGTGAAGGCAAACAGTTCAGAAGAGGCAGAACCTTGGAAAGTGTTTAGTTCCTTTGAATATCTTAGATTTATTTGCTCTATTGCAAAAAGAGGACTCCTTCTGTTATCTGAGGTACAACGTTTTTATGCTAGCGGTCAGGAATCAAGAACACAGGTGACTATAGGATTTGAATCGCTCCCATGTTATTTGAGACAATAATGAACTGAGATGCCTTGAGGCTGCTATGTCACCTGAGATAAACCAAACCAGAGATTTTCTTTTCATTATTAATCTCATATTCCAAGTCATCAGAAAACACAGAATGATTGGTTATTTGGAACTGTATTGTCCCCAAGAGCCAAAGTACGACCTTAAGTATACCCCACCTTAATTTAAAGACCATCTCAAAAATAAATTTTACGCGTTGAATACTAATGACCAAAGACTAGACGAGTTGTGGAATGACATCAAGGACATCACACAAAAAGAAAGCAAGAGGTCATTGAAAAGACAGGAAAAAGAAAAGACCAAAACGGGTGTCAGAGGAAACTCTGACGCTTGCTGTTGAACTTAGAATAGCTAAAGTGAAAGGAAGAAATGATGAAGTAAGAGAGCTGAACAAAAGATTTCAAAGGGTGGCTCAGGAAGACAAAGTAAAGTATTATAATGAAATGTGCAAAGAGCTGGAATTGGAAAACCAAAAAGGAAAAACACACTTGGTATTTCTCAAGCTGAAACAGCTGAAGAAAAAATTGAAGCCTTGAGTTGCAATATTGAAGGATTCTACAAGAAAATACTAAACTACACAGGAAGCATCAAAAGAAAATGGAAGGAATACTCAGAGTTACTGCACCGAAAAGACTTGGTTGATGTTCAGCCATTTCAGGAGGTAGCATATGATGAGGAACCGATGGTACTGAAGGATGAAGTCCAAGCTGCAGAATACTGAACGTACCATGGACTGCCAGAACGAACAAATCTGTCTTGGAAGAAGTACAGCCAGAATGCTCCTTAGAAGCAAGGATGGCGAGACTTAATTTGGACATGTTATGAGGAGGGACCAGTCCCTGAAGAAGGACGTTATCTTTGGTAAAGTACAGGCTCAGAGAAAAAGAGGAAGACCCTCAACAAGACAGATTGACACAGTGATTGCAACAATGAGCTCAGGCATAACAATGATTGTGATGATGGTGCAGGACCTGGCAGTTTCATTCTGTTGTGCATAGGGTTGCTATGGGTTACAATTGACTTGAGAGCACCTAACACACACACACACTGTCTCCAGATTATTTTACTGAGGGTACTGAGAGGCTTCTTGCCTTAAAAGACTTCAGCTAACTGACTAAAGTATTCAAGATTTGTAGAATTAATTAAAATTGGCATTTAAAGATGTGTACAGGGTAATCTTTGCAAGGACAATATAGCATCCAAGAAAAAGGATCTTCTTTATCCAGCCATCCCCAAAAACAGACGCTCTGAATTAGACACACAGTTAAGCTAAAGTTCTACGTGGAACCTTGGGGTTGGTGGTTCTCTAAGTGACCCTTCCTTTCTTTATCATACCCACCCAGGTTACCTGTCTTCTCTTTTTCTCCCTTTGAACTCAATGTCTCTAATGTCCACTCAGTGCTCAATAACAATTAGTGACTCCTTTACTCATCTTTATTTACTTTCCTACAGTATTCTTCACAATGCTATCAAACAGTCCATTTGATCTTCAGTGTCTGTGTATAACTTAATTTTTTACTTTAGTGAAAACACAGCAAACCAATCAACCAGTTGCCATCAAGTCAATTCTGACTCATGGCTACCCCATATGTGTCAGAGTAGAACAGTGCTCAATGGGTTATGAATGGCTAATTCTTTGGAAGTAGCTCTCCAGGCCTTTCTTCCGAGGCACCTCTGGGTGAATTAAAACCACCAACCTTTCAGTTAGCAGCTAGCACATTAATCATTTGTACCACCCAGGGACTCAGTCCTCATTTTCCATCTCTTTTATCTCAAAATTCATCTACAGAGAATTATCATTATTCATAGAGCTTGGGGCAAGATTACAAACTAAAATTATTTTCATGTAAGTTTTCAAAAGGGTTATTTTTCTTTTAGATCATTTAAAATGACCTATTAAAACTAAAAACCAAAATACAAACTAATTAATAATCAACAATTTCAATAAAGCATATTTAAATAAGGCCGAATTTTTATTTATTTTAAAACACAATTACACTGTAGATATTTTTTATAAGAGTAAAACTATTGAGGACTTCCGTCAAAATGGTGCTCTAGGCAGAAGCACTACGCCATCCCTCCACAGCAAAGATCTGAAAAACTAAGCCAAACAGAGAAAGCAGCAATCCTGAAACCCTAAAACATCTAATGAAAAGATAAAGAACTCAGCGAGCACCAAATGGCATGAGAAAACCAGCAGAGAACGGAGAGCGAGGAGAGGTTCATGCAGTGGTCCCCATCAGCTAAAGCAGCGTGGATCCACCATCTTGGACTCCTATCAGAGACCAGCAAACAGAGGGTATGAGAAAGCAGCTTCACCCAGCTTCCAGAGGAGACAAAACAACCGGTAATTTGCAATATACGCTTTCCCACCCCCCACACTTCTTCACCCCTACTCGGCAACCTCTGCTTCCTGCAGCCCAAGTCTCTTGGCCGGGAAGCACCGGCTGCTTGGATTCCACCTACCGTCACTAGCTGGCTCCCTGAGTGCCATTTGTTGGCTGCTGGTGTTGTTCTTTTCGGCTTCTTCTGATTTCTTCCTTACCTCTCACCACCTCCCCCTCCTTTTGCTCAAATACCTGGCTCTGTGGGCCATCTTTGTTTCTTCCTAAGGGGCTGCAGAGCTCTGTTTGAGTGTGCAACACTTTCCGGTATGGGCTGCAACGCTGGTGGGATCCCAGGCATTTTGTTTGCTTGCTTTAAATTGTTTGTTAGTTTTCTTTCTAGCCGGGCTGTGCTACACGGATTGGGACCTACCCCCTCAGCTTGCGAAGACGCGCAGAGGCATCTGTGAGGGTATTCCTTTTGTTTTTTCTATTTTTTGGGGGGGGGGTTTCCTTGTTCTTTTTTTTTAAATTTGTTTTGTTTACTTTTCCTTTTTTGTCTTCCTTCATTACTCAGTTTCTTGTCTCTCTATACCTTCCTTCTCTTCCTGTTCCCTGAATACCTGGCACTGAATACCTCTACACCTTCTAGACAGGCTGTACTTCAACACCTGGAAACAACTTCCCCAGACCTTGTAGCCACACTGGTGGGATCCCTGGAGCTTCGCTGTTCTTTTTTCTTTCTAATTTTTTATTCATTCATTCTTTTCTTTTCTTTTTTTTTATTCTTCTTCCCCTTTTTGTTTTTCTCCATTTCATAGTCTCTCATCTCTCCACTCCAGTGGCAAGCTCCCCAGCACACTTTTTTGTTTGTAAGTTTTTGGCCCCTGTTCCTTTCTCCTCTCTCCCGTATCCATCTTAGCTCCACAAATAACAATCTCCCCCCTCCATCCTGCCTAACTGCACCATGTGCTTAACATCACACCACCAAGCAGCACGGGCACGGCCTACCAGAACCTGCCCTGCACTGATTACTGACCTGCCCTGGTGGCTGTAGTAAGTGCCACAAACAACCCACCCCAGAAACTCCTCTTCAGCTAGATCTGCTCTGCTGTACCATATCTGAGCGACTGACCCTGCCAGTTGGAGAAGGGGACCAAAACTATCATGCCCACGGATGAGAAAACAACAAACAACACACAACCTGCCTGCTCAGACATAGCCAAATTAAAAAAAAAAAAAAAAAAGGATGAAGTAAATCTACACTCAATAAATGAGAAAAGTAACTACTGAATGCTCCGAAGAGAGCAGACAATATAAAAACATTTACAAAAATGGGACAGGATGGTTCAAGTAGGCATCCAAAATAAAACACCAGATGACTTTCCAGTGGAAGAAAAGGCACTAGAACTACCTGATAGGGAATTCAAATCTCTAAGACAAAGAATTATCCAAGAGTTGAAGCAAAAAACAGACACAAATGAGGAAAAAATAGACAAATTCATGGAAAATTCAGACAAATTCATGGAGAATACAGACAAAAAAATGGAAGAATTCAGAAAAATAATGCAGGAAAAAAATGCCAAAATAAATTCACAACTAGAAATTATACAGAAACAACAAATAAAAATCCAAAAGATAAACAAACAAGATTTCAGAAATGGACAGTGTCATAAAGGGGATGAGGAGCAGATGTGAAATGGTAGAAGACAGGATCAGTGGAATTGAAGATAAACACTTGGATAAAAACCTGTTTGAGGAAAACTCAGAAAAAAGAACAAAGAAAAATGAAGAGACCCTGAGAGTTATGTGGGATACAATCAAAAGCAAAAAATTTGAGTGATTGGAGTTCCAGAACAAGGGGAGAAAACAAAAACACAGAGAGGATCATTGAAGAACTGGTGACAGAAAGTTTCCCCAATATCATGAAAGATGAAAAGCTGGCAATCCAAGAAGCTCAGTGAACACCATGTAGGATAGACCACAAAAGAAAGTAACCGAGGCATATCATAATCACACTTGCCAAAACCAAAGACAAACAAAGAATCCTGAAAGCAGCTCATGAAAAACAAGAAGTCACAAACAGAGGAGAGACAATTAGACTAAGCTCAGATTATTCAGCAGAAACCGTGCAGGCAAGAAGGCAATGGGATGACATATATAAAAATCTTGAAAGAAAAAAATTGGCAGAAGAGAATAATATATCCTGCAAAACTCTTGTTCAAATGTGATGGTGAAATTTGGACATTTCCAGATAAACTGAAATTAAGGGAATATGTAAAAACCAAACCACCCTTACAAGAACTATTAAAGGTAGTCCTTTGATCTGAGAACAAACAACTTCAGTTCACAGGCTGAATCTAGGACCCAAGATTGTACCAGCCAGATACCAGTCTAGGAAATGAACTCTCAAGGTCTTTCCAAAACCAAAAGAAATACAACAGGAAATCAGAGTGGTTAATCTATAAATGACAACAATATCAGAACAATAAAAGAGGGAATAAATGGTGAAGGTATAGAACCTTCTAATGGAGAGGAATGCAAGGCGATACCAAGTAATAATAGACTGCTTCAAACTTAGAAAGAAAAGGGTAAATTTCACAGTAACCACAAACAAAGTTAACAAACATACTGATAAAAATAAAGAGGAAAAAATAAAGTCTCAGCAAAAACAAAACCTACAAAAATAAAAGAAATGAAAAAAAAAATCCACAGACAAAAGTAGTTCAGCACAGGAGAGTAAAAACAACAAAGAAAATGTCGGCACCATAAAAAAAAAAAAAAAAAAAAAAGCACTACAAAATGAAAAAATAAAAGCAATGAACTCATATCTATCCATAATTACACTGAATGTAAATGGACTTAATGCACCCATAAAGAGATGGAGAGTGATAGAATGGATAAAAAAAATGATCCATCAACATACTGTCTACAAGAGGCACACCTTAGAAAAAAAGATGTGAATTTATTAAAAGTCAAAGGTTGGAAAAAAATATATCAAACTAACAACTACCAAAAAAGAACAGAGGTAGGAATAATAATCTCAGACAAAATAGACTTTAAAACAAAGTCCACCATAAAAGACAAAGGACACTATATAATGAGTAAGGAGATGATCCATCATGAAGACATAACCATAATAAACATCTACGCACCCAATGACAGGGGTCCAAAATACATAAAACAGACTCTAACAACACTGAAAAGAGAAATTGACAGTTCCACAATAATAGTAGGAGACTTCAACACACCACTCTCAATAAAGGACAGAACAGCTAAGAAGAAACTCAGCAAAGATACAGAAGACCTAAAGGGCACAATCAGCCAACTGGACCTCATAGACATATACAGAACACTCCATCCAACTGCTGAAAAGTACACATTCTTTTTCAATGCACATGGAATGTTCTCCAGAATACACCACATCTTAGGCTGCAGAGCAATCCTCAACAAGATCCAAAATGCTGAGATAATTCAAAGTATCTTCTCTGACCACATTGCCATCATGGTAGAAATTAACAACAGAAAGAGCAAGGAATAAAAATCAATTACATGGAAACTGAATAATACCCTGCTTACACATCCCTGGGTAATAGAAGAAATCAGAGATGGAATTAAAAAATTCCTAGACTCAAATAAGAATGAAAACACATCATACCAAAACCTTTGGGACACAGCAAAGGCAGTCCTCAGAGGACAATTTATAGCAATAGATGCAGATATCAAAAAAGAAGAAAGGGACAAAATCAAAACATTAACTACAGAACTCAAACAAATAGAAAGAGAACAGCAAAAAAAGCCCACAACCACCGGAAGAAAGGAAATAGTAAAGATCAGAGCAGAAATAAATGAAATAGAGAACAGAAAAACAATAGAAAGAATCAACAAATCCAAAAGTTGGTTCTTTGAAAGAATCAACAAAATCGACAAACCAGTGGCCAGACTGACAAAAGAAAAACAGGAGAGGACACAAATAACCCAAATAAGAAATGAAACGGGGGACATTACAACAGACCCAACTGAAATAAGAAGGATCATAACAGAAAATTATGAAAAACTATACTCCAACAAATTTGAAAACCTTGAGGAAATGGATAAATTTCTAGAAACACACTACCTACCCAAACTACAGCAAAGTGATGTTGAAAATCTGAACAGACCCATAACAAGAGAGGAAATTGAAAAGGTAATATAAAAAAAAAACTTCCAACAAAAAAAGCCTTGGCCAAGATAACTTCACTGGGGAATTCTACAAAACATCCACAGAAGAGCTTGTATCAGTACTACTCAAGCTATTTCAGAGCATAGAAAAGGAAGCAACACTTCCAAATTCATTCTATGAAGCCAGAATAATGCTGATACCAAAACCAGGTAGATGCCACAAAAAAAGAAAATGACAGACCAATATCTCTCATGAATATAGATGCAAAAATTCTTAACAAAATTCTAGCCAATAGAATTCAGCATCATATCAAAAAAATAATACACCACGACCAAGTAGGATTCATACCAGGTATGCAAGGATGGTTCAACATTAGAAAATCAATCAACGTAATCCACCACATAAATAAAAGGAAAGAAAAGAATCATATGATCATCTCAATTGATGCAGAAAAGCATTCAACAAAGCAAAACACCCATTCCTGATAAAAACTCTCAATAAAATAGGTGTAGAAGGGAATTTTCTCAACGTAATAAAGGGCATCTATGCAAAACCAACAGCGAACATCATTCTAAATGGAGAGAGGCTGAAAACATTCCCCTTGAGAACAGGAACAAGACAAGGATGACCATTATCACCACTCCTATTGAACATTGTGCTGGAAGTTCTAGCTAGAGCAATAAAGCAAGAAAAAGAAATAAAGGGCATCCAGACTGGTAATGAAGAAGTCACACTGACCCTGTTTGCAGATGGTATGATACTATACATAGAAAACCCTAAAGACTCCATGAGAAATCTACTGGAACTAATAGAAAGATTCAGCAGGTAGCAGGATACAAGATAAACATACAAAAATAACTTGGATTCCTATACACCAATACAGAGAACGATGAAAAGGAAATCAGGAAAACAATACCATTTCTAATAGCCCATAAAAAAAATACTTAGGAATAAATCTAATCAGGGATGTAAAAGACCTATACACATAAAACTACAAAACACTACTGCAAGAAACCCAAAGGCATCTACATAAATGGAAAAACATACCATGCTCATGGCTAGGTAGACTCACATTGTGAAAATGAAGATTCTACCCAAAGCAATTTACAAATACAATGCAATTCCGAACCAGATACCAACAACATTCTTCAAAGAGATGGAAAAACTAATCATTAGCTTTACGTGGAAAGGGAAGAAGCCCCGAATAAGTAAAGCACTACTGAAGAAGAAGAATAAAGTAGGAGGACTCACACTACCTGACCTCAGAACCTAGTATACAGCTACAGTAGTCAAAACAGCCTGGTACGGATAAAACTACAGATACACTGACCAATGGAACAGAATTGAGAACCCAGATGTAAATCCATCCACCTACGGTCACCTGATCTTCGAGAAGGGCCCAAAGTACATCAAATGGTGAAAAGACAGTCTTTTTAACAAATGGTGCTGGCGAACCTGGATATCTATCTGCAAAAAAAATGAAACAGAACCCATACCTCAAGCCATATACAAACACTAATTCAAAATGGATCAAAGACCTAAATAAAATGCCAAAAACTATAAAGTTCATAGAAGAAAAAATAGGACCAAAGCTACAGGCCCTAATACATGGCATTAACTGGATACAGACCATAACAATCAACACACAAACCCCAGAAGATAAGCTAGATAACTGGGATCTTCTAAAAATTAAACATCTCTGCTCTTCAAAAGACTTCCCCAAAAGAATAAAAAGAGAACCTACAGATTGGGAAAAAATTTTTGTACATTATAGGTCAGACAAAAGTCTAATCTCCATAATCTACAGCAAAATCCAACACCTCTACAACAAAAAGACAAATAATCCTATTAAAAAATTGGCAAAGGAAATGAACAGATATTTCACCAAAGAAGACATTCAAGTGGCCAACAGACACATGAGGAAATGCTCGCGATCACTAACCATTAGACAAATGCAAATTAAAACCACAATGAGATACCAACTCACCCCGGCATTACTGGCATGAATCAAAAACACTGGAAATAACAAATGTTGGAGGGGCTGCAGGGAGATCAGAACTCTTATGCACTGCTGGTGGGAATGCAAAATGATACAACCTTTTGGAAAATGATATGGTGCTTCCTTAGAAAGCTAGAAATAGAAATACCATATGATCCAGGAATCCCACCACTAGGAATATATCCTAGAGAAATAAGAGTCATCACTCGAATAGACATATGCACACCTATGTCCATGGCAGTGTTGTTCACAATAGCAAAACGATGGAAACAACCTAGATGCCCTTCAACAGATGAATGGATAAACAAACTGTGGTATATACACACAGTGGAGTACTGGAGTACTATGCAACGAGAAAGAACAATGATGAATCTGTGAAGCATCTTATAACGTGGATGAAACTGGAGAACATTATGCTGTGTGAAATGAGTCAATCACAGAAGGACAAATATTGTATGAGACCTCTAGTGTAAAAACCCATGGAAAAGTTTACACACAAAAAGTAACAATCTCTGCTGGTTATCAGGGATGGGAGGGGTGGGGTGAAATACTAAATAGTCAATAGATAAGTGGTATCTTGTGTGATTGGTGAGACATTACACAATAAAGGGAAACCAGCACAACTTGTGTTAAGGAAAGGTCATGGAAGCTCTATAGACACATCCAAACTCCCTGAGGGACTGAATTGCTGGGCAGAGGGCTGTGGGGACCATGGTCTAGGGGAGCATCTAGCTCAACCGGCATAACACAGTTTATAAAGAGAATGTTCTATATTCTACCTTGGTGAGTAGCGTCTGGGGTCTTAAAAGTCTGTGAGCAGCCATCTAAGATACTCCACTGTTCTCACCCCTTCAGGAGCAAGGGAGAATGAAGAGAACAAGATACAAGGAAAAGATTAGTCCAAAGGACTAATGGACCACAGCTACCAAGGCCTGCACCAGACTGAGTCCAGTACAGCTAGATGGTGTCTGGCTACCACCACTGACTGCTCTGACTGAGATCATAACAGAGGGTTCTGGACAGAGCTGGAGAAAGATGTAGAACAAAATTCTAACACACACACACAAAAAGACCAGATTTACTGGCCTAAAGGAGACTGGAGAAACCGTGAGAGTATGGCCCCCAGACGGCCTTTTAGCTCAGTGGTGAAGTCACTCCCAAGGTTCACCGTTCAGCCGGGGATTGGACAGCCTCATAAAACAAAACGGGACTAACGAGGCACAGCAGTCCGGGGACAAGGGCTAGAAGGCAGAAGGGGATAGGAAAGCTGGTGATAGGGAACCCAAGGTTGAGAAAGGACAGTGTTGACGTGTAGTGAGGTCGTTAACCATTGTCATAGGGCAACGTGTACTAACTGTTTAATGAGAAACTATTTTGTTCTGTAAACCTTTGTCTAAAGTGAGACTAGCAGCACAATTGGAAGCGCGTAGTCGATGTCATTGAATGGTGCATGTAGAAATTTTTGAAATGGTGTATCTTTGGCTATGTATATTTTCACCAAAAAAAAAAAAAAAAAAAAAAAAAAGAGGTTGAGAAGGGAGAGGGTTGACATGTCGTGGGGTTGTTAACCAATGTCATAAAACAATATGTGTACTACTGTTTAATGAGAAACTATTTGTTCTGTAAACCTTCAGCTGAAGTACAATTAAAAAAAATAAAAAAAAATAGAATAAAACTATTCACAATTTTAGTTCCCACGTCCCTCTAGTTGCTAAAGAATCAATATCATTGTTTATTGCAGGTTCAGTCAAGAATAAATGTATACAACTTTAAGAGTAATGTTGCTTGATACTGCAAAGTGTTCCAGGTATCATGAGCAACTGCTGTGAACGCTGCTGATTCACGAATACCCTTCAGATCCACAGATGAGTACATAAAAGAAGTAAGAACATGGATTCTCAGCACTCCTGGAAATAGTATTCCATTATGCAGGATTCTATTACATCCATGCCATGTGATAGAAATGATTGTTCTGGTTCATTTTTTCATCTTTTCTATAAATATTTTTGTCCCTTTAATCTCCCCAAAGTCCAAATCAGTCTTTCTCCTATGTCAGCAACAGCACGACCACAATTTTTTCCAATATTCAAATATAGTTTCAAGACGAGGGTCAAGGTATGTGAAGAAGCATTTCCCTCAGACCTGAAAGGTGTTAGTCACAAAAACAGTTATTTAAGAATACAAATTATGCTTGAACCTGAGACAGAGACCCTCTTATATTCTTCAACGCATTTATGTGTGTGTGTGTAATTGGGTGGCCCTGTAAAATATAGGGCTCAGGGTAAGGACCCTTTTATCTGTGTCTAAGGATGTTTCTGTGTAGAAATTTGCTCATCTTCTTCTCTGTCCCTTGTATTAAAGATAAAGGGTCACTTTTCAAAGATCACTCATCCTTACCCTCCACTCTTGTCACTTGCATAGAAGGCATACATATCACCTCCTTCACTGAGCAGTCTTCTGTAATATGAGCTTAAAGTAATTGTTATTGTCTGGCTCTGGAAGTGTTTATGGCATACTTTTTTTAATGGCATCTTTGAGGATTTATTCCAGTTATGGAGACATGTGTCTCCCCCACTACATCACAAGCTCTTTTATTTATTTTTTATGTCCCAGCTCTAAGACACTCTTAAATATATTGACTAAACTGCCTTAGAAAGCATTGGAGGGCTCATTTTTTTTTAAGTTCATTGGGAAGAATAAAATAGATTGTTTATGCATCATTTAAAAAAAAAACATTGCCATCAAGTTGATTCCCACTCATATTTATTATCATAAAAAGGTACTCCAGGGAATTATGGTCCTATTTCTGGTACTCTCTCTCCTTGTGGACACTTCTGTGGCTTCAAGTCAATCCACAGGCACTAACCTAGAAGAGGACAGCTGGGCTGAGCTATGCATGCCTGCTGAGTAAGAAGTGTTCCTTTCTGAAGATTTTAGCCCATTAACCAAAAGCCAAACCCATTGCCATAGAACTGCCCCCTAGGGTTTCCAAGGAGCAGCTGGTGGATTCAAACTGCCAGCCTTTTGGCTAGCAGCCAAGCTCTTAACCATTACTCCATCAGGGCTCCTTTAGCCCATTAGGAGGCACTATAAGCTTTTCTTACACCGAAGGACTGCCCTGGGGGACCCAGTAGTGATAGCTGTTGAAAGATTTGAGAAATTCTCTGAGTGTGGAGACGGGGGCTAATAATATTAAAACGAGGGAAATTATTGGGTGTGAGGACAAACTGAATTGCTAGTAGCAAGTATAAAACCTGCTTTTTGCTGAATATTCCTGTCAATTAATGTACCTGCCTTTCTAAAACAAGATCAGACTGATTTACAGATTTATTCCCTGATCCAAGAACTAGAAGTTTATAGCTGTAATGCATATATCTATATTTATGTTGTTATCATTATCTTTTTCTATCTGTCAGAAAAAATAGCTGGGCCAAACAGGGTAATCATATGGAGACTACTGAAGTCTAAAGAATAGGTATTGGATTTTTATCTTTTTTTTTTTTTTTCACCTTTTTGTATATCAGGGAAAAATCTGAAGTATCATCTGCAGGTTCAAAATGATTTCTAAAGTATTGAATAATGTTTTTTTCTTTAATATTCCTTCTGCTCCTTTCCTGTAGCTAGAAAACAAAATTAAAATAAAAACGAGGAGAAAAATAAGAAAAAGGGGGAATATGGAAGTAGAAATGTAATGAGAAGGGAAAGTGGGAGGAAAAATGGAAAATGGGATACAGAGGAATTAGAAAAAAAGATTAACTGAACTGTATGTGACACCCTGAAAGACTTTACTGATAAAAATTAGAAAGCTATATCAAGGAGAAGAATATGTGAAAATGATATGTGAATTTATCACATTTTTTCCTCACAATGTACAGTCTTATTAAGAGTAATTTCTTATAACAATATTTTCCACAAGTCTTGGTTATTGAAAAAAAGCCCCAATTCATATATATGTGAATTCAAATATGTAATTCAAAGAGACATATACATCAATATTTCACATATTCCAATAATAAGAACTCATTAAATGTATAATACATAGAATTAATAATTTTATTACTTTGTATGACTAATATGAATTATCAAATAAATTAATTTATATTTCAGTAAAAATCCTTTATGCTTGTTTTTTGGGTTAGAAATGTGGATGTTCTTTCCATGATTCTCCCAAGTCTGTAGTTAGTGTAGCTGAAACATGTTTTCCTCCTGAGAGGGCCTCTCCCCTTCTCACACAACCTCTCATGCTCTTTATGACATCTAGGATTACCAGAAAATGTCCTTCAAGTAATAGAATAATGACCTTTCTTTCCCCCCCCCCTCACTCTACCACTCTCCACCCACTTGTCAGTTAGGTTGAGGCTGGAGGTGGGGCTTCCTGTTACTGTGCCCGGTGAGGGAACTCAGTATCTTCTGGGAATGAGCAGGGGTTTATAGGGTGGAGCTGATTGGTCGCAAGAGCAGGAACAGTTCTAGAGGCAAGTCATGACACCCACAAGCCCAGGGTTCAGCTAAATATATCTTAATGGTGAAAATGACCCGAGCAACAAGGCAAAACCTCATGAAGAGGCGATTGAGCACTCTGCTGGGATTTCTGTGTGCCCAGGTTTGCTGTAAGTTGGGGCTGTCCCAGGTGGGAATCTGAAAGCATTTTGCAGCTGCAGTATTAAGGGGAGGGAGGGAAAGGAGCTTACAAGTCTTCCAGACTTTCCATCTTCTTCATAATCTACAGGGATATTTTCAGGATTTTCTAGACATTACAGAGACTGTTTTTTTTTTGTTTCTGATCAGGTGTGAGAGGGGTGCAGGTGGAGCAGAGTCCTCTAGTCCTGAGACTCCAGGCAACTTTTCTACTTCTGTGAGCAACCTGCGGTGGTTTCATCAAGATCCTGGGGGACGCCTCACCACCCTGTTCTACATTCCTTCAGGCACAAAGCAGAATGGTAGATTAAATGCCACGACAGTCACTAAAGAACTCTACAGCTCATTATACATTTCCTCTTCTGAAACCACAGACTCAGCCATTTATTTCTGTGCTGTGAGTCATAGTGCTCCCCAGGCACCTGCAGCCTGTACACAAACCCTCAGCTCAGTCCCCTCCTTCCCCCAGCCGTGGGCATGTCAAAAGGCCACCACAGCAGCATTGCACAGCTTAATGTTTCTTACTCACATTGGTGGAGTTTTAAGCACAAGTACTTTTAGACCCTACAGTATTGGGACGTTTGGTCTTTATCCTCCCTTCTCAATCTACACTTCCTCCGCACTTCCCACTTGCAACTAGTAGAGTAGTTGACAAGAAGACAGAATAATAATAAATATTTAAGCTACATTATGCTGATCTCCCAAAGGGTAAAAGGTGAAAGAAAAAAAAGAAAAAAAGATCAGCCCAACAGAGATGTTAATAGACAAGTTCTAGCTTAGGTGGTTGTTTCAATTTCACCACAAAATGTCCCAAGAATCAAGGGAAAATACTTGCACCCCATATTAAAATTGCAGCAAGGAAAAGGAGAAAAATATTTACTGAATGTTCATATATTGATAAACAGCTGTGGAAACAAATTTTATAATGCACGTTCCATTCATCTAAGTCCTGTTTATGTTCTTCAGGCTTGTTTTACGGACTAGCATATGGTCTATCCTATCTTCTATTTCTTTGTTGATCTTTTGCCCTGTTCTTCTATCTATTCCTAAAGTGAGGTACTGAAGCCTTCAACTATTGTTGTTTCTCCATTCAAATCAGTCAGTTTTTGTTTTACGTATGCTGAGGTCTGTGGTAGGTGCATATACGTTTAGAATTGTTATAATTCCTGATGGACTGACCCTTTTATCATTATAAAATGTCCTCCTATATCTCTAGTAACATTTTTTGTTTTAAAGCCTATTTTGTCTAATGTTAGCATAGCCACTCCAGCTTTCTTATGGTTGTAGTTTGTATGGTATATCTTTTTCCATCGTTTACTTTTAAACTATTTGTATCTTTGAATCTACATTGTGTCTCCTGTAGACGTCGTATAGTTAGACCTTGTTATTTTAATCAGTCTAATAATCTCTGCCTTTTGATTGGATTATCTAATCCATTCACATTTAATATTACTACTGATATAGTTAGATTTATGTCAGCCATTTTATTTTTTGCTTTCTGTATGTTTCACATCTTTTTGGTACCTCTGCTCCTCCTTTACTTCTTTCTTTTGCATTGAATATTTCTAGTGTAATATTTTAATTCTTTTAATTATTTTATTATATTTTTTTATTTTCCTGGGGCTTTATTGCTTTAGGGCTTACGATATACATCTTAAATTATCAGAATCTATTCAGATTTGTATTAACTTAATTTCAGTGAGATATAGAAATATTACTTCTATTTAGTTCTGTTCCTTCTTTTCCTTTTCTTGCACTATTATTGTTATTCATATTACATCTGTATATGCTACCAACCCTAATGGGAGCTAGGGGAGAGGGAGTTAGGTGTTTTTGTCTGCACCTACGCAGAATAGAGCTTCCAGCATTCCAAGCTGGTGAGGGAGAGTGGGGGGCATGGTTCAAATGCCACATAATCTTTCTGTTCTTGCAGAGGTTTGGTAGATTTTTTTTTTAATAAATATTTTTCATTTGCTGTGTACCCTTAGGACAATTTCCAGAGAATTTATATGTTTTTTATAATTGTCACCAGTTATGATGTTTTACGGAGGGGAGTGTCCATGATCTTCTCATGCCATCATTTTGGAAGTCACAGAATCCCATTTATGTTGGCAACACATAGAAGAGGTCTAAACAAAAAACCAAACCCATTGCAGTTGAGTCAATTCTGATTCATAGTTATCGTACAGAATAGAGTAGAAATGCCCCATAATGTTTCTAAAGCTGTAATCTTTATGGAAGCAGACTGCCACGTCTTTCTCCTGCAGAGCAGCTGGTGAGTTCAAACTGATGACCTTTGGGTTAGCAGCCAAGTGCTTAACCACTGTACCACCAGGATGAGTTTCTTAGAAGAGGTCTAGACAGAAGAAAATCAAAAGTTCAGCTTTTCTTTGGGATTAACCTACTTCTTCCATTGAGAAAGAAAGCTGTCATGTTGTCCTTAGCCTAACACATAATTATAATTATTTAAACATATCATGTATTACCATCATACAACAACTATGAGAGTATTAGTGATGGACATAGGAACACCATGTCTTTTCTTAAATCAGTCACTAGTTGTGCTTAGAAGCATTACCAAAAATAAATGAAGACTAAGACTCATTTCTTGTAAGTTTTGACTCTGTAACAGAAAACATCTTTATGCTGATCTTTACAATATGGAACACTATAGATATATCATGACTATTGCAAATGTAATAATAATGATACATACTACTATTTTTTTAAGCAATGAAAATAGTGAACAAACTAAATTCACAAAACCAGACAGTTATTGACGAGTCAGTTCTGACTCAGAGTGACCCCATGTATTACAGTTTCTGTGCTCCATAGGGTGTTCAAAGCTGTGACCTTTTAGAAGCAGCTCATCAGGCCTTTCTTTCTAGGAGCGTCTGGGTGGGTTCAAATTTTCAACTCTTTGGTCAGTAGTCAAGTGCTTAACTGTTTGCCCTACTTAGGAACCATAGTAAACAAACTAGCTGTATTTAAATACTCACTGTCTTAGGTTCTGTTCCCCAGAGGTAGACCTTGAGACGAGAATATATGTACCCAAATAGGGAAGGGGGAAAAAATCAAGTATCAGCTTTCAGGTGATGTTCCTGACATTCTGTCAGCCAAATTTTGTGGGGAATTCTAAAGCATAAACCCTACTGCAGTTTGTCCATCTTCAGGCAAGGGGGCTGGGCTTTAGTACATCCACCAAAAACCAAAACCAAATCCACTGCCGTCAAGTTGATTCCGACTCATAGCCACCCTATAGGACAGAGTAGAACTGCCGCATAGAGTTTCCAAAGAGTTTCCAAGGCGTGACTGGTGAATTTGAACTGCCGACCTTCTGGTTAGCTGACAAATGCTTAACCATTGTACCACCAGAGCTCCAGTACATCCACAGAGGTCAGTTATTAGCTATGCTGTTAGCAGCAAAGCACAGAAAATCTGGGGGATGGGCATAGAGAACCAGTAAGAAGTTTCTGAGGGAATTTTAGTGGTGCACTGACAATGTCTAATACATCCACTGTAACTTTTACTGTTTGAATCAGTTCTTCTGCAGGTCAGACTGCTATGCTATTATTCAAATAAAACTCCTCAATGTACACATGTGTCTATGAATTTTCTTTGCATATTCTACTAACTTCTTAACTCACCTTTTTCTGGCCACTTCTGTATATCTCCTCCCCCAGCATCATCATTTTTCAAACTCAAACATTTCTGCTCTCTCATTGATAAAGGACATTTCTTACTCAAATCTCAAATTTCCTCTCCTGGCCCATTGCTGCCTCCCTGAGCTTTCCTTCAGACCTCCTGCTCTTTAATCTCAACTATCCCATCTATATATCCTTACAAAGAGTCTAAAGGGATACAACATTTTCTCACTAAAGACTCCTGAGGATAGTGACACCATCCATAGGCATTAGAAAACTAGACGTGTTAATCACAAATTATTTCTTCACATTGGCTGACTTCACAAATAATATATTCAGAACTCTGGGGGAATAACAAACCAGTTAAAATTCCTTAACCCAAGGAGTTATGTGTAATAGAATAGCCTATTTTTCCTTGGATCAATCAGGTCTGTGCCATTGCCATTGTTAACACTTCATGCTGACCTTATATTAATACTGCAGATGAGTAAAAACAATTTAAGCAAAAGTAGATAGATGAATAGATGATAGATAGATAAATAGAAACAACCTAGGTAACTAAAATGCACTCAGAAAATCATGTGAACTTGTTTTCTTAATCAGGTCTGGAAAATCTTGGGTCATGGTTACAAAGTGTCTTCTAGTCACTTTTTATTATATGTTTTGGTGAAACTGCTGTCTTGAAAAATGATTCAACAAGTAATTCAAAGACAAAAATCAGATAAACTCATGCTGGTCCATGTGTAAGTTAAAAATTATATCTCCACAGGCCAAATCTTTTCCACAAGGAAAATTAAAAACAGTGGATGAAGATCTGGACAGTCCTTGAAAGTCTCTCCCACAGCTTTGACTGAATGAGGACCAAAAGGTGGAGGTAAGAGACCTGGAAATAAAATTGTTCCCACAGACTTAGGAATAGATAGATTGTTCTGTAGCTATCTGAACCGGTTTAATACCTACTCAATTGATCAACAACAACTTGCCTCAGCGAACATGCGTATTTGCAAGCCAGCCAGTCAGTGTCAGCCCCTGGCTTCTGAAAGTCAGACAATCAGGAGAAGACTCACTCCATTGACCACAGCTCTGAGTACAAACCAATCACCAACAACTTCATGCTAGCAACCCTGCTTCTACAGATGATGTCAACTGATTTACACCTGTGAAAGTTTGCCATTCCATGAATTCCACAATTCCCAAAAGCTGAAAATAAGATCACCATCTGTTGTGCTCAGCGAGATTACATCTGAACTACATAGCTCTCTTTTGCTATTGTAGACAATAAATTCAGATTGGTCTTTTGATATCAGATAGTGAGTAGTGGTCTCATCCTTTGGCAGCTGTCAATGTATATTTTCTTGGGGGATATTTTGAACTTGAACAACTTTTCTTACTATTTATTACCTACAATCTCCACAATTCTAGCATCAACAATGTCTGTTCTAGTTTGAAATTCAACAGCAGCAGAAGTGTTGACATGCTGTCAGAACTTACGTAATAATCAACATTTATGAGCATGGAAAAATGCATTGCTTTTTGCAGTTCATCCCAGTCAGAATCATCATGTTTACTGCTCTGTACATCTGCTGGTTCCAAAGCCAGCTTTTGCAAAGCAGTTGTAGATTACTTTTAGGGTGGTTGTGTGTCACATTGCAATAATATTCTTTATTGAATCAAGAACACGCCATTTAAAAATATAACTGTACTAGAAATATTTTTTATTTCATTTAATATAACAAGTTCTTCCAGCATACAACTTTTAGGTGATTAACTATGCCTTCATATAATGACTAAATATATATTATGATACTAGAGGTCAAAAATAACATCCACATATTTTATCATACATCCCCAGTTACTTTCTCTCAGCGAGAAGATTCATTCAAGTATTTCAGTTTCCAATTTGACCTGTTCTGTGTCTCTTATTCTTTTTCTTTGACAAATTCTGCCTCCCTTGTCTAACTGTCTTTCTGTCCTGTTCTAGTTTTAAAGAAATGTTTATTACATGATAATGGTTAAATTTGAGGAATTGTGAAATTATTATGTTTTGTCTTAAAGCTATGCCTTTCACCCTATACATGTAGTGTTATAGAAAAACACATACCTAACAGAATATTCTCTTAATAAGATTGAAGTGATCAGCTTGGTGCAGAGGAGACAACTTTAATATTCATTAGATGAATAAATTTTTTTAGGTTTAGAACACCAAAGTTAACATCAAATTTCAAGGAAGGGCTATTCTGAAGTCTCTGAACAACCAAGATAAATGACACACCCCTTTTCAAAGGAAAACTAAGTATTTTGATGTAGATGATTGTGTTGAGTATTGGGTATCAGAATAATTAAATTTTTAACTTATAGAAATAATGAATTGAAGGAGAACTATTTTGAAATTACACTGATTTTAATTATAATGGAAATTTTAGAGTACTTCAAATAAAAATCTTAAGCACAATTCCAAGTATCTCATTTGTGTTAGTTTACTTGTTTAATGAAATATTAACACAGCACCCAGTGTAAGGAATGTACACTCTGTATTGGAATAGAAAACAACAAAATGTTATCCCCATGCTAGAAATCTGTAACTTTGCATTAGATGTTTCTCTCTTATCCCTTCCTAATTGTTCAGGGTTTAAATATCTGAAGATTTATTCAGCATCTAACTAATAATCTTTTTGGAGGAAGGGGCTGAGAGTGTTTCTTACCTTTGCTTTAAATCACCTTTATAAAAAAGAGGCAGCTGGCACACTTTGTTGCATCTTCCCCATCCTCTAGTCTCCCTTGGTGATAAATGATCCCCACGTGGCTTGGATAAAATGATGCCTCGGAGTGCAGATATCATTGCAAGTCTTGATCTCCACCTCATTGTAAACACTGACATTGTAACTGGTCAACTGACCAGTCGTTGTCCCCGTTGCCTTCTCTCTAATCCTGTCCCCAGACACTGCCTGTTTTCCTCCAGCTCTGCCCAACACTACAAGTCCAAGCTATTTGTAGGCATTAGTGTTTGCAATTTTATACAAAGGAGAGAGGCAAGACCACACTGAGAGGTGGCAAATTAGCAAACACCAGAGAGAAGTGAGGAAGCAAGTTATAAGGTATCTGAGGCAAATCTATTCTAGGCAGAGAGAGTAACAAATTGAAGTCCCTAAAGGAGAAGTGTGTTAGCATGTTGGAGGAACGGTAATGTGGCCAGCATAGATGGAGTGATTAAGGAAGAGAGGAGCAGGGGATACAATCAGAGGTGTAAAGGAGGCCAGATTGTGGGGAGGCTTTTAGAACATTGTAAAGACTTTGGCTTTTGTTGTAAGAGAAATATAGCTGCTGGAGGATTTTGAGTAGAGAAGTTATGTTTACTGAATTGTATTTGAAAAGTGTCACTTTGCATTTATTTTTATGAAACCAATTTATCAATTTTTTTCTTTTATGCTTCATGCTATCCCTGTTCTAAGAAAACTTTGCCAATCCCGATTTTGCAAAGATTTTCTTCTAAATGGTTTATAGTTTTAGATTTTACATTTAAGTCTATAATCCATTTGCAGTTAAGGTAATGGTCAATGATCATTTTTATCCATACAGATATCTAGCTGATACAGCACCAGTTCTTGGAAATACTTTTCCCCCGTTAAATTGCTTGTCATCTTTGTTGAAACTTAATTAAACATGTATTTGTGAGCTTATTTCTATAATCTCTATTTTGTTCCATTGATCTATATATCTTACTTTCACCAGTACCAAACTGTCTAGTTTATTGTTCTTTATAATAAGCCTTAAAATCCGGTAGGGTGAATCTTCCTTTTTTGTTCCTTTAAAAAAATGTTTTGGTTATTCTAGATCCTTTGCATTTCCATATAAATTTTAGAATCAATTTGTACATTTCTACCAAAAAGCCCTACTGAATTTTGAGTAGAATTGTATCGGTTTTATGGAGGAATTTGGGCAAAATGGCCATCTTAAAACTATTGAGTCTTCTAATTCATGAACATGGTATACCTTTCCATTGATTAACTTTTTAAAATTTCTATCCTTTCCATTTTGAACTTTTTAGTGCAGAGGCCTTGGATATCTTTAAAAAACCAAAAAGACAAACCACCAACTGTGTCAAAATATTGGAAATACATATATCGTTCAAATGAATTGTATATCTTATATATAAAGAACTCTTACAACTTAATGAAAGAAGACAAATGACTCATTAAAAATGGGCAAAATATTTGAGTAGATTTTTCACAAAGTAAGATAGATGACTAATAAGCACATGAAGAGATGCTCTATATCAGGAGTCAGCATGATATGCCCCATGAGCCAAATCCAGTCTGCCACATATTTTTGTAAATAAAATTTTATGCCGTGCTCATTTGTTTACATGTTATCAATAGTTTTTTTCATGTTACAATGCCAGAACTGAGCAGTTGCAATAGAGACCACTCAGCCTGCAAAGCTGAAAGTATTTAACATCTTGTCGTTTAGGGAAAAAGTTTGCCAATCTCTATGCTACATCATAAGTCATCAGAAAAATGAAAGTTTAATAGCACAATGAAATTCTGATACACACTCATCAGGTTGACTAAAATTAGGAAGACTAACCATACCAAATATTAGCAAAGATGCAGTTCTCTTTAGTATGAAGGGCTCTCCCTGATATAATGTTGATACTATGAGAGGAAGGAAATTCCATGTAGTAACTCAGCCTGAAAGGCCAATTTCTGCCTCTGTAGGGACCCCAGGGCCTTTCAGGTGCTACCATGCATAATCCAGGAGTCTTGTTCTCTCTTGATATGACTAACATCCCAACAAAGGCCTCCAGATCCTCCTGAGACACACTTAAGTAGAGAGCAGCAAAGGTTTCATGGCTGACCTCAACAAGGGCAAAATCTCCTTCCATCTGAAAAATCATTGGCTCAGGAGGAAGATTCAACCATTTATTTCAGTGTTCTACTTGACGTAAGGGTTACTGAACACAAACTTCTAGGAAGCTGTAGGAAATTGCTCAGTGTAACCTCCCTATATGGCCACAAAGGGTCAATGCTGCTTCAGAGAAGATTAAAATTTGTCTCATATATACATACTCGTCAAGTAGCCACAGATTATCCTTAAAGGAATGTAATTTATGAATTATTATCTCTCACTCTGCTTCAATTTATACTGATCAGTCATCTATGTATCTGTTTATTTACGTATCTATCTGTCTGTCTGTCTATTTATCTATCTATCTTCCTAAATAGCATCTGTGTTTATTCTACTCCAATAGAGCAGAAAAAAATGACTTTGGAGCTCAACTCTTCTTGGAGTGATACATACCATCCTTCAAAGTGAGGACCACACAAGCTTCACTAATATAAACTCATATTGTTTCCACTCATACACAGCCCGATCTCCAACC
Source organism: Dugong dugon (assembly GCA_030035585.1). Classification (NCBI taxonomy): domain Eukaryota; kingdom Metazoa; phylum Chordata; class Mammalia; order Sirenia; family Dugongidae; genus Dugong; species Dugong dugon. The sequence continues at coordinate 23,068,204 of CM057472.1, forward strand.
ACAATCTGTGCCTAGAATTCCCTTATCTCACTCTTCTAGCTGATAAATCTATCCATGATTTAAGGTCATCTTCAAGCATCTCCTCCATCAGAAAACTTCTGTGACTAGGTCCAGAAGTAGAGCTCATTACCCTTTCCTTTGTATATATAGATCTCTTTGGTACATGTTATCTGGCTGTACTTCTGTATTGGGACCAGGCTGACTGAAGATTGGAACTGTTTCATTCATGAGTGAGATCGAAGTACTGCCCACTTAGTAGGAACTCAATAAATATATAATGAAGATATGCATATATAAACAAATGAAAAAGAGAAGAAATAACAAAACCCAAAGCAAACAATAATAATAATAAAAAAATTCCTTCAGAAGATTGAAATAGAATGGGATTGATGAGTAGATTGAAGAATGTAATCTCTTGCTATTGTCTCTTGTTGGACTGTGGTGGTGTTTTTCTTTGCTTGGATTTGATATGGGATCAAATACAGATAGAATACAATTCTCTTTGTGCTTCAGGAAAAAAAAAATGTGCTCTTTAACTTCCTTTAGCTTGTGTTATTTGTGGCACAAAAACACATTGCTGTCAAGTCGATTCCAATTCATAGCGACCCTGTAGGACTGAGTAGAATTGCCTCATAGGGTTTCCAGGGAGCAACTGGTGGATTCGAACTGCTCACCTTTTGGTGAGCAGCCAGATCTTATCCACTGCACCACCAAGGCTCAATTTATGACACAGATCACCCCTACTTTTAAAGCTACTTCTGAACTTATCCTCAATTTTTGCCTCTATATCTTGCCTGTATTGACATTAAAAGCCAAGTTGATTCTTCATATTTCACCCATGAAGATAAAGTGTGAAGAAAATATTAAATGTTTGTTCAACCTCAGGGTGATAGTTAGCAAAAATGCTGCATTGCTGGATGGACATTGCCCTGTATCTTCTGAAGCTCTTGCAAAATTTCCATCCTCTCATCCATTTGTAAAGAAAAATGCCCCCAGCCCAGACTTTTTCATTATTTCCTAGTTTTTTCCTCTAGGTATATTCTTAGAAATACTTAATTTATATTTTAGAAGAAATTGAAAATGGCTTCATCATCTATTATTTCATAAGGCCATGTAAAATATGAACACATACAAAGATTGTGATAAAAATTTAAGTCACTTGAGGACAGAGAAACCACATATGTTCTCTATGTTCTGATCCATGACCTTAGCTTGTAATGGAATATTATGCCTATTGTGTATCCTGAATCAATTTTAATTAGAAAAAGAAATAAAAAAGAAACACCCAAAAACATGCTGATCAGGTGGCTTCATGTCAGTCCCTCTCACCATTGTAAGATAAGGCATTTTGGAGCACGTCATCCTTACTGACATGTCCAGCTCTCCCAGTCTAAAGTTCCAAACATTCTAGCAGATGTGAGGAAAAGGTAGAGGGTGGCTGGGGAAAAAAAATTCTGAACTGATCCTTATCCAGATTTAGGGACGGATTTCTGATTCTCAGTGAATGTGTTTTCAGCATTTCTAAGTTTGGACAAAATAGTGAATTGCTTCCTTTGAAGAAATATCTTTAGGCGACATTGTGAAAGGGTGGGGCCTGTTGAAAGAATTAAAGTGGGTGTGAATTTAAAGTTAGAGTGCCAGCTGCGGAGAAGAACAGACCATCTGGGTTGTCACAGAGCGCTGGTGCCAGGAGGAACGGACAAGTTCCTGGGAGCATCATTTTTAATTCTGTGGCTTCAGCTAGGCTGTGAGTTGTGGAGGAAAAACTCCTTGATATGTCATTAATTTGAGGGAATTAAAAAATTGAGGGATAGACAAACTCATGTAGGTAGAAACTTTAAAGAGGAAATATAAATTTGGAGACCTAATGACATTTTATTATTCTCCTAAGCAGGGGTGAGCGGCCAGCAGAAGGAGAAAAGTGACCGAGAGCAAGTGAAGCAGAGTCCTCAATCTCTGACAGTCCAGGAAGGAGGGACTTCAGTTTTGGACTGTGCTTATGATAACAGTCCATTTGACTACTTCGATGGTACCGACAGTACCCTGGTAAAGGCCTTGTGTTATTGATAGCCATATGTTCAGTTGAGAGTAAAAAGGAAGAAGGAAGATTCACAGTCTTCTTCAATAAAACTGCGAAACACTCCTCTGTGCACATCGTGGCTTCCCAGCCTGGAGACTCAGCTACCTACTTCTGCGCAGCAGGTACATGGTGCTCTGCAGGCACCCGCAGCCTGTACCCAAACCTGCAGCTGGGGTTCCAGCCAAACCCTGCTGTTGGGGCTTAGACTGGCAGATACGTAGGCTAGTTTACATTTATACATTGTTGTTGTTAGATGCCTTCTAGTCCTTTTTATCAACTTATAGCAACCCCGACAGAGTAAACTGCCCCGGAGGGTTTTCTTGGCTGCAATCTTTATGGAAGCAGATCTCCAGGTCTTTGGCCCTCGGAGCCACTGGGAGTGTTGGAACTGCCAACCTTTCAGTTAACAGCCGAGCGCTTAACCATTTACACCACCAAGGCGCCTTTAAAACAGTTAAAATGGTGAATGAAATTTATGCTATGTAAATTTTACCTCCATTAAAAAATCAGTCCCAGTGAAAAAACACAGTACATACAGGAAAACAATAAAAATTATGGCTTAAATTTAAAAAAGAAAAGGGGACAGAAGTTAATGGAATGATTTTTTATAACTTTGAAGGAAAAACATCTGTAAAACAAAACTCTATATGAGTAAAAATATACCTTACAAATGGACATGAAATAAAGATAATTTCAGACAATATACACAGGTAATTAGTTACCAGCAGACCTTCACTGCAAGATATTGTAAAGAAAAATTACCTTGTAGAAAGAAAATATTTCCAGAGAGAAACTGATTTTTACAAAGAAATAAAGAGCACTGGCAATGGTAAATATGTCAGTAAATATAAAAACTTTCTCTTTGCTTAATCTCTTTAAATAAAAGCTATCTCAAAGGAAAGGAGGGGTGGGGAGGGAGAGACACTAAATAGACAATAGATAAGTGGTAACTTTGGTGAAGGGTAAGAGGGTACGCAGTACTGGGGAAGCCAGCACAACTTGACCAAAGCAAGGTCATGTAAGCTCCACAGACACATCCAAACTCCCTGAGGGACCGAATTACTGGGCTGAGGGCTGGGGACCATGGTCTTGGGGAATATCTAGCTTAATTGGCATGACATAGTTTATAAAGGAAATGTTCTACATCTTACTTTGGTGAGTAGCTTCTAGGGTCTTAAAAGCTTGCGAACAGCCATCTAAAACACTCCCCTGGTCTCACCCCTTCTGAAGCAAGGGAGAATGAATAAAATTAAGATATAAGGGAAAGATTAGTCCAAAGGACTAATGGATGACAACTACCACAGCCTCCACCAGACTAAGTCCAGCACAACTAGATAGTGCCAGGCTACCACCACCGACTGCACTGACAGGGATCACAATAGAGGGTCTCAGACAGAGCTGGAGAAAAGTGTAGGACAAAATTCTAACTACCCCCCACAAAAAATCAGATTCACTGGTCTGACAGAGACTGGAGAAACCCCGACAGTATGGCCCCCAGATACATTTTTAACTCAACACTGAAGTCACTCCTGAGGTTCACCCTTCAGCCAAAGATTAGACAGGCCCATAAAACAAAACAAGACTAAATGGGCATACCAGCCCAGGGGCAAAGACCAGAAGGCAGGAGAAGACAGGAAAGCTGGCAATGGGAAACCCAAGGTGGAGAAGGGGAGAGTGTTAACATGTCGTGAGGTTGGCCACCAATGTCACAGAACTGTATGTGTATTAATTGTTCAATGAGAAACTTGTTTGCTTTGTAAACTTTCATCTAAAGTACAATAAAAAATAAATAAAAGCTGTCTCTATAAAGCAAAAACTAACAATTCATCATGAGATTTGCAATATATGTAGAAATAAAATATATGATAACAAAGGCACAAAAAACTGGGGGAGATTTTGGCAGTATACTGTTTTAAGATTCTTACAGTGTATGTGAGGTGGCATAATATTATTTGAAAGTAGACTGATAAATTAAAAATAAAATTTGTAAACTCTAGATTAACTATGAAAAATAAAAAAAGAGGTATAGCTAATAAGCCAATAGAGGAGAAAAAATGGACTACTAGAAAATACTGGACTAATCTAAAAAAGGCAAGAAAAGAGGCAAAATGAACAAAGAATAGATGGGATAAATAAGCAAAAGAAACCAAGCAGATAGATTTACCCTAATCACATAAATAAATACATTAAATGTAAAGAGATAAAAGCTCTTATTTAAACTTAGAGATTGTTATACTTGATAAAAAAGAAAATTTAAATATGTTCTATCTGTAACAGAAGCACATCAAATACAAAGCACAGCTAGGCTGAAAATTAAAAGACAGAATAAAATATAATGTGCAAACCTGAATCATAAAAAAGACACAATGACTCTATTAATATAGACCATATAGACTTCAAGTTAAAGAGTATTACCAGATATAAAGAGGACCTACAGCAGATTTATTTGCAATGACCACAAGTGAAAACAACCGAAATGATCTTCAGTGGGTGTTTAGTCATTTAGTGCTGCTAGAACAGAAATACCACAGGTGGATGACTTTAACAAAGAGAAATTTATTTCTTCACAATAAGGTAGGCTAAAATTCCAAATTCAGGGTGTCAGCTCCAGGGGAAGGCTTTCTCTCTCTCGGCCTTCTCATCCGTGTTCCCCCAGACTAGTAGCTTCTCTGTGCAGGGACCCCGGTCCAAAGGACGCGGTCTGCTCCCGGCACTGCTTTCTTGATAGTATGAGGTCCCCCTGTCTCACTGCTCACTTCTGTCTTTTATATCTCAGGAGACTGCCTCAGGACACAATCCAGTCTTGTAGATCCAGTCCTGCCTGACTAACACAACTGTCACCCATCCTCCCTCATTAATATCATAGAGGCAGGATTTACAACGTACAGGAAAATCACACTGTACCAGGAATCATGGACTAGCCAAACTGATACACACATTTTTGGGGGGACATAATTCAAACCATGACAGTGGGTAAATGAATAAACATATTGTGGTATTTCCATACAGTGAATGCAGTACAATTCAGCAATAAAAAGGAATGGCCTATGGATACATGCAACAACTGAGATAAATTTCATGGGCATTATTCTGAGTGGAAAGTCAATCTCAAAAGGTTATATAATGTATGATCCCATTTATTAACATCCTTAAGATGACAAAATTATAGGACTAGAGAAGAGATCATTGGTTGGCCTGGGTTATGGATGGTGAGGGTGTGCCCAAGGGAGTTTCTTCAGGGTGATGGAACAGTTCTGTGTGTTGATTGTAGTGGGGTTACACGAACCTAAAATGTGATAAAATTTCATAGAACTTTACAGCAACAGAAAAAAAAATGAATGCATATAAAAATGTTGAAATCAGAATAAGTTCTATAGTTTAATTAATAGTATTATATCAATTTCCTGGTTTTGATCACTGTACTATAGTTATGTAAGATGTTATCATTAGAGGTAACTGGTTGAAGTGCACAATGGAACGCTGTACTATATTTGCAATTTCTAGGTGAGTAGAATTATTTCAAAACGAAAGGTGAGGCTGTGAAGCAACCCGATTCTAAACATTGCAGGTTGTAACTTTAGCAGCTTCTCATTAATTTAATCATGTATCTACCATGACCTAACAATTCTACTTCTAGGCATTTACCCAAGAGAAATGAAAATATATGTCATCAACATACTTGTACAAGAATGTTTATAGCAGCATAAGTGATACAGCAATAGAGAAAAATGTCCACAGACAAGAGACTGAGTAAACAAACTGCGCTACGTATATACAATGAACTCTAATTAGCAATAAAATAGACTGAGCCATTGATACTCATAACATGAATAAACCTCAATAACATTACGCTTAGCCAAATATGTCAGACAAAAAGGGTGTAAACCATTTAATTCCATATATAAAAGTCTACCCTGGTGGCGTGGTGGTTAAGAGTTTGGCTGCTAACCAAAAGGCCAGCGGTTCAAATCCAGCAGGTACTCCTTGGAAACTCTATGGGGCAGTTCTACTCTGTCCTGTACGGTAGCTATGAGTTGGAATCAACTTGATGGTAACGGGTTTGGTTTGGTTTAAATAGGTAAACTAAGCAATGCTGAAAGAAAGCAGAACAGTGGTTGCTTCTGTGGGTTAGGAATTGTTTGGGATGGGGCACACGGGATCTTTCTGGAGTCACTGAAATGCTCTGTGTCTGGATAAAGGTGTAGCTTATATGGCTGTCTGCAATTTTCAAAACTCCTCTAACTCCATACCTAGGATCCATTTATTTCACTGTACAAATTATACTTAAATAAAAATAAAGATGATTTAGAAATTAAGCAAAATCTAAGAAATAAATGAGGAAATCCAATTCTTAATATTTTGAAGAACTAAAAAACAAAAATTTGGGGTAATATTGATAATGAAAAGAATAGAAAATATTTAATATGGTAGGCTGAATAACAACCCCCCAGAGATGTCCATTTCCTGAATCTGTGAACTTTCCATGGCAAGAGGGATTTGGCAGATGTGATTAAATTAAGTATCTTGTGATGGGGAGGTTATCCTAGATTATCTAGGTGGTCCCAACATAATCACCAAAAAACCAAAACCCATTGCCATTGAGTTGATTTCAACTCACAGAGACCAGAGTAGAACTGCCCCATAGAGTTTCCAAGGCTGTAATCTTTATAGTAGCAGACTGCCACATCTTTCTCCTGTGGAGGCACTGGGTTGGTTTGAACTGCTGACCTTTTGATTAGCAGACCAGTGCTTAGCCACTGTGCCACCAGGGCTCCCAACGTAATCCCAAGGGCCTTTATAAGAAGGTCTTGACTGACTTTATCAGTAGAGTCAGAGTGCGAGAAGGCTGTGTGACTATGGAAGCAGAGGGAGAAAAGGTGATATGATGTGGAAATGACGGCAGCTGCTAGAAGCTGGAAAAGGCAAGAAAGTGAATTCTCCCCACTAGTATCCAGAGGATCTCAGGCCTCCCAACACCTTGATTTTAGCCCGGTGAAACTGAGTTTGGACTTTTGACCTACAAACTTTAAGAGAGTAAATTGGTGTTTTAAGTTTGTGGTAGTTTGTTACAGCAACAATAGGAAACTAATGCAAATCATAATAGGAAAGGTTAGAAAGCAGACATATCTAGAGATACAGCAGAAATTAAAAGCTTATTAAGATAAAATTACAATTTGAAGCAATAAATTTAAAAACCCACAAGAAATAGAACCATTTCATAGAAAAATATGTATTACTATAAGTAACTCAAAGAAATTGTAAAACTAAACAAATTACATTAAAGTAATTTGATGATTTTAAATTAAAAAATCCTTATAAAATTAGTAATAGAATTGGAATTTTCAATCCCTGTGTGTTCCCAGCACAAAATTAAAAACAAGATACATACTAGAATGTAATTGTAAACCATATAACCAAGAAAAGATAACAAATTAAGGCTAGATTGGGAACTCTTACAAATCAATAATGGAAAAAAATAAAAACAGACAAGGATATAAGACAACTCAAAGAAGAGGAAACAGTGATGGCCAGTGAACACGTAAAACATCGATCTCCCTATTAATCAGAGGAAATTAAATGAAAAGATGTTACCATTTTGTTTCTAGATCAGCAAAGTCTATGAAGTCTGATAACATTAAGTGTTGGCAGAGATATAAGGAAATGGGAACTCATATTTTTCAGATGGAGAAAAACAACCATTTGGAGAACAGTTTGCATCAACTACTAAAGAAGAAAAAATACATACCTAAAAATCCAGCAATTCCGATTCCTGATATCTAAATTAAAGAAATTCAAACATGTAAACAAGGATACATTTATAAAGATGCTCACTGCAGCAATTTTAACAATAACAACTATAATCATTCAGTAGTGGAATGGAAAAATAGTGATTTACTCCTATAATAGGAATACAAGGTAGTGATTAAAAGCAAGGAAGTAAGTCTTTACCTATTTTTTAGATGAATCTTAAAAATAAAACGTTGAATGTAAAAAGCAAGTGGGAAAATGATACATACCATATGACACCATTTATGAGAAATGTCAAAATACAAATACATTCAGTATATTGTTTGTGATACGTCCCTATATGGTAAAAAAAAATTTCTTAATGCATAGAATCTTTCCATTATAGTGGTTACCACTCTGTAAAGAAGAAGGAACAAGGGTTACTCTTTTAACTGTGTCTCTGAAATATTTGAGAGAGAGAAGAGAAAGATGAGAGAGAGAGAAAGGGAAGATCTATCTATAGAAAGCAAAACAAAAATGAGTATCTGTTTATTCTCATTGTTTGCTATATAATTTTTTGTACTTTTCTACATAACCAAAAAAAACAAACAAACAAACAAAAAAACAAACCCATTGCTGTCAATTCTGTTCCAACTCATAGCAACTCTATAGGACCGAGTAGAACTGCCTTGTAGGGTTACCAAGGAGCAGCTGGTAGATTCAAACTGCTGACCTTTTGGTCTGCAGCCATAGCTTTTAACCACTGCACCACCAGGGCTCCACTTTTCCATGTAAGAATCATTCAATAAATTTTCAAAAATATATTTTTTTAGAAAATGGATAGCATCAACCACAGTGTTTACTATCTCAGCCAAGCCACAGAATGGAGATTGGAACCCCTATTATCTACAGCTTTGCCAGATGTGTTCCCAATAGGCCACATAACTGCTAATATAACTTCCATTGGAAAAATATTTTAATCTGTTTATGAATTAATGGAAGTTCAACCTAAAGTAAACTTGCCCCAACTTACATTTTCTCAATACACCATAAAAAATAAAAGGAGGGGAGAGTCAAACCAGCTGGCTTAGGGCTAGGAGATATGTCCACAAGATGTCAGTATATGAACTCCCATGGCCATCAAAGCCTGTTTTACTTCAATTTAAGTAGTTTGAAAAGTTGTGTAGAAAGTTGGGAATAGTATTTATGTCTGATTGGAGCAGCTTTCATTGGGCTGAAACATACAAGGATAAAATGGAATAGAATCCCCAGGTTGGAATGCCTGGTCAGCATCTGAGGACAGCCATATAAAGGGTATAAGAAGGAAGGAGAATAAAAAAGGTCTTGGAATCTCAGCGGTGATTCTGTGGCTTACATGGCATGTGTTTGGGGATTTCTATAAAGGAACTAGGGAGTCTGAGGGCAGTTTGGCAAATTACAGCTCAGTTATTCTCATTTGAGTTTCCTTATGGGGCAGTCATAACAATTTTTGGAGTTTGATAATTTGACATCAATTACCCCACACTAGATGAATTGTCATTTTAAAATGGGACAGACTCTTCAGTCCTGCAGTGTCTAGGGAGTAAAATATTTTTATTTTGGACATTTATATTATTAATAGTCTTGAATATATTTACTGGTAGGAAAGCATTTTGAGAGAGGTTTGTCTTCTTGACAGCTATCATAAGAATTGTAGAATTATACCAAAAAAATACATGTGCACTCATGGCAACAATTTAGAAGGTGCACAGGTTCTCTAGGATGCATAGTTGCATCCTCTTCCTAGAACTTCTGATAAAATTAGGCATAGAGTTACATTTTAAATGAATATGAGTTTACTGCTGCTACTATTTGCATTCCAAACACACAACTACAGAGATTAGAGAAGCCAGAAGCCCATTTCACTATCATTTGTATGAGCAGATGCTTTGCTGTCATAAAGTCACCAGTTCCCATGGCTTAGTGGGTAAGACTATCTGAAAGATTGGTGATTTGAGTCCATCCAAGGGATTCGGAAGAAAGATCTGGCAATCTACTTCTGGAAAATCAACCAGTGAAAACCCTGGGAAGTACAGTTCTGCTCTGAAACACATGGGGTTGCCATGAGTTAGAATTGACTCAACGGCAAGTGGTTTTTGGAAATCAAGAATTAGTGAACATTTTTCACCTTACAATCAGGTTAGAGACAAGAGAGCAATCAAAGCACAAGTGAATGTTTGCTCTCATAGCCATGATGCACAATAAATTTATTCCGATAGGCCCCTCACATCTTATTACAGATTAATTCACTGATCTTGGAAATTTCCTTCCAATGCTTCCTTCCATATCAATCTTTATGCTTGTCCCTTGCCAGATATAATTACTTGTTAATTAAATCACAAGAAAAGGCAAAATAATGTTTAGGATAGGCGAAATTTTGCAACCTGGTTGTCATAACACTTTCAAATCTGATTCATTTAATAAACCACATTTTGGAGGCTTTGTTCATGTCCTGTCAGGAACACAGAGTGGGACTATTTTCAGGAAAGGGAAGCCTTGTCTTTGTGCTGATTCTCTGGATGCTGTGGGTATTCATGGCCTCCATTTGCTTAGGTAGAAATAATCACAAACCAGGGAGTCAGCTGCCTGCCAGCACTCAGAGGCGGAATGGGGCAGAGGAGTAGATGTCTCAGATAGCTAGGAGCTCTCTTCCTTGCCCCACTCATTTGATATGTTATTTTGCATCTGCGTCAAACAACTGGCACTGTTTTTGAGACCTTGTCTAGATTTTCTTTTCTAGTTGTCTATTTCCCTTTTAGGTCCCCAGGTGGTACAAATGGTGCACTTGAGTATTAACTTAAAGGTCGATGGTTCAAAAGCATCTAGCGGCACCACAGTCTGCTTCCATTAAGATTACATCTAAGACAACTTTGTGGAGCAGTTTTACTCTGTAACACACAGAGCTGCCATAAGTCTGAATGGATTCAACAGCAAGGGGGTTGGTTTTATTTGTCCTTTGATCTCTTCATATTAATCAAGCCATTAAAATAGTGAAAGCAAATGGAAGATTGATAGCTGCATTCCACACAATCTAAGAATATACAAAATTTCACCCACCAACTTCTGTGGTGCTGACATGTGTACTAAGTGCTTGCAGCCTATAGACATCACATTCTGTAGGAATGGGTTCTAGGATAGTGTCATAGAGAAATCTGTCTGGTATGCTTGTTGTGACTTTATTTTACAAATAAAATCTTCAGCCACAGAATTTCACAAATGAGGCTGAACACTTTGTGTCAATGGGATAGAAAATGTGATACTAGGATAACTCTAGAACACATGATCTGATAAGTACAATTCTAATGTGAAGGCAACAGAAGTGAAAGTGTTGATCCTCTTCAGAATCTGATAAGTAAAACTCAATGTCATATTTTGAAAGAGTAATATTTTATTCTTATTACAAGGTTACAAAAACATTACTGAATAGGTTCTGCAAGTCAGAAAGACTGAGTTTGTATCATTTGATCTGAAGTAGCTTTATTTATTGTACAACCTGACTAAAGCCTTGGAACTCAGTAACAAAGGAGAAAGAGATGCAGTACCGCATTTTTACACAAATAATGCGTATCTTCTACATTTGTTCGCCAACTGTGCCCTTCCCCCTTTCAGAGGTATTTTCATAAGTGCACCAGCAGTATTTTCTTTACAGCAACATGTAAAAAAAGTTGACATGGTGGCCACGCTTATGAAAATACTTCCAGGAAGGAGGGCGCAGTTGGCAAACAAATGTAGAAGATGAGTGTTATTTGCATAAACATTAGGTAATTGTTTCAGACAGAATTGCTTTACTCTGAAAAAGCCATGGATATGTGAGTTCCCCCCTTTATTTTATTAGTTACTGGATGGAGAAGAGTAAATATATTGAAAATGAATGAATAGTAAGTAGATTACAAGAAGGGTCCATGGCTCATATCAGATTCTGTTTTGAATGAGTTCCCAAAATCATTCCACTGAATAATCCATGTAAACAATTGATTAAATCTTCAGTTCCCCTCAGCTCCAACCCTCAATATTACTTGTTTTTCTTCATGTCCCTTATCAGGTATTGCTAATTTAATTACCAAGGAAAGACAAGTAGGCAAAGTGAAGGTTTGGGATGAGCCAGATTTTCTCATCTGTGCATAGGCCATGTGGTCTGTACACATAAGAAATCTTACTTCCTGTTTGAGGGAGTAGCATCAGAACCCAAAAACTTCATATATATACCGTACAGTACTCAGAGATACTGAACTCTGAGCTTGAAGCAGAACAAAACACATTTGTGTACAGGAATACATGCCACATGCCACTCTCCAGCCTACTGTGGGTGTTCATGGCTTTCATCTACTCTGGTAAGGAAGGTTCCAAACATGGGTAAGAAGGTTAAGGATGAAAGGATTGCACACAGCATATGGTACTTTGTACGGATTTGAGGAGGAATGGGGAATTGTAGAAAAGCAAGTATACCAAAAAGTCAATTTGGTTTGTATTTGGGTGCTCAGATAGTCTAATTCTTATGATATTTTATTCACTACTCCAGAGGATCAATTCTGCCGTCTGATTTTTCCCACAGGATCCATTGTGGCCCAGAAAGTTACTCAAGTCAAGTCAGCTACATCCGCGCAAGAGGGGGCGGCCGTCAGTCTGGACTGTCTGTATGAAACAACTGAGACAGTATACGTTATTTTCTGGTACAAGCAACTTCCCAGTGGCAAGATCATTTTCCTTATTCGTCAGAGTTCTTCTGGCCAAAACGCAAACAAAGGTCGCTACTCTATAAAATTCCAAGAAGAACATAAATCTATCAGCCTCATCATTTCAACCTTACAGCTGGAAGATTCAGCAAAGTATTTCTGTGCTCTCTGGGAACTCACGGTGTTTGAAATGATAGTAAAAGTTGAACAAAAACCCCAGAGCCCAATAACGCAGCACTTCTTATACAGGATCTGAGCTGAAACACACACCTGCAGATCCCAGACAAGAAATGGTAGTGACTGTGGTTGCTTCATACGTGGTCTGGATCAGAGGATTTCATTTTAAGTAAAAGCTCCCTATAGCTCATTTGGAAACAGCTGTCTGGAGTAACATTCTTGAAATACATTCTCAATCTTGAACTTCTGACTTAAAATAGATCAGACAGAACATGTGTCAAGTCATCTAATCTTGAAAAAAAAAAACTTGTCCTATATTAATTTAATTAAAGTGGCAATTTCACTTAAAGACATTCACAGTACAAAACTGGGTCTTTTATATCTGGTGTAGCCATGATGATCTTTCTTAAGCCCTTTGTCCTTAGGGCTTTTGTCAGTCAGGTGCAACCAGAGAAGTAGAACCACCATTAGCGATATAGAATAAGAGATTAATTCTAAGGATTAGCCTTACGCAATTTCTGGAGTTGGTGGAGGAGTCTATGCAAAGCTGTTTTCTTTGCATCTGGTATTGAGCCTGAAGTTACTACAGGTCAGCTAGAACAACATTTGAGAAGGAAAGCTGGACGTGAACAACAGCATGGGCAAATTGTGACTTGTAAGGACAAATTGTAACCCATGAGGACAATTGGAGCCCAAAAGGACAAACTGAAACTTGTCTGTCTCTTACCTCCTTCAATCTCATAGTGGTTGGTGATGTTTAGGAGAAGCTGGTCACATATGCTGTCCTGCCACACAGTTGGCCAGGATAAAGAGAAGCTGAAGGAGGAGATCTAGTGGGAGCTCGTGAAGTTGTGAGTCACCAACAAGGTGAGCTAGCACAGATAAGTGACCACATACGTGAGGTGCCACAGTGCCCTGAGGCCTGCACCAACCTGCCTGGCATAAAAAATATGGCTACCACATCACACCTACCTTCCAAATCTTGCACAATTTTCTCTCGTGGTCAACCTTCATCCAGAACTATGTAGGGAAGCAAATTCTTGGAAATCTGTTTCCAGCTTACAGCTTAGGTAAGTGGACGCAGCACAAAGCTACCACAGTACATTTCTTGTCACCATGGAAATTCTTTTATCATATGCTTCTTTTTTTAACAACACTTAACTTCCAAATAAAGACAATAGCAAAATCAGGCTTCTCCCTAACATGGTGTAACTATTACTTATTCAGTCAAAAACGCGGTAACCCTGTCCCCCTAAGAGTTTACAAAATCTGTTTATCCATCTTTGGGTGATGTTCTTTTGTCTCGTAGTGGAGTCATACTCCCCCTTTGATCTCCTGTACCTTAACTGCTGAGATATAAGATTAACTTTTATTAGCATATTTTATGTTACCATAGCTAGGCAAATGGGAGATGGAGTAAAAAATGGTTAATATATACACATTTATGCAAATATCAAATGCAGATGAAATGTTCATAACCGTTAGGGCCATTGTTTCTGTAAATTGTCATGTGATTACAGTTGGTTTTTATAACCACCACTTCTATTACCCAGTCCCTAATCCCTTTGCTCTCAGAAAGCACCTCTGCTCACTGCTACACTTGATTTACTCTAAAATAAGCTCCTTGGTCAGGAGCAATGCTATGTGGATTATCATGAAGTTGAACAGGAACTCTGTAAGTCCACCAAATGTGGTTTCAGCAGAAGAATTTCAGGCATAGATGGAAAATCCATATTCAGATTGTATATTCAAGTGAGAAAAATTCTAGGCAACAGCCAGAGAATGATGATACATTGTGTTCTGGGAAACAACATTTAGAATGATGCCTGAGTTCTCATCAGAAATAATGGAAGTCAGGAGGTGGGGCCAAGATGACGGAATAGTCAGACACTTCCTGTGGTCCCTTTTACTACAAAGACACGAAAAATCAAGTGAATATACTACAATCTAGGAGCCCTGAACATCAAAGATAAAGTTGAGGAGTCAGACTGAGCAGCAGAGGGAGGAACGACAGTTCAGAAGCAGCAAAGAAGTGCCAGACCTGAGCTAGCCCACACCCTGCTGAGGCAAGCAGTAGTGCTTGGGACACATTTTACCATAGGGAAGAGTCTGGAAAACCCTCTGGAGCTAGGGAGAAGCAGCGCTGTGTATGTGAACGTTAAGTGCAAGCATCAAACCCACCATGCAGGATCAAAATAACTCTTCTCCCTCTGGGACTTTTGTAACAGAGAAGTGCCTCTCTTCCCTTCACCTGCCCTCTCCCTGCTCTGCTCTGGTACTGGTCAGGCAGTGTTCAGCAGTTGCCGTGCCCCAAAGGCCAGAAATGGGATCTGTAGTGCCCAGGCTAGTCTCCTGGCTTTGGGGAGGGAACAAACAAACAAATGAACACACAAACAAAAAGAAACCACCAGCTCCCCTGAGCTGGCTGCTCAAGTCTAACCACACCGAAACCACTTTCATGGCTTTAAAAAATTGCCAAGCCCCCTAAGCTGGAACTCAGGGCAGGCACCACCCCTTTGCCTAGTCACAGGCATAAGGGGTCCACAGACGTTGAATACCATTTACCTCTGCCTAGACCTGTGTGGGCCCATTCAACATTGTAGGCCCTCATTAGCATAGTACAACAGGGTGTATAACTGAAGCCTATTTTCAACTGCAACAGTTAAGGGGGAGTGGCAGATTTGTGACTTTTGACACTGCCCTACCCATTAAGCAGGGTCCTCACCCACCCACATCAGGGGCCTGACTGGTGGCTTCAATAATTTCACCTAGCCACCCATGATACAGGTCCGAGAATAAGTGGTGCATCCCAGTCCTTACAGCGAACAGCACTGGTTGCCCAAAGTCTGGCTGCAAAACTCACCCACCTTTGTGATCTAGGGGACAGGGACACCCCTTCTACCTAGGCAGCCATCAGCCCCCTACCTTGCTCACACATAAAGCCCTACTGCAGCCAGATTACTGTGCCTGCTCCAATCACCCCTATGTAGCCCTGACCATCTGGGACTGTAGGTGAGAGCCTGCACCACATATTTGGTAATTGATGACTGGGGCACCTGAGCTGAATCCACACAAGAAAAGTAAACAGATTCCTGGGCTCATATACCTAGTAGCAGCTCTAACCACCTGATGACAGGACGTGAGAGCTTCAAAGATGCCAATAACCAAAGTAGCTCACAAGCACACTCTATCTGGGCATATAAAAACAAAATAAAACAAAACAAAAAGCTAGGACACAGTAAGCAAGCATACAATAAATAAACATAATAACTTATTGATGGTTTGGAGACAACAATCAATATCAAATTACATAAAGAGGCAGACAATAATGGCTCCAGCAAGTGACCAAAGCAAAGAACCAGGAAACTTCCTAAGTAAGAGAAGGTCTTGGAATTACTGAAGGTAGAATTCAAATGATTAATATACAGAGCTCTTCAAGAGATCAGGAAGGAGATCATGCGAAAACTCAGACAAAGCCAAGGAACATACAGACAAAGCAATACAGGAATTTAGGAGAGCTATGCAAGAGCAAAATGACAAATGTAACAGGCTGCTAGAATCCATAGAGAGACAGCAAATAGAAATCCAAAAGATTAATAGTCAAATTTCAGAATTAGACAATTCAATGGAAAGTAATAGGAGCAGAATTGAGATGACAGAAGTCAGAATTAGTGAGACTGAAAATACAGCACTTGACAACAATTTATTAGAGGAAAATTAAGATAAAAGAATTTAGGAAAAAATGAAGAACCCTGAAGAATTATGTGGGACTTTATCAAGAGGAATAACCTATGAGTGATTGGAATACCATAACAGGGGAGGATAACAGAAAATATAGAGAGAATTGCTGAAGATTTACAGGCAGAAAACTTCCCTGATATCATGAAAGACAAGAGATATCTATCCAAGAAGCTCATCAAACCCCACACAGGGTAGATCCCAAAAGAAAGTCACCAAGACATATTACAATCAAATTTGCAGAAACCAAAGACAAAGAATTTTAAGAATGTCTAGGGATAAATGAAAAGCCACCTACAAAGAAGAATCCATAAGACTAAGCTCAGACTACTCAGCAGAAACCATGCAGGCAGGAAGACAATGGGATGTCAAATATAAAGCCTTTAAGGAAAAAAATTGCCAGCCAAGAATTATATATCCAGCAAAATTGTCTCTCAAATATGATAGCTAAATTAGGGCATTTCCAGATAAACAGAACTTTAGGAAATTTGTAAAAACCAAACCAAAATTATAAGCTTTAGAAATACTAAAGGGAGTCCTCAGGCTAGAGAACCAATAATATCGATAACAACCGAAGACTAGAACACTGATCAGAACAATCAGATATCATCCCAGATAGGGTAGTCAGAAAAATAAATCAAAGCTAAAACACCAAAAATAGGGAAACAGAGACTTCAGTATGTAAAAGAAGATACAATTAAAACAAAAAAGAGGGACTAAATAGTGTAGTCATAGAACTTTCATAGGAAGAGTAAGTTAAGGTGGTATTAAGAAATAAAAGATTGGTTTAAACTTAGAAAAATGAAGGTAAATTTTAAGGTAACCACAAAGGAAACGAACAAATCTAAACATCAAAAAAAAAAAAAAAAAAAAAGAAAAACATAAAGATTCAGCCAAAGGAAATTCAACAACAATAAAAAAGATGAAATGACAATACATAAAGAAAAATGACTCAGTACAGAAAATTAAGTGGAACAAGAAACTGTTAATACCACACACACACACACAAAAAAAATACACAAAAATGACAGCACTAAACTCATACCTATCAATAATTACTCTGACTGCAAATAGACTAAATGCACCAATAAAGAGACAGGAGTGGCAGAATGGATAAAAAACACAATCCGTCTACATGTTGCCTACAAGAGACACATTTTAGACTCAAAGACACAAACAAACTAAAACTCAAAGAATGGAAAAAAAATATATCAAGCTAACAACAATCAAAAAAGAGCTGAAGTGGAAATATTAATCTCTGAAAAACTAGTCTTTAAAGCAAAATCAACCACAAAGGATAAGGAAGGACACTATATAATGATTAAAGGGTCAATAAACCAAGAGGATATAACCATAATTAGTATATACGCACCCAATGACAGGGCTCCAAAATACATAAAACGAACTCTAACGACACTAAAAAGAAAAATAGACAGCTCCACAATAGTAGTAGGAGACTTCAACACACTATTTTCAGTGAAGGACAGAACATCCAGAAAGAAGCTCAGAAAAGACATGGAAGATCTAAATGTCACAATCAACCAACTTGACCTCAGAGACATACATAGAACACTCCACCCAACAGCAACCAAGTATACTTTCTTTTCCAACACACATGGAACTTTCTCCAGAATAGAGCACATATTAGGCCACAAAGCAAGACTTAACAGAATCCAAAACATCAAAATATTACAAAGCATCTTTCCTGACCATAAAGCCATAAAAGTAGAAATCAATAACAGAAAGAGTAAGGAAAAAAAAAAAATACAAATACATGGAAAGTGAACAACACTTGCCCAAAAACTACTGGGTTATAGAAGAAATCAAGAATGGAATAAAGAAATTCATAGAATCAAACGAGAATGAAAACACGTCTTATCAAAACCCTTGGGACACAGCAAAAACAGTGCTCAGAGATCAATTTATAGCAATAAATGCACACATCCAAAAGGAAGAAAGGGCCAAAATCAAACATTAATTCTACAACTTGAACAAACAGAGAGAGAGCAGCAAAAGAAGCCCTCGGACACCAGAAGAAAGGAAATAATAAAAATTAGAGCAGAAATAAATGAAACAGAATAGAAAAACAATTGAAAGAATCAACAACACCAAAAGCTGGTTCTTTGAAAAGATCAACCAAACTGATAAAACGTTGGCCAAACTGACAAAAGAAAAATAGAAGAGGAAGCAAATAACCCAAATAAGAATTGAGATGGGCTATATCACAACAGACTGAACTGAAATTAAAAGAATCATAACAGAATACTATGAAAAATTGTAGTATAACAAATTTGAAAACCTAGAGGAAATGGACAAATTTCTAGAAACTCACTACCTACTTAAACTAACACAAACCGAGGTAGAAAAACTAAATAAACCTATAAAAATACAAGAGATTGAAGATGTAATAATAAAAAAAAAATTCCAACAATAACAAAAAAGCCCTAGCTCTGAATGTTTCACTGGAGAATTCTACTAAACTTCCAGAGAAGAGTTATCACCACTACTACTAAAGGTATTTTGGAGCATAGAAACGGATGGAATACTCCCAAACTCATTCTATGCAGCCAGCATAACCCTAATACCAAAACCAGGTAAAGACACCACAAAAAAAGAAAATTACAGACCAATATCCCTCCTGAACATTGATGCAAAAATCCTCAATAAAATTCTAGCCAATAGAATTCGACACCATATCAAAAAAATAATTCATCATGACCAAGTGGGATTCATACCAGGTATGCAGGGATAGTTCAACATTAGAAAAACAATCACTGTAATCCATCCCATAAATAAAACAAAAGATAAGAACCACATGATTTATCAATGGATGCAGAAAAGGCATTTGACAAAGTCCAACACCCATTCATGATAAAAACTCTCAGCAAAACAGGAATAGAAGTGAAATTTCTCAACATAATAAAGCCAACAGCCAACATTATCCTAAATGGAGAGTCTGAAAGCACTCCCCTTGAGAACAAGAACCAGACAAGGAAGTCCTTTATCACCAGTCTTATTCAACATTGTGCTGGAGGTCCTAGCCAGAGAAATAAGGCAAGAGAAAGAAGTAAAGGGCATCCAAATGGGTAAGGAAGAAGTAAAAGTATCCCTATTTGTGGATGATATGATCTTATACGCAGACAATCCCAAAGAATCCACAAGAAAACTACTGGAACTAACAGAGGATTTCAGCAAAGTATCAGGCTACAAGATAAACATACAAAATCAGTTGGATTCCTCTATACCATCAAAGAGAACTTCGAAAAGGAAATTACCAAATTATTACCATTTACAATAGCCCCCAAGAAGATAAAATATTTAGGAGTAAACCCAACCAGAGACATAAAAGACCTATACAAGGAAACTACAAGACACTACTGCAAGAAACCAAAAGAGACCTACATAAATGGAAAAACATACCATGCTCATGGACAGGAAGACTCAACATTGTGAAAATGTCAATCCTACCCAAAGCAATCCATAGATAGAATGCAATCCCAATCCAAATTCCAAGAACAGTTTTTAGCGAGATGGAGAAACCAATCACCAAGTTCATATGGAAAGGGAAGAGGCCCCAAATAAGTAAAGCATTGCTGAAGAAGAAGAACAAAGGCTGAGGCCTCACACTACCTGATTTTAGAACCTATTATACCACCATTGTAGTCATAACAGCCTGGTACTGGTACAATCATAAAGCCATAAAAATAGAAATCAATAACAGAAAAAATAGAGACAATGCTAGGAGTCCTAATAAACAGCATAAACAGAATACAAACCATAACTAACAATACACAAACACTAGAAGAGAAACTAGGTAACTGGGAGCTCCTAAAAATCAAACACTTATGCTCACCACAATAGACTTGACCAAAATAATAAAAAGACAACCTGCAGACTGGGAAAAAATTTTTGGTCATGACACATCCCATAAGGGTCTAATCTCTGAAATCTAAAAGATACTGGCAACAACTCAACAGCAAAAAAGCAAATAACTCAATTAAAAAATGGGCAAAGGATTTGAACAGACACTTCACCAAAGAAGACATTCAGGCAACTAACAGATACATTAGGAAATGCTCACTATCGTTAGCCATTAGAGAAATGCAAATCAAAACTGCAATGAGATACCATCTCACCCCAGCAAGGCTAGCATTAATTCAAAAACCACAAGATAATAAATGTTGGAGAGGTTGTGGAAAGACTGGAACACTTATGCACTGCTGGTGGGAATGTAAAATGTAGCAACCACTTTGGAAATTGATTTGGCACGTCCTTAAAAAGCTAGAAATGGAAGTACCATATGATACAGCAATGCCACTCCTTGGAATACATCCTAGAGAAATAAGAGCAGTCACTCAAATAGATATATGCACATGCATGTTCATTGCAGCACTGTTCACAATAGCAAAAAATGGAAATGACCTAGGTGCCCATCAGCAGGTGAATGGATAAACAAATTACGGTATATTCACATAGCGGAATACTAAGCCATGATAAAGAACAATGATGAATCCTCGGAACACCTCACAACATGGATGAATCTGGAGGGCATTATGCTGAGTGAAATTAGTCAATGGCAAAAGGACAAATATTGTATGAGACCACTATTATAAGAACTCAAGAAAAGGTTGAAATACAGAAGAAAACATTCTTTGATGGTTACGAGGGTGGGGAGGGAGGAAGGGGGAAATCAATAACTAGTTAGTAGACAAGAATAATCTTAGGCGAAGGGAAGGACGACACACAATGCAGGGGAAGTCAGCCCAACTGGACTAAACTAAAAGCCTAGAAGTTTCCTGAACACAACCAAACACTATGAGGGACAGTGTAGCTGAGGCTGGGGTCTGGGGACCATGCTTTGGGGGACATCTAGGTCAATTGGCATAAAAAAGTTTATTAAGAAAGCGTCCTGCATCCCACTTTGCTGAGTGGTGTTTGGGTTCTTAAAAGCTTGTGAGCAACCATCTAAGATGCATCAATTGGTTCCAAACCACTTGGAGCAAAGGAGAATGAAGAACACCAAAGACACAAGGAAAGTATTAGCCCAAGAAGCAGAAAGGGCCACGTAAACCAGAGACTCCATCAGCCTGAGATCAGAAACTCTAGATGGTGTCCGGCTACCACCAATGAACGTCCTGACAGAGAGTCCCTGATGGAGCAGGAGAAAAGTGTGGAGGAGAACTCAAATTCACGTGAAAAGACCAGACTTAATGGTCTGACTGAGACTGGAGAAACCCCTGAAGCCATGGCCCCCGGATGCTCTGTTAACCCAGAACTAAAACCATTCCCTCTTCAGACAAAGATTAGATGGGAGTATAAAACATAAAATAGTTTAAGCAGATACACAAGACCAAATGGGCAGCTCCTGTCCCAAGGCAGGATGAGAAGGCAGGAAGGGACAGGAGCTGGTTGATTGGACACGGGAAACCCAGGGTGGAAAGGAGGAGTGTGCTATCACATTATAAGGATTACAACTAGTGTCACATTAGAGTATGTGTATAAATTTTTGTATTAATTAATTTCAGTTGTAAACTTTTACCTAAAGTACAATTAAAAATAAATAAATAAAGCACAAAAGAAAAAAAAAGAGAAATAGTGGAAGTCAAAAACATTTTTACAGTGCTTAAAATAAAATTTTCAGCTAGCCTCCTATAAACATGAAAATATGTGTAAAAATATATGCTGTTGTTGTTGTTAGGTGTGGTCGAGTCATTTCCAACTCATAGTGACCCTGTGTGCAGCAGAATGAAACACTGCCTCATCCTGCCATCCTCACAATAGTTGCTTTGTTTGAGCCCATTGTTGCAGCCACTGTGTCAACCCATCTCTTTGAGAGTCTTCTTCTTTTTTGCTGACTCTCTGCTCTACCAAGCATGATGTCCTTCTCCAGGGCCTGGTCCCTCTTGATAACATGTCCAAAGTATATGAGATGAAGTCTGGTAATACTCCCTTCTAAGGAGCATTCTGGCTGTACTTCTTCCAAGACAGATTTTTTTATTCAAACATCTCGCAGTCCATAGTATATTCAGTATTCTCCACCAACACCACAATTCAAAGGTATCAATTCCTCTTCTGTCTTCCTAATTCACTGCCCAGCTTTCGCATGCATATGAGGCAATTGAAAATACCATAGCTTTACTGATGAAGATCAAAAACTATAGCCTTCAGTATGGATTTCAATCAAGATAAAGAAAATAAAAATCCTCACAACTGGACCAATAAGCAACAGCGTGATAAACAGAGAAAAATACTGACAATGTCAAGGATTTCGTTTTACTTGGACCCACAATCAATGCCCATGGAAACAGCAGTCAAGACATCAAACGATGTATTGCATTGAGCAAATCTGCTGCAAAAGACCTCTAAAGTGTTAAGAATAGATATCTATATTTACATATATATTTAATTTATTTTTATGAAAAATCACTGTTAAGAAGGTGGAAAGTCAATGCACAGACTGGTAAACAATATTTGCAGTACCTATTTTTGAAAAAGGACTCAAATGCAGAATATATGGATTGCTAATATAAATCAATAAGAAAAGATTAAACAATCAATAAAAAATGGCAGTAAGCTGGAAGAGGTACTTCAGAAATAGGATAACCAATAGCCAGCAAGTATATTAAAAAATGCTTAATATCATTACTCATTCGAGAAGTGCAAAATAGAACCCCGTCTGAGTGTTCCATCTGTTTTCCTTTTGAACCCTGAATGTATTAGTGTAACCAGGAAATGACCCCAAGAGAAGAAAGAAAAAATAATGACAACGTTCAGGGAAAAGGATAGTTGCATAAGTTTCCTTCAATCATTGGACCATGTGGAGAAGAAAATGCAGTAATAGTACACCAACCTGAACACTGAAGGAAAGGCAAGTTTTACTAGTAAAAAAGAAAGGGTGATATTTGAGTTCTTACTATACGTAAGTCACTGTACTAAGCATTTCAGATTCACCATCTAACAGAAACATTACTAACCCTATGAAAAAAACAAAACCAATCCCATTGCCATCGAGTTGATTCTGACTCATAGTGACCCTATAGGACAGAGTAGAACTGCCTCACAGGGTTTCCAAGGAGCAGCTGGTGGATTCGAACTGCCCGATTCTCTCTAACTTTGAAAAGCTGCTCCAATTTTCGTCAGGCAGGTTGTAGCATCTTAGAAGTCTCCTACAGAGCAAGGCTTGGACTATGGAGAAGCTATTGGCCATAGAACAAGTGACTGGATGTTTCAGTAATAGTGACATTACTGGTGTCATCTGGAACGCAAGGGGAGCTATAGAAGGAAATGCCAACCCAAGGTGCAAATTGCCCTGGAGATCAACAGATGAGGAGATCAACAGCTAACCAGTTAACGGTGTTGAATTCTTTAGCAAGAGTTTTCTACACTAGTGCTCTGGGAAGTATAAAGGGCTAGAGGGAAAGATAAGGTATTAGTCAAGCATGTTTCCTTATTAGGACTGTTGCCTCTTACCTTTGCCCTCTCTGCTTATAATGCTATCCCCCAAAATAGTTGCATTGTTTACTTCTGAATTTCATTTAGGTCTTTACTCAGATGTTGCCACTTTGTGAGGCCTTTCATGGTCACCTTATCTAAAACTTTCTAGTTTCCTTCTTAGAGAATCAGTCTCTAGCATACATACTCCAAGTATCAAGAACTAAAGCAGTTCTTCGCTGAGGCACTGCCCCCTGGTGTCCAGTTAAAATAGTTTTCGATGTTTATACTGGCCTTCCTGTTGTACTCCAAGAGCCCTGGTGGTGCAGTGGTTAAGAGGTTGGCTGCTAACCAGAAGGTCAGGAGTTCAAATCCACCAGCTGCTCCTTGGAAACCTTATGGGGCAGTTCTACTCTGCCATAGGGTCGCTGTGAGTTGTAATCGACTTGATGGCGTTTTGCTTTATGTTTTTGTTCCTGCTGTCCTCTAGTGTTCATGGGTTAAATTGCGGCTATGCCTAGCGGTATTAGGAGCTACCACTTAGAAGCAAACTCAGTAGACTTCGTATTTCAGTATCATATGAAAGAGGATTCATGAGGACTGACTGGCTTTTGATATTCTTTTTTTCTGCCAGATATAAAGGTGATTAAATTCAAAATGACAAATATAATACACGGGATGATTTGAGCTGTAGAGTAATAGAATACCTCAGAAATAAAGCTTGGCATTGTTGCACAAGGTGATATATTTCTCTCTGCCCTTTATTGCAACGTAGAAGTAGCCCAAGTAGTGAGAGCAGGAGTCAGTAATAGGGGAAATAGACCATTGTGGGAATGCCTCTTGGAATATACCTTTTCCATGTTATATGCCTCCCAATCTCCCATTATAACATTGTGATGCACTCATTTCTCATTTACAGTAAGGAACAAGACAGACTATGAATGTTTATGATAATACCTGGAATCTGCTATGTAAATTGCAAACTACACCTCAGAAAAATATTCTGAGCTTATCTTGTGGATAGACTCCATGGCAAGTTCAGATTGTGTCTCACAATACCTCAAAATTTTATACAGCAAGTGCATCTGGTTGAGTACCTAAGATAGGGAAGTTATTGTACTAGGTGATTTGCATATTTGTTTTCATTTCATTCTTACTAAACCCCTCAAAGTCAGTAGCATCCTCCTTTATGGAGGCAGTGCAGCAAAGTGCTTGGGACTATAGACTTGGATTGGTTATCTACGTTTACTACTCATTAGTTGAATGATCTTGGGAAAATTACATAATTTTTTATGCTTCACTATTCTTATCCTACAATGTGGGTATTGATAATACTTACCACACAGGGTTATACTGAAAAGTAATGAGCTGATGAATGCCAATGCCAATGCCCACTGCCCAACAGAGAGTAGGCATATAATAAAGTTTAGTTACTAATTACTTCAGGAAAAGGAATTTGAAGATCAGAGAGGTTAAATACCTTGCATGGTGTCACAGAATAAGTGTCAGAGTGAAGCCTTCCTTCCCTAACCCACCTTGGGCTGATACCCTTCCTCATCCCAAGAGTAACTTTTCATCCCAGTACTGTATTGTATTGCCTTTATAGTGCTCATCATTCTCTTATTTTTTAAGTCCATTTATTTAATTTCCTCTCCTCCCATTGCACTCTAGGTTATTTTCTATCCTCTTCACTACCACATGGTCTACCTGGAACAAGGTCTAGTACCCAGGAGGTACATTCAACACGTATTTGTTGAATGAATGTACAAAAGATAAAAAATTTTTTTGAGTCCTTGCAATTTGAACACTAATATAAGAGATTAAGCTGGACTAATTTTTGTGTTATCTAGAATTATCAACATTTCAACCCAGCAAGTCGCTTAAGGTAAGATTTAAATTTTCGGATACTAAATAGTTGGATAACTGTATGTGATTTATCTGCTTTGCTTTCTTCAACTACACTTTAATTAATTAATAAGGAGTCTTTCTAAAACTTTTGTCTATAAATTCCTTGTTTTAGTAGTCAGGGGATATCTTGAGGCATTTTCTCTGGTAGTATAAGCATCTTGTCTTTTATGTTGCAAAAGCTTTTCAAAGGTCCATACTTGTGTGTATGCATATGTTTGTGTGTATATTTTTGTTTTAAATAATATTTTCTATATATAACCTATGTATATTTCAAATTTGCATAAGAGTGAATATGCAGGCTTACTATTTGCTCAACACAGAGGAAGTGAATTGACCTTGTTTCCCCTCAATATCAATGTGGGTACATTTAAAATCCTCACTTGATATCTTAAGCTGCAAAGAACGATGGTGAACGTTGATATTACCAATTCAGTTGTTCTACGGTGAAAGTGGGAAGGAAGGAAATAGGACCACGTGAACTTCTAGAAAGAGAGTATCGTTTCTGTTTATTTTTTCCACAAGGATGAGCTACATCTAGTGGTCAAGTGTCTTGACCTCTACTTCAGGTAAAGTGTGTAGCTACATCTTGCATGATTCTGCCAACTAGTAGTAGGAGTGCTCCCTGCTGTTGGAGATGTGCCCTTCTTGTTCTGGAAACTGCCCCTCCAGTACTTGGATCAATTTATCAACGTATCTGTGTTCTCATCAGAAACAAGCTCCTCAGCATGCGGGATTTCTGAGTGGTGTGGTCACGTCCTCACTCTCCTATCTCCGAGTCATCTGATTGCTGAGATCTGAAGGAAAAAGGAACTTGAGTTTTAGTGGCCTCTGTTGTCTAGCAGCCCATCCCTAAACCTTTTCCTAACACGTCTAAATTAGAAGACATTAGTAAGGCTTTTCAGGGTTTCCTTTACTGATTAACCACAACTGCATTTCCTCTTTTTGGAAGTAGAGCTAGAAGCTAGTTGCTGAGAGGACTTCCAATCCTTACATTTTTGAGAACATGATTTAAGTCTGAGTGTGTGGAAGGCGCAGTTCCCTAATTTGAGTACCTACCCTATGCTGTTTCATTTACTTTATTCATTTGTTCATTGGGAAGAAGTTTCCAAAATCAATTCAAACTACCAATTTCCCAGATGTAGAATTTGTATTCTGAAAAATCTTCATTAATTCTATCTGGTACATTTTCCCTGAACAGATCATATTTCTCCAACTATATTTTGAACTCACTGAGAGCAGAAAATGCTGCTTTTTACCATTTTTTAATCCCTCTGATCTCATAGGTAAATTCTAGGCACAAAATCACTGTCAAACATATATATATATATATATATATATATATATATATATATATATATATATATATATATATATGTTGAATCAAACTAACAGTATCCATAGGCAAGATAAAACATAATTCTTATACAATTTTAAACAACTTTATTGAGGTATAATTTATATTCCATAAAATTCACCCATTTTAAGCATACAGTTCAACAATTTTTTAATAAATTTGTTGAACTGTGAAACCTTACAATAATCCAGTTTTAAAACATTTTTATCACTTCAAAAAGATCTCTCATGCACAATTACAGTTAATCATTATTCCCATCCCAGACCAGGCAACTACTAATATACTTTCTGTTTATAGATGTTCATTTTTTGAACATTTCTTGTAAATGAAATCATTCAGTATGTCATCTTTTGTGTCTTTTACTTAGCATAATGTTTTTAGGTTCATCTATGTTGCAGTATGTACTACCACTTAATTTTTTTTATCGTTGAATAGTATTCTATTGTATGGGTATACATTTTGTGTATCTACTCACTAGCTGATGGACATTTGAATTGCTCCCGTTTGGGGGCCATTATAAAGAAAAGCCACAAATTACCTATCTACCTACCTACCCGTTGCCATCAAGTTGATTCCGACTCATAGCGATCCTATGGGAAAGAGTAGAACTGCCCTATATACTTTCCAAGGAGCAGCTGGTGGATTCAAACTGCTGACCTTTTGGCTAGCAGCAGTGCTCTTAACCACTGAGACACCAGTGCTCTAGCCACAAATTAGATACTTGTTTGAGAACAGATTTAGCATTAAAAACATTTATGAACATCACATATGAAGGTGGTATAGCAGTTTCCAAACAACATGACTTCAGAGCTGGATAGATATATGTTCTAATTCTGACTATGCCACTTACAGATAATCAACCTTAAGTAAACTACTTCATCTCTTTCAGCTTTATTTTTTTTTCACTGTAAATTGTGAATAGTAATAAGTCTACTGAATGACTATTGTATTAGAATAATGTACACAAAGCAAAATGTAGTTAAGTACATAGCACACAGTACATGAGCACATTTATAATTTGGGGGGATTTGGAAGTTTAAAAAAAATCTTGAAAGAAATTCATAAAGGAAATCCTCTCCTTGGTGCTTTCCCTATCACAGACTGCCATTCCACCCACAACTTCCTCTAAACTTGAATAATAGCAATCCACAATTAGGCAGCCCCACTTCTTAAAGGTTTTCAACTCTTTTTGTGTTCCAAACTCATGGGGAACTTTCAATGTTTGTGAAGTTGGCCTCAAGAAGGCAGTGTTTGATTCCTTGTTGCTAACCACAGGACACTGAACCTAGGGCAGAATTGGTTGGTTTGTATGTTTCTAGTACGTTTACAGGAGCTTGCTTCTGATTGGTTGTGCAACCAGACTCATAATCCTGTCTTCTGAAGCAGAATATTTCCACAGATCTAGGCTGCAGAACGTTCCTGGGCAGGATAAATGGAAAAGAATCCTTTGGTGGCCTCATTGCTGATCCTATGGCTTCATTTTGGGGGTAAGTTCAGGAGCTGCTGAAGACATTCTGACCAGCTTGGGGCTAGGAGAGGGGGTAAGGAAGAGGGATGCATCCAGGGTTTTATTTGGGAATGTGTGAAGAAAACACAAACTGTGTAGAGACACCAGTTTTCATATCTGACCTTGTCTTTCTGTGCAGGAGTGAGCAGCAAAGTCAATGTGGAACAGAGTCCTCAGTCGCTGCACATTCAGGAGGGAGAGAGCACCAATTTCACCTGCAGCTTCCCTTCCACCTCTTTTTATGCCTTACACTGGTAGAGCTGGGAACCAGCCAAAGGCCCTAAGGTCCTGTTTGTACTGCTTTCAAACGGGGATGAACAGAAAGAAAGACGTATAAGAGCCACTCTTAATACTACGGAGGGTTATAGCTACTTGTACATCAAAGGATCCCAGCCCGAAGACTCAGCCATATATCTTTGTGCCTTTGACACAGTGCTCTCCAAGCACCTGCAGCCTGTACGCAAACCTGTGGCTGGTGCTGCTCTGGTGCCCAGCTTTGATGAAGAGCCATGTGTGGGTTGTTATCAGTCTCCAAATGGGGCTTGAGGAAAGGCAAATTCAGTGAAATCACAGTGTTTTTAATAATGAGGAAAAATGTAAATATATATAAACATGCATTCTAGCAGTTGAAGCTCCCTGATCTAAGTGGGTTGTTATTAAATATCACTACCCCTGACTCCCACCAATATGTTAGCCATATCATTGAGTCAGATCCTTTGCCTCCACTTTGGGCATGATTCCAAATGATCTAGATAGTTACTCAGACCTATCTCAAATAGTCTGGGCAAATAAGGGTAGTATTTATCCTTAATTGTTGCTACTTCCCCAGAGCTAGTCCTTCCATCCCATTTCCTCACACTCATGCGTGGGGATTGATACATAGGAGCATGAGGACCTGTCTCTCCTCAGATACCTCATATAGAAATCTGCATGAAATCCATTGTTGCTTCATTTAATCCAGTGGGGGTTTGTTTTTGTTTTAGTTCTGCCTTCCGCCTACACAAAGGAGCCCTGGAGGTGCAGTGGTTAAGTGCTTAGCTGCTAACTGGAAGGTTGGTGGTTCAAACACACCAGCTGCTCCCTGGGAGAAAGATGGGGCAGTCTGCCTTCCTAAAGATTTACAATCTTGGAAACCCTATGGGGCAGTTCTACTCTGTCCTACAAGGTAGCTATGAGTTGAAATTGATTCGAAGGCAACAGGTTTTTTGAGTTTCCCCCTACATGAACACCTGTATTTCATTTCTTCTTGTATGTGGCTATTTGCATTTTTTAAAATCACTTGTGGGACCTGAAAGGGGCACTGGTGGGGGAGATTCACTACACAGTGTGGTCTGTCCTCCAGCTTTTCTCGTGATTCTGGAATTGAATGAGTAATTGAACTCTCTAGTATCTAAGTTTCTTTGTTTATAATTTCCAGGTATCTGAGGCAGATCAAGCATCTGGTCTCTGCTTCTTTTGCAGATTTCCAAACAATCCACCAGTCTGAGGTCCCTTTGATACTCTAACCAGTTGCCATTGAGTCGATTTAGACTCATGGTGACTCCATGTGTGTGAGAGTAGGACTGAACTCCGCAGGGTTTTGAATAGTGATTTTTCGGGGCTAATTTTTCAGAAGTAGATCACCAGGGCTTTCTTCCAAGGTGCCTCTGGGTAAACTCAAAGGGCCAACCTTTCAGTTAGCAGCTGAGTGTTTATCCGTTTGTGCCACTCTGAGACTCCATTACTACTGGTACTCTAAAAACATATTGCTGTTGAGTCGATTCCAACTCACAGTGATCCTATAGGACAGAGTAGAACTGCCTCATAGGGCTTCTAAGGAAACAGATTGTCACATCTTTCTCCCACGGCGCAGCTGGTAGGTTTGAACTGCTGACCTTTCGGTTAGCAGCCGGGCTGCTTAACAACTGTGCTGCCAGGGTTCCTTATTGGTACACTAACAAAAACCAAACCAAACCTGTTGCTGTCAAGTCAATTCCAATTCACATCGACCCTATAAGGCAGAGTAGAACTACCCCATAGGGTTTCCAAGGAGCAACTGGTGGATTAGAACTGCTGACTTTTTGTGAGTAGCCAGGCTCTTAACCACTGTGCCACCAGGGCTCCACTGGTACTGTAGAGGCCTCTAATTCTGGGGACTTTCTGGGCTTCTTCCACATAAATTAACTTGCTTCTGAGCCTCCTCATAAAATAGCTTAAATTTCAGCTTTCTTCAGATATCTATATTAATAACTACTTACCCAGCTCCTGTCCAGCTTCACAATTATTGTGCTATTTTTTTCTCTCTATTTACTCTTGTGGATTTATGTTTTGTAAAATCCCTTTACTGTCATTATAACATCTTTAGGAAAAAAAATCCTACATGTTATTAAAATAGCTTCAGAATATATACAAACCCCGTACTGGATCCATTTAAGAGACATATGCATGGAAAGCTTTTTTTTTTTTTCCATAAATTGGTCACAAGGTAATAATGACTCTATTTGACCATCAGACTTTCCATGTGTGTAATCCATTCCTGGAGCCAGTGGCACCTATTTTGGAAAATTTACTGTTACAAATACGGAGAAAACGTAAATCTGAAGTAGAGACTACAGAAATATCCGTATCTTCATGAAAGCAATGAGTAATCAAGGAAACAATGGGACAACATTTTCAGTCTCTCTGAGGTCTAAAATTTATCTGAAATTGAAATAGTTCATTAAATTTTGATCATTAATAGTGATACAGGCATGACCTCATCATAGTCCCTCTTTTTTTTTAGAGTTTAGGACTTGGAATGAGAAAAATAAGGGAAATATAAAATATAAAATCTCTTGCTCAAAAATGTTAGACAAGAAAAACATATCTCCCTGTTTATTGTAGAGCCTCAAGCTGAGCCATCTGCCACCTGCTTCTGTGCTGTGGGGGTAGCTATATGTCATACCTGGTGGCTCAGGGCCCCCCAAAACACAAAAGTGGCAGTTGGCAGGCTATCTTAAGGCTTAGGCCCAGAACTGCTACAGTGTTAACTTCTGCTGCATTCTGTTTGTTAAATCGAGTCAAGGATCCAGCCCAGACTCCATGTGGGAGGGAACTATACAAGCCCCTGAATATGAGGAAGCATCAATCACTGGGGGCAATCTCTGGACAGTGGCTACTACAAGAGGTAATAAACACATCCCTTATGACAGATAGCTCATAGCCACCCTACAGGACAGAGTAGAACCCTCAGGGTTTCCAAGGAGCAGCTGGTAGACTCAAACTGCCGACTTTTTGGTTAGCAGCCATAGCTCTTAACCACTGTACCACCAGGGTCAATGGCAATGGGTTTAATTTTTTTTTTTTGACAGATAGATACCAGAGATAGAATGATGCATGACACACATCCAGTTATTATCAAGCTGATAGCAATTTTATCTCTCAAATAACACTCACACCCATTTCCTTATTTCTCTACTCCTTGCTACTTCCCTATTTCAGGAATTCAGCATTATCACTGGAATGATTGTGATGACCATCTAATTGTTTTCCTGCCTGTTATAGATTGAATTGTATCCTCCAAAAAGATAATCCTAATCCCTGGCACCTGTGAACGTGACCTTGTTTAGAAATAGTCTTTCTTTGAAGATGTCATCTGTAAGGTTAACATGAGGTCATACTGGACTAAGGTGGAACCTAATCCCTTCTGAGTGACGTCTTATAAGAGAAAAGACACAGACATAGACAGGGGAAGAGAACACATGACAACGGAGGCAGAGGTGGCGGCAAGCCAAGGATGCCAAATATTGCTGGGAGCCACCAGAAGCTAGGAGAGAGGCATGAGACAGTTTCTCTCTCAGAATCCTCAGAGGGAATCAACATGGCTGATGCTCTGATTTTGACTTCTAGCCTCCAGAATTGTGAGAAAAAAATGAGTAGTTCTGTAAAGTCACCCACTTTGTGGTATTTTCTTCTGGCAGCCCGATGAAACTGAGACACTGCCTCTTAATCTCTCTCTATCAGTCTAACTTCTTCACTGCCACCACAGTTATTATAAAACATCTCTCTGATCAGATTACTCCCTGCTTATTTCTGGGTAATGAGGAACTATTGGAATTGTAAATTTCAAACTCTATATTAAAACATACAAGGCCATTTACAGTTTTGTTGCAAGTTACCTTCTAGTTTCATCTTCCACTCTTCCACCACATACTCTAGATGTATATTAGTCATTTCGAACTTCTGGCCATTTATACACATATTATTGCACACATATTGAGCTCTTTCCTGAATATGTGACTTTGCTGATGCTGTCCTCTTTGTCCAGAATATACTTTTCCATTGTAAAATGGAAACAAATCTACTCATCCTTCGGGGTCGGTTCAGGCACCATCACTTATTTCTTGTCTGAGTTCTCATAGGATTACATTTGTAACATGTTATCATATCTGATCCTCTTTTAGGACTCTCTTGACAAGAATATTTACTACTAAATTTATTTTATATTTACATTCAGTGCAAGTATTTCCTGCTGGGAATGCAGAGATTTCTTTTACTCCTTAGAGCAATGCATGTCTAGGACCCCCCCACCCCCTCCATCTCTTCCTTTAGCGATTTCCACTTCAAACCATAAGACCCACAGAGAGCTCATAACAGAGACCACACTGTCATTTGGGGAAGGACAAATTTCTCCTGTGGGAGACTCCCCTGTCTTAGTTTAGATGTCCCTGTGTAAACTGAGGCTGTGCTCCTGTGTGAAGATGGCAGTGTTTAAAGCATCCACAGGTGCTTCTTCTGTCTCCTTGTTCTTTTGCGGGGTGGCGGGGTGGGGGACATTAGTCTTCACTCTCA
Source organism: Dugong dugon (assembly GCA_030035585.1). NCBI lineage: Eukaryota > Metazoa > Chordata > Mammalia > Sirenia > Dugongidae > Dugong > Dugong dugon. The sequence goes on from CM057472.1 coordinate 23,101,647, forward strand.
TAGGATCAACAGTTTTGTCTTCATTTTGGGATCCAAATCCAACATCTCTTAGAAGAAAACAGCATCCCAATAGTGTGTATTAAAAAAAAAAAAAATTTTTTTTTTTTGCCCTTAACTCACAGTGTTTGTCATTTTCCAGTACATTCTAAAACTGCTTCTTGGTGTGTTTCCATGTTATTCCATTGTTCAGATTCAGATTCTTTTTTTTGACTCTAAACAAAGTCTTAAGATTTCTACTATTTACATTCACATGACTTCACTTTAAACACATTAGAGTTTTTGTAATGGGTTGAATGGTGGCCCCCAAAAGATATATCCACATCCTAATACCCAGAACCTGTGAATATGATCTTATATGGAAAAAGGGTCTTTGCAGATGTTATTAAATTAAGGATCTCAATATGAGATCATCCTGCATTATCTGGGTGGGCCCTAAATCCAATGATAAGCATCCTTAAAAAAGACACACAGAGGAGAAACACGCAGATGAGAAGGCCATTTGAATACAGAGGCAGAGACTGGAGTCGTGCAGCCACAAGCCAAAGAAATGCCTGTAGCCACTGGAAGCTGGAAGAGGCAAGACAAGATTCTCCCCTAGCATTCAGAGGCAGCATGGCCCTTCTGACACCTTGTTTCCAACTTCCAGCCTTCAGGACTGTAAGAGAATACATTTTTGTTGTATTAAGCCATAGAATTTGTGGTAATTTGTTACAGCTGCCTTAAGAAATTAATACCATCCCCTAAAGGTAACATTTCTAAAAAACTACCACCAACCCTCAATTGTTTACATTCATGGAAAGGCACCATGGCAAACCAACACCATTTAGATTGTTCTTTGGAATATTTTGACTTCAAACCCTCACACACTATAAGTGCAAACACACACATTCATTTGTCATTCAATAAATGTTTATTGAGTAACCATTATTTACCAGGTAAAGGAGCTCTGTTGGTGCAGTGGTTAAGCGCTTGGCTGCTAACTGAAAAGTCGGCGGTTTGGACACACCAGCTGCTCTGTGGGAGAAAGATGTGACAGTCTGCTTCCGTAAAGATTACATGAAGATGACAGCTTAGGAAACCTTATAGGGTAGTTCTACTCTGTTCTGTAGGGTTGCTATGAGTCGGAATTGACTCAACGGCAATGGGTTTGGTTTTAGAGTAGTTTCTGGGGACATGTTGGTGAACAGTAGCCATGTATCTACTGAGTGCCTACCACATGCCAAAGACAGTATTTGTGATACATCAACAAACAATAAAAAAGTTTCTTGTTTTCATAGACCTTATATTCTAGAGCAACTCTATCCAATAGGACCTTTGATATGGTGGAAATGTTCTATATCTGCACTATCCAATAGCCATGTGGCTACTGAGCAGTTGAAATGTGGTTATTATAACTGAGAAGCTGAATTTTAAAATTTTATTTAATTTTAATTAATTTAAATTTAAGTAGCCACATGTGGCTAATGGCTACCATATAGGACAGCACAGTTCTTAAAGACGACACAGTCAGTATCCTCAAGTTACATGACACCAACTCAGGCAATTAAACAGATAGTTATAATACAAGTAATAATTGCTGCAAAACATGGGATCAAAAATCTGTGGGAGCCCATAGGATGCCATTCTATCCAAATACCAAGTGTTTTGTTTTAAGGAAGCCTTCCTAGAAGAATTGATATCAGATGGATAGGATTTTTTTTTCTAATTATATTCTTTTTTTCTTTTAATTCCTGACATTTGGAAAAGTAACATCGTGGGAAGGTAGATAAGTGCTCTGAACTGGATAATTTACAACAAGGGTAATCTGGATGGCAACAGACAAATACATATTTTTTCACCTTCAATTTTGAGGTAATGGGCTGTCTAACAACAAATTACGAGTCATGTCCACGTTTATTAAAATGTGCGTGACCTAGTATGTTCCATTACCACATGCTTACACACACACTACACAGCACAACATGATTCCTGATGATACTGGAATGACAAAATGGAACTTTCTACTTCCTTCTTTTTCATGTGCTAGTTTTAAATCACAGAATCTGTTTTTAGAAGGCAAATTATTCCTCCCTGAACAATATCAGTATTAGTAAACTCTTTCCTTCCAAGCCTTGACTACCTGAATTAGAAAGCAACTTTAAAAGAATTGGTTGTCAAATCAGCAATTTTTGGGTCAAGTCACAATTTTTGGGGCAGGATCTGCAAACACAGACTCCCCTTTGTAGGTGGTGGTGGGTAAAATAGTGATCAGTCTAATTGGCTGTCTCAAATTGTAGCCACCCCTTCCTTTTTTTTTACAAAACTCAGTGGTAGAGCAGAGCTATTTCTTTGGGCCGGGCAGTAGCCTGTACAAGGGAAGTCCATTAAGGAGCAGTCAGATTCAGCAACCCTTTCTGAAGAGGAAAGAGGGGGAGACGTACCAGTACCAGTGTTGATCTTCCAGGTGCAATTGTCATGTGAGTTTGGGACTTTCCTGATTGCTTCCAGATAATCCAACATGGTAGAAAATTATCTGAAGGCAGGGAATGAGAGTTTCTGCTTAAGAATCAAGAATTAACAACAACAAAAAAAGTTGACAGGAGAATGATGGGGGAGGGAGACATAAGAAGGAAGAGAAAAAGAGACAAGAAGACTGAGACCACTGTAGCTCAGAGAATAAAGATCTAATCAGACTTTCTTCGATGTTCCCAATTGTCTTCCTGAACAGAGGGGAATGAACAACAGGTGAAGCAAATTCCTCAGTTCCTGCTTATACAGGAAGGAGAGAACTTCACCACTTTCTGCAATTCCACAAGCACTTTTAACAACATACAATGGTATAAGCAGAGGCCTGGGGGATGTCCCGTCCTCTTGATAATGTTAGTTAAGGCTGGAGAAGTGAAGGAGCAGAAAAGACTGACAGCTCAGTTTGGAAAGACAAGAAAGGACAGCTCCTTGCACATCACAGCCGCCCAAGCTGCACATCTACTTCTGCACGATCGCACAGGGCTCTCGAAGCACCTGCTGCCATTCCCCAAACCTTGCTGTGTGGGGCTCCCAGAGCAGCTTGTTCTTACCTCTCCTCAGAGCTGGAGTTAGAGAAAGCTGAAGTCACATGTCTACCAGGGGCTAGTGCAACCATCCCCATGGGCATGTAAGAGACAGAAGAGTTTAATGTTTTATTCCTAAAACTCAACTATTTATTTATTTTTCTGCACAGATGTCTCAGGGAATCCCATTTATCCAGGAAGAATCAGTGGATATCAACAAATAGTTTTTTGTATAAAAAATTTTTGTACAGATGTTTATCTAAAGGATCTGAGTGTATCTTTCAATGGTTTCTAAGTAGTGTTTTTTTTTTTTAAGATTTTAGCTCAACTACGTTGTGGGAAATTTGAAAATTAAACATTTTTATTGCACACTAAAAATTCAGAATTTTACCACCATCTCTATGAAGAGCCACCTCTTCAACACTCATCTGCTTCAATGCAGTGTAGCCCCATGTCACATGAATATTATGAGTGAAGTGACTACCTTTCCAGAGAACCAAGTGAATAGAGCACTTTTCTAAATCAGGAACTCAGAAGAAACTGGAAGATGATCCACGAAGGGGGTTTTATGTATGGTCTCTTTCCTACTCTGTCAACTGCAATTATGTTCCCCCAAGCTTGGATGAAGGTGATGATACAAATGTTGGTGGCCACGTCAATTGTCCAACCACTGGAAAGAGATATTTAGCCTTGTATTTCCAGATTCCAAAGGGTGTTCATTGATTTGACCAATTATTTTATACCTTGGAACTTATAAAAGTGTTATCCTTAGAATGAAACTGTATTTGTAGGGGTTAAAACTTAAAACAAGTGAAATATTTACTCTATGGATGAATGGCCAAGTAAAGTTTTTGTTATTTTTTCATGAAATATTTTGTAGTCATAGAAATTATTGTGATGAAAATTTTATAACAATATAGGAATTAATTTAACATATAAAATGAATAAAGCCAAATACAGAATAGTATTATGCCATTTGCAAAATTAATAAAATAACCTATGTATGTGAAAAATAGCGATAGGGACACACACACACACACACACACACACACACACACACACACACACACACACACTTAAGTTAATTTCTAAGAGTAGCATAATTATTTGGTAATTTTTTTCATCCATTGTAAAATTTCCAGGATTACTCAGAGTTCTTCCATAAATAGGTAATTTAAAATAAAATGAAAAAAATTCTCCTCTTCTCTTCCGCCACAGTCTTGGCCCATCTGCTCATCAGCCCTCTCTAACCAGCTCCTCCTTTCCTTTTTCTTGGGGCTTTCATCTTGCTTTCTCTCCTTTCTCTTCATCTATTTCCTTATATTTTTCTTCTGCTAATGACTGCAAGGTAAAGTAGCAAAATCGCAAACATTAGAAAGTCAAAGTGAGTGGTAAGAACACAGAAGTAATCAAAAAATGTTTTGTAGCTGGGTAAACGATTTCATCTGTCAACACAGCTGCCAGAGATTATTTACTTCTAAATAAAAAGTCCTACCAGTAATAATTAGGATTATTAAATTCTCTAACAAATTTAAGCAGAGTTGTCTGGTATTTCTTGGCTCCGTTCACTGATTGCTCCTCTCTCTTTCTAAGTTTATCTTTTAGTAAGCACATGTGAGTGACTCTCACTCTTTGAGTCACCTACATTTTCTTCCTAAGAGACACCATGTGCAGACACAAGGGATTGACTGACAAATTCAATTTGACTCTAGTGTTGAAGGAAGTTTATTGACTTCTTTCTCCGAAACACCTCATCCTTCATAGGAGATGATTATTGGAAAATACTCCCTAAAACTACAACTAGTTCAACCTCTGTTTAAAAATATATCAATAGAATTGTTTAAAAGACCTAATCCAGAAGACATTTATCAGGATTTTTCCTTTCTTTATTACATTCATTGTGCACCTCCTTGCTGTATTAAGAGTGATCCTGTCTTTGCTCTTTACTATCACTGGGTCCATTAATCCATGTCTCTGCCTTTCTCCCTCCCTCACAGGAAGTATACTTAAAAATTAGCAGTAATGTTGCTTTATGAAGTGGATAGATATGTGATAGTGTACCACCTAGTCCAGAGGAAAACTGTTTAATATTTAACTATTAATTATGATGCTTACTTTGGATATTTTCATAGGTACTCTATCAGATAGAGGAATTTCTCTTCTCTTTCTAGAATGTTGAGAGTACTCATCATGTGAGGATGCTGGCTTTTCATTAAATCCTCTTGCTTTCATGAAAACAGCTTGAGTCAATTATTTTGGTTTTTCATCAAGCAAAATGGGCAAATTTTATCTCAGATGGTCCTAGAGATAATATAATCTTCTAAGATACAAAATCATTGAAAATGTCACCTGTTAGTGATGTCTGCTGTCTTCTAAAAATAAAGGCAAAACAAACCAACAAACAAAAAAGAAAATTATTTTAATTACTTTTGCTCTGCCTCTTGTCAATATAATAAAATGATATATTTCTGCCTACTTTAAACCATTTTATTTTTTGTTTCTTCTTATGTTTTCATCAGTACTGTGTTTTTGACTTATATTTTTATGATCTGGCACAGAGTAGGCTTCCAATGAATATCTGTTAAACAAACAAAATAAGACTCCTGTGATATTTACTCTCACATCTTTATAGCCTGGTTTTCCTTACCCTAGGCTTGGGAAGTTTGTTGTTTATTATTGAACTTTTGTCCACACATTTGACCCTACTATTTACCCTGTTGGAGTCTTTTGTTCAAAATGTTCTCTAGAAAACAGGAAGACTGCTTTCAGAATAATTTAAAGATTTGCTCAGCATACTTCTCCTGGTAAATGTGTGAACAAAATTGTTTCATTCATGAAACAGGTCATTCCTTAAGACCTGTTTGCTTAGTTTGTGCCAATATCTCTTACAAACATTGAATAAAATGGGCTTTTGAGCTAGCCTTTAAATATGGGATGGTTATAAAAGAAAAGGAAAATTAAAGTCAACAATTGAGAATCATAATGGATATATTACTTCTGAAATAACAAAGTAATTAAAATCTTCCTTGGAATACTATAGGACCAAGGAAGCAAAGATGGATGCAGAGATATTACATCTAAGATATATCTCTTCAAACCTGTGAAAGAGTCTCTCAAAAGATGCTGGCCAGATTTTGTCTTATAAATGAATAATTTCTTTTATTAGGATCAGCACAAAGCTGCTTCCTATGAGGTGGAGGTTAAGATGTCCCAAATGTCAAACTTTTCCAGATTGCTGTCCCACTCCATCATCTCTAACATCCACTACTCTTCTTCCCCTCAGTACTCTCTTTCCTGCCTTTGGGTTCCCTAATTCTATGCAACATCTCACAGAACTCACGAACCATATCAAGGAAGTGGCTCACACAGTTGTGGAGGCTGGCAAGTCTCAAATCCGTGGGGCAGGCATAGGCTTCTACCAACCCACACGGCTGCAAGGGATGACCAATCCACACCGGTAGGTCAGACCACAGTCTGCTGGCTCACAAGGCTGCGGAAGCTGGTGAATCAGGTCAGATGATAGGTTGCCAGCCCATGGGGCTGCAGAGGCCAGTGAATCCCAGAATCAGCAGGTCAGATGGCAGGCCGCTGGCTCAAGTCCCAAGAAATGGAGGTCAGACAGTAACGAACCGGATGCAGGATCCAGATGCAGAAAGAGCCTCACCTGAGCACCACATATATGCATTGGATGCAGGCCACACCACAGGGTAGGGCATAACTTGAGTGAAGATGGGACTTGAGTCACACACTCCTGTAAGGCCGTGACTCAAGGCACACCCCATAAAAATCCTGCCTCATTAACATGGAGAGGTTAGGATTTATAACACATAAAATGGAGGATAATTAGGATAATTACATCAGATCACAAAATGAAGGACAACTATACGATACTGGGAATCATAGCCTAGTCAATTTGACATAACCCCAACTATCACAGGTTCCATATACCTTACTTGTATAGTCTCACTCCATCATTGTGTATAAGTCACAATGACCATGGCTAGAAGGGCCATATTAAGTAATTCATTGCACTGCATCCTGGTTTTAGGTTATGCAATTTATTTAATCAGTCACAAGAGAAGGCTGCTACATCAGCAAACTCAAGTTCCTTTCTGGGACAGGGGAAGCTAAGCTTATCTTTTCCTAAGTTCCACAGAAAACAGGAAAAATGACATACTTTCGTCCCTTTTGGAGCCCTGATGGTGCAATGGTTAAAAGCTGGGCTGCTAATCAAAAGGTTGGCATTTCATATCCACCAGCTGCTCCTTGGAAACCCTATGGGACAGTTCTACTCTGTCCATATAGGATCGTTATGAGTCGGAATCAACTCAACGGCAACAGGTTTTCATCCTTTTTAGGGAACATGTCCTTTATAATCTGTTGTTGAGTGTGTGTATGGCTTCAGGGGTTCAGGGGCTCTTAGTCCAATGGCCTAAGCCCTTTCCAAGCACCACCTCCTTTAAACACTGCCTTTTCTCTGTTTCCCTTCCTTAATCATCCCTTAACTTCCCTGACTCTTCCTTACACTCTTTTTACTTCCCTCTCTTTATCTCTTCTCCCTCTGCCCTCATTGCTTACTTCCCCTTCTCTCTTTTCCCTCCACCTCAGTGTCCTTGATGCATGATATCCATAAGCCTGGGGCTAGAATGAGGAAATGAGAATGTATTTTGTTAAGCTCTTCCCTGGAAACTCCAATTCATTCTAAATCAAAATTATCTTTACCTGTAACATTCTTCATAGCTCACACCAAGTTGTATATATCCCTCCTTTCTCAATTAAAAATCTTAATACATTGTGTTTGTCACAAGCTAGTTGACACTAGATATTTTAAAAGTTTAGACTGGCATTTAGCTAGAATCCCCTGGAACATTGTTAACTAAAAGAACATCAACATTCTGTTAGTATGGAAGAAGAAGAAAATCCACCATTTATAGGTAAAAAGTAATGCCTGTCAAAGCCTTTGTCATGGATTAAATTATGTCTCCTCCAAAACATGTGTCAAATTAGTTAGGCCATAATTCCCAGTATTTTGTGGTTGCCCTCCATTTGGTGATTGATGTAATTTTCCTATGTGTTGTAAATCCTAATCTCTGCCTGTGGTTAATGAGGCAAGATTAGATTATGTTAAAGAAGATTAGGGTGGGATGTAATATCCTTACCCAGGTCACATCCCTGATCCAATGTAAAGGGAATTTCCATGGGATGTGGCCTGCATCATCATTTATCTTACAAGAGATAAAAGGAAAGGGAAGCGAGCAGAGAGTAGGGGACCTCATACCACCAAGAAAGCCATGCCAGGAGCAGAGTGTGTCCTTTGGACCTGGGGTTCCTGCATGGAGAAGCTTCTAGACCAGGGGAAGACTGATGACGAGGTCCTTCCCCCAGAGCTGACAGAGAAAGTCTTTCCCCTACAGCTGGCACCCTGAATTTGGATTTCTAGCCTACTATACAGTCAGAGAATAAATTTCTCTTTGTTGAAGCCATCCACTTTTGATATTTCTGTTATAGCAGCACTAGATAACTAAGACAGCCTTAAACATAAGGGACTCCCATACCATTGTGGCATATTATGTGGTCGATAAAATTTGTTAGACAAAACATATGCCATAATTTACATTACCCCAGAACCTAGAGAATGGTTCCAATTTGCCATAATAGTGGATAAAGGGATTTGTCCACCTTTGGTTTTGGTAGGTTGGTGAAATGGAAGAGAGAAAGAAATGTGTTGACTGATGGTATTTATAACGGAGATTTGGAATGATTAATTATCTCTGGAATCCCTACTAGGTAAGGAAGTAACAGAAATTAACAGGGGCTGATATTCAGGAAATAGGTAGAGGGATCAGATACTTAAATTATGAATAGGAAAGCAAGAAAGAAGATTCACAGTCAGCATACATTCTCAAATTCTCCTAGCACATTCAGTCTCCACTGCAGAGACTCAGGCAATTATTTATAAGCAATGAGTGCAGTGACAGCCAGGCATCACGGGTGGTGCTATAGGTGTGCCCTCTGTTACGTGGGATTTGAATGGAAGTAGACTATTATTTCTGCACATTTGAGGCCATGCCTTTGTCCCCTACTTTCCCCTACCTTGTGTCATTGTCAACTTCATAAACACCAGACACTCCTCCCCATATGTTCAAGAGTTTGACACAGTTTAGATAATTTAACTGTAACCTAAATACCATATGACTTAAATGTCCACATGAACATCTTGGAGAGAAGCCTGAATTTATCAATTTCAAAGGCCGTTAATTTGAGTTGCCTTTAGCCAAGGAATCCCTGGATAGTGCAAATGATAAAGTGCTTGGCTACTACCAAAATGTTGGTGCTTTAAGTCTACTCAGAAGCATTTTGGAAGAAAGGCCTGGCAACCTACTTCCAAAAGATCAGCCACCGAAAATCCTGTGGAGCATAGTTCTACTGTGAAACACATGGGGTCTTCATGAGTTGGAATCAACTTAATAGTAACTGGTTTGGTTTTGGTTTTTCAGACGTTAACCTCCATGGCTACTCTCAAGAAATATCTGATGATAATCTATCCTCAGATTCTCACACTCAGTTACTTTTGCTGCATTGTTCTTTGACTATATATGGTAATTTAGTCCCTTGATCCTTTTACTGTCATCTTATTTCTCAAAGGCTTTGTAATTCTTATTTTCTTATAAAGCCTAAACTTGATGCCCCGTTACTTCAGTAAATCTTAAATCATCGGCCTCAATGTTCTTACCTTTGTTCTATGTCATAGCAGTGATCTTATTAATTTCCAGTCACAGATCAATATCTGCCTTCTTATTATGCATACATTGTCCGATAAGTAGAGTTCAAGACAATTACATAGGTGTGCAGACAAGAGTCATTGAAAAATGTTGTGATCTTCAACACTAACTGGGTCCACATTGCTGCTAGGGAAGTATTCTTTTCCCCTGTAATCATCTCTTATTCCCATACCCTACAGTGGTGATTTTAAAACTTCTGCACCCTCCTCAAACTTCCTAACCCAGAACCTTCTTCTTTCACACTCTTGAGAGGCACTTAATTTCTGTTTATAAAAACAAAGGACAATTTTATTAGAAAGTAATGGATTTTTCAACTTTCTGCCTCCACGTCCAAAAAAATTAGTTTAATATAAACCAATCCTAAACCAACTATAAATAGTTGTTCCTACCAAAACTTGGTCCTTCTGCCTGTGGTTTAGGTTTCAATCTCATCTGTCTCCTCAGGAGATTGATCCAGCATTTATAGATCCTTTCCAACAGCATCTAAATATATCGAAATCTTTAAAAACCTTACCACTACCACTTCAACATCCTCTTCCACTTCCACGTCTCATTCCTCCCCTTCAGAGTTCAACCTATGTAAAGAGATTCCTTTATTCAAATCTTCTTCTTCCTTGTCTAATCTCCATATCAACTCCCACTGGAGTTTAAATTCTGCTGAAAATAGCCCCACTCATGATTTTTGTGCTGTTAAAACCAACGGACACTGTTCAGTCATCATCTTACTACACATTTCTTCAACATTTGCTCTCTTGGCCACTCATTCCTTCTTCAAGTGTCTCTTGCCTTGGCTTTCAGGAACATCAGTCATTTCTGACTTGCCACTTACCTCTCTGGACTACCCTTTGAGGTTTCTCTGGTACTGTTTTGACTGCCCATCCTTCAGTTCCTTAAGGATTTTCTTTCATCCCTCTTCTCTTCTGAGTTTTGCTCTGAGCATTTGTCTTTATGAGATCGCATGTACATTTATAGAGTGGTACGATATCATAAATAACAGGTGAAGGAGTGGCCTTAGAAGTCTAAAAGAATTAGGTTCTAATCCTGGTGTGTCTCTAGGCAAATTATTTAACTTCATAAAGACTTATTTTTCCAACCTGTTAAGTGAGGATAATATTGTCTCTAAAGGGCTGTAGTGGTAAATGTGCAATAGTTGGCAGTGGTTAATAGCGTGGATTCTTGAATCATGTTATGAGACAGATTCTAGTTCTGTCACTTACTATGACCTTGGACAAATTGCATCTTTTCTTCCACGCTTCAGTTTCCTCACTTATAAAATGAAGATGGTATATTTCATAGGATTAAATAATACTACCTACTTCATAAAATTAAAATAGCAGACTGCCGGGAAGATGCTGTCACAACATTATGATGCACAGACATTCAAGCCTAGAAAGGAACAGGAAGGCATTAGGACACAAAAGCCCTGAGACTCAAATTGTTTCTATATTGACCTCCAGATGGCGCTGTTGCACAAACTGGAAATGTCTCAGCCAATAAAGGTTTTGCTCACCGAGGTGGAAATTCAGAGGAGGATCAGAGTCTGGGAGCAGTTGTTGTCAAGGCAGCATCTCTTATAACAGTCTCTAGAATTTGCCTGAAGAGGGTATTGTAGAACCCCACTCAAACACAATTTTCTCAGTTTCAAGAACTCAGCATACTCTGGCTCATTCCTTCCTCCACAAGGGAGATCTTCCAGAATACAGCTTGCAGCTTCTTCACTCTTCAGTCATGCTCTTAATGGCCATTCTGCTGTTTGGAATGCTCTTCATACTGAGTGAATAATATTGTATTCCATGCTCCTGCCTCCACAGAAAAAACATTGCTCCGACTGGAATCTGAATGCAACACCTTCTCATCACAGGTAGGTCTGTCCTGATCTCACTGATACAACATCGATGTTTCAGGAGAAACCAGAGCCCAGTCAGTGACTCAGCCTGATGGTCAGGTCTCTGTATCTGACGGAGCCCCTCTGCAGCTGAGGTGCAACTACTCATCTTCTACTCTGCCAAATCTCTTTTGGTACGTCAAATACCCCAACAAAGGCTTCCAGCTTCTCCTCAAGTACTTACAGGAGACACCCTAGTCAAAGGCATCAAAGATTTTGAGGCTGAATTTAAGAAGAATGAAACCTCCTTCCACCTGAGGAAACTCTCAGCCCACTGGAGAGACTCAGCTGAGTACTTCTGTGCTGTGAGTGCTCTGCAGAGGGAGCTGAACACAACCTCCTGGAACACTGGAGCTTTCAGAGACTCAAGGGTACAGCCTGGTATGTTTTTAGCAGGGTCTTTCATTTGATGGGAGCCTGGTGACAGTGATTAAAATGCTTGGCTGCTAACCAAAACGTCGGCGGTTTGAACCCACCAGCCGCGACTCGGAGAAAGATGGTGGCAGTCTGCTTCCCTAAAAGATTTACAGCATGGAAACCCTGTGGGGCAGTTCTACTCTGTCCTACAGGGCCGGTATGAGCCGGAATCAATTCCACAGCAATAGGTTTGGTTTTTTGGTTTCTTTTGATGTAAACAAGCATAACAAATGAGCAGAGCCTTGGGGAATGCTTGCTTCCTGAGAAGAAACAGGAACTTCAACCTGTTCCTATTTTTACTACTGGCTTATGTCAGACAAGACTCAGAAGAGAGAGATTTCTATGGATATTCTCCTTATTCTTGGAGAAACTGCCTTTCAGAGGATCAATATTCTAATTTAATGTGATCAATATTGAACTGATCTCCTTCTACTCACCTCCAAACTTTTCCTCCTGCTATCTTTTTAATAGATAGAAACTCTATTCTTTCAGTGTTTCTGGCCCAAAATCTCAGTTATCTTTGACTCTCATTTTTCTCTCACTGCTCACATCTACTCTGTCAAGAAATCCCGTTGGCCCTACCTTCAAAATCCACCCATAATCTGACCATTGCTGTCATTTGCACTGCTACCTCCCTGGTCAAGCTGCGCTCATCCCTCACATGAGTTACTGTGACAGCCTTCTAACCGGCTTCTCAGCTTTCACACATGTTATCATACAGTACATTCTTAATACAGCAGCCAATGACATCCTTGAAAACAGGTCAGATCATGTTACTCCTACACTCCAATCCCTGAATTAACTTCCTGTTTCTCTCAGAATAAAAGCCAAAGCCCTCACAACAGTGTATAAGATGCTACATGATCTGTCTCCCTTACATTTTAATGCTGAGAGAAAAAAAGAAACTATCAACCAAGAATTCTATAAAACCAAGTGTTTTAGCCATCTAGTGCTGCTGTAACAGAAATACCATGAGTGGATGGCTTTTAACAAAGAGAAGTTTATTCTCTCACAGTCCAGTAAGCTACAAGTCCAAATTTGAGGCAGCAGCTCCAGAAGGCCCTCTCACTCTGTCAGCTCTGGAGGAAGGTCCTTGTGATACATCAGTCTTCCCTTGGTCTGGGAACTTCTCTGTGCAGGAACCTCAAGTCCAAAGGATGCACTCTACTCCCGGCACTGCTTTCTTGATGGTATGAGGCTCCCATGTGTGTCTGCTTGCTTCTCTCTTTTAGATCTCAAAAAAGATCATATCAAGACACTATCTAATCTTGTAAACCTCATCAGTATAACCTCATCACAGTGATAGAATTTACAACACATAAGGAGATCACATATAATCTCATCATAGTGATAGAGTTTACAACACGTAAAGAAATCACATCAGATTACACAATCATACAATACTGGAATCGTGACCCACTCAAGTTGACAGACATTTTTTGGAGACACAATTCAATCCATGACACCAACAAAAACCTGTTGCCATTGAGTTGATTCTGACTCATAGCGACCCTATAGGACAGAGTAGAACCTCCTCATAGGGTTTCCAAGGAGTGCCTGGTCGGTTCGAACTCCTGACTTTTTGGTTAGCAGCCATATCTCTTAACCACTACGCCACCAGGGTTTCCAAGAACAATGAAAATATTCTACAGAAATTATGGTAAAGAAAGACATTCTTAGATAAAGGAAAATACGGAATGCATCGTGAGCACACCTGCTCTAAAAGAAAGCTGAAGGGAAATTATACTGGGGGAAAAACAAAAACAAAAACAAAAAAGAAGGAACAGTACACAGTAAATACATGGTAAATTACATGAAACTTTTTCCTCTTTTTAATTTATTTAAACTACATGTGGCTGTTGAAAACAATCATTATTACATTGCCTGGCAGGTTTTTAAAAGTCTACAGATAGAATAGACCTGACAACTATAACATGAAGGTGGAGAGGACGAGGTAACTTATGCCATTATAAGGTTTATATATTTTGCTTGATATGATGAAATATTAACTTCAAGTAGACATGAAAAGCTAGGTAGGTATAATGCAATCCTTACAGTAACCACTAAAAACACAATACAAAGAGAAATAGCCAAAAAATGTATAGATAAATTTAAATGGAATATTAAATACATTAAAATAATCCAAATGAAGTTCAGAAAGGGGGAACAGAGGAATAACAACAGAAGGCACGAACAGAAATGAATAATAAAATGGTAAATCTAAGTCTAACCCTATCAACAATTACATTAAATTTAAGAGTCTAAAAACAACAATTTAAACACAGATATTGTCAGATTGATTTTTTTTTTAAAAGACCCACCTATATACTGTCTATAAAGAACCCAATTATTGTGTAATTACAAAAGGGTACTTCACCAAGACTATGTAACAATGATGAATGTGTATGCACCTAACAACAGAGCTTCAAAATACTTGAAGCAAAAACTGTTAGAACAGAACTGAAAGGAGAAATAGACAAACCCACAACTCTTAACAAATGCATCACCTTAATTGTTTGTGCTCAGTAAGTAATAGAATAAGTCGGGAAAAAATCAGTAAAGATATAACAGACCTGCTCCATGCTATTAACCAATTTTGATCTAATTGTTTATAGAACACTGCACCCAATGCGAACAGAAAGCACATAAAACAATGCTTACAAGGAAATTATATCATTAAATGCTTACATTAGGAAAAAAGGGGGAAAAATTTCAAGTCAATAATCTAATCCCCTCCTTCTGTGTTTCCCCAGTGATGATGGCCTACATTGAAAAGAAAATTTTAGCAATCCAGGAAACTCTAGTCTTTAGTGAATTCAGCACAAGAGTTTTTCTTCTGTACTGCCACCTGGTGGCCAGATGAAAAATGATGTATCTTCTACCACTAGGCTGCTCTCCTGTGCTGAAAGACTAAATGGAGGTCATTCTATTCACATCAGTTACTACAATTCTGGAGCAAGTCATAAGTCTTCCTGCTACAGTAAGGATCTCAGAGAGGACCCAAGAGAACTTTGGTCCTTTATATTTTTTTAAATAACTCGTTATGAAGATAGTCCTCCACAAAATGCATCATATACATGGCAAATTACACTTGGACATCCAAATGCATCTACACATTGTCACACGAGGTAGGACATTTTCATTGTTAAGTGGAACTGTGCCCTCTCTGCTTTCCCATAAACCTTGAAGGGTCAGGCACAAGAATATCCAAGACCTGCAGTGGGTCAAGCCTAGGGAGCAAATGGTGAGGTTGAGAGAGTAAACCACGATCAGGCTGGACAACGAACTAGCTGGGATGAGCATAGGATGAGCCCATTAAGTACAGAATGGGGTGGATATGAGGAGTGTGGCCCTTCTCCATCGCAACACATCCATCTCTCCTTTTCACTGAATGCATCTGGATATAGCTGTGCAACAAAGCACTGACATCTCATTTGGCTGTCAGAAGCATTATAGGACATAATAGGGCAAACAAACAAACAAACAAAAAACCCCCAGCTTTTCTGCATTCCGTTTGATCTGTGAGAGCGTAAAAAATCAATCTCTGGAGATAGAAGCTAAAAGGTAAAAAGAAAATAAGTTCTATGAGCTCACAGAAAATATCTACTATTACCAGCTGAGTTTGTTTCTTGCTTTCCTGTCCTCCCTATCCTCTTCAACTTTTTTGTCCTGGTACGTCTCTGGTTGTGTGTTTACCTTGAGGTATTGTGCAAGATTATATGCATATAGTATGTCATGTAATGATGATGATAACATGGAAAGTTGAAATAATCCCTGTTAAGTAAAGCAATATGATAAGTCATTTAAGAAGATAGGTTTATGCATCTGGTAGACATGTCTCCAACTCTAAGCTCTATCATTTATTGAATTATGTCAAGCAAAGTTGATAAATTTATTAAACCTCAGTTTGTCATTTAATACATTTTCATAGGTTAAGAAATAGAAACTCAGAAAAGATAAGAAATTTTTACAAATATTACACATCTGGTACGTTATGGAGAATAAACTGAGTTCTGGGTCTTCCTAGCTATAAAATTTAAACACAGTATTTTCAATTTGTGACATTACTGACATATTTTCTTCTAAGTTATATATTAGGAGTAAAAGAGGGACAGAATAGAAGAAGGACAAACAGAGAGAGACACAGAGAGAGCAAGTAGGGAAAAAACTTTGAAACCACCAAAAACATACTATCTATTCAGATATGCCATCACACAGATAGATGCACTCCTTGATGTCTGTTTAATACTGGGTCAGCAGGTTTGATCAAAGAAAACTGGGCACAACATTCTCTAACCTTTGACTCATTGCCCTAGATCTGTTCCACATTTCTCTGTGGGGCTATAAATGCCATGTTCTTTTCAGCTACATCTTGTACCGATGAAATGGAAAATCACTTCTCTTCTGTCCTGATGCAGCCCTGGTTATTAACTGGGGTCACAAAATCTTTTCTTCTACTGCTACACCAACTATTTGGAAAGTATTCTCTTTATTCTGAAAACAATGTTTAAGCCAATTGGACAGACTTCTGGCAACATGGCGCTCTAGGCAGAAGCACCACGACGTCCCTCCACAGCAAAGATCTGAAAAACTAAGCCAAACAGAGAAAACAGCAATCCTGAAACCCTAAACATCAAATGAAGAGATAAAGAACTCAGTCAAGCACCAAATAGAATAAGAAACTGACAGAGAACAGAGAGCGAGGAGACAAACATGCAGAGGTCCCCTATCAGCTAACACAGCATGGATTTGCCATCTTGGACTCCTATCAGAGACTAGTGAACAAGGGGTACGAGAAAGCAGCTTCACGGAACTTCCAGCAGAAGACAGAACAACCGGTAAACAGCGATATATGCTTTCCCACCCCCCACCCTTCTTCACCCCCACTCGGCCTCCTCTGCTTCCTGTGGCCACAGTCTCTTGGTCGGGAAGCGCAAGCTTCACCCCTGTGCAGCTTGGATTCCACCTGCCTGCACTGGCTGGCATCCTGAGTGCCATTTGTTGGCTGCTGGTGTTGCTTTTTTCTGTTTCTTTTCATTTCTTCCTTACCTCTCACCACCTCCCCCTCCTTTTGCTCAAATACCTGGCTCCGTGCACCATCTTTGCTTCTTCCTGAGGGGCTGTGGAGCTCCGCTCGAGTGTGGAACTGCCTCCCAGTCCGTGCTGTCACGCTGGTGAGATCCCACAGCTTTTTTTGTTTCATTTGAATTGTTTATTTGGTTTCTTTTTCTTTTCTCAAGTTGGGAGCCTGTTCCGGCTTGGCAGTACTGCGTGGCTTGGGACTACCCCCTCAGTTTGTGCAGATGTACAGGGGGATCTCTGAGGACATTTCTTCTTTCATGTTTTTTTTCTTTTAGAGTTTTTCTTGTTTTTTATTTTAATTTGTTTTGTTTTCTTTTCTCTTTTGTTTTCTTTCTCTCTTTTTCTATTTTTGTCTTTCTTCATTACTCAGTTTCTCATCTCTCTATACCTTCCTTCTCTTCCTGTCCCCTGAATACCTGGTACTGAGTGACACCTCTATGCCTTCTAGCAAGCTGTACTTCAACACCTGGGAAAAACTTCCTCAGACCTCGTAGCTGCAATGGTGGGATCCCTGGGAGATTTTCTTCTCTTTTTTGTTTCTAATTTTTATTTATTCATTCTTTTCTTTTCTTCTTCTAAACCTTTTTCTTTTTCTCCATTTCATAGTCTCTCAACTCTCCAATCCAATGTTAAACTCCCCTAGCATTCTTTTTTTATTTGTTTGTATGGTTTTGGCTCCTGTTCCTCTCTCCTCTCTCCAATAGCCATTTTACCTCCACACATTACAATCTCCCCTCTACATCCTGTCTACCTGCTCTGTGTGCTTAACATCAAACCACCAAGCAGCACAGGCATGGCTTACCAGAACCTGCCCTGCATTGATTACTGACCTGCCTTGGTGGCTGTAGTAAGTGCCACATACAACCAACCCATCCCAGCTACCCCTCTTCAGCTAGACGTGCCCTGCTGTACCATATCTGAGCTACTGACCTTGATAATTGGAGAAGCAGGTGAAAATTATCAGGCCCACAGACAAGCAAACAACAGAACACACAGCCCGCCTGCTCAGACATAGCCAAATTAAAAAAAAAGGATGAAACAAATCTACAATCAATAAAAGAGAAAAATAACTGCTGAATGCCCTAAAGACAGCAGAAAATATCAAAACATATACAAAAACAGGACAAGATGGTTCCAGTAGGCATCCAAAATAAAACACCAGATGACTTTCCAGTAGAAGAAAAGGCAGTAGAACTACCGATAGGGAATTCAAATCTCTAATACTCAGAATTATCCAAGAGTTTAAGCAAAAAGCAGATAAAAATGAGGAAAAAATAGACAAATTCATGGGAAAGGCAGACAAATTCATGGAAAATACAGAGGAAAAAAATGGAAGAATTCAGGAAAGTAATACAGGAACAAAATGTCAAAATAAATTCACAACTAGAAACTGTACAAAAAAAACAATTAGAAATCCAAAAGGTAAACAACAAGATTTCAGAAATAGTGTCATAGAAGGTCTGAGGAGCAGATTTGAAACGGTGGAAGACAGGATCAGTGGAAATGAAGGCAAACACTGGGATACAACTCTGTTTGAGGAAAAATCAGAAAAAAGAATGAAGAAAAATGAAGAGACCCTGAGAATTATGTGGGATACAATCAAAAGCAAAAATTTGTGAGTGATCAGAGTTCCAGAACGGGGAGAAAACAGAAGACACAGAGAGAATCATTGAAGAATTGCTGACAGAAAACTTCCCCAATGTCATGAAAGATGAAAAGCTTGCCATCCAAGAAGCTCAACGAACCCCACATAGGATTGACCCCAAAAGAAAATCACCAAGGCATATCATACTCACACTCGCTAAAACCAAAGACAAAGTATTCTGAGAGCAGATCGAGAAAAACAAAAAGTCAAAAATATAGGAGAAGCAATAAGACCAAGCTTGGATTATTCAGCAGAAACCATGCAGGCAAGAAGGCAAGGGAATGACATATGTAAAACCTTGAAAGAAAAGAATTGCTAGCCAAGAATAATATATCCTGCAAAACTCGCGTTCAAATATGCTGGTGAAATTAGGTCATTTCCAGATAAACAGAAATTAAGGGACTATGTAAAAACCAAACCAAACTTGGAAGATTTATTAAAGGGAGTCCTTCGATCTGAGAACAAACAGCATCAGACCACAGGCTGAATCTAGGACACAGGATTGTACTAGCCAGACACCAACCTAGGAAATGAACTATTAAGGACTATGCAAAACCAAAAGAATTACAACAGGGAACCAGAGAGGTTAATCTGTAAATGACAACAGCATCAGAACAATAAAAGAGGGAATAAACGGTGTAGGTATAGAACCTTCTAATGGAGAGGAAGTCAAGCAATACCAAGTAATAATAGACTGGTTAAATCTAGGAAGATAAGGGTAAATTTCATGATAAACACAAAGAAAGTTAACAAACCTACTCATCAAAATAAAGAAGAAAAACCTAAAGTCTCAGTAAAAACAAAACCTACAAAAGAAAAAAAATTTTTTTAAAACAATCCACAAACAAAAGGAACTCAGCACAGGAGTGTAAGAGGAACAAAGCTGGAGGACATTATGCTGAGCGAAATAAGTCAACCACAAAAGGACAAATATTGTATGAGACCTCTACTGTAGAACTCATGTAAAAGTTTACACACAGAAAGAAACAATCTTTGTTGGTTACGAGGGATGGGGGGGGGAACTAAATAGATAAGTGGTAACTTTGGTGAAGGTTAAGACAGTACACATTACTGAGGAAGTCAGCACGACTTGTAGAAAGAAAGGTCATGGAAGCTCCATAGACACTTCTAAACTCCCTGAGGTACTGAATTGCTGGGTGGAGGGCTGTGGGGACCATGGTCTTGGGGAACGTCTAGCTCAACTGGTATAACACAGTTTAGAAAGACAATGTTCTACATTCTACCTTGATGGGTAGAGTCGGGGGACTTAAAAGTCTGTGAGCCGTCATCTAAGATACTCTACTGGTCTTACACCTTCAGGAGTAAGAGAGAATGAAGAGAACAAGATACAAGGAAAAGATTAGTCCAAAGGATTAATGGACCACTGCTACCATGGCCTCCACCAGACTAAGTCCAGTACAGCTATATGGTGCCTGGCTACCACCACTGACTGCTCTGACTGGGATCACAATAGACGGTCCTGCACAGAGCTGGAAAAGAAGTCTAACTCACAAAAAAAGACCAGATTTGCTGGCCTGACAGACTGGAGAAACTGAGATTATGGCTCCCAGACACCCTTTTAGCTTAGTGGTGAAGCCCCTCCAGAAGTTCACCTTTCAGCCATTGATTGGATAGCCTCATAAAACAAAACAGGACTAATGTGGCACAGCAGTCCAGGCACAAGGACTAGAAGGCAGGAGAGAACTGGAAAGCTGATGATAGGGAACCCAAGGTTGAGAAGGGACAGTGTTGACATGGCATGGGGTTGTTAACCACTGTCATATGGCAATACGTGTACTAACTGTTTAATTAGAAGCTATTTGTTCTGCACATCTTCATCTAAGGTACAAAAGAAAAAAAAAAAAAGAATTGCCTGTGAGATGCAATTGACAACAGCAACTCAAAAGGTTTGATGGGAAGACTAGGGGACAGTGAGTTGACGATAATGGTGATGGAATAATTTGGAAAAAGGATATTGAGAATAGCAGCACAACTGGAAGAATGTAATTGATGTCACTGAATTGTGCATGTAGAAACTTTCAAACTGGTGTAACTTTGGCTATTTATATTTTCACCAAAAAAAAGTTTCTCAAGTTCGAGAAGGGAGAGTGTTGACATGTCATGGAGTTGTTAACCAATGTCCTAAAACCATATGTGTACTGTTTAATGACAAATTATTTGTTCTGTAAACTTTCATCTAAAGTACAATAAATTTTTTTAAAAAAAAATCCACCATAAAAGACAAAGAAAGACACTATACAATGATTAAGAGGATGATCCAACATAAAGACATAACCATAATAAACATCTATGGACCCAATGATAGGGCTCCAAAATACATAAAACAAACTCTAACTGTACTGAAAAGAGAAATTGAAAGTTCCACAATAATAGTAGGAGACTTCAACACACCACTCTCAGTAAAGGACAGAACAGCTAAGAAGAAACTCAGCAAAGATACAGAAGACCTAAAGGGCACAATCAGCCAACTTGACCTCATAGACATATATAGAACACTCCATCAAACAGCTGCAAAGTGCACATTCTTTTCCAATGCACATGGAACGTTCTCCAGAATAGACCACATCTTAGGCCACAGAGCAATCCTCAACAAGATCCAAAACGTTGAGATAATTCAGAGTATCTTCTCTGACCACAATGCCATCAAGGTAAAAATTAACAACAGAAAGAGCAAGGAAAAAAAAAAAAAGTTACACAGAAACTGGATAATACCCTGCTTACAAACCACTGGATAATAGAAGAAATCATACATGGAATAAAAAAATTCTTAGAATCAAATGAGAATGAAAACACATCATACCAAAACCTTTGGGACACAGCAAAGGCGTTCCTCAGAGGACAATTTATAACAATAGATGCACACATCAAAAAAGAAGAAAGGGACAAAATCAAAACATTAACTACACAACTCAAACAAATAGAGAGCAGCAAAAGAAAAAAAAGCCCACAGCCACCAGAAGAAAAGAAATAGTAAAGATCAGAGCAGAAATAAATGAAACAGAAAACAGAATAACAATAGAAAGAATCAACAAAACCAAAAGTTGGTTCTTTGAAAGAATCAACAAAACCAACAAACCACTGGCCAGACTTACAAAAGAAAAACAGGAGAGGACGCAAATAACCCAAATAAATGAAATGGGGGACATTACAACAGACCCAACTGAAATAAAAAGGATCATAACAGAATATTATGAAAAACTATACTCCAACAAATTTGAAAACCTACAGGAAATGGATAAATTTCTCAAAACACACTACCTACCCAAACTAACACAAAGTGATGTTGAAAATCTGAACAGACCTATAACAAGAGAAGAGATTTAAAAGTTAAAAAAACAAACAAACAAACAAAAAAAGTCCCAACAAAAAAAAAGCTCTGGCCCAGATGGCTTCACTGAAGAAATCTACAAAACGTTCAGGGAAGAGCTTGTACCAGTACTACTCAAACTATTTCAGAACATAGAAAAGGAAGCAACACTTTCGAATTCGTTCCATGAATCCAGCATAACCCTGATACCAAAACCAGACAAAGATGCCACAAAAAAGGAAAATGACAGACTAATATCTCTCATGAATATAGATGCAAAAATTCTAAACAAAATTCTAGCCAATAGAATTCAGCATCATATCAAAAATATAATACACCATGACCAAGCAGGATTCATACCAGGTATGCAAGGATGGTTCAACATTAGAAATGTAATCCACCACATAAATAAAAGGAAAGAAAAGAAACACATGATCATCTCAATTGATGCAGAAAAGGCATTCGACAGAGTCCAATACCCATTCCTGATAAAAACCTCTCAATAAAATAAGTAGAAGATAAATTTCTCAGTGTTATAAAGGGCATCTCTGCAAAACCAATAGCCAACATCATTCTTAATGCAGAGGGCTGAAAACATTCTCCTTGAGAACAGGAAAAAGACAAGGATGCCCTTTATCACCACTCCTATTTAACATTGTGCTGGAAGTATTAGCTAGAGTAGTAAGGCAAAAAAAAGAAAGGGCATCCATACTGGTAATGAAGAAGTTAAACTGTCCCTGTTTGTGGATGATATGATACTATACATAGAAAACCCTAAAGACTCCACAAGAAATCTACTGGAAATAATAGATTCAGCAGAGTACCAGGACACAAGATAAACATATAAAAATCAGTTGGATTCCTATACACCAATAAAGAGAACAATGAAAAGGAAATCAGGAAAATAATACCATTTATAATAGCCTCTAAAAAAATAAAATACTTAGGAATAAATCTAACCAGGGATGTAAAAGACCTATGCAAAGAAAACCATAAAACACTACTGCAAGAAACCCAAAGGGATCTACATAAATGGAAAAACATACCGTGCTTATGGATAGGTAGACTCAACATTGTGAAAATGACAATTCTACCCAAAGCAATTTACAAATACAGTACAATCCCAATCCAAATACCAACATCATTCTTCAAAGAGATGGAAAAACTAATCATTAACTTTATATGGAAAGGGAAGAAGGCCCAAATAAGTAAAGCACTATTGAAGGAGAAGAATACAGTAGGAGGACTCACCCTACCTGACCTCAGAACCTGCTATACAGCTATGGTAGTCAAAACAGTCCGGTACAGGTACAACGACAGATACATTGACCAATGGAACAGAATTGAGAACACAGATGTAAATCCATCCACTTATGGTCACCTGATCTTTGACAAGGGCCCAAAGATCATCAAATGGGAAAAGACAGTCTTTTTAACAAATGGTGCTGGCAAAACTGGATATCCATCTGCAAAAAAATGAAACAGGACCCATACCTTACACTATATACAAAAACTAATTCAAAATGGATCAAATACCTAAATATAAAGTACAAAACTATAAAGTTCATAGAAAAAAAGATAGGACCAAGGCTACAGGCCCTAATTCATGGTATTAACAGGATACAAACCATAACCATCAACACAAATCCCAGAAGATAAGCTAGATAACTCGGATCTTCTAAAAACCAAACACCTATGCTCTTCAAAAGACTTCACCAAAAGTGTAAAAAGAGAACCTACAGATCAGGAAAAAAATTTTGAACAGTACAAGTCAGACAAAGGTCTAATCTCCATATTCTACAAGAAAATCCAATACCTCTACAACAAAAAGACAAATAATCCTATTAAAAAATGGGCAAAGGAAATGAACAGACACTTCACCAAAGAAGACATCCAAATGGCCAACAGACACATGAGGAATTGCTCGCGATCACTAGCCATTAGAGAAATGTTAATTAAAACCACAATGAGATACCATCTCACCCCGGCATTACTGGCACGAATCAAAAACACTGGAAATAACAAATATTAGAGGGGCTGCGGGGAGATCGGAACTCTTATGCACTGCTGGTGGGAATGCAAAATAATAAAACCATTTTGGAAAATGATATTGCGTTTCCTCAAAAAGCTAGAAATAGACATACCATTCGATCCAGCAATGCCACTCCTAGGAATATATCCTAGAGAAATAAGAGTAGTCACTCGAATAGACATATGCACACCTATGTTCATGGCAACATTGTTCCCAATAGCAAAACGATGGAAACAACCCATCAACAGATGAATGGATAAACAAACTATGGTACATACACACAATGGACTACTATGCAATGAGAAAGAACAACAATGAATCTGTGAATCATCTCATAACATGGATGAAACTGGAGGACATTATGCTGAGTGAAATAAGTCAATCACAAAAGGACAAATATTGTATGAGACTTCTACTGTAAAAACTCATGAAAAAGTTTACACACAAAAAGTAACAATCTTTGTTGGTTGCAAGGGATGGGAGGGGTGGGGGGGAATACTAAATAGACAGTAGATAAGTGGTATCTTTGGTGAAGGGTGAGGCAATACACAATACTGGGGAAATCAGCAGAACTTGTACAAGAAAGGTCATGGAAGCTCCATAGACACACCCAAACTCCCTAAGGGACTGAATTGCTGGGTTGAGGACTGTGGGGAGCATGGTCTTGGGGAACATCTAGCTCAATTGGCATAACACAGTTTATAAAGACAATGTTTTACATTCTACCTTGGTGAGTAGTGTCTGGGGTCTTAAAAGCCTGTGAGCAGCCATCTAAGATATTCCACTGGTCTCACCCGTTCGGGTGCAAGGGTGAATGAAGAGAACAGGATACAAGGAAAAGATTAGTCCAAAAGGCTAATGGACCACAGCTACCAAGGCCTCCACCAGACTGAGTCCAGTACAACCAGATGGTGCCCAGCTACCACCACTGACTGCTCTGACCAGGATCATAACCGAGGGCTCTGGACAGAGATGGAGAAGGAGGTAGAACAAAATTCTAACACAAACAAAAAAGACCAGATTTACTGGCCTGAAAGAGACTGGAGAAACCCTGAGAGTATGCCCCCGGACACCCTTTTAGCTCAGTGGTGAAGTCACTTCTGAGGTTCCCCATTCAGTCGGGGATTGGACAGCCTCATAAAACTAAACGGGAGTAATGAGGCACAGCAGTCCAGGAACAAGGACTAGAAGGCAGAAGGGGATAGGAAAGCTAGTGATAGGGAACCCAAGGTTGAATAAGGACAGTATTGACATGTAGTGGGGTTGTTAACCATTGTCATAGGGCAACATGTGTACTATCTGTTTAATGAGAAACTATTTTGTTCTGTAAACCTTCATCTAACATGAGAATAACAGCACAACTCGAAGAACATAATCGATGTCACTGAATTGTGCATGTGGAAATTTTTGAAATAGTGTATCTTTCGCTATGTATATTTTCACCAAAAAAAAAAAAAAAAAGGTTGAGAAGGTTGTGGGGTTGTTAACCAATGTCATAAAACAATATGTGCAATTACTGTTTAATGCGAAACTATTTGTTCTGTAAACCTTCACCTAAAGTACAATTTTAAAAAACTAAAATAAATAAATAAATAAATAAAAAGAAAAAAAGTATTTAAGCCAATTGGTAAGAGAGGAGGTTAGGATAGTTAGCTAGGTTTGTTCTATCATTCAGAACATGAGCCTCTATATAAGTGAAATGGGACACTGGCAATTTTCTTGGCAACATCTCCTATACCCATGTGAGCCTCCATTTATTAAAACCTCAGTCTGTAATAGCTACTCATGACTCTTCTGTCTCCCATTGTCACCTTCAATAGCAGCAGGCTCTTTCCTGGGAGATCTTAATATGAGAATTATAAAGGGGATGTTGTGTACCCCATATTGCCACAGACTGACTGATGGGGTCAGGCTAGAAAGAATTCTGCGGAAAAACAGTGATAGAAGCAAAAGTCGTAATGGAATGCACAGTTGTGCCAGGAGATCGAGGTCAAGAAAGGATAACAGAGCCTAAATGTCCAGAAATGGCATTCTTTCAGTGCTTGGGCTCTGTGACTGTAGGTATAATGGAGAGCACAACAGAATGAAGTGTTGCCCGGTCCTACTCTATCTTCACAATAGTTGGTATGTTAGATTCTCTTGTTGCAGGGACTGCATATTTTGAGTGTCTTCCAACCTCAGGGCTCATCTTTCATCACTATATCAGACATTATTCTGTTGTAATCCATAGGGTTTACATTGACTAATTTTCAAAAGTAGATCACCAGGCTTTTCTTTCTCCTCTGTCTTAGTCTGGAAGTTCGGCTGAAACCTGTCCACCATCAGTGACCCTGCTGGTATTTGAAACGCTGGTGGCATAGCTTCCAGCATCACAGCAACATACAAGCCACCACAGTACAACAAACAGATGGGTGACGGTGCTAACCTTTGTCCAGAGTATACTTCCTATATATACTTCCCCACCTCATTGACTTTGGACTTGGCCATGTGACTAGTTTTGACCAATGGAATGTGGGTGTTTAGGAAGTATGGCACATCAAAGCAAAAACGAAATGTATTTATGTAGTTTGTCTCTATTCATTTTGTTTCTGCCTTGTATGTACCAGATAATGGTTGTTCTTTCAGTTTTTATTGGATAATGTGAAGCAGATCCAGAGTCCAGAATAAAAAGACAGAACTGCAGTCCACTTTTAACCAGGAGCAGAGTCTCAGAACATGAGAACTGGAGCTGACCCACAGCTAAATACCATGAAGAACAAATTAAAGTTTGTTGTTGTAAGCTACTGTGATTTTGAGGTTGTTTGTATTAAGCATGACCACAGTCAAAGTTGATGGATATACCCAGTCACATCAATTTTATCTTTTAAATATTTCTCATATTCAGCCACTCCTTTTCAGTCCCCTCATAACTCTCCTCAGTTCTTACTATCTCTCACCTGGTTGATTGAAATAATTTCTTAAGTGTATCCTCTACCTCCTAGTTCCTACTTCTCCAATCTATCCCCATCTCCAGAGTTATCATTCTAACACACACATCTGATTAGATCACTACACTATTTCAGGACATTTTATATTCCCCTGCCGCTTTACCCAAAAGTTAAAACCAAAGTTTAGGTGGCCATCTCCACTCTTCAAGTTAACTTTTCATCTTCATTCCCATCATTACTCCGTGATTCCTGAACTTCAGCCACATCAAAGGAACTCACTCTGATCTTTTCTTCTTTGACTTTTTATATATTATTCCCTTCTAAACCTCGCAAAGTTCCACTCAGTCTTCAAAGGCTAGTAAGTGTCACATCCTTTAATAAAGCCTTTTTTCACGTTATCTAAGTTACAGTGATTTGTCCACCTCCTCTTTTAGCGTTTTGCACGAGCATATACCCACTGTATTATCAGTACTTTTTGGTTCTTATTTTCTCACTTAGCCCAGGTTCCTCAAGGATAGGGACACTTTCATATTCATCTCTTTGTCAATCTGTTTTCACTATTCCTAACATATATGAAGCATTCAGTAAATGCATATGAATGAATTAATTAAGCACTCTTTAATCTCTTAATTTACTTTTGACAAAAGTACTGGTTAGTGAGAGCTGGTTTATGCTTGAAACATTCTACTGTAGGGATGCTTGGAGATGCTTCCACTTTATCATCAAGCAAAGCCAGTCCACGACTGTCTTCCTCTCTCATACCTGGCAATTCTTAAGTAATAATCCCAGGAAGAAGATGTGATCCTAGCCAGGCTATTCTGGATTCCATTTCCCCTTTGTAAACTCTGGCAGGGCTCTTCTTCTGGATGAAGACAACAGGAGATGCAGGCATCTCAAAACGGATACTTCCAGACTCCCAGTCAGTATAATGGCTCTGGAAGTTATTTCTAGCTTCAGGGAAAGTTTATTCTCACCACCGTCATCCATCATCCCACTTTGGAAAGTAATACATATTTATATCCAAAGGGTTTCAGCTACAGGATGCCTCAAAAAAAAAAAAAAAAAAATCAGTCAATAGCTTGTGATCCTTGAATAACATTCTGTTTTTCTATCAGCCAGAAAGAATTAAGAGCGAGCCCTCTGTTTTAAGCCCTACTTGAAGAATCTGGAGTCTCACACACCCTCTGTAGAACTTTTGTTGTTAGTTGTTAGTTGCAGTTCAGTCAATTTCAACTCATGGCGACTCCATGTGTGTAGAGTAGAACTGCTTCATAGGGTTTTCAAGGCTGTGGCCTTTCAGAAGCACCAGGCCTGTCTTCCGAGACACCTCCGGTTGGATCTGAATGGCCAACGTTTCGGCTAGTAGTCAAGTACTTAACTATTTCCGCCACCTAGGGACTTCTCTATAGAGCTAAAATTAAAATTAAAAACAAACAAACAAACAAACAAAAAAAAAACCCACAAGGAAATGATGTGCATTAATATTTTCCCATTTGGGATATTAGTAAATAGTCACATGGTCAACACTGATTATCTTTACTAGTGAGTGTGAGCAATAGCTAAAGCAACCATGATCTCATTCACACAAAATTTTGTGACATTTGAATATACACCACACCTGCACAAAAATATCTACATCATTGAATCACTACATTAATGCATATATACACATTTACGTATTGATTCAACGTTTATTAACTATGTATTAGCGTTTTTCTGCCTAGTGGTTGTTTGGGTCATAAGACTGAAAAAATGTACAGCTGCAGGTGAGTCCAACTAGTACAATTAAAATACAGTGTGGTAAGGGCTTTGATAGGCATGAACCAGATAGCTAATGGTAGAGTAATGCAATAGGATACCAGAAAAGTATTGTAAATTAGATAATAAAAGCAAGATTATCTGTAATATGGTAATATATTTATGATAGGTTACTTGCCCATGCCACTTGACTCTCAAAACATAGCTTCATACATAACAAACACACACACACCCCCCTACAAATATAATTACACAGACACTGCAAGTCTCAGTGTGCTTGTTGAGCATACCAGAAATGATAATATTTTCATTATCCTGTATTTTTCTGGCTGAAAGTGAGCAATATTTCAAAATAACACATTTTCTATTTTTGAATAAGGTAGCTAGACTCTTTCTAATTAAGTCTTGATACAAACGGAATAAGATTGGGAGGTTTAGAAGCATTATTAAAAGTAAAAGTAAAAGAGAAAGTTATCTGGTCATCTCTTTTCTCTCTCCATAGGAGGATAGTGTTTCAAAAGGCAGAATCTTTCCCTGCGTCAAAGGACAGTTTGGGTTGGAGGAAGGGCGAGATGGAGGTGTGGGGCAGGACTGAGTGATCCGATTGGCTGCCGCGCAGAGACCTCTGCCTTTCTTACTAAGATCAAAGCGGGCGGCAACGTGTGTTAGTCTCACCCAGAAAAGCCTCCTTCAGAAGGAGCTCTTTTAGAAGCAGCTAAAGTCAGTGAGTCCTTTATAGTGGCAGGAAGAAACGATGCTCCTGAAATTCTCAGTGTTGATCCTTTGGATTCAATTAGAATGTGAGTTTGGGAGGTTGTCCGTTAAAAAAATATATCCTAAAGAAATGGGAAATCCCCGAGGGCCGATTATTTTATGGCAAAATATGAAAGGAAGGATTAAAGAAGGAAAGCAGAAAGGGAAGGAGCAAGGGAGAGAGAAGGGAGGAAAGAGGGAGAGAAAATCATTTCCAGGTTGGGAAAGAGTTCGTGGGAAGAGTCCCTAATTTCCTTCCCTAGTGTTTTCTGCTTTGTTTCTAAACAAGGAAGAGCACCCAGCAGCTAGAGCAAAGTCCTCGGTTTCTAAGCATCCAGGAGGGAGATAATTTCACTACGCACTGCAACTCTTCAAGCGTTTTCCCCACATTTCAGTGGTACAGACAGATGCCTGGAGAAGGTCCTGTCCTCTTGCTGACGTTAAGGAAGGGCGGAGAAGTGAAGAAGCAGAAGAGACTGACAGCTCAGTTTCGTGAGGCAAAAAAGGACAGCTCCCTGCACATCACTGAGGCGCAGCCTGAGGACGCGGGTCTCTACCTCTGTGCAGGGGCACAGCGCTCTCAGGGCACCTGCCACCTGTACCCAAACCCTGCCGCAGGGCTCCGGTCCCACTGCCGCCGCCTTGCTCCAGCTCCTCCTCTGGAAAAGTAGACTACTGCTTGAAGCAGTAAAAATACGGGCCTACAATTTGCTTGATCATAGCAGTTTGCCCCTAATTTGCTTGATCATAGCAGTTTGCCCCTGAGAGTAGTTGGAGCTGCTGCCTCCTCACGAGCTATCTCGAGCGGAGTGTGGATGCAGGATTGTCAGAATTCAGATAATCTCCCTACAGCCCAGCCCTGCTTACTAAATCCTGACCTTTTTATGTTCTTTTTAACTAACTAAATTACGAAGTTTTTAGCTACACTTTTAACACCCTTCATGTTACAGCCCCAGCCAAATTTTCTAGCCTTAGAGGATCAGATTTCAGCATACACAGTGATTAAGATCATAGTTTCTTCAGTTTGCCTACTGATCATGGAACAAACTGATTAAAATACTTAATCCGTCACCTACCAAGTATATGGCTTTTCACAAGCTAATGTTTTAGTTATCCTCCTATTGTGCTTTTCTTGATTTTATAGTCTGCCCTTGTGACGCAATGGTTAAGAGCTTGGCTGCTAACCAAAAAGTTGGCAGTTCGAATCAACCAGCTGCTCCTTGGAAACTCTGTGGGGGCAGTTCTATTGTGTCCTATAGGGTATCTATTAGTCGGAATTGACTCTGCAGCAATGGGTTTGTTTTTTTGTTTTTTTTAATTCACTTATATAATACCCGGTTATAACTCTTAAATATTACTCAAATTGATTTGAAGGAGAGAAGAGAGCAGCATTAATAAGGAAAATGAAATTTTTCTCCAAGATGTTTTGAAATCTCTCTTTGTGTTGGAGGTGGGGACATGATATCCATAAACTCCAGTCAGTAAAACTACTATACACTTGAAGGTTCTGTTAACTAGAATGAAAACAAATACTCAGGCATTTCTTATGTGTGTGTATGATATGTATATATCAAGTAGTTGTTTCAAATCATAATGGTATTTGATATTCTGAGACTGTGTAGAAAAAGATGGATGAAATCTGGGGCCTTCAGTTTGCCTACAAATCATGATTGAATGAGTAGGTGCAAGTGGATTCAGGATACCCCAAACATCAATATTTCTGAAGTTAAATGCTATGGATGAATCAGTTTAACTTAATGGGTGTATATCCCAGGTGCCTCGCTAGGTCCCAAGAGAAAAATTGGGCCAGATTTACTATGCAGTTGACTTCCGAAGATGCACAAGGAAAGGAAGAGTGTGCTAAAAAGATCTTTCCAAGGGAAACCTGGCTCAGGATTACAAGTGATTTTTGAGTAAAGTAAATTTTTGAGTAACGACTGACTCAGTGATCTTCAGTGCAGTTTAGGGAAAAATGAATGTGGAAAACTCTCTTAGATAGTTAGGATCTCAGTAGAAAACAGTTGGCACACACAAATTAGGACAACTCAAAGTTTAATAAAGGAACTATTACAAACTGTGTGCAGGAAAATCAGAAGGGATAGTGCAATACAAAGGTCTAGTAACAGCTGGGCTAGTACAACCCATAGGCTTGAAAGGGATAGGGAGCATAACTCAAAACCAGGAGAAGAAAGCCTTGTCGAGAGGCTTCACTGAAAGAAGCTGTGCTCTTAGGTTGGGGGAAATCAGGCAGTCCAAGCCAACCCTGTAGAGAAGAAACCAGGGGAATAAGTATCCTGACTTCACTGTTCTTTAACCCTGTGATTTCCTGCTAGGACTCTCCAAGGGCTGAACACAACTTGAAACTTGCTCAATTGTTATGAATTAAATGAGATAAAAATACATAAAATTACATATATATAATATATATTAATGTGTTCACACAATACAAGTACTCAGTAGAAGCCCCTATAAATAATAATAAATACTATGATTAATTCCCCTAACTAAATGCTGTGCCTACTTCGAGACGTTTACTGACTCCTCAAGGAGAATGAGCTAATCTCTGTTTAATAATCTCAGCCTCCATAGTAGTCAAGAGAGCAGACACTGAAAGTTGCTAAGCCAATCACCATTCCCTTCTGCATCCTTATTAAAAGAACTATGAATTTTTATTTGGGCAACTATATGCCCAGCTGAAAAATAAAAACAACTACATTTTGTACTCTCTCTTGCACCTAGGGATGGCCATGAAAAGAGTTCTGACCAACGAGACTTTATCAGAAATATGCTAGGGATTTCCTATTACATTTTTGCTCTCCTGGTAGAGGCACCATATCTTCTTGTCCTTTCTGCCTCCTTTTTCTTGTTAAAACATGGAAGTGATTACTTTATATAAAGAAAGTATAATAATAACCCATCCCTCCCTCAAATCCCATGCCTGATAGTCCTTTAGATGGCAAGTAAAATCATGGCCCCAGATTTATTTTTGCATGAAAATTTTAATAAACCAATATTTGGTTGATTTTTTGGTTACTTGCATTAAATGCAATCTTAACTGAAGTAGGACTGACATAAAATGCCTTTGTAATTTTATATTTTCATATGTAAGTGCGGTAGAAGAAATATAAACACATTGCTGGATATGTACAAAGAAGGGACCTTTATTTATATTGGTCATACATATTTGTTGAAGTATTAATGTTCCTATAATTTTTTTGAGATTTTGCATTTATTTTTTAAAAAATTTAAAATATTTTGAAACAATCACCAACTTACAAAGAAGTTATGAATAAAAATAATTTTAATTTTGTTTTTCTCAAGCTGCTCTCAGGATTCTCTCTTTTCTTTGGTTTTGGTGAGTATGATTATGATATGTCTTGGTGGCTTTCTTTTGGGGTCTATCCTATATGGGGTTTGTTGAGCTTCTTGGATGGTCAAACTTTCATCTTTCATGACATTAGGGAAGTTTTCTGTCAGCAAATCTTCAACGATTCTCTCTGTGTTTTCCGTTTTCTCTCCCTGTACAGGAACTCTGATCACACCCAAATTTTTGTTTTTGATTGTATCCCACCCACATCATTCTCAGGGGTTCTTCATTTTTCTTCATACTTTTATGTGATTTTCCCTCAAACAAAGTGGTATCCAAGGATTTGTCTTCAATTTTGCTGACCCTGTGTTCAATTGTTTCAAATTTCCTCCTAAAATGTACTATTGCACTGTCCATTTCTGAAATCTTGTTCTTTATATTTTGGATTTCTAATTACTGTTTTTGTATGCTTTCTAGTTGTTTATTTATTTTGACGTTTTGTTCCTGTATTATTTTCCTGAATTCTCCATTACTTTTTCTGTTTTCCCTGATTTTGTCTGTATTTTTTCACTATTTTGTCTATTTTTTCCTTATTTTTGTCTGCTTTTTTAAAAATTATCCTTTTTTTAAATTGTGTTTTAGATGGAGGTTTACAGAACAAATAGTTTCTCATTAAACAGTTAGTACACATATTGTTTTATGACAATGGTTAACAACCCCACAACATATCAACACTGTCCCTTCTCAACCTTGGGTTCCCTATTACCAGCTTTCCTGTCCCCTCCTGCCTTCTAGTCCTTGTCCCTGGACTGTTGTGCCCCATTAGACTCGTTTTATTTTATGGGGCTATCTAATCTTTGGCTGAAGGGTGAACCTTGGGAGTAACTTCATTACTGAGCTGAAAGGGTGTCCGGGTGCCATACTCTTGGGGTTCCTGCAGTCTCTGTTAGGCCAGTAAGTCTGGTCTTTTTTGGGAGTTAGAATTTTGTTCCACATTTTTCTCCAGCTCTGTCCAAGACCCTCTGTTGTGATCCCGGTGAGAGCAGTCAGTAGTGGTAGCTTGGGCACCATCTGCTTGTATTGGACTCAGTCTGGTGGAGGCCGTGGTAGTTGTGGTCTATTAGTCCTTTGGACTAATCTTTCCCTTGTATCTTGTTTTCTTTATTCTCCCCTGCTCCTGAAGTGGTGAGACCAGTGGAGTATCTTAGATGGCTGCTCATAAACTTTTTTAAGAACCCAGGTGCTACTCACCAAGGTAGACTGTAGAAAATTTTCTTTTTTTTGTGTGTGTGTGTTTTTCAAGTTTCTTTCTTTTTGTTTTTTTTTAACTGTACTTCAGGTGAAGGTTTACAGAACAAATAGTTTCTCATGAAACAATAGTACACATATTGTTTTATGACATTGGTTAACAACCCCAGGACATGTCAACCCTCTCCCTTCTCAACCATTTTTTTCTTTTTCTTTTTTGGTGAAAATATACATAGCCAAAGATACACTATTTCAAAAATTTCTACTTGCACAGTTCAGTAACATCGACTACTCTCTTCCAGTTGTGTTGCTACTCTCACTTAAGATGAAGGCTTACAGAACAAAATAGTTTCTTGTTTAACAGTTACAACAAATGTTGCCCTATGACAATGGTTAACAACCTCACAACACATCAACACTGTCCTTACTCAACCTTGGGTTCCCTATCACCAGCTTTCCTGTCCCCTTCTGCCTTCTAGTCATTGTTCCTGGACAGCTGTGCCTTATTAGTCCCATTTGGTTTTATGTGGCTGTCCACTCCCGGGCTGAACTGTGAACCTTGAAAGTGACTTCGCCACTGAGCTAAAGGGTGTCTGGGGGCCATACCCTCGGGGTTTCTCAAGTCTCCTTTAGGCCAGTAAATCTGGTCTTTTTCTTGTGAGTTAGAATTTTGTTCTGCATCCTTCTCCAGCTCTGTCCAGAATCCTCTGTTGTGATCCCGGTCAGAGCAGTCAGTGGTGGTAGCCAGGCACCATCTAGCTGTACTGGACTCAGTCTGGTGGAGGCCTTGGTAACTGTGGTCCATTAGTCCTTCAGACTAATCTTTTCCTTATATCCTGTTCTCTTCATTCTCCCATGCTCCCAGAGGGATGAGATCAGTGGAGTATCTTAGATGGCTGCTCACAGGCTTTTAAGACCCCAGACGCTACTCACCAGGGTAGAATGTAGAACATTGTCTTTATAAACTGTGTTATGCCAATTTAGCTAGATGTTCCCTGAGACTATTGTTCCCACAGCCCTCTGCCCAGCAATTCGGTCCCTCAGGGAGTTTGGATGTGTCTATGGAGCTTACATGACCTTTCCTTGTACAAGTTGTGCTGGCTTCCCCTGTATTGTGTACTGTCTTACCTTTCACCAAAGTTACCACTTATCTATTGTCTATTTAGTATTCCCCCCCCACCCCTTCCATCCCTCATAATCAACAAAGATTGTTTCTTTTTGTGTGTAAACTTTATCATGAGTTTTTACACTAGTGGTCTCATACAAATATTTGTCGTTTTCTGATTGACTTATTTCACTCAGCATAATGCCCCCCACTTTCATCCATGTTGTGAGCTGCTTCACAGATTCATCATTATTCTTTATCGTTGCATAATACTCTATTGTGTGTATGTACCATAGTTTGTTTATCCATTCATCTGTTAATGGGCATCTAGGTTGTTTCCATCTTTTCGCTGTGGTGAACAACGCTGCAGTGATCATGGGTGTGCATATGTCTATTACTGTGATGGTCCTTATTTCTCTAGGATATATTCCTAAGACTGAGATTGCTGGGTTGTATGGTATTTCTATTTCTAGCTTTTAAGGAAGGGACATATCATTTTCCAAAATGGTTGTATCACTTTGCATTCCCACCAGCAGTGCGTAAGTGTTCCTCTCTCCCCAACAGCCTCTCCAACATTTGTTATTTCCAGTGTTTTTCATTCTTGTCAGTAATGCCATGGTGAAATAGTATCTCACTGTGGTTTTAATTTGCATTTCTCTAATGGCTATTGATAGCGAGGTTTTCCTCATGTCTGTTGGCTGCTTGAATGTCTTCTTTGGTGAAGTGTCTGTTCATTTCCTTTGCCCATTTTTTTAATTGGATTATTTGCCTTTTTGTTGTAGAGGTGTTGGATTTTGTTGTAGATTTTAGAGTTTAGACCTCTGTCTGACTTGTAATGTCCAAAAATTTTTTGCAGTCTGTAGTTTCTCTTTTTACTCTTTTGGTGAAGTCTTTTGATGAGCATAAGTTTTTAAGTTTTTAGGTTCTCTTTTTACTCTTTTGGTGAAGTCTTTTAATGAGTGTAAGTGTTTAATTTTTAGAAGATCCCAGTTATCTAGCTTATCTTCTGGAATTTGTGTGTTGTTGGTTATGGTTTGTATCCTGTTAATGCCATGTATTAGGGCCTCTAGCCTTGATGGTATTTTTTCTTCTATGAACTTTATAGTTTTTGGTTTTATATCTAGGTCTTTGATCCATTTTGAATCAGTTTTTGTATATGGTGTGAGGTATGGGTCCTGTTTCATTTTTTTTTTTTTTAACAGATGGACATCCAGTTTTGTGAGCACCATTTGTTAAAAAGACTGTCTTTTCCCCATTTGATGGACTTTGGGCCCTTGTCGAAGATCAGGTGACCATAGGTAGATGGATTTAGATTTGGGTTCTCAATTCTGTTCTGTTGGTCAATGTATCTGTTGTTGTACCACTACCAGGCTGTTTTGACTACCATAGCTGCATAGTAGGTTCTGAGGTCAGGTGTGGGAGTCCACCTGCTTTATTCTTCTTCAATAGAGCTTTACTTTTCAGGGGCTTCTTCCCTTTCCATATAAAGTTACTGATTAGTTTTTTCATCCCTTTAAAGACAGTTGTTGGTATTTGGATCGGGATTGCATTGTATTTGTACATTGCTTTGGGTAGAATAGTCATTTTCATAATGTTGTGTCTATCTATCCATGAGCATGGTATGTTTTTCTATTTACGTAGATCCCTTTGTGTTTCTTGCAGTAGTGTTTTGTAGCTTTCTTTGTATAGGTCTTTTACATCCCTGGTTATATTTGTTCCTAAGTATTTTATTTTTTAGGGGCTATTATAAAAGATATTATTTCCCTGATTTCCATTTCATCGTTCTCTGTATTGGTGTATAGGAATCCAACTGATTTTTTTATGTTTATCTTGTACCCTGCTACTCTGCTGAACCTTTCTATTAGTTCCAGTTGTTTTCTCTTGGAGTCTTTAGGTTTTTCTATGTATAGTATCATCATCTACAAACAAGGACAGTTTACCATCTTCATTAGTAATTTGGATGCCCTTTATTTCTTTTTCTTGCCTTATTGCTCTAGCTAGGACTTCGAGCACAATGTTAAATAGGAGTGGTGATAAAGGGCATCCTTGTCTTGTTCTTGTTCTCAAGGGGAATGTTCTCAGCCTCTCTCCATGAAGAATGATTTTGGCCCTTGGTTTTGCATAGATTTCCTTTATTACGTTGAGAAATGTCCCTTGTATACCTATTTTATTGAGAGTTTTTATCAGGAATGAGTGTTGGCCTTTGTTGAATGCCTTTTCTGCATCAATGGAGATGACCATGTGATTCTTTTCTTTCCTTTTATTTATGTGGTGGATTACATTGATTGATTTTCTAATGTTGAACCAACCTTGCATACCTGGTATGAATTCTACTTGGTCATGGTGTATTATTTTTTTTTATTTGATGCTGAATTCTATTTGCTAGAATTTTGTTAAGAATTTTTGCATCTATATTCCCTTTTTTTTTGTGGCATCTTTTCTTGGTTTTGGCATTAGGGTTATGTTGGCTTCATAGAAGGAATTCAGAAGTGTCGCTTCCTTTTCTATGTTCTGAAATAGTTTGAATAGTAGTGGTGTAAGCTCTTCTCTGAATATTTGGTAGAATTCTCCAGTGAAGCCATCTGTGCCAGGCCTTTTTTTGGTTGGAATTTTTTTTATTACCTTTTCCATCTCTTTTCTTGTTCATGGGTCTGTTCAGATTTTCAACATCACTTTGTGTTAATTTTGGTAACTATGGTGTGTTTCTAGAAATTTATCCATTTCCTCTAGGTTCTCAAATTTGTTGGAGCATATTTTTTCATAATACTCTGTTATGATTCCTTTTATTTCAGTTGGGTTTTTTGTAATGTCTCCCATTTCATTTCTTATTTAGGTTATTTGTGTCCTCTCCTGTTTTTCTTTTGTAACTCTGGCCAGTGGTTTGTCGATTTTGTTGATCCTTTCAAAGAACCAACTTTTGGTTTTATTGATTCTTTCTATTGTTTTTCTATTCTCTATGTCATTTATTTCTGCTCTGGTCTTTATTATTTCCTTTCTTTTGGTGGCTGTGGGCTTTTTTTTTGCTGTTCTCTTTCTATTTGTTTGAGTTGTGTAGTTAATGTTTTGATTTTGTCCCTTTCTTCTTTTTTGATGTGTGCATCTATTGTTATAAATTGTCCTCTGAGGACTGCCCTTTCTGTGTCCCAAAGGTTTTGGTATGATGTGTTTTCATTCTCTTTTGATTCTAGGAATTTTTTGATTCCATCTCTGATTTCTTCTATTACCTGGTGATTTGTAAGCAGGGTGTCTCTGTATGCATGCTTTGAGGCCCTTTATGTTCAGTGTAATTATTGATAGATGTGAGTTTATTGCTGTCATTTTTTTTTTTTTGTGGTTCTGACAGTTTCTTTGTTCCTCTTACTCTCCTGTGCTGAATTCCTTTTGTTTGTGGGTCTTTTTCATTTTTTTTGTTTTTGTAGGTTTTGTTTTTACTGAGACTTTATGTTTTTCTTCTTTATTTTGGTGAATAGGTTTGTTGACTTTCTTTGTGGTTACCTTGAAATTTACCCTCATCTTCCTAGGTTTGAACCAGTCTATTATTACTTGGTATTGCCTTGCCTTCTTCCTACACAGTTTATTCCCTCTTTATTGTTCTGATGTTGTTGTCATTTACAGATTAACCTCTCTGGTACCCTGTTGTAATTCTTTTGGTTTTGGATAGTCCTTGAGAGTTCAGTTCCTAGTTTGGTATCTGACTGGTACAACTCTGCATCCAAGATTCAGCCCTTGGTCTGATGTTTGTTCTCAGATAGAAGGAATCACTTTAATAACTCTTGTAAATTTGGTTTGGTTTTTACATAGTCCGTTAATTTCTGTTTATCTGGAAATGTCCTAATTTCACCACCATATTTCAGTGAGACTTTTGCAGGATATATTATTTTTGGCTGGCATTCTTTTTCTTTCAAGTTTTTATATATGTCATCCCATTGCCTTCTTGCCTGCATGGTTTCTGCCGAATAATCTAAGCTTAGTCTTATTGTTTCTCCTCTGTATGTCACTTTTTGTTTTTCTTGAGCTGTTCTCAGGATTCTTTGTCTTTGGCTTTAGCGAGTGTGATTATGATATGCCTTGGTGATTTTCTTTTGGGGTCTATCCTATATGGGGTTTGTTGAGCTTCTTGGATGGTCAGCTTTTCATTTTTCTCAATATTGGGGAAATTTTCTGTCAGCAGTTCTTCAGTGATCCTCTCTATGTTTTCTGTTCTCTCCCCCTGTTCTGGAAATTCAGAATTTTTTGCTTTTGATTGTATCTAACATAATTGTCAGGGTTTCTTCATTTTTCTTCATTCTTTTTCCGGTTTTTTTCCTCCAACAGAGCTTTATCCAACTGTTTGTGTTCAATTTCGCTGATCTTGTCTTCCATCATTTCAAACCTGCTCCTCAGCCCTTCTATGACACTGTCTATTTCTGAAATCTTGTCGTTTATCTTTTGGATTTCTAATTATTGTTTTTGTATGATTTCTTGTTGTGAATTTATTTTGACATTTTGTTCCTGCATTATTTTCTTGAATTCTTTCATTTTTTGTCAATATTTTCCATGAATTAGTCTGCCTTTTCCGTAAATTTGTCTATTTTTTTCCTCATTTTTGTCTGGTTTTTGATTCAACTCTTGGCCATCTCTGAATATTAGAGATTTGAATTCACTATCAGGTTGTTCTAGTGGCTTTTCTTCTACTGGAAAGTCATCTGGTGTTTTATTTTGGATGCCTACTGGAACCATCATGTCCTGTTTTTTTAATATGTTTTCATATTGTCTGCTGTCGTCAGGACTTTCAGTAGTTATTTTCCTCTTTTTTTGATTGTAGATTTGTTTGTTTTTTCCTGCTTTTTTGTTTTACTTGGTTATGTGTGAGCAGGGAGTCTGTGCATTCTTTGTCATTTGCTTGTCTGTGGGCACCATACTTTTCACCTCCTTCTCCAATGGGAAGGTTCAGTCACTTAGGTATGGTACAGGAGAGCAGGTCCAGCTGAAGGGGAGTTGCTGGGATGGGTTGTTTGTGGCATGTACTAGGGATGACAGGGTGGGCTGGGAATCTGCAGGGCAGGTTCTGGCAGGCTGTGACTATGCTGCTTGAGGGTGTGATGTTCAGTTCATGGTGCAGCTAGGCAGGAAAGGGAGGGAATTTTGATGTGTGGAGCTAAGATGGGTATGGGAAAGAGGAGAGAGAGGAGAGAGGAATCAGAGACAAAATCTTATAAAAAAACAAAGAAGAGTGCTAAGGGAGCTTGATGTTGCAGTGGAGAGATGAGAATCTTAGAAATGGAGAAAAGGAAAAAGAAAAAAAGGAAAAGTGTAAAATAAAAAAGTGAATAAATAAAAATTAGAAAAAAAAATGCAAAGTCTCCAGGCATCCCACTGGTGCAGATGTGAGGACTAGGAAAGTTGCACCCAGGCCATGAAGTACAGCCTGGCTAGAAGCAGTAGAGGTGTCACACAGTGCCAGGTATTCAGGAGACAGGAAGAGAAGGTAAGTATAGAAAGATGAGAAACTCAGAAATGAAGAAAGACAAAAGGGGGGAGAAAGAGAAAAGAAAAGAAAACATACAAAAAAATGAAGAAAAAATAAATATTCCCAGGGATCCTGCTGTGTGGTTGTGCATGCTGAGAGTAGCTCCCAAGCCATGCAGTAGTGCTTAGCTAGAAGGTGCTGCCAATCTAGTAAAAGAAGAAGAAAACAAACAAACAAATCAAAATAGAACAAATCAAATCAAATCAAACAAATAAAATTGCCAGGGATCCCATTATCCTGGCAGCACAGGCCCAGAAGCAGTTCCACAGCTGAGCGGCATTCCACAGCCTTTCAGGAAGAAGCAAAGATGGCACACAGAGCCAGGTATTTGAGAGAAAAGAGGGGGATGTGGTGAGAGGTATGGAAGAAACCAAAAGGAGCGGAAAGAAGCAACACCAGCTACCAACAAATGGCACTCAGG
The DNA here is from genome assembly GCA_030035585.1 of Dugong dugon. NCBI lineage: Eukaryota > Metazoa > Chordata > Mammalia > Sirenia > Dugongidae > Dugong > Dugong dugon. The sequence continues at coordinate 23,142,875 of CM057472.1, forward strand.
GAGCCAGCCAGTGCGGGCAGGTGGAATCCAGGCAGCACAGGGGTGAAGCCGGTGCTTCCCGGCCAAGAGACTGTGGCCACAGGTAGCAGAGGAGGCTGAGTGGGGGTGAAGAAGGGTGGGGGGTTGGAAAGCATGTATCACTGGTTACCGGTTGTTCTATCTCCTGCTGGGAACTCCGTGAAGCTGCTTCCCTGTACTCCCTGTTCACCAGTCTCTGACAGGAGCACAATATGGCGGATCTGTGCTCCGTTAGCTGATAGGGGACTTCTGTATGTATCTCTCTTTGCTCTCTGTTCTCTGTCAGTTTCTTATCCAGTCAGTGCTCGGCTGAGTTCTTTATCTCTTCATTTGATGTTCAAGGTTTCAGGACTGAAGTTTGTCTCTGTTTGATTTAGTTTTTTGGATCTTTGCTGTGGAAGGACAGAATGGTACGTCTGTCTATAGTGCCATGTTACCCGGAAGTCTCCTTTTGTCTGCTTTTTCCTTCATTTCTTTCCTAATCCCTTGGAAAGCCCTGAATAGTAGACTTTTGAATTCCCTATCAGGTAGTTCCAGTGCCTTTTCTTCTACCAGAAGGCCAACTGGTGTTTTATTTTGGTTGTTTTCTGGAGCCATTCTGTCCTGTTTTTTATATGTTTGATGTTCTCTGCTGTCTTCGGGACATTCAGGAATTATTTTCTTCATTTATTGACTGTATATTTGTTTGTTTCCTCATGATTTTTTTAATTTTAATTTGGTTATGTCTTGCCAGGCAGGCTTGGTGTGTTTTGTTGCTTGCTTGTCTATGGGCATGACACTTTTCACCACCTTCTCCTGGAGGGCAAGCCAGATCACTCTGCTATAACGCAGCAGGAAAGCTCCAGTGATGTAAGGAAAGGGGCAGGGATAGGTAGTTTGTAGCATGAACTGGGACAGGAGGGCAGTGCGTGGTGGGGTCCAGGGGTCTGGGGATCTGTGCTGGTGCCACTCAGGGGTTCAGCACTAGGCGCAGGTGTAGATAAGCAAGAAGGAAGGGAAAGGATGTGATGTGTGGAGTGGTTGCTCTCTCCTGTTGGGAGATCTGTGAAGTTGCCTTCCTGTACTCCCTGTCTACATTCCTTGGTGGCTGTAGTCCAAGATGACGAATCTGTGCCATGATAGCTGTAGGGGACCTCCACTCCATAAGTCTCCTCATTCTCTGTTCTCTGTCAGTTTTTTATCCCATTCAATGCTTGTTTGAGTTCTTTATCCCTTCTTTTGAGGCTTAGGGTTCCAGGATTGACATTTGTATCTGTTTTACTTAGTTTTTTGGGTCTTTGCTGCAGAGTGATGGCATGGTGCTTCTGTATATAGCACTATGTTCTTTTTATAAAGAAAAAAACTTAACCTTCCATTTAGATGGGTCTACTTTTTAAATTTTCGTTTTTAATCTCTTACACTCATGGAAGACTATGAAATATAGTTTTTCATTTTAAATTCTTTAACCATAGTCAGTGTCCACTTCCATCTCATATACCTGTTTTATACAGTTTCAGGAATGCAGCATAAAGGAAGACTAAAATCCACAGTCAATACGAAGGAACTATATATCAGAGATTCTCAGCCTGGGGATGCATCCACCTACTTAAATACTTAATAACTATAATCTTACAATTTCCTTACTTTTAGATTCCAAAAGTTACTTATTTATTTAATTTTTAAACCTACACACTACTCCAGCAGCCCATACTGAAAGTTTCCCCTGAAGTTTTATCACATTGAACTCCTTCTATTCCGAAGATCACCTAGTGTCTTTCCATAATAACTGCTCTTACATGTCACTCTCTCTGAAAAGTGACATGACACTGTGAAAAGAACAAGGGTTTTCTTATGGCTCTGCCACTTCCTGGCTTGTGACTTTGGGCATTTCATATTAACTTTGTGACTATCAATTTACATTTAAGTATTGTAGGAAGTAAGTATAAGTACTTACTTTACAGTGTTATTGTGAGGATCAGTAATGTTTTGTGACTTGCCTAGCATGATGAATTAAAAAATATAAAAACTTGAAAGTGAGAATCATAGTTCCCATAAAGTAAACTCAAAACTTCATTTGTGTCCTGAAATACATTAAGTACAGGGAATACAGAAAAGATACCATTCCTCTTTTTCAAGGAACTCACTCTCATGGTGCTACAGGGTGATCTCTTAGTTCCCATAGCTATCATTCTCCAAGGGTCATAACTTGTAGAATGCTCTGACCTACAATCTCCAGCCAGAGCAATAGTTTCTAAGAAAACTTGGCCCTATCCATTCTCCTAAACCACTCTGTACCTTCCTAAAAATACACTATTGATGCCTAAGAATATACTCAAAAACCCTGAGTTGGGCTCATGTATTGCTTAGAAGTGGTGTTAGCTCTAGGCTTTAGTCCACAAGAGGGCAGGCTAACCTGAGAGAACTTTCTTTAGGATTTCAGGAGGATTAATGGCTGAATGAAATATGAAAATATATGAACAAGGAAGAGGACTAATCATTTAGTCCAGGGCACAAGAGGGGGATCAAGAGATATGTAGACCAAAAAGTTCTTAAAAACACATAAGAAGGAATGTATTCCATGTATTTTCAACTTAGTTACACGATCCTGCTTTTTAATCACCAGTTCTGGTTTCTTAACCCCAAGAGAGCACTCCAAGAATCAAAATAAAGCTTGAGATGAAAACAGCACAATTTATTTCATATTTCTTTAATATTGCAGTTTCATAAATCCATATTTCTCAGTATCAAAAACCAATATGAGCTTTTATTTGTCCAGAAATTATTTCCAACCTCTGAGTATTGTACTTCTCTAAACCATGCCTATACCTCATATAAGATCAGAAACTCAAAGATAAGAAAAATAAAAGGAAATAAAGAGACAAATAAGGAATAGGTAGGGTGTAGTTGGGAAGAACTGGGAGAGAGATAAAAGGGAAAAGAAAATGGCAGAGGGTTATTTGAACTGAAAAGCACTGTGTATATCAGAGCTTCTCAAAAATGACATTAACATTTGGGACCAGATAATTCTTTGTTGGGGATTTGTCCTGTGCATTGTAGGATATTTAGTAGCATCTCTGGCCTCTACTCACTAGATGCCAGTAGTACTGCTTCGCCAGTTGTGATAATCAAAAATGTTTCCAGACATTGTTAGTTGTCTTCTGGAATGCATAGTCACCCCTGGTTGATAACCGCTAGTCTGTATGTTGAATTTATGGAGATGTTTCAACAAACGGATGCAATGCTGAAAAGGCTCACTCATCTATGCCAAGAAATGTGGAAGACAGTTACCTGGCTAAGCAATTGTAAGAGATCTATATTTGTGTTCATTGCAAAGAAAAGTGATCCAACAGATTGAGGAAATTATCAAGCAATAACATTAATATCACTCGCAAGTAAAATTTTGCTGAAGATAATTCAAAAACAATTGCAGCAGTACATCGATAGGGAACTGCCAGAAATTCAAGCTGGATTCTGAAGAGAATGTAGGATGAGGGATATCATTGCTGATGTCAGATGGATCTTGGCTGAAAGCAGAGAATACCAGAAAACTGTTCACCTGTGTTTTATTGATTATGCAAAGGCATTCGACTGTGTGGATCATAACAGATTTGTCGTATCCTTTCACCATACATATTCAATCTGTATGCTGAGCAAATAAACCGAGATGCTGGACTGTATGAAGAAGAATGTGGCATCAGGATTGGAGGAAGACTCATTAACGACCTGCAATATGCAAATGACACAACCTTGCTTGCTTAAAGGACTAGAATCACTTACTGATGAAGATCAAAGACTACAGGCTTCAGTATGGATAACACCTCAACTAAAGAAAAGAAAAAGCCTCACAACTGGACCAATAAGCAACATAGTGATAAATGGAGAAAAGACTAAAGTTGTCAAAGATGTCATTTTACTTGGATCCACAATCAACAACCATGGAAGCAGCAATTAAGAAATCAAATTACATATTGCATTGGGAAAATTTGTTGCGAAACACCTGTTTAAAAGTGTTAAAAAGCAAAAATGTCACTTTAAGGACTGAGTTGAACCTGACCCAAGACATGATATTTTCAATTGCCTCATATGAATGTGAAAGCTGGACAATGAATAAGGAAAACTGAGGAAGAATTGATGCCTTTGAATTATGGTGTTGGTGAAGAATATTGAATATACTGTGGACTTCCAGAAGAATGAACAAATCTATCCTGGAATCAGAATGCTCCTTAGAAGTGAGGATGGTGAGACTTCGTCTCATGTTCTTTGACTATGTTATCAGGAGTGACCAGTCCCTGAAGAAGGACATCATGGTTGGTAGATTAGAGGGTTAGAGAAAAAGAGGAAGACCCTCAACGAGGTGGATTGACATAGGGGCTGCAACAATGGGCTCAAACTTGCAACAATTGTGAGGATGGTGCAGGGCCAGATGGTGTTTCGTCTGTTGTACATAAGGTCACTATGAGTCGGAACTGACTTGATGGCAGCTAACAACAACAACAGAAACAAACTATTAAGCCTCTTTTATGTATACGAAAAATGGGCAGTAAAGATGAACGTTTTTCCTTCTACACTTGTGATACTTTTCTTATTTCTATAGTAGTTACATGTCCTGGACAACTATTGTATCATTTTATTTTAATAAATCTGATAAGCATGATACACACAATAGAAAAAATTGAAGTTGATTTTATATATCTTTATAAAATATTTTTATATAAATCATTCACAACTCAAAAATTTCTCAGTCTGATCATATCTCAGATTTTAGCTTGGTAAATATCTTATCTATGGCTTTTCATAGATACATAAACTATTTATTCTTCTTCTAAGCTACCATCTCTGAATTCTTCATGCAAATTACTCTACATACACCCACAGTTTATAAGGAAAAAAAAAAAGGATTCTTAAACCCTAAAAAGAAACCCCTCCACCACCCACAACTCACAAACACTCACACACACACACACACAAACAAGCACTCACACGTACACACCACAGTTCTAAAAAAAAAAAAAAAAGAGTCCTCTTCAGAAGGTAGGAGTAGACCACAGGTAGGTGGAGCTTCCCATTAAAAAGTTGAGCGACAAGGCCTAGGAGTGGCTGTTGCTGAATCTATCTCAAGAAACTGATCAATTACAGGAACAAAATCAGCTCCAAATTCAAGATAGGATACATACCAGTATTTAAAGGGACTTGGCATCAAGGTGTGTCCCTATAGCAAAAGAGTAAAGAATCATGAAGACACAAGTAGGAGTCTTGAAGGGCCTTCTGTGGATACATATTTGCTGTGAGTTAAAAATATTCTGGAGGAAACTTGGAGAAGTGTCACAACTAAATTTGGAAAAGAGCAAGGGAGGGAAGGGAGAGATGGAGGAAGAGAAACAATACGCCTCTTGGGCTGTATCCTCTACCATGAGGAAGAAAACTGTAGAGAAATTTCTCACACTTGAAAACAGTAAAAGTGATTTTGCAGTGACCCTCACTTTGTCTATGTTTTTCCTTTTCCAACAGTGATAAGAGTGGAGATGAATGTGGAGCAGAGTCCTCGGGTCCTGATATTACAAGAGGGGAGAAATTCCTCTATGACGTGCAATATTTCTGTCTCCTTAACCAGTGTGCAGTGGTTCCAACAAAGTCCTGGAGGACATCTCATACCCTTGTTTTACATAGCTTCAGGAATGCAGCAGAAAGGAAGACTAGAATCCACAGTCAATACAAAGGAACGTTATAGCCACTTGTACATCAGAGACGCCCAGCCTGGGGATTCAGCCACTTACTTCTGCATTGTAGAAGCACAGTGCCGTTAAACACCTGCAGCCTGTACACAAAACCATAGCTGAGACCTAATCCAACCTCTAGTTTGGGAGTAGGGGCTTAATGTGATTAAAATTGCATCTCCTGATTCATGCAGAATGTATTTCTAAATAAGCTACAGTGTAGGCACATACGTGGTTCTCCTGGGGATCACTGTGAGGGTGGTGTTATTAGGTAAAATGTTTAGACTGATCACCTCTTTCATATTCCATTCTGTCTTTCTGAATGGGAGCAAGCAGCCAACTCAGTGCGGAGCACAGTACTCAATCTTTCCATGTTCAAGAGCAGGAAAGCACAAATCTCACCTACATTTTCCTTTTCCGTACCTTTCTACGGCTTATATTGGTACAGACAGGACCCCTGGAAAAGCTCCAAGATTCTCCTTCTAATGCATTTAAATGAGAAAGAAAAGGAAGAGGAAAAGGCATTATTAGTATAAAGAATGGGCAGAACTTCCTGCATAAAAAACCAGAGATCAACCACCTACCTCTGTGTTGTGAAGGCACAGTATTTCCCAAGCTCCTGAACCCTGAACCCAGATATGTGGCTGTAGTCCCCAAACCCAACAAGATAGAAATGTCTGCACATTGTTACTCACTTTCAGCATGGGGTTGAGAAGTGCAAACTTGATAAATCAAAATGATGTCAACTTCGAAAGAACTGGAAATGCTGATAAATATTCAGTATAGGAAAATTGGAAGTTGTCAAAAATGAAACGGAACAAACAAAGATCACATCCTAGGCATTAGTGAGCTGAAATGACTGGTATTGGCCATTTGAATCAGACAATCATATGGTCTACTATACTGGGAATGACAAATTGAACAGGAATGGCATCACATTAATTGTCAAAAAGAACATTTCAAGATCTAAGCCCTGGTGGCACAGTGGTACCAAAAAGAATTGGTCAATGTTCAACCACTTTAGGAGGTAGCATAGATAAAAAACTGATGGTATTGAAGTCAAAGTTTGAGCTGCACTGAAGACACTGGCAAACAACAAGGCTCCAGGAATTGATGTAACACTAATTGACATGTTTCAAGAAACAGATGGAGTGCTGGAGTTACTCACTCATCTATGTCAAGACATTTGGAAGACAGCTACCTGACCTACTGGCTGAAAGAGATCCGTATTTGTGCCCATTCAAGAGAAAGGTGATACGACAGAATGTGGAAATTATAAAACAATATCATTAATATCACACAAGTAAAATTTTGCTGAAGATAATTCAAAAATAGTTGTCTCAATACATTGACAGGGTACTGCCAGAAATTCCAGCCAGATTTGGAACAGAATGTGGAATGATAATCAAGATCATTATTGATGTTAGATGGATTTTGGCTGAAAGCAGAAAATACCAGAAAGATGTTTACCTGTGTTTTATCAACTATGCAAATGCATTTGACTGTATGAATCATAACAAATTATGGATAACATAGCGAAGAATGGAAATCCCAGAAAACTTAATTGTGCTCATGTGGAAACCATACATAGAACAAGAGGCAGTTGTTCGAACAGAACAAGGAGATATTGAGTGGTCTAAAATTAGAAAAAGTGTGTCAGGGTTGCATCCTTTCGCCATACTTATTCAACCTGTGTGTGGAGCAAATAATTGGAGAAGGTGGATGGTGTGAAGAAGAAAGAGGCATCAGCATTGGTGGAAGACTCATTAACAACCTGTGATATGCAGGTGACACAACCTTGCTTGCTGAAAGCTAAGAGAACTTGAAGCACTTACTGACGAAAATCTAAGACTACAACCTTCAGCACTGATTACTCCTCAAAATAAAGAAAACAAAAATCCTCACAATTGGACCAATAAGCAACATCATGATAAATAGAGAAGACTGAAGTTGCCAAGGATTTAATTTTACTGGGATCCACAATCAATGCCCATGAACGCAGTAGTCAAGAAATCAAATGATGCATTGCATTGGACAGATATGTTGCAAAAGACCTTTTTAAAGTGTTGAAAAGCAAGGATGTCACTTTGAGAACTAAGGTGAACCTAACCCAAGCCATGATATTTTCAATTGCCTCATATGCATGTGAAAGATGGACAATGAATAAGGAAGACTGAAGAAAAATTGATGCCTTTGAATTATGGTGTTAGCAAAGAATACTGAATATACCATAGACTGCCAGAAGAATGAACAAGTCTGTCTTGGAAGAAGTACAGTGAGAATGTTCATTGGAAGTTAGGATGGCAAGACTCCATCTCATGTACTTCGGACATGTTATCAGGATGGACCAGTCCCTGGAGAAGGACAACATGGATGGTAAGGTAAAGGGTCAGTGAAAAAAAGGAAAACCCTTGAAGGGATGTTTTGACACATTGGTTGCAACAGTGTGCTCAAACATAGCAATGATTGTGAGGATGGCATAGGACCGGACAGTGTTTCATTGTGTTGTATATAGGGTAGCTATGAGTCGGAACCAACTTGATGGCACCTAACATTCAGTCTAGTCCTAAACACAACAAGTTCTAACATTCTAATCCCTAAATCAGAGATTCAGTGCATCAGCAATTCTAGTTAGAGTATCCCCCAAACCCAATTATAAGCCTCTGTGGTAAAATGAACATTTAAATGAATAAATAAGTACTGTTTATTCTTACCCTATATTATGCTCACATATGAAGGGAAATCATAACAAAGTCACACCTAAGTGTCAAGGAATGAAATGTTATACTTTGTAATACTCATTTTGTTTTTTTGTTCCAAATTTTTACTGTGTATTAAATAGTGCATTTGTGTTCATATTCAATAGTGTCTATTCATAGAATTCCCCTCTTGGTTCTGTTTTGGAAAGACCATTGAAAAACAATTGACTTCCAGCCATGAATAGGCTATATCATTTTGAGCAAATGAGTCACCTTGTCTCAGAATGCTCATCTGTAATGAGATTTCCCACACTCATTTCTCACAAGGCTCATACATTCCATCATTCAACAAATATTTATTGAATATCTGTTGAGTACCGGATAGGGAGCTTTGAATAAATAAAGAATTCCTTCCCTTGTTAAATATGTAGTCTATTGAGGAATATATTTTTGTCTTTGGAGAGTTCCTGTAAGGTAAAAAAGGACTAAATTGGGAGAGTGAAAGGTATTATGAAAACAAATAGATGTCGTCAGTCAGACACAGCTTTCTAGAGTATGTGATACCACAGCTGAAACTCAAAAGTTTAATAGGAGTTAATCAGAATGAGGACAAATGAGGGCTGTGGAAAGTGCCTCAATTTGTAGAAGTAGCATATTTATAGATTGAAAGAAAGGAAGATTGTGGCAAATTTAAAACCTAAAAAGTAATTTGCAAGTAATAAAGTAATGTGCAAGGATGACTCTCATTTTATGGAGACTTAAAAAAAAAGATCCCGAAAATGAATTGTATGTTATAATATGGTCAGGTAAAGGACATGGGGAACAAAAACCACCAAGCATGTTTACATGCTCACAGAGCACAGATAGGGATCATTGCAATGAGGACCAATGAAGAGAATCGTGAAACTAATTAGGAATAAGAAGATATTAATTCTCCAGCGGTCTAAATTCTCTTATAAAGGAAGGATATTCCTGCATAAATGGATTATATGATACGTTTCAACTATTGAATAAAGCTGACAGTTGCTTTTAAAAGATAGGAAATATATAAGAGAGTATTCTCTTGTTGCTGTTGTTAGGTGCCGTCAAGTCCATTCCAACTTTTGGCAACCCTATGCACCACAGAACAAAACACTGCCCAGTCCTGTGCCATACTCACAATCATTGTTATGCTTGAGCCCATTGTTGCAGCCACTGTGTCAGTCCATCTCATTGAGGGTCTTCCTCTTTTCGTTGACCCTGTACTTTACCAAGCATGACGTCCTTCTCCAGGGACTGATCCCTCCTGACGACTTGTCCAAATTATGTAAGACGTAATCTCACTATCCTTCCTTCTAAGGAACATTCAGGTTGTACTTTTTCCAAGACAGATTTGTTCATTCTTTTGCCAGTCCATGGTATATTCAATATTGTTTGCCAGCATGACAATTCAAAGGCGTCAATTCTTCTTCGCTATTCCTTAGTCATTGTCCAGCTTTTGCATGCCTATGATGTATTGAAAATACTGTGGTTTCTGTCAGGCGCGTCTTAGTCTTCAAGTTTGCTTTTCAACACTTTAAAGAGATCTTTTGCAGCAGACTTGCCCAATGCAATGCGTCTTTTGATTTCCTGACTGCTCCTTCCATGGGTGTTGATTGTGCATCCCAGCAAAATGAAATGCTTGACAACTTCAATCCTTTCTCAGTTTATCATGATGTTGCTTATTGGCCCAGTTGTGAGGACTTTTGTTTTCTTTATGTTGAGGTGTAATCCATACGGAAGGCTGTGGTCTTTGCTTTTCATCAGTAAGTGCTTCATGTCCTCTTCACTTTCAGCAAGCAAGGTTGTGTTATCTGCATATCATAGATTGTTAGTGAAGTCTTCCTCTAATTCTGATGCCTCTTTCTTCTTTGTACAGTCCAGCTTTTAGGATTATTTGCTCAGCATATATATTGAATAGGTATGGTGAAAGGGTGCAACCCTGACGCACACGTTTCCTGATTTTAACCACTCAGTATCCCCTTGTTCTGTCTGAACAACTGCCTCTTGATCTATGTACAGGTTCTTCTTGAGCACAATTAAGTGTTCTGGAATTCCCATTCTTCACAATGTTACCCTGCGTTTGTTATGATCCACAAAATTGAATGTCTTTGCATAGTCAATAAAACACAAGTAAACATCTTTCTGGTATTCTCTGCTTTCAGCCATGATCCATTTGACATCAGCAATGATGTCCTTGGTTCCATGTCCTCTTCTGAATCCAGCCTGAATTTCTAGCACTTCCCTAACGACATACTGCAGCAGCAGCTTTTGAATGATCTTTAGCAAAATTATACTTGTATGTAATATTAATGATATTGTTCGATAATTTCCACATTTGGTTGGATCACCTTTCTCTTGAATGGGCACAAATATGGATCTCTTCCAGCCAGTTGGTCAGGTAGCTGTCTTCCAAATTTCTTGGCATAGACGAGTGAGCACTTCCAGCACTGCATCCATTTGTTGAAACATCTCAACTGATATTCTGTCAATTCCTGGGGCCTTGTTTTTTGCCAATGTTTTCAGTGCAGCTTGGACTTCTTCATTCAGTACCATCGGTTCCTGATCATATGCTATCTTTTGACATGGCTGAACATCGGCCAATTCTTTTTGATATAATGACTCAGCGTATGCCTTCCACCTTCTTTTGATGCTTCTTGCATTGTTCAATATTTTCCCCAGAGAATCCTTCGCTATTCCAACTAGAGGCTTGAATTTTTTCTTAAGTTCTTTCAGTTTGTGGAATGCCGAGCGTGTTCTTCCCTTTTGGTTTTCTATCCCCAGGTCTTTGCACATGTCATTATAATGCTTTACTTTGTCTTCCCAAGCTGCTCTTTGAAATCTTCTGTTCAGCTCTTTTACTTCATCATTTCTTCCTTTTGCTTTAGCTACTCGATGTTCAAGAGCAAGTTTCAGAGTCTCATCTGACATCCATTTTGGTCTTTTCTTTCTTTCCTGTCTTTTTAATGACCTCTTGCTGTCTTCATGTATGGTGTCCTTGATGTCATTCCACAACTCTGGGTTTGGTCATTAGTGTTCAACAAGTCAAATCTATTCTTGAGATGGTCTCTAAATTTAGGTGGGAAATACTCAAGGTTGTACTTTGGCTCTCGGGGACTTGTTCTAATTTTCTTCAGTTTCAGCTTTAACTTGCATATGAGCAGTTGATGGTCTGTTCTGCAGTCAGCCCCTGGCATTGTTCTGACTGATGATATTGAGCTTTTCTATCATCTCTTTCCACAGATGTAGTCGATTTAATTCCTGTGTATTCCATCCGGCAAGATCCGTGTGTATAGTCGCTGTTTATGTTGGTAAAAAAGGTATTTGCAATGAAGAGGTCATTGGTCTTGCAAAATTCTATCATGTGATCTCCGGCATCATTTCTATCACCAAGGCCATATTTTCCAACTACCAATTCTTCTTTGTTTCCAACTTTTGGATTCCAATCACCGGTAATTATCTATGCATCTTGATTGTATATTCAATCAATTTCAGACTGAAGAAGTTGGTAAAAATCTTCAATTTCTTCATCTCTGGCCTTAGTGGTTGGTGCAAAAATTTGAATAATAGTTGTATTAACTGGTCTTCTTTTCAGGAGTATGGACATTATCCTATCACTGACAGCGTTGTACTTCAGGATAGATCTTGAAATGTTCTTTTTGATGATGAACGCAACGGCATTCCTCTTCAAACTGTCATTCCTGGGATAGTGGACCATATGGTTGTCCAATTCAAAATGGCCATTACCCGTCTGTTTCAGCTCACTAATGTGTTCCATTTCATTTTTTACTATTTCCAATTTTCCTAGATTCATACTTGGTACATTCCACATTCCGATTATTTATGGATGTTTGCAGCAGTTTCTTCCAATTTTGAGTAGTGCCACTTCAGCAAATGAAGGTCCCGAAAGCTTGACTCCATCCACTTCATTAAGGTCAACTCTACTTTGAGGAGGCAGCACTTCCCCAGTTGTCTTTTGAGTGTCTTCCATCCTGGGGAGCTCATCTTCCAGCATTATATCGGACAATGTTCTGCTGCTATTCATAAGGTTTCCACTGGCTAATACTTCTCAGAAGTAGACTGCCAGGTCCTTCTTCCTAGTCTGTCTTAGTCTGGAAGCTCAGCTGAAACCTGTCCGCTATGGGTGACCCTCTTGGTATCTTAATTCCAGTGGCATGGCTTCCAGCATCACAGCAACAAGCAAGTCCCCACAGCACGACAAACTGACAGGCATATTGGGGAGTAATCTCTTAAGAGGAAAAGAAAAAGATTTTCTGGGTCTTGCTGTGTAGCTGATACTGGAGTAACTTTTTTTTTTTCCCTTTTAATTGTGCTGCAAACAGTTAACAAACTCAGCTGCTAATTGAAAGTTGGCAATTTAAAGTCCACCCAGGTGCCTCGGAAGAAAGGCCTGGTGATCTACTACCAAAAAACCAACCATTGAAAACGCTATGGAAGTCAGTTCTACTCTGACACACATGAGGTCACCATGAGTTGGAATTGACTCAGTTACAAGTTTTTTTTTTTTTTGGTTTTGAAGTATTTATAAAACAAAATATTTGCCATTTCAACATTTTTTTACGTGTACAATTCTGTAACATGAGTTATATTCATCATGGTGTGCAATCGTCACCACTTTCCATTTCCAAATTTTTCCATCATGCTAAACAGAAGCTCAGCTTCTCCTAAGCAATGAATCCCTCTTTTTCTCTCCTTCTCACCCCCGTAACCACTGATGAACTTTGGTCTCTATACATTTGCCTGTATTTGCCTTCTTTGGAAGTTAAATATGATTAAATGAGGTATGATTCAATGCAAAGTTGAAAGGCGTGGGTGATGGTGGTTTGTACTACACTAAGCTGGAAACCAAGTTCCACAAAACTCCCTTCTTTGTATGATACCATATTAGAATTGGTCAAAAAGAAACTTGTGTGAGGTATGGAAAGCAGAAGTAAAACAGCAGCGATTGCTCACTGAAGGTTGTCATAGTCAGTTGTAACAAACAGAAAAGCTCAGCAGGTTCCAGCACATAGAATGGGAAGTTTTGTTGTCTTTAAGATGTATGAGTGGATACCTGTTGGAAGAAATTTTCTGATTGTTTATCAGAAAGTAATATAACCAGAAAAGTGTAGACTTTCAAAGAACGCATTTATAGCAATATTCGTTGAAAGAGAAAGTAGAGAAAAAAGAGTGATGTGGCTTTTGTTCCCATGAAATGTTGTGTGTAACGAAACATATTTATCACTGTATAGGGAACTAGGAATAACACACTTTTAATTAGAAAAAATGCTCATCAGGAAGGTATGTAAAAGTATTACTTGCAATATAATTACATGAATTTTTTTTTTTAAAATACTGATCTAATTCTGGTTTGTTATAGCAAAGATGTCAAAAGAATAAACTCCCATGTCCTACAATTCATGGTAGTATGGAGTCTTTATTAGGGAAGAGATGCTTCTTTACACATAGCAACTGGCTCTGTTCAGTCTATGTAAATATGACTGTGGATATGCTCTAACAATTTGTCCCATCGTCTCTCTCATTCAAGCCAATTTCCTGTACAGAAACAGCTGTGTCACACATCTCCAGTGATTCTTTATGACCTTGTCATGAAAACTGAACAAGGCTGAGGTGCTGGCTCTTAACAGTAATTTTTTCTCCAGGAATGAGAGTGCCAACAAGACTTTTCATAGCATGATTTGGGCAGTGATAGCCAATGTTTGCATTATTCAGGATGGTCCCTGACGGAGAGCTGAGCATTCAATAAATTCATCCTCTGCTCTTCTGAAGGCTCAAAGTACTTGGAATCTTTCCACCTCCAGAAAGGAGCCTCCTGCTTATGGGCAACTGAAACATCGTCAGTTCTTGTAATGATCATCACTCTTGGTTAAAAAAAAAAAAAAGATAAAAAAGGTCTATTTCATTCTAATTGTTCTGTGGTATGATTTAGAGTCACTTCACTGACACATGTTCTTTAGTATAAGAGTGTCTCCCTGTTCCAGCATTGATATCACAGGAGAAGCAGAATCCAGGCAGTCACTCAGCCCAAGTACCAGGTCTCTGCCTCTGATGGGGCTCCAAAGCAGGTATGCGCAACTTCTCAATTACTCAAATTACAGAGTCCCTGCTCTTTACTATTATGTCTAGTGTGCCATCCAAGACCTTTAATTTCTCCTGAGACACATTTCCGAAGGCAGCATCAGGGTTTCCCAGCTAATCTGGACCAGGATAAAACATCCTTCCATGTGAACTAGTGGTTAGCTGAGAAAGAAGACTCAGTTATGTGTTATTACCCTGCTGGGAGTGGCACAGTGACAAGAGCTGCAAGGGAAGCAGACGTTGCAGGAACATTGTCCTTTAACCATTTTATGTGTCCACAGATGAGGATCACGATATTTCTTTTGCTTTTCAAAGTATCACAAAGCTAAAACTGTAAGATGTCAATAAGCCACAATCACCCACATAGCTTGCTGAAGAAACTTGTCTCATCCCTTCCTCCAACCAAATCAATTTCCTGTATGGAGACAGAGTGTCACCCATATTTAATGATTCTGCTTGAGTCTGTGCTTAAATTTGTGCATTGTGTATTTAATTTTACCTAAATAATGTATGTTTGCATGTGTACATGTGTGTATGTGTTAATAGTCCAATAGTCCTCCTGCACCTAGAAAGTCAGCCTTCTTAGTCTCTCCTATATGGCTTCTCATGATTTGCATGTAACATAGCTGCCCTTCCTAACATCAGCTCATAATTTCCTATGCATAGGCAATAAACTCTGCTATGATAAACTGCTTACCTTTGTTTAGCACTCCTGGCTATAACTTGCTTGTGTGCTTTTGAAATTGCTGATACCTTTGCCTGGAGTGTCCTTTCTACCATAACCACCTAGTCAATCTCATCTCTTAAAAGCAATTTAAAGAGCTCTGCCTTTGTGAGACTTTTCCTGACTCCACCCTGCTACCCTTCTCAACAGAACTAAGTGATCACTATTATGTTTCCCTCATAAAACCTTTCATACACCATGCCATGTTGTAAATACGTAGTTACTCGTTTGTCTTTCTCTTCAGACTACTGAGTATTTAATAATGAGGATTGTTTCATAATCATATTTGAAACTCTAAGTCAAGCACAGTGCCAGATACCTCATTAAAAACAAAACAAAACAAAAAACCAGATCTGTTGCCATCGAGTTGATTTCAACTTATAGCAGCCTTATAACCACCCTAGCAACTAAATAAATGCTGATTGAATGTATAAATACATAAATGAATCAGTGAAAATTTCTTCACTAGAAAGTCTGAAAAGATGAGGTTAAAGTGTGATATGGAATATGGACAACTTATAAGTTTCTTCTGAATTGGATGTTTAGTGTGGACTTAGTAGAATTTTAATTGAGGCATTGTGACTCCCCAGAATATTGGTTTCATTATTATTCAATTGAAATTTCAAAACATTTCTTCCCATAGTAATACATGCATCAGATATTATTTTGTGTTATCTATGTCTTTGCTCAGACTTATTATCACGGTTGTATTGGAATTCATCCTCAGCTGCAAACCATAGTCGCCCTACTGACTTAGCATTAAAAGGACAATACATTCTTCTTGCCTTTTCTGTCAGGTTAAACTGTGGAGAAATACAGTACATAATAGACTAAGAGTAAAGGCAAACAAATATGCTGCCTTTTGACATCTTCAAAAGATGTTTATAGATTTTATAGGATCATGCCATTTTTTCCCATTTGAGAGCACAGAACACACTAAGTAATCTCCAAGTTCCAAGAGATAATCCAGTTCAGAAGGTGATCTAACACAGAGGTTGAGTTTTGTTGTGTTGATGTGTATTTTTAAGAGAGGCACTCAAAATTTAATTCGTATTTAATTATCACGTGCCATTTATTTAACCAGGGAAAATTTGGACACATCTGAAGACCATGTTAGAACACAGTTAGATTAAAGACAAAGCTACCAAACTTCCCTGTGTTTGAAATTTGTCATCATTGTATTAAATAGATACATACAAGCCTTTAGATGTCCTCAGTAAACATCAATTCTTAATACTTTAAAACAAGATAATTGCCTGACAGTTGGCATGATTTGACCTAATATAATTCTCTATATTCTCAGTTACCATTTTCTACTATTGCAAAAAATGTGTATTTAAATTAAGTGATTTCTGAAAACCTTTCCATCTCTTACAATCTCTTATTCTAACTTTTTTTTTTTTCTAAATGTGGAAGGCATTAGAAACTGATTTTTAGGAAATACATTTTCAGAAATATTCTACATGTGTACCAAGGGAGCAGTGCTTCCTTTCATAAAGAGAAATAACTTTCACACACACACACACACACACACACACACACACACACACACACACACGCAAAAACAAGCTATTCATGTGTGAAATAGAAGGGCCTGTGGAAGGAAGTGAATGATGTGTAGGCAGTTAAGGCCAAGTTTACGATTGCCTGGGGAAGGAGAGAAGACAATCTGAGTCTTCACAGGAAGAATGGACAAGCTCCTGGGAGCATTATTGTTGATTCTATGGTTTCAGTCAGACTGTGAGTTGTGGAAGGGAAAAATGAATGTAGTAGAAAAACTCCTAGATTCACTACAAGGCTGGGAGATGAGACATTTGGAGGTGCTTTGTTTTTCGGCTCATGTGGGTTTTCTGTGGGGACTTGAAGAATAAAATTTTAAATCTGTTACTTTCTTTCCAATCAGGAGTCAATAGTCAACCAAAGGAGAAGGATGACCAGCAGGTTAAGCAAAGTCCCCCATCCCTGAAGACCCAGGAAGGAGAAATTTCCATTTTTAACTATGATTACAATAATGATCTGTTTGATTACTTTGTGTGATACAAAAAAATCCCCTGTTAAAGGCCCTGCCCTCCTGATATCTATACATTCAGATGTGGATGGAAATGAAGAGGGAAGATTCACAGTCTTCCTCAATAAAAGTGCCAAACACCTCTCTCTGCGTATTGCGGCCTCCCAGCCTGGAGACTCTGCCACCTACTCTTGCGCAGCAAGCGAACAGTGCTGTGCAGGCACCTGTAGCCTGTACCCAAACCTGAAAATGGGGTCCAAGCCAACTCTTGTTTTGGGGTCTCAGACTGGGAGGGCCACAGACTTGCTTCCATTTACACACAACAGCATACAAGGGTGTGCTTTAAAGTAGGTGAGGCAAGGTGAGCTTAAAGCAAGACTGATACTTGGCAATTTTATATATGAGTAAGGAAAATTCCCTAAGCTTTAGGGTGCCAAAGTGTCTAACCTCTCTCCTTTTTACTTTCAGCAAGAGGTTGTTGGTTTAGCTAAAGCATAATCTCGAGTGATTCTTTTCCCCCCACAGATCCTGGAATGAAGATACCTGTTTCTCCTGAATTTTCAGAGGGAAGAAACATATAAGAAGACATTTCCAAGAGCGTTCACCATTTTATGTAACCTCCAACTTCTGCTAAATCACCATTAGAGGAAGAAGAGTAGAAGGATAAGAAGGAGAGGGGAGAAAGGGGTTGGGAAGAAGGAGGAGGAAGAAAAAAGGAAGGGAGGAATATTAGCAATAATCCTAGTAACAATTATCAAATTTGTTGGAACTTTTATGATACTGCCTATTTTACATGTATTACCTTATCTAATCCTCCCAATAACTCTTTAGATAGCTGTTATAATAATCCATATTTTAGAAGTTAAAACTATGAGAGGTTAGGTTATTTGCTCAGGGTCACTAACTTAGTGATTGTGGAAATAGGTTTCTTGCTCAAACTACTTGACTGCAAGACCCAGGCGTGAACCATCAACAATGCTGCCTTTCAGCAGAAGCCATTGACTAGCCGTATACACTTTTAAAAAGCTGTCAATTCCTTTGATTCTTAGCACACATTTCTTCATCATTGACCCAGAAAGGGGTCTCATTACCCCTCACAGACCATGAAAGCCTGAAAATACAGTTTTATTTATATGCATCATGCTTGTAGATAAACGGTTATGTTTGTTCCTCATGAACTGATTTTATGATGCTGAAGTTCTTTTCAGGTTAGAGGATGTAGAAATTCAATATGCTTTTCAGAAAGCATGAAGAAGCCTCTGGAAACCTCATACTTATCCTGTGGCTTAATCTGGCTCTTGACTTCCTCAAGTGATGCCGAACACATTTCTGAACAGAATAAAACCTCATGCTGTGGTGTCAATTACGATTCACAAAGATCTCATGTGTTACAGAGTAGAAGTGTTCCATAGGGTTTTCTTGATCTTCATCTTTATGGAGGATCCCCTGGGTGGCACAAATGGTTAAGCGCTCAACTACTAGCCAAACATTGGCATCTCAAACATTAATGTCTCAAACCCACACAGAGGTGCCTTGGAAGGCAAGCCTGGAGATACACTTCTGAAAGGTCACAGCCTTGAAAATGCTATGGAGCAGTTCTACTTTCTGCACACGTGGGGTCGCCACGAGTCAGGATCAACATGACAGCAACTAACAACAATTTTCACCGAAGCAGGGCCTTTCTTCCATGGTGCTGCCGAGTGGGTTCCAATTTCTAACCTTTAGGTTAATAGACCAGCACAAACCATTTTAGCCACCCAGAGACCTTCTGAATGGAATGTTGTTGTGTGCTCTTCAGTCAACTCCAACTCATAGTGACCCTATATGACAGAGTAGAACTGCCTAATAGGATTTCCTAGGCTGTAATGTTTATGGGAGCTGATCGCCAGCTATTTTCTCCCACAGAGGGGCTGGTTGGTTCGCTGACCTTTCTGTTAGCAGTTGAGTGCTTAACCATTGTGCCACCCGGGCTCTTTTCTGAACAGAATTCCGTTGCTGTGAGACAATTTTGATTCATAGCAAACAAAAGGACAGAGTAGAACTGCTCCATAGGGTTTCCAAGGCTATAGTCTTTACAGAAGCAGACCGCCACTCTACTCCCTTGAAGCGACTGTTGAGTTCGAACCATAGACCCTTTGATTACCAGGTGACTGCTTAACCGCTGTGCCACCAGTGTGAACAGAAAAGGGGTGATATATAGCTTTGCTTAGTATGGTTCATCTGGAGATCCTTGTGGTGATAGTATAACTACAAGGTAAAATCTAAAACTTGACCACTCTTTCATATCTGATTCTATCTTTCTGAGCATGGATGAGAATTCAACTAAATGTGGACTAGATTTCCCCGATGCCGCCTTATCCAGGAGTAAGAGGGCACCAATCTCACCAGCAGTCTTTCTTCCACTTCTTGTTAAGGTTAACATTGGTATAGTTAGTTAAATGCTATTGAGTCAGTTCTGACTCATAAGGACCCTGTATGCAACAGAACAAAATGCTACTCGGTCCTGTGCCATAATCACAATCATGGCTATATTAGAGCCCACTGTTGCAACCACTGTGTTAATTCAACTCCTCCAGGGTCTTCCTCTTTTTCATTGACCGTCTACTTTACCAAACAAGATGTCCTTCTCTAAGGACAGCTCCTTCCTGATAACACATACAAAGTACATGAGATGAAGCTTCCAAGGAGCACTCTGGCTGTACTTCTACCAAGACAAATTTGTTCGTTCTTCTGGCAGTCCATGATATATTCAATATTCTTCACCAGCACGATAATTCACTGGCATCAACTCTTCTTTGGTCTTCCTTATTCATTGTCCAGCTTTTATATGCATATGAGGTGATTGAAAACACCATGGCTTGGGTTAGGCACACCTTAGTCCTCAGAGTGACATCTTTGCCTTTCAATATTCTAAAGAGGTCTTTTGTAGCAGATTTGCTCAAAGAAATGCGTTATTTGATTTCTTGACTGCTGCTTCCGTGAGTGTTGATTGTGGATCCGAGTAAAATGAAATCCTTGACAACTTCAATATTTTCTCCATTTATCATGATGTTGCTTATTAGTCCAATTGTGAGGATTTTTGCTTTCTTTATGTTGAGGTGTAATCCATACTGAAGGCTGTAGTCTTTGATCTTTATCAGCCAGTGCTTCAAGTTCTCTTCGCTTTCAGCAAGCAAGTATGTGTCATCTGCATATGGCAGGTTGTTAATGAGTCTTCCTCTAATCCTGATACACCGTTATTCTTCATATAGTCCAACTTCTCAGAGTATTTGCTCAACATACTGATTGAATAAGTATGGTGAAAGGATACAACCCTGACCACACCTTTCCTGGTTTTAAACCACACGGTATCCCCTTGTTCTGTTTGAAAGACTGCCTCTTGGTCTATGTACAGGTTCCTCATAAGTACAATTAAGTGTTCTGGAATTCCCATTCTTCTCCATGTCATCCATAATTTGTTGTGATCCACACAGTCGAATGCCTTTGCATAGTCAATAAAGCACAAGTAAACATCTTTCTGGTATTCTCTGCTTTCAGCCAAGTTCCTTCTGACATCAGAAATGATATCCCTCATTCCACGTCCTCTACTGAATCTGGCTTGACTTCCTGGCAGTTTCCTGTCGACGTACTACCACAACCATTTTCAAATTATCTTCAGCAAAATTTTACTTGCATGTGATATTAATGATATTGTTTGATAATTTCTACATTCTGTTGAGTCACCTTTCTTTGGAGTGGGCAAAAACATGAATCTCTTCCAGTTGATTGGCCAGGTAACTGTCTTCCCAATTTCTTTGCATAGACCAATGAGCACTTCCAGCATTGCATCCATTTGTTGAAACATCTCAATTGGTATTCAGTCAATTCCTGGAGCCTTGTTTTTCACCAGTGCCTTCACTGCAGCTTGAAATTCTTCCTTCAGTACCATCAGTTCTTGATCGTTTGCTACCTCCTGAAATGGTTGAACGTTGACCAATTCTTTTTGATACAATGACTCTGTGTATTCCTTCCATCTTCTTTTGATGCTTCCTGCTTCTTTCAGTATCTTGCCCATATAATCCATCAATATTGCAACTTAAAACTTGAAATTTTTCTTCAATTCTTTCAGCTTGAGAAATGCTGAGCGTATTTTTCTCTTTTGGTTTTCTGACTCCAGGTCTTTGCACACTTCATTATAATACTTTATTTTGTCTTCTCAAGTCGCCTTTTCAAATCTTCTGTTCAGCTTTTTGACTTGGTTGAAGTTCAAGGGCAAGTTTCAGAGTCTCTTCTGACATCCATTTTGGTCTTTTCTTTCTTGTCTTTTTTTTTTTTTCTTTAATAATTTATTGTACTTCAGGTGAAGGCTTACAGAACAAACAGTCTCTCATGTAACAGTAGTACACATGCTGTTTTATGACTTTGGTTAACAACCCCACAACATTTCAACCTTCTGAATTCTCAGCTTTTTTTTTTTTTTTGGTGAAAATACACATAGCCAAAGATACACCATTTCAAAACTTTTGATGTACATATTTAAGTGACATTGACTACGCTCTTCTAATTGTGCTGTTATTCTCACTTAAGATGAAGTCTTACAGGACAAAATAGCCTCCCATTTAATAGTTACTACAAATATTGCCCTATAACAATGGTCAACAATCTCACAACACATCAACAGTATCCTTACTCAACTTTGTGTTCCCTATCATCAGCTTCCTACTCCCCTTCTGCCTTCTGGCCCTTGTCACTGACTCCTGTACCTCGTTAGTCTCATTTGGTTTCACTGGGCTGTCCACTCCCAGGCTGAACAGTGAACCTCGAATGTAACTTCACCAATGAGCTGAAAGGGTGTCTGGGGGCCATACTCTTGAGGTTTCTCCAGTATCCTTTAGGCCAGTAAATCTGGTCTTTTTTTTGTGAGTTAGAATTATGCTCTACATCCTTCTCCAGCTCTGTCCAGAAACCTCTGTTGTGATCCTGGTCAGAGCAGTCAGCGGTGGTAGCCGGGCACCATCTAGCTGTACTGGACTCAGTCCGGTGGAGGTCTTGGTAGCTGTGGACAATTAGTCCTTTGGACTAATCTTTTCGTTGTATCCTGTTCTCTTCATTCTCCCTTGCTCCCGAAGGGATGAGACCAGTGTAGTATCTTAGATGGCCGCTCACAGGCTTTTAAGACCCCAGACACTACTCACCAAGGTAGAATGTAGAGCAGTATCATTATAACTAGTGTCATGCCAATTGAGCTAGATGTTCCCCGAGACAATGGTCCCCAGAGCCCTCCGTCCAGCAACTCAGTCCCTCAGGGAGTTTGGATGTGTCCATGGGGCCTCCATGACCATTCCTTGTGCAGGTTGTGTTAGTTTCCCTTGTATTGTGTACTGTCTCAGCTCTCACCCAAGATACCACTTATCTATTGCCTATTTAGTAGTTCCCCCCCTCCCCTCCCATCCCTGGTAACCAACAAGGATTGTTAAATTTTGCGTGTGAATTTTCTGATGGGTTTTTACAATAGAGGTCTCATACAATATTTGTCCTTTTGTGATTGACTTATTTCACTCAGCATAATGTCCTCCAGTTTCATCCATGTTATGAGATGGTTCACAGATTCATTGTTGTTCTTTCTCATTGCATAGTACTCCATTGTGTGTATGTACCATAGTTTGTTTATCCATTCTTCTGTTGATGGGCACCTACGTTGTTTCCATCGTTTTGCTATTGTGAACAATGCTGCCATGAACATAGGTGTGCATATGTCTATTCGAGTGATGGCTCTTATTTCACTAGGATATATTCCTAGGAGTGGGATTGCTGGATCTAATGGTATGTCTATTTCTAGCTTTCTGAGGAAACGCCATATCATTTTCTGAAATGGTTGAATCATTTTGCATTCCCACCAGCAGTGTATAAGAGTTCCCATCTCCCCGCAGCCCCTCCAACATTTGTTATATCCAGTATTTTTGATTCGTGCAAGTAATGCTAGGGTGAGATGGTATCTCATTGTGATTTTAACTTGCATTTCTCTAATGGCTAGGGAACGCGAACATTTTCTCATGTGTCTGTTGGCCATTTGAATGTCTTCTTTGGTGAAGTGTCTGTTCATTTCCTTTGCCCATTTTTTAATAGGATTGTTTGTCTTTTTGTTGTAGAGGTGTTGGATTTTCTTGTAGATTATGGAGATTAGACCTTTGTCTGACTTGTACTGTCCAAAAATTTTTTCCCAGTATGTAGGTTCTCTTTTGACTCTTTTGGTGAAGTCTTTTGAAGAGCATAGGTGTTTGATTTTTAAAAGATTCCAGTTATCTAGTTTATCTTTTGGGTTTTGTGTGTTGATGGTTATGGTTTGTATCCTGTTAATGCCATGTATTAAGACCTGAAGTGTTGGTCCTATTTTTTCTTCTATGAACTTTGTAGTTTTAGGCTTTATATTCAGGTCTTTGATCCATTTTGAAGTAGTTTTTGTATACAGTGTGAGGTATGGGTCCTGTTTCATTTTTCTGCAAATGGATATCCAGTTTTGCCAGCACCATTTGTTAAAAAGACTGTCTTTTCCCCATTTGATGGACTTTGGGCCCTTGTCGAAAGTCAGGTTACTGTAGGTGGATGGATTTCCATCTGGGTTCTCAATTCTGTTCCGTTGGTCAATGTATCTGTCATTGTACCAGTACCAGGCTGTTTTGACTACTGTAGCTGTATAGTACGTTCTCAAGTCAGGTAGTGTGAGTCCTCCAACTTTATTCTTCTTCTTCAGTAGTGCTTTACTTATTCGGTTCTTCTTCCCTTTCCATATAAAGTTAATAATTAGTTTTTCCATCTCTTTGAAGAATGTTGCTGGTATTTGGATCGGGATTGCATTGTATTTGTAAATTGCTTTAGGTAGAATTGCCATTTTCACAATGTTGAGTCTGCCTATCCATGAGCATGGTATGTTTTTCCATTTATGTAGATCCCTTTGGGTTTCATGCAGCAGTGTTTTGTAGTTTTCTTTGTATAGGTCTTTTACATCCCTGGTCAGGTTTATTCATAAGTATTTTATCTTTTTAGGGGCTATTGAAAATGGTATTGTTTTCCTGATTTCCTTTTCATCATTCTCCTTACTGGTGTATAGGAATCCAACTGATTTTTGAATGTTTATCTTGTATCCTGCTACTCTGCTGAATCTTTCTATTAGTTCCAGTAGATTTCTCGTGGAGTCTTTAGGGTTTTCTATGTATAGTATCATATCATCTGCAAACAGGGAGAGTTGAACTTCTTCATTACCAATTTGGATGCCCTTTATTTCTTTCTCTTGCCTTATTTCTCTAGCTAGAACTTCCAGCACAATGTAAAATAGGAGTGGTGATAAAGGGCATCCTTGTCTTGTTCCTGTTTTCAAGGGGAATGTTTTCAGCCTCTCTGCATTAAGAATGATGTTGGCCGTTGGTTTTGCATAGATGCCCTTTATTATGTTGAGAAATTTCCCTTCCATACCTATTTTATTGAGAGCTTTTATCAGGAATGGGTGTTAGACTTTGTCAAATGCCTTTTCTGCGTCAATTGAGATGATCATGTGATTTTTTTCTTTCCTTTTATTTATGTGGTGAATTACATTGATGGATTTTCTAATGTTAAAGCATCCTTGCATAACTGGTATGAATCCTACTTGGTCATGGTGTATTATATTTTTGATATGATGCTGAATTCTATTGGCTAGAATTTTGTTTAGAATTTTTGCATCTATATTCATGTGAGATATTAGTCTGTAATTTTCTTTTTTTGTAATGTCTTTGCCTGGTTTTGGTATCAGTGTTATGCTGGCTTCCTAGAATGAATTTGGAAGTGTTGCTTCCTCTTCTATGCTCTGAAATAGCTTGAGTAGAACTGGTACACGCTCTTCTGTAAATGTTTTGTAGAATTCTCCAGTGAAGCCATCTGGGCCAGGGCTTTTTTTGGTTGGGAGGTTTTTTATTACCTTTTCAATCTCTTCTCCTGTTATGGGTCTGTTCAGATTTTCAATATCACTTTGTTGTAGTTTGGGTAGGCCGTGTGTTTCTAGAAATTTACCCATTTCCTCTAGGTTTTCAAATTTATTGGAATATATTTTTTTCATAATATTCTGTTATAATCCTTTTTATTTCAGTTGGGTCTGTTGTAATGTCCCCCATTTCATTTCTTATTTGGGTTATTTGTGTCCTCTGCTGTTTTTCTTTTGTCAGTCTGGCCACTAGTTTGTCGATTTTGTTGATTCTTTCAAAGAACCAACTTTTGGTTTTGTTGATTCTTTCTATTGTTTTTCTGTTCTCTATTTCATTTATTTCTGCTCTGATCTTTACTATTTCCTTTCTTCCGGTGGTTGTAGGCTTTTTTTGCTGTTCTCTTTCTATTTGTTTGAGTTCTGTAGTTAATGTTTTGATTTTGTCCCTTTCTTCTTTTTTGATATGTGCATCTATTGCTATAAATTGTCCTCTGAGGACTGCCTTTGCTGTGTCCCAAAGGTTTTGGTATGATGTGCTTTCATTTTCATTTGATTCTAGGAATTTTTTAATTCCATCTCTGATTTCTTCTATTACCCATTGTTGTATAAGCAGAGTATTATTCAGTTTCCATGTAGTTGATTTTTTTTTCCTTGCTCTTTCTAGTGTTAATTTCTACCTTGATGGCATTGTGGTCGGAGAAGATGCTGTGAATTATCTCAACGTTTTGGATCTTGTTGAGGATTGCTCTGTGGCCTAAGATGTGGTCTATTCTGGAGAACGTTCCATGTGCATTGGAAAAGAATGTGTACTTTGCAGCAGTTGGATGGATTGTTCTATATATGTCTATGAGGTCCAGTTGGCTGATTGTGTCCTTTAGGTCTTCTGTATCTTTGCTGAGTTTCTTCTTAGTTGTTCTGTCCTTTACTGAGAGTGGTGTGTTGAAGTCTCCTACTATTATGGTGGAACTGTCAATTTCTCTTTTCAGTGCTGTTAGAGTTTGTTTTATGTATTTTGGAGCCCTGTCATTGGGTGCATAGATGTTTATTATGGTTATGTCTTCATGATGTATCATCCCCTTAATCATTATATAGTGTCCTTCTTTGTCTTTTATGGTAGATTTTGTTTTAAAGCCTTTTTTATTTGAGATTAGAATTGCCACTCCTGCTCTTTTTTGGTAATTGTTAGCTTGATATATTTTTTTCCAACCTTTGATTTTTAATAAATTCACATCTTTGTTTCTAATGTGTGTCTCTTGTAGACAGCATATTGATGGATCCTGTTTTCTTATCCATTCTGCCACTCTCCGTCTCTTTATGGGTGCATTGAGTCCATTTACATTCAGTGTAATTATTGATAGATGTGAGTTTGTTGCTGTCATTTTGTAGTGCTTTTTTTTGTGGTGCTGAAGTTTTCTTTGTTCTTCTTACTCTCTTGTGCTGAATTACTTTTGTTTGTGGATTTTTTTTTTCATTTCTTTTGTTTTTGTAGGTTTTGTTTTTGCCAAGACTTTATGTTTTTTGTCTTTATTTTTATGAGTTGGTTTGTTTACTTTTTTTGTGGTTACCATGAAATTTACCCTTATCTTTCTAAGTTTGAAGCAGTCTACCCTTACTTGGTATCACCTTGCCTTCCTCTCCATTAGAAGGTTCTATACCTATGCCATTTATTCCCTCTGTCATTGTTTTGATGTTGTTGTCATCCTTTGATTGATTGCTCTGATTCCCTGTTGTATTTCTTTTGGTTTTGGATAGTCCTTGAGAGTTCATTTCCTAGAATGGTATCCGGTTTATATGAACCTGCATCCTAGGTCCTGCCTGAGGGCTGAAGCTGTTTGTCCTCAGATAGAAGAAATCCCTTTAATAATTCTTGTAAATTTGGTTTGACTTTCGCTTATTCCCTTAGTTTCTGTTTATCTGGAAATGGCCTAATTTCACCATCAAATTTGAACGAGAGTTTTGCAGGATATATTATTCTTGGCTGACAATTTTTTTCTTTCAAGATTTTATATATGTCATCCCACTGCCTTTTTGCCTGCATGGTTTCTGCCGAATAATCTGAGCTTAGTCTTATTGTTTCTCCTCTGTATGTGACTTCTTGTTTTTCACGAGCTGCTCTTGGGATTCTTTGTTTGTCTTTAGGTTTGGCGAGTGTGAATATGATATGTCTTGGTGATTTTCTTTTGGGGTCTCTTCTATATGGGGTTCTTTGAGCTTCTTGGATGGCCAGCTTTTCATCTTTCATGATATTGGGAAAGTTTTCTGTCAGCAGTTCCTCAGTGATCCTCTCTGTGTTTTCTGTTTTCTCACCCTGTTCTGGGATGCCAATCACTCGTAAAGTTTTGCTTTTAATTGTGTCCCACATAACTCTCAGGGTCTCTTCATTTTTCTTTGTTCTTTTTTCTGAGTTTTCCTGAAACAGAGTTGTATCCAAATCTTTGTCTTCAATTCCACTGATCCTGTCTTCCACGGTTTCAAATCTACCTCTCAGCCCTTCTATGACATCATCCATTTCTGAAATCTTGTTGTTTGTCTTTTGGATTTCTAATTGTTGTTTTTGTATAATTTCGAGTTGTGAATTCATTTTGGCATTTTGTTCCTGCCTCATCTTCCGGAATTCTTCCAATTTTTTGTCTGTATTTTCCATAAATTTGTCTATTTTTTCCTCATGTTTGTCAGCTTTTTGCCTCGGTTCTTGGAAAATTCCGAGTATTAGTGATTTGAGTTCCCTCTCAGGTACTTCTAGTGCATTTTCTTCCACAGGAGAGTTATCTGGTTTTTTAATTTGGACTCCTATTGGAGCCATCTTGTCTTGTTTTTGTAAATGTTTTGATATTGTTTGTTGTTTTCAGGGCATTCAGTAGATATTTCTCTCGTTTATTGATTGTAGATTTTTTTGTTTCATCCTTGTGGTACAGCTGGGCAGGTCTAGCTGAAGAGGAGCCACTGGGATGGGTTGTTTGTGGCACTCACTGCAGCCACCAGGATGGTCAGTAGTCATTGCTGGCAGGTTCCAATAGGGCATGCCTGCACAGCTTGGTGGTGTGATGTCAAGTGCATGGTGCAGGTAGGCAGGATGCAGCAGGGAGATGGTTATGTGTGAAGGTAAGCGGCTGTTTTGTCTCCCACTGGATGCTCCGCTAGGCTGCTCTCCCGTTCTCCTGTTTGCTGGTCTCCGATAGGAGTCCAAGATGGTGGATCCGCAGTGCGTTAGCTTGTAGGGGACCTCTGCATGAATCTCTCCTCGCTCTCCATTCTCTTTCAGTATTCTCACTCCGTTTGGTGTTTGGCTGAGTTCTTTATCTCTTCATTTGATGTGTTAGGGTTTCAGGATTGTTGATTCTCTGTTTGGCTTAGTTTTTTGGATGTTTGCTGTGGAGGGACGGCGTGGTGCTTCTGCCTAGAGTGCCATCTTGCCAGGTAAAAACTCTTTCTTGTCTTTTTAAAGACCTTTTTTGCTTTCTTCATATGTGATTTAAGAATTCCTTAAAAAGACAAGAATTCTCTGTTACAGTAGTTAAAATACATCAATGGAGCAATCATCGCTGATTTTGATTAGACAAACAAAAATTATTACACATGGAAACAAATAAGAAAATGTGACTTATAGTCAAGAAAAAAAGCCACCAATGGAAACTGACTCTGAGATCACCTAGGTGTTGAATTTAGCATACAAATATTTTAAGCAGTTATAAATATGTGCAGAGAACTAAAGAAAAAAACGTTCAAATGATTGAAGCAAAACAAGTTCTTAATAAGTGAACAAAAGACAAAGCTCAGCAGAGAAACGGAAGCCATGAAAAAAGAAAAAAATGGAAATTTTAGAAATAAAGAGTTCAGTAACTGAAATGAAAAATTTACTGGAGTACTTCTGGTTTCTAGTCTGCCACGTAAAAGCTTAGAGGTCATCACTCCCAACCTCATAATTTTTTTTACATATAATTTTATTTATTTTGTTGTAGTTGTTCACAATATACATAGAAAAACCTATATCGATTCAAGGGTTTGTAGATATACCATTTAGTGACATTGATTACATTCTTCAAGTTGTGTAACTATTCTCGCCCTCCTTTTCTGAGTTTTTTTTCTTCCATTAACATAAATTCAACTGCCCCCTAAGGTTCCTATCTAATCTTTTGAGTTTCTGTTGTCAATTTGATCCCATATAGATAGTTCTTAAAAAAGCAGACATTTTTTACTAGGTAAGCTAAACTATTGTGTGATTTTAAGAAGACTTCAGGGGATATTTTTGGTTTAAGGTTTAAGGATTATCTCAGGGCAATAGTTTCAGGGGTTCATCTAACCTTCTTGGCTCCAGGAAGCCTGGAGTTGATTAGAAATTAAAATTCTGTTCTGTATTTTCCCGTTTTTGATAAGAATTCTTCTATGGACTCTTTGATCAAAGTGGTCACTAATGGTAGCTGTGCACCATCCAGTTCTTCTGGTCTCATGGCAAAGGAGGTAGCTGTTCATGGAGGCAATTAATCACATTCTGTCTTTTCCTCTTATTCCTGACTCTCCTTCCTTGGTTGTTATAGGTGACTAGACATCAGTTGTTGTGCCTTGGATGGTGCTTGCAAGCTTTTGAGCCCCCAGGCACTACACTTTGAACCAAGAGGTAGAACAGAGTCACTAAACATGTTATTAGACCAGTTAATTGGAATGTCCTATGAAACCATGACCTTAAAACTTCTAACCAAGAAACCAAATCCAGTGAGGTTTTTAGTTGTACATAAGCAGCCTCAGCAGCTACTTTTTTTTTTTTTTATCATTGTTGTAAATATACCTATCACAGAACTTTTGCCAATTCAACTTTTTACTGGTGTACAGCTTATTGACAGCAGTTACAATAATCGGTTGTGCAAACTACCCTTAATCAACATGATATTTACATCACTGCTGACTCCCCCTTCCCCCTTCTTTCCAACCCTGGTAACCGCTAATAAACTTTGTTCTCTATACATTTTCCTTTTCTTGTCTTTTTGTATAAGTGAGGTCATACAACATTTGTCCTTTTGTGATTGACTTATTTCACTCTGCATAAACTCTTCCAGTTCCATCCCTGTCAAGACCTCATTTGTCCTACTGAGTAGTATTCCATTGTATGTACCACATTTTGTTCATCCATTCATCTGTTGATGCCTTTAGGTTGTTTCCACCTTTTGGTATTGTGAATAGTACTGCAGTGAGTATTGGTGTATATGTCTCTGTTTGAATCTCTACTTTCAAGTCTTTTTGGTATATACCTAGAAGTAGAATTGCTAGGTCATATGGCAGTTCTATTTCTAGTTTTTTGAGGAACTGTCATACTATTTTCCCCAATATCTATACCATTATTCATTCCCATCAGCAGTGGGTAAGGGTTCCAATTCCCCAAATCTTTGCCAACATTTATTATTTCCTTGTTTTGTTTGTTTGTTTGTTTTTTATCTTAGCCACGCTAGTGAGAGTGAAATGGTATTTCACTGTGGTTTGATTTACATCTCTCTGATGGCTAATGACACTGAGCATCTTTTCATGTCTTTGGTGGCCATTTGGGTGTTCTCTTTGGTGAAATGTCTATTGAAGTCCTTCGCCCTTTTTGTGACTGGGTTGTTTGTTGTTGTTGCTGTTAAGTTGTTGAAGTTTTATATATATTTTGGTTATTATATTCTTGTCAGAGATATGGTTCTGAAGATATTCTTCCAGTAAGTAGCTTGTGTTTTCACTTTTTTTGGGAAAGTCTTTTGTTAAACAAAAGTTTTAATTTTCCTGAGGTCTCATATATTTATTTTGTCTTTTGCTGTTTATGCTTTTGTTATTATATTAGATAATCCTTTGTTGAAAGCTAGAACTGACAGTGTTGCCCCTCCTTCTTCTACTAAAAATTTTATGGTTTTAGCTTGCACATTCAGGACCTTAATCCTTTTTGAATTTGTTTTTGTGTGTGGTGTGAGGCACAGTTCCTTGTTAATTTTTCTGCATGTGGAAATCCAGTTTTCCCAGCACCATTTATTAAAAAGACTCTTCTTTTCTCATTGAATGGACTTAGCACCCTTGTCAAAAATCATTTGACCATAGATGTGTGAGTTTATTTCTGTACTCTCAATTCTATTCCATTGATCTATATGTTTATTGTTATATCATTACCAGGCTGTTTTGATTACTGTAGCTGTATAGTATGTTTTTGAAAACTCAGACATATTAATGACCATGAGGATGGTGCAGGACCAGGTAGTGTACTGTTCTGTTGTACATAGGGTCACTACGAGTCAGAATCAACTTGACGGTAGCTAACAATAACAACAACATAGTAGGTTTTCAAATTAGACAGTGTGAATCCTCTTGCTTTGTTCTTCTATTTCAATATTGCTTTAGCTATTTGGGGCCTCTTGTTATTTCATATAAAGTTGAGGATTAGTTTTTCTATTTCTGTAAAGAAGGCTGTTGGAATTTTGATTGGAATTGTGTTGAATCTATAGATCGCTTTTGGTAGTATTGACATCTTAGCAATATTAAGTCTTCCAATCCATGAACATGGAACATCTTCCCATTTATTTAAGTCTTCTTTAATCTATTTCAGTAGTGTTTTACAGTTTTCATTGCATGAGTTCTTCACATCCCTGGTTAGATTTGTTCCTAGATATTTTATTTTCTTAGATGGTTTAAAGTTAAGAAAGGTGTGCCTCACAGTTGTATCCTTTCACCATACTTAGTCAGTCTGTACGTGGAGCAAATAATCTAAGCAGCTGGACTATATGAAGAAGAAAGTGGCATCAGGATTGGAGTAAGACTCATTAACAACCCGCCGTATGCAGATGACACAACTTTGCTTGCTGAAAGTGAAGAGGACTTGAAGCCCTTGCTGACGAAGATCCAAGACTACAGCCTTCAGTATGGATTAAACCTC
Source organism: Dugong dugon (assembly GCA_030035585.1). NCBI lineage: Eukaryota > Metazoa > Chordata > Mammalia > Sirenia > Dugongidae > Dugong > Dugong dugon. Next base: position 23,174,953 of record CM057472.1, read on the forward strand.
AACATAAAGAAAACCAAAATCCTCACAACTGGACCAATAAGCAACATCATGATAAATGGAGAAAATATTGAAGTTGTCAAAGATTTCATGTTACTTGGATCCAAAATCAATGCTCATAGAAGTAGCAGTCAAGAAATCAAATGATGCATTGCATTAGGCAAATCTGCTGCAAAAGACTTCTTTAAAGTGTTAAAAAGTGAAGATGTCACTTTAAGGACTAACGTGTGCCTGACCCAAGCCATAGTGCTTTCAATAGCCTCATATGCATGTGAAAGCTGAACAATGAATAAGGGAGACTGAAGAAGAATTGATGTCTTTGGATTATAGTGTTGGCAAAGAATATTGAATATACAATGGACTGCCAAAAGAACGAACAAATCTGTGTTGGAAAAGTATAGCCAGAATGATCCTTAGAAACAAGGATGGTGAGACTTCGTCTCATATACTTTGGACATGTTATCAGGAGGGACCAGTCATTAGAGAAGGACATCACGCTTGGTAAAGTAGAGGGTTAGAAAAAAAGAGGAAGTCCCTCAATAAGATGGATTGACACAGTGGCTGCAACAATGGGCTCAAGAATAACAACAATCATAAGAATGGCACAGGACAAGCCAGTGTTTCTTTCTGCTGTGCGTTGGGTCGCTATGAGTAGGAACCGACTTAATGGCACCTAACAACAACAGATGCTATCATAAATGAAATTGTTTCCCTTATTTCTCTGTCAGATTTCTTATTGCTGGTGTATAGAAACCCAAGTGATTTTTGTTTGTTGACTCTGTACCTTGACATTTTGCTAAATTCCTCTATTGGCTCTAGAAGTTTTCTTGTGGACTCTTTGGGATATTCTATAGAATTGTATCATCTATGAATAGAGATAACTTTACTTCTTCTCTTCCAATGTGGATACTTTTTTTTTTCTTTTCTTATTGCTCTGGCTAGGACTTCTAATACAATATTGAATAGAAGTTGAGAAAGCAGGCACACTTGTCTTGTCCCTGATTTCAAGGGAAAACTGTCATACTTTCTCCATTAAGTATAATGCTGGATGTTGGATATTAGCTTTTCATATATGCCCTGAATCATATTGAGGAATTTCCCTTCTATTCCAGTCTTTTTTAGGGTTTTCATCAAGAAAGGGTGTTGGATTTTATCATATGTTTTTCTGCATCCATAGAGATGATCATGTGGTTCTTTTCCTTTTGATCCTATTGATGTGGTATATTACACTGATCAATTTTCTAATGTGGAACTGTACACTATGACCAAGTGGGAATAAATTCCACTTGGTAATGATGTATCGCTCTTTTAATATGCTGTTGGATTATGTTCGTTAGTATTTTGTTGAGGATTTTTGCATCTATATTCATAAGAGATATGAGCCTGCAGTTTTCTTTTCTTGTGCTGTCTTTTTCTTGTTTTGGTATCAGGGTTATGTTTGCTTCATAGAATGAATTAGGGAGTATTTATTCCTTCTCTATCTTTTGGAAGATTTTAAACAGTGTTGGTGTCAATTCTTCTCTATATGTTTGGTAGAATTCCCCAGTGAAACTCGTTCAGGATTTTTTGCTGTTGTTGTTGGAAGGTTTTTGATCTCTTCACTTGTGGATCTGTTGAGACTTTCTATTTTCTCTTGAGTCAGTTTGGGTAGGTTGTGTGCTTCTAAGAGCTTGTCCATTTCATCTGGGTTACCGCATTTGTTGCCATACAGTTGTTCATAATGTTCTGACACAATTCTCTTTATTTCTATTGGGTCAGAGTAATGTTCCTTCTTTGATTTCTTATTTTGGTTATTTTTTCACAAGTATTTTTAATGTTAACCAAAAGTCATTATTTCAAGTGATCTTAGGTTCTCTAAATAAAATCATGGGTGATGTTCAACACAGTATGATGTCTCCAGGGATTTTTCCTTTAACTGGGTAGTATAAGGGGTAAGGGTGAGAATGGAGAAAAAAGAAAGATAATTTCTTCTAATGTCAGAAACTACCTAGTGACCTGGTTTCATAGGAAATAGTATCTTCTCATAGAGATGATCTATTATAGCTGAGCCCAGGGCAAATAAAGTTGAATAGAACAGGCATTTTTTTTGTGTGTGTGTTTTTTTTGTCTTAGCAAAATGTGGTTATATAGATCACACACTGAGAAGACAACAAGATGCCTACGATAACCAGAAAAAAACAGTAGACTATGAAGAGAAGTGTTTGAAAACATGAATTGAAAGGGAAAGGAGAAAGGAAATAATGATATGGGTTCCAGTGCTTCCATGAAATTTTTTGTTTAATGCTATGTCTCTAACCCCATACAAGGATACAGAAACATATCTGAATTTTAATTTAAAACATTTTTATTTGGAAAAGAATATAGCAGGATTGTGTTTAGGAATACATTTTTAATGTCAATCTAAATCTAGGGTATAGTAAAGATGTTTAAGCAATACATTTGTATGTTCCACAGATATGTAGAGAATATATGAACAGTCTTTACTGAAGGAAAAAGACTATGTTAAACACAAGTGTGAGGAGGCTATGACTTGATAACTTGTCCTGCTCCTTCATCCACCAAACCAATGTCCTGTTCTGAGACAGCTGCATTGCCCATTTCCAGTAATTCTAGATGGGGCTTTACAGAAAACAGAACAAGGCTGAGCCCCAGGCTCAGAGCAGTAGACATTTATTTATCTAGAGAAAGAAGTGCCAGCATGACTTTTCTCAGCATATTAAGGACAGTGACAGTCACTGTGTGCCTTGGTAGACAGTCACTGATGGTGGGAGTGAGATTCTTCATTCTGTCTGGAACTACAGGAGGTGGGGAGGAAGAGGAGAGAGAATGAACAGTCAGCCAAATGTGACAAACACTCAGAGATAATAAGAAGAAAGGAATCAGATTTTGACTCCTTCAGCATTGACTGCAAGGTTTAGCTCCTGCTTGGTAACTCACTTCCAGATCAACTCAGGAGATTAATCTTATTATTTCTTCTTGTCTACAGGATCCAGCATGTTCCAGAAGGTCATTCAATCTCATCTGGAAATATCTAGGCAGGAAGGCAAGACCACAGAACTAGACTGTTCATATGAAACCAACTTTGCATACTATGTATTATTTTGGTACAAAAGTCTTCACAGTGGGGAGATGATTTTCCTCATTCTTCAGGACACAGATAAAGAACTCATTGCAACAGAAGACTGATATTCCATAAGATTCCAGAAAGCAACTAAAACTATCAAGCTCATCAATCAACAGCACAGTTAGAAGACTCTGCAACATATTTCTGTGGTCTCAGGCAACCCACTATGAGAAAAAGTGACAGAAAAGCCTTACAAAGACCCAGAACTCAAAGTGAGGCAATTGCCTATTCCCAGGGGAGACAACAAACCTTACTAGGCAGTTTGGTAGCAGTTAGGTAGTGGTTATGGGTGCATAAGATAAAATCTAGAAAAGAAGTAGATGAATTCATTCTAGGAAACTCTCCCACAGTTGACTCAGAGACTGCACAGGACCACATGTAAAAGTCATGCTCCTTGGATATCATCATATTTCAGTTTCTTCCCATGGAGCACGCCATGAAAGAAAAAAAATACGTTTCCAGAACAGAGTTTAAAGACTATGCTTGATTGTCCCAGATTTTACACCTGCCCAACCCAATGTCTTGTGGAAAATAAGGTGGAAGATGCTAGGACAAAACATGCCCATAAATTGGAGGATGACATGCAAGGATTGCTAAAGACTGGCCATGAAAATATAGACTGGAGGATATCGAACCATGTAGAATAGTAACCCATTCTGAGCCAGACACATTTTCCTACCTCCTCAACTACCCTTTATGCTGACCCTTGCCAACTCCATTTTGTTTTACTACGCTCTTTGCTTCTCCTGCTACTTATAGCTGGGTCTATTGATGGGGTCTACCTATAACCACACTCCCATCACAAGCTTTTGTTAACCACAGCTGAGAAAGGATGCATGTCAGAGACACTGCCATAGATGCTATTGTCTAAAGCTGATCTTGTAGCTACCTGATTCATAGAAGCACTAGAAATGGCTGTACTTCCTCCAAGACGTATTTGTTCATCCTTCTGGCAATCCATGGTATATTCAATTTTCTTCACCAACACCATAATTCAAACATGTCAATTCTTCTTCTTCTTTTTTTCTTGTTCAGCTTTCGCATGCATATGAAGTGACTGAAAATACCATAGTTTGGGTCAGGCACACCTTAGTCATCAAAGTGACATCTTTACTTTTTAAGATTCTTAAAGAGGTCTTTTGTAGCAGATTTGTAGAACCCCTCACTTTCAGGTCTTTCTACTTTCTATTCGTAGTGATGACATGACTGGACAGCACTATCAGAGCCATAGTGCTAGGCTGAGTGAGCCATTATTCTTACTTGTGTTATATTACCTTCTCTCAATCTTTTAGATCCATGGACTTTTATCTTAAAAGATGTTTATTTGTATGCTTTTATTTATTAGGTGTAATTCTGGGGAAGTTGGTGAAAGGGGATGTTTCTTATTAATCTTTTTATCTGTTCAAGGCTTGCCATAGGTGCTGATACAAGAGCAGAGTGATATAACGAACGGAATTTTAGTTTATTTATCAGATCTGTCTAGGTTCATATGCTGCCTTTGTGTGTTATTGAACTTCTTTGAGTCTTTTTCCTTCATTTTTAATTTATTTTAAGGATTAAATGAAAGAACGAATAGAAATCTTCAAGGACAGTGGTTGGCATGTGGTAGGCACTAATAAGCTACTAATGATGGCTGTGGGAATATGTCATATTTTTCCATTGCTGTATGACAACACTGCGATTGTAACAGGGAAATGCATTTAAATATTATAAGAAAGGCATCCAGGAGACTCTGGAATGGGACTCAAGTTCACAGCATTCTTATTTTGCAATGTCCATTGCTGAAATCTGGGGTTTCCAAATCTTTTGCTTTGTGTAAGCTTTCAATTGTGGAAGAACACTGAGTGTTAACAGGGAAAATGTCCAGATGCCTAACTTGAGAAGTAATTAAATGAGGCCATTTTGGGAAACGGTACATAGGTCTTTGGGACAGCTTTATATATAATCTGTCTCTTGCGATCTTGAATACTGCTAGATTAAACGAGACATCTGCTTTCAGTACTTGACATACTGACATAGTTGAACTCTCACCCTGTGGAAGTGTATTACAAAGTATATTACAAAGACTGTGTTGTTAAAATACTTGAAATTTGTTAACAGTTCAAAGTGGCTGATTTCAGAAATAAGTTTCAGGGATTTCAGGAACTGGCTCTCTAAAAAATATGGTGTCTTAGTTTTCTAGTGCTGCTATAACAGAAATACCACAAGCGGATGGCTTTAATAAACAGAAATTTTCTCACAGGTTTAGGAGGCTAGATGTCTGAATTCAGGGTGCTAGCTCTAGGGGAAGGCTTTCTCTCTGTGTCGGCTCTGGTGGAAGGTCCTTTTCTCTTTAGCTTCTGTTTCCTGGTTCCTTGGAGATCTCCACATAGCTTGACATCTGTCTTCCCCCATCTCTGCTTGCTTAATCTGCTCCTTTTAGATCTTGTAAAAGATTGATTGAAGACAGACCCTACACTAGTCTTGCCTCATTAACATAATAAAGACAACCCATTCCCAAATGGGATTATAACCACAGTTATAGAGGTTAGGGTTTACAACACATATTTTGGCGGGATACAATTCAATCCATAACATATGGTTTATGGACATTCAATTGTGGAAGAATAAATGTCCCTCACTCTTTGACATCAGAGGAGGACCTTGGAGATTCCATGAAAATTTATGAGCTTCATTCTAGCCAGTGGAATGACTCAGGTAGAGGCACTGATATTAGTCTAGGGGTCCTTTGTATAGGGGAAAAAGCCAGGATAAGGAAGATGCAAATATTTTTACCATGATAATGCTGGTGTTATAATTTCAGAAGGAGTAGGTGCAAGTATTTGTTACTAAAGGACCTAGACATTCATTCCTCAGGTAAACTAGACTGATTAAACTATCAAAGGAAAATAGTTTCTAAGTCTTGAATTGTGTGCTTTCATGTACACATACACACAGATCCTGGTTGTAGTTCTACTGGTACAAGGAAAGCAAATTGCAGTTGAAGTGCTGACAATTTCCTCCTGCCCTGTATCTTTTCCATGGTGTCAGAGCTCACCTTGTCTTGAAAAATTAACAATAGCTTAAGCAGACAAAGATCTCCTTGATATCTAATCGAAGCCAGGTGGGAGCCTCAAAATTTGCAAGTCCTGTTTAAAATAGACTTGAACCTAAGATTCATTATCCTGTAGGAAGGAATGATGTGTCCAGAGATACCGAAGAATTGATACGCCAGGTATTGTGGACTTAAGAACCAATACAACAACAAAACAACCCTCTGCATTCATGTCAATTCCAACTCATAGTGACCCCATATAGTTTCCAAGGCTGTAAATCTCTACAGAAGCAGACTGCCACATCTTTGTCCTGTGGAGCCCCTGGTGGTTTTGAACAGCCAAACTTTCGGTTAGCATGTGATCTCTTTAACCACTGTGCAACCAGGGCTCAACTAAGAACCAATAGAGGGGAAAAAATTGGGAAATAGGAGAACAAAAATTTTGACATGTTACGTCTTCTATGGGCCTATCCATCAAAGCCTTGCTACATCAGGACAAAATTCTCTTTAAATTTATACTGTTCAGAAAACATATTGATGTCAGTTAAATATTGAAACATATTAAAGATATCAGAGTCCAGTGTATATTTGGTACAAGGAAAATATATACGAATGTATCCCATCCATTTGAAGACTGCTAGGCAAGGAGGAATACTAGCTAGCAGATGATTGACCAGCCTGGGTAAATTTCCCTGTTTTAAATAGCTCTTCCTACTTCAGAAAGTAGTTACCAAGCATCTTTTCAGGATTATAGATGCATCCTGCTCCAAAGATTTCATAAGAATTATTTTTCCAATTCTTTTCTCAATTGTTTCTGATGTTACTAACTAGACACTAGGTAAATTCTGCACAAATATACCTAATTTACCTCCTAAGACACTCTTCGAATAGCCAAAAATCATAGCCCAATGTTTTTGTAAATAAGTCTATTGACAATATCAAGAAATTGGATGATCAAACTCTTGTATTAAGTTTGCATGTCAGTCCATCCACTTGCTTACTAGAGGGAAGACTTCCCATTGAATTTCAGTGTGTGTCTGTTTTTGAGCTTCTTGTATTTAAATATTTTGCATAAGTGAGTCTGCTTTAGCCCTTCTTCTCTATTCTCATTTCTCTTTTGTTCTGCTTGAACTTACTGAGAGCAAGTAATAGAAAATTCAACACAGCCTGTCCTAGATTTCCAAAAGAGGAATTGCAACTGATGGACCATGGGAGCAACAATCTTGGTAATTTGGAGTTAGAAACATGCATTTACAGCTCAAGGCTGATCAAAAGAAAAGTAGCCCGGAGTTGTTCATCATATCCAAACTCTTCAAGCTATAGTCTCTGTCTCAATTTTGGTGTCTAGTTGTTATAATTCAGTGAGAAAAAATAAACCAAGACTTTTAATCATTTCTTTTCTTTAACTGTGAGTTTATTTTTCTTTCTGTATCCAGCAGCTAGAGATATAGTCTGCCTAGACTCTGGGACCAGGAAGTCTCCGAAGTTCAGAAAGATAGTTCTGATGGTCTCTCTAAAGGACCTCTGCATTGCCCTTCTTTAAACATAATATTAAAATAAGAAATATGGTTCCCTGATAAAAGGTTTATCTTTCTCACCCAGATTTTCCTGAAAGTGAGGCTGGAGTTACCATCTCATAGTAGCAGACCATCATCTGGGGATATTTAAGCACCTGTTCTCTCATACTTGTTCTGTCAGTTTCTCTAACCTTCTCATTTGGTATGTTTTATCTTTATTCATGACTCAGAAGGACACATTTATAGCAGGAAATTTCTCAAAATTTCTGAAGCTTGGCAGCAACAGTGCTTGTCTTAAAATAGAGACTTTGCCTTACCAGGGCACCAAAGAAGACAACTTTACATTGAATGAATATCTACTTGCTTTTGTTTAACAGAATGTGGAAATTTTCAATGGAGAACATGTTCAATGTTTTCATTTGAATCTGGTATAGTCTTATATTCTTACTTTGGGCTCTCAGACACCCCCCCCCCCATCTGTAGACCTGAAACCCATAAAAAATTACTATCGAATAGGAACTTTAAATAAAACATCTGTAGTATAATCACCAGCAATATAAACTTTATGACTTATTACAGATTTCCTGTTTATAAAATAAGAGGTGCTTCTAAGGGACAAACATAACCGTATTCTTTCTAAAGACAGAATGAGAGAGCACCCATTCGTTGTTCTTGACCAGGTTTGAGTTCAGAACTCTTCGACATAACATGCTTATTTCAAATTGAGATGAATGCTGAGGTTTAATAATTGTGATTATAAAAGTTTCAGTTTTAAAATAACTCAAGATGAGTTGGTACAGTTTGTTAGTACAATTTGTACTAACTCCAATGTATTCTGGAGGAGGAGGAGTGCTGTTTTAAGTAGCTATGTGTGCCTTAAATCTAATCTCACTAGAGTATTTGAGGGTTCCTCATTGAAATTCTAGACCACCCGTGATGGTTAAGGTTGTATGTCAGCTTGGCTGGGTCATGATTCTCAGTGATTTGGCAGTTATGATGTAGTTTGGCAGCTATGTAATCACCTCCATAATGAGATCTGATAGAAAGTAATCACCTCCATGGTGAGATCTGCTATGAGCAGCCGATCAGTTGAAAGGAAGTTTCCTTGGGGGTGTAGCCTGCATCCAATGTATGTGGACTTTCTGGCAAAGTTCATTGGCTTTTGCTTGCTCTGGATCCTCATCTGACCTTTGGTTCTTGGGACTTGAGCTAGCTTCTTACTTGCCAAATTTGGGATTCATCAGCCTCCACAGCCCTTGAGCCAAATAGCCTGCAGTCTGACCTGCCTATGTTGGGATTAGTTGGTCTACGTGAGTCAGGTGAAGACTCTGGCCTGACCCACAGACTTGGGACTTTCCAGCCTCTACAACCACATAAGCCATTTCCTTGATATAAATTTTTCTCTCTCACTATATATATATACACTTCACTGATTTTGTTTCTCTAGAGAACCCAGCCTAAGACACCCCCCTTAACACAGTAAGGAGACCTAACACTATTCTTTTCCCTTCAGGGATTAGAATTGTCATAAAATCAATACATGTTCACTATGAACAATTTTGAAAATAAAGAAAATATAATAAAAGAAAATTAAAATCATTCAAAACTACACTACCCATAGATAAACATTTACTATAGGTATTTTATTTCCAGGTGTGTCTGTATGTGGCTTAATTCATAACAATTTAACATGTAAAATATATTTTTCATGTAACAATTATGTCCACTGTCCTCTGCAGAGTTCATCTTCAGGGCATGGGTGCTTGGTCATGAAAGATTCAAGTGTCAGCCAGAGGAAATATTGCAACACTTCTTCCCATTGCAGCTGTTCTATGTCAACAAAAGTTTATTGATTGCCTAATCTGTGCCAGTCAGTTCTCACTGTTTAGGACTGAGCAGAATGAACAGAAAAGGATGTCTGCTTACCACAAATACCAGAGAAAGATTTCTGATGACAGGATACTTTCCAGAGCTTGATGACACCACTAAAGAGTTTTGGGATTTTGCTGAAAGGGCACCATCAATCCCTCGATACCTCATAGGTCTCTATATACAGCAACAGTATGAACTTTCTTAGTGTTTCTTAATGTTCCTTCAAGAAAGTAAGCTAATAACTGTTTTAATCAAATTGTTCAAAATAGAGTAAAAAACTCACCAAATCCTTTATGGGAAAGAAAACTAATCAAAAATTTATAAAGGAGGATTAAGAGTAGTCAACATATTTTTTATTTTGATACACATTATTCTTGAAGTTTTGAATAGGTAATAAATGCAAATGGTACAAAAAAGAAAAACATACAAAAGGATGTAGGGTGGAAAGTAAGTTTCTGTGTGTGTGTGTGTTTAAAAATGATGGCATACCATTTATACGGTTTAGTCATCATGTTTTTTTCATTTAAACTATATCATGGCAAACCATTAATATCAATACATAAGAGAAAACTGCCTCATTTAAAAAATTTTTAATAATTATTTTTAATTTAAATTTTCAAACTTACACAAACTAAGAACAGTATAATGAACCCTCTTGTACCTATCATTCATCTTCAACAACCATCATTCTACTGCCCCATTCTCACAAAGGGCTGCAAATTTTTCTATCCTATGAATGTACCATGTTTTATTTAATCAGTTCCCTACTGATGGACACAAACTGTGTCAAATTACCTAATTAATTTTGTTTATAGTGTGGTATATTTTATATGTAAAGTGGAAATATTTTAGGAAGATAATTCAATGAGTTTTGACAAATGTATCTATCCATGTAACCATCACCCAAACCAAGATACAGAACATTTCCTGTAACCCTGAAAAATCCCTCATGCCTTTTCCAGTCACTACCTCCTACTGAAGCAAATATGGTTCATATTTACACAAACTGGAAGACAATCTTGCCTGTTCCTTCTTAATAAAACAAAGTGTAATTCACATACCATGACTTCACTCTTTTAAAGTGTATAATACAGTAGTCTCTAGTATAGTCACAAAACTGTGCAATCCTCACAGCTATCTCTTTCCAGAACTTTTTCATCATTCCAAAGAAGAAACCTTGTACCCATTGGGACTCACTCCCCACACCCCACAAACACACATCAACCCCTGACAACCACTAATCTATGTTCTGTCTCTATGGATTTTCCTATTCTAGGCATTTCGTGTTAAGGGAATCATGTATAAATAAGGCCTTTTGTGTCTGGCTTTTTCACTTAGCATAATGGTTTCAAGAATGAGTATTCATGTCCAAGTTTTTATGTGAACATGTTTCCAGTTGCTTGGAAATATACCTAGGAATGGAATTGCTGGGTCATACGTTAACTCTGCAACTTTCTGAGTAACTGTTTAACTGTTTTCCAAAGTGGCTTCATTATTTTACATTCTGACTAGCAATGAGGGCTTCAACTTCTCCACATCCTCATCAATAGTTGTTACTGTCTTTTGATTATAGCCATCCTAACCAAAAGACCCATTGCCAAAGAGTCGATTCTGACTCATAGCGACCCCACAGAACAGAGTAGAACTGCTCCATAGGGTTTCTGAGGAGTGGCTGGTGGATTTGAACTGCTGACCTTTTGGACTTCTTCCTTCAATACCATTGGTTTTTGATCATGTGCTACCTCCTTAAATGGTTGAATGGCGACAGATTCTTTTTGGTACAATGATTCTGTGTGTTCCTTCCATCTTCATTTGATGTTTCCTGTGTCGTTCAATATTTTGCCCATAGAATCCTTCAAAATTGCAACTTCAACTTTTTTCTTCAGTTCTCTCAGCTTGAAAAATGCTGAGCATATTCTTCCCTTTTGGTTTTCTAACTCCAGGTCTCTGCACATTTCATTATAATACTTTATTTTGTCTTCTTAAGCCATCCTTTGAAATATTCTGTCCCACTCTTTTACTCCATCATTTCTTCCATTCACTTTAGCTACTCTACATTCCAGAGCAAGTTTCAGTTTCTTCTGACATCCACTTTGGTTTTTTCTTTATTTCCTGTCTTTTTAATGATCTCTTGCTTTCTTCATGAATGATATCCTTGATGTCATCCCACAACTTGTCTGGTCTTCAGTCATTAGTGTTCAATATATCAAATCTATTCTTGAGATGTCTCTAAATTCAGGTGGGATATACTCAAGGTCATACTTTAGATCTCATGGTCCTGTTTTAATTTTCTTCAGCTTCAACCTGAACTTGCATATGAGCAGTTGATGGTCTGTTCTGTAGTCGGCACCTGGCCCTGTGCTGACTGATAATATTGAGCGTCTCCATTGTCTTTTTCCATAAATGTACACAGGTATTTCATCTGGTGAGGTCCACGTGTATAGTAGCCATTTATGTTGTTGAAAATGGTATTTCCAGTAAATAGTTCTTTTGTCTTGCAAAATTCTATCATGCAATTTCTGGCATCATTTCTTATCACCAAGGCCATATTTTCCAACTACTATTCCTTCTTGTTTCCAACTGTCACATTCCAATTACCAGTAATTATCAATGCATCCTGATTGCATGTTCAATCAATTTCAGGCTGCAGAAGCTGGCAAAAATCTTCAATTTCTTCATCTTTGGCCTTAGTGTTTGGTGCGTAAATTTGAATGATAGCTGTATTAACTGGTCTTCCTTGTAGGCATATGGATATTATCCTATCACTGACAGTGTTGTACTTCAGGATAGATCCTGATGGATCTTGATGATGAATGCAGCACCATTCTTCTTCAAGTTGTCATTCCCGGCATAGTAGACCATAAGTATACAATTCCAAATGGCCAGTACCAGTCCATTTCAACTCACTAATGCCTAGGATATCTATGTTTATGCATTCCATTTTTGACATCTTCCAACTTTCCTAGATTCACACTTTGTACCTTACGTTTCAATTATTAATAAATGTTTGCAGCTATTTCTTCTCATTTTGAGTCATGCCACATCAGCAAATGAAGGTCCCAAAAGGCTGACTCCATCCACGTCTTTAAGATCGACTCTACTTTGAGAAGACAGCCCTTCTCCAGTGATATTTTGAGTGCCTTCCAACCTAAAAGTCTCATTTTCCAGCACTATATGACAATGTTCTACTGCTATTTATAAGATTTTCACTGGCCACTTTTTTTTATAAGTACATTGCCAGGTCCTTCCTCCTAGTCTGTTTAGTCTGCTAAAAACTGTCTACCATGCATTACCTTGCTGGTATTTGAAATATCGGTGGCATTTGAAATGTCACAGCAACATGCAAGGCACCACAATAAGACAAACTGACAGATGAGATATCAATTATTTTTAATTTAATTTTAAATTTATTTCAACTTGTCTCATGGCCTAGCATATGGCCTATCCTGGAGAATGTTTCATGTGCACTTAAAAATGTATATTCTGCTATTGTTGGGTGGAATGTTTTTGTATGTTGGTTTATAATGCTCTTCAAATCTTCTGTTTTCTTGTTAATCTTCTATCTAGTTGCTCTATCCATTATTGAAAGTGGAATGTTGAAGTTTCTAAGTATTATTGTTAAATTATCTATTTCTCCCTTCACTTCTGTTTCTGTTTCATGTATTTTGAGGCTCTGTTGATATGTGCATATATGCTTAAAATTGTTATAGTTCTCTTATTGTTTGAGCCTTTATCATTGCAAAATATCCTTTTTTGTCTCTAGTAACAATTTTGGTCTTAAAATTGATTTTTTTTCTGATATTAGTAACGCTGGATCTCTTGGTTTATGCTTGTGTTGCATACGTTTTCCATCCTCTTACTTTTAACCTATTTATACTTTCAAATCTAAAGTGTTTTTCATAGACAGCATACTAATTGGATCATAGTTTTTATCCATTCTGCTAATCTCTGCCTTTTTATTGAAGTGTGTAATATATTCACACTTAATGTAATCATTTTAAGGCAGAATTTACATCTGTCATTTTGCTATTAGTTTTCTATACATCTTATGTCTTTTTTGTTCCTCTTTTCTGCCAGTATTGTCTTCTTTTGTGTTAAATAGATAATGTCTAGTGTACCATTTTATTTCCCTTGCCATTTCTTATACTATAGTTTTGTTAGTTATTTTCTTAGTGGTTGCCCAAGGATTATAAGTGCTATCTGTTATAGATTGAATTGTGATTCCCCAAAACATATGTTGGAATCCTAACTCTTTATACCTGTGAATGTAATCCCATTTGAGAATACGGTTTTCTTTGTTATGTTGATGAGGCCAGAATCAATGTAGGATGTGTCTTAAATTAATCACTTTTGAAATATAAAAGAAACAGATTAGGCACAGAAACAAGGAAGCCTAAATGGGGAAAAGATGGATGTCAAGTGGAGATTGCCAAAGAACTGAGGAATGCCAGGGGAGAGAAGGTGAGACAAGGATTTTTGCCTAGAGTGGACAGAGAGAGGGCCCTTCCCTAAAGCTGATGCTCTCAATTCAGACTTCTAGCCTTCTAAGCTGTGAGAAAATAAATTTCTGTTCATTAAAGCCACCTATAACAGCACTAAGAAACTAAGACAACATCTTAACTTATAACAATCTACTTGAGAATAATACCAAGTTAATTTCAATAGTATACAAAAACTTTACTTTGTCTAGTAAATTCTCCAGTGTTATTTTGCTTTTGTTTTTTGTTTTTTTTTTAGGATCACTTAGAATATTATTTACCCTTCAATGTCCCATATACATTTTTTAATCAGCTTGTCAAATTTCACCAAAAAAATCCTGTCCAGATTTTGGATTCAATTGCAAAATATCTGTAGATTAATTTTGGAAAGAACCAGCATCTTTACAATATTGAATCTTCCAGTCCATAAGCAAGATACAGTATTTCATTTTTTTGGGTCTATGTTAATTTTCCTCAGTAATGTTTTGTAGCTTTCTGAGTAATCCTTATGTGTCTTTCATTTGATATATTCCTAGTTATTTTATTTTAATGCAAATTAAAATTGCATCATCTTTAACTTTCTTGTTCTATTTTTGGTTGCTAATATCATAAAAACAAAGTGAAAATTTTGTATAGGGCCTTTTTATTCAATAATCTTACTAAATTCACTTACGTATTCTAATAATTGGTTGATTTCTGTTGCATTTTATATGTACATAATTATGTCATCACAAATAATAAATTACATGCCTCCCTTTAATAAATATACCTTTATTATTTTCTTGCATTTCTGCCCTGGCTATGATCTCCAGTATGATGTTGATTACAAAGGGTGATAAGTATTCTTGTCCCATTTCCAATCTTGGGGAAAGCTCTTGATAATTCCCCATGAGTATGATTTTTGCTATAGGTGTTTTTAAGGATAGTTTGCTACGGATGTTAAATTTTATCAAAAGCTTTTTTTAACAAATGTTTTTTGTATAACTGTACATACGATCATATTATTTTCAACTATTAAGATGATCTTGTACTTCTTCAATAAAGCAAATTTAGTCTTTCTGTAGTATCCATTTTCTCTATTACTATACTGAATTTTCTCCTATTTAATCAGAAGTTTTGCATCCAGTACAAATTTGATATGAAATTCCATTTATTATGGTGTCCTTATATGATTTGAAGGATCTCAACACGAGGCCTGCACCTATAGGACCTTTGCCAAATTCCAAAACTACATTGATTAGAAAGTGAAAAAATAAGTTAACAGCCTCTGAGTAAAAGAGATCAGTTGTCTTTTGATTTGTGATTCTGAGATTAGAGTTCAAGATTAGAGATCAAGTGGGTAGAGCAATGTAACATAATACTTGCAAATCTTACTTCCTGTTCGGGGCAGAAACATCTAACAACTCCAGGAACCTTGTACTCTCTCTTTCAGGCTCTCAGAGAAAGGTTGGTCTGTGGGCTTGAATAAGAGCAAGAAAAATTTCAACCAGGAAAAGAATGTATCGGACACACTGCCCTGGCTTGCTCTGTCTGGGCATTTGTAGCCTCCTTTGGTTTCAGTAAGTATAGTCCTAAACACAGGGCCTCAGTTCCTGGTAGAGCTCGAGGATGGGACTCTGCAAGTGGTAACTGGCAGTGGTATTAAGACAGAAGGAGGCCAATGGGTAAACAAAACACTATGTGATTATTTTCTTTGTTCCTGTACCATAAATTATTCTATTCCTTATGACTCACTTAAGACATTCAGGGAGAACAACCATGTCTTCTCTTTCCCATAGGATGCAGCATGGCTGAGAAAGTAAACCAAGCTAAGATCACAGTAACAATGCAGGAGGGGGAAGCATGTATGAAACCAGATGGAGTTCTTATGCTTTGTACTGGTACAAATAGCTTCCCATATGTCTGATAAGGTTCCAGAGTATGTAAGAAATTTCTCTTACAACTCAACAATAAATAAAGAAATCAACCAAAGAAGAAATGGGCATGCTTTCAGGGGACATCTAGGTCAATTGGCATAACAAATTTTATTTTAAAAAAAGTGCATACTGCTTTGGTGAGTGGCATCTGGGGTCTTAAAAGCCCGAGAACAGCCATCTAAGATGCATCAATTGGTCCCAACCCACCTGGAGTGAAGGAGAATGAAGAACACCAAAATCACAAGGAAAGTATTAACCCAAGAGACAGAAAGGGCCACCTAAACCAGAGACTACATCAGCCTGAGACCAGAAGAAGTAGATGGTGCCTGGCAACCACCAATGACCACCCTGACTGTGAACATAACAGAGAGTCCCTGATGGAGCAGGAGAAATGTGGGGTGCAGAATTCAAATTATAGTAAGAAGACCAGACTTAATGGTCTGACTTATACTGGAGGAACCCCAGAAGGCATGGCCCCCGGACTCTTTGGCAACCCAGAACTAAAACCATTCCAGAGGCCAACTCTTCAGACAAAGATTAGACTGGACTATGGGACATAAAATGATACTTGCGAAGAGAGTGCTTCTTAGCTCAAGTAAATACGTGAGACTAAATGCGCAGCTCCTGTCTGGAGGTGAGATGAGAAGGCAGAGAGGGTCAGGAGTTAGTTGAATGGACAAGGAAAATCCGGGGTGGAAAGGAGGAGTGTGCTGTCATAGTACAGGGGGAGCAATTAGGGTCACATAACAAGGTATATATAAATTTTTGTATGAAAGACTAACTTGGATTGTGAACTTTCACTTAAAATACAAAAATTAAAAAAAAAAAAAAAGAAGTGGGCAAAAGTCTCCATAGACATTTGTCCAAAAAAGACATACAAACGGCCAATAAGCACGTGAAAAGATTCTCAACACCATTAGTCATTCACCCATCCACCCACTGTGATCAAGTGATTCCGACTCGTAGTGACCCTATAGGACAGAATAGAATGGCCCCGTAGGGTTTCTAAGTCTGTAATCTTTACAGGAGCAGACTGCCACATATTTCTCCTATGGAGCAGCTGGTGGGTTTGAACTGCTGAACTTTCAGTTAGCAGTGGAGTGCTTAACTGCTGAGCCACCAGGGCTCTTCCCATCAGTCATTAGGGAAATGTAAATCAAAACCATAATGAGGTACCACTTCACACTCACTAGGATGACTGTTATCAGAAAAAAGCAAAATAAGTGTTGGTGAGGATGTGGAGAAATTGGAATCTTCATTCACTGATAGTGGGAATGTAAAATGGTTCAGCCACTGTTGTAAACAGTTTGGTTCCTCAAAAAGTTAAACATAGAATTACCACGTTGTTGTTGCATGCAGTCAAGTCGATTCCAACTCACAGCAATCTTATAAGACGGAGTAGAACTCCTTCATAGGGTTTCCTAGGCTGTAATCTTTACGGGAGCAGATCGCCAGGTCTTTTCTCTTGCAGAGCCACTGGTGGGTTCGAACTGCTGACATTTTGGTTAGCAGTCAAGTGCTTAACCACCAGGTCTCCTACAGAATTACCATATGACCCAGCAATTCTACTCCTAGGTATATACTCAAATGAATTAAAAATATGTACTCCAAAAAATATATGTACACGCATGTTCATAACAGCATTATTCTCAATAGCCCAAAGGTGGAAACAACCCAAATGTCCATCTGTGAATGAATGCATAAACATACATAAATATATTGTGGTACATGCGTACAATGGAATATTATTCAGCCATAAAATGAATGAAATACTGATACATGGGATTTAACTGGATGAACATTAAAAACATTATGCTAAGTGAAAGAATAAGCTGGACACGAAAGATCACATGTTGTATGATTCCACCTATACGAAATATGCAGATTAGGTAATCCAGACAGACAGAAAGCAGATTGGTGGTCACCAAGGGATAAGGAGGGGACCATGTAGAGTAACTGCTAAAAGGGTGTGAGGTTTTATTTTATAGTGATGAAAATGTTTTGAGACTAGATAGAGGTTGTGATTGCATGATACCGTAAATATATTAAATGTCATCGAACTGTTCACTTTAAAATGATTAATTTTATGTCATGTGAATTTCATCTCAATAAAAAAAAATAAGTGTGTCTTGAAAACATAATGCTAAGTGAAAGAAGCAGTCCCAATAAGCCACATATTGTACAATTCAGTTTATGTGAAATGTCCAGATTGGGCAAAACTGTAGAGACACAAGGTAGATTAGTGGTCGTTTAGGTGGGTGGTGGAGCTCCGGTGGCGCGTTGACTAAGAATTTAGCTGCTAACCCAAAGGTCGGCAGTTAGAATCCACCAGCTGCTCCTTGGAAACCTTATAGAACACTTCTACTCTGTCCTATAGGGTCGCTATGAGTCGGAATCGACTCAACAGCACCTGACAACAGCAGCAGCAGGTAGGTGGTTGCCATGAATAGGAATCCACTCAAGGACAACTGATTTGATTTTTCTTTTTAGGTGGGTGAGAGAAAATGGTGAATGACTGCTGATGGGTGTGGATTCCTTTTCAGGATGATGAAAATGTTCTAAGATTGATGTGGTGATGGTTACACAGCTCTGTGAATATACTACAAACCAATGAAATGTGCATTTTAAATGAGTAAACTGTACAGTATGTTAATTATTTATCAATAACCCGTAAACCTTGCCGTAGAGTTAATTCTGACTCACAGCGACCTTATAGAATAGAGTAGAACTGCCCCATAGAGTTTCCAAGGAGCATCTGGTGGATTCTAACTGGCAACCTTTTGGTTAGCAGCCGTAGCTCTTAACCACTATGCTGCCGGGGTTTCCTATTTATCAATACAAGTGTTATACAAAAACAAACAAACAAAACCAAAAACTACTACAATATTAATTATTCTTTTCTGGATAGTTTGGGATTCTCCATACAATTTGAATTTTGCGGTGATGAACACTAAAATAAAAAGTTCTGATGTTAGTCTGGCTTTTGTATAATGTAACTAGATAACATACTGACTGCTACTTTTCATGTTTCTTTTAGCAATCCCTACATTTCTTTTATTTATATATTTATACTAGCACTGAATTACTATTGCCATTTTATAATCTGGCACATAGTAGATGAACCAAACCAAAACCAAACCTACTGCCATTAAGTCAATTCTGACTCATAGCGACCCTCCAAGACAGAGTAGAATTGCCACATATGGTTTCCAAGGAGCAGCTGGTGAATTTGAACTGCCAACCTTTTGGTTAGCAGCCAAACACTTAACCCCTGTGCCACCAGGTATCCAGTAGGTGAACAGTGGATAGTATTCAATTAAGTATGGCTGTATGACCATCAAGGAGCCCTGGTGGCAAGTGGTTAAGCGCTTGGCTGCTAACTTATAAGTCAGTGGTTCAAACTCACCGGCCTCTCCAGAGGAGAAAGATGTGGCAGTCTGCTTCTGTAAAAATAACAGCCTTGGAAACCCTATGGGGCAGTTCTACCCTCTCCAATAAGGTCCCTATGAGTTGGAATCGACTCTATGGCAACGAGTTTAGCGGGCATGATCATTATGTTGTACACTTCCATATTCTCATAATTAAGCCCTCCCCATCCTAGATATGTGAATTTTTCTTTTCGTGGAAGATGAGGAGTGAGAGTTGGTGTGTTTTCTGTTTTAATTTTGCTCATAGAGGTAATCTTGGGTTTACCTTTACCACTGGCTACTTTTGTTGGATTTGTTTTCCAGAAAATTAAAAACTTTTACTTGGAATAATTTAAAAGTTGTTCCATATAACTTCTTCCAGTAAGGCTATAAGTAAATATTAATTAATACATTTATCCAACAAATAATTATTAAGTACTTAGTGAGTAGTGTGGACTTTAGCAGCTGCCTTCAAACATGGGAAGAGTAAGCTACAAGGAAAGTAAAGGAATTCAACAACTTAGAAAGCATCATAGAAATAGTTCTAAAATCCCAAAGTGACTAAAAATAATTAGGTTGAGGCCCGACAATCTACATTCGAAAAATCAGCCATTGAAAATCCTATGGAGCACAGTTCTACTCTGACACACATGGGGTCGCCATGAATCTGAGTCAACTCGAGGACATTTAGTGTTTTTTTTTTATTTGTTTGTTTGTTTTGTTTTGTTTTTTTCTTAGAGCATTGACATAAGAAGCTCTTCACTAAAAGAAGAGCCCCTGAGCCTCACCACTAGAAAGAGGTAGTATAGCTAGGGTATCTATTTTTAGATACAATCCTCTTGAAACATTTCTGACTGGTTCTAAGTAAAGGAGTTCACAATGCAGTCACAAGAGGGGGCTGTTAGAGCTGCAAACCTAAGCTCCTTCCAGGGGGAGGGAGAGATTGTCATCGAGTTGTGCAAAGAACTTACTTTCATGCTTTTTCACTGCCTTATACTTTATAGCCTTTTGCTGAGTATGTGCCCAGCTTCAAGGGCATGGGAGCCCTAAGCCCTTTCCCAAACACACAGCAGAGAGCTGACCTGGCATGGGGAGAGATGAAGACAGAAGTGATTAATAAGTAGTTCAATTTTAAATAGTCAGGTATTTGTTGCCATAGTGGAGTGACAAGCCTAGCTATTGTAGCAGAGAAAAAAATGAGTAATTTTAATTTTATTCCAGTCTATTTATTATTATATTATTATTATTATTATTTATTATTATTGAGAATAACCAGAGAAACTTTTTCATGTTGACTTCCACTTATTCCGTAAAATGATTTTATTTCATTTCCCTTTACAAATCTTCTCTTCCTGTGTTTTCCTTCCCTTCTTTTCTCCTTAGGATCCTCAAAGCATTTCATCCCTAGACATGGGTATGGAGATGAGAAAATATGAGTTAAAGAGGTGCTCAAGTGGGATAAGAATAAGTACCATTCAACTCATTCCTTCTTGCCTGAAGACCAGAGACCTCTGGCAATGCCATCTAGAAAATAATTGAGATGTAATTCCAGGAGGCAGTGTGGGAGATCTGAGTACCGGCTGACTTGGCTTTAGCCTGGGGTTTAATTCTCTCTTTTCTTGTCACACTGAGCATAGCAATATTATACAATTATGAATTTAGTTCTGTGACATATGTTGCAAATATTTTCTCCCACAGTGCCATTTTATTTTTAACTTTGCTTAAGGTAATTTTTTTCCAGAAAGAAATTTCTAACTTTTGAATTTAAAGTATATATTACTGCTTCTAACATTTACTTGCTCTGGTTGGTAATGTGGCTAGAAATTGTCTTCCTCCCATTACAGTACAGGGCTCCAAATAGATATCTTGGATTAAAAGACATTTCCTATCAGCTCAGTGGAGCATCAAACCACCAATTAGTGGTGGTTGTTGCCTTTATCATAAATAACCAGAAGCTGTAAAGTCGATTCGGTCTCAAGGCAACCCTATGTGCGTAGGAGTAGAACTGTGCTTCACAGTGTTTCTAATGGCTGATTTTTTGGAAGTAGATCACAAGGCTTTTCTTCCGAGGCACCTCTGGGTAGACTCGAACCTCCAACCCTTAGGTAAGCAGCAGAGTGAGTTAACCGTTTGCACCACCCAGAGACTCCTACCATGAATAAGGGATGGATAATTTTCTTGTAAGTGATTTTACTAACTGAGATATAGCCTATTTGAGTTTGAACCTTGAAAATGATCTCCTTTTAAGCCCTCTGTATTAGAGCTGGACATAAGGTAAACAATCTTAATCTTAAATTTAAGACTGCGGGTAGGGGCGGAACCAACCAAAAGGCTGCTATGTCTTTAGTTGACACTTGGCTGGGGAACACCAAAGTGAAAGCTGCCTTGTGGGGATTGTGTTGGTGGTGGCTGCTTGCTTTGTTTCTTGCGACCTCCCCCAGCCTAAGATCAGACAGAGAGCCTTAGCTCTGGGGCCTAGAACCCCAGTTTCCACTTGAACTATGAGGCTGGTGACAGGAATGGCTGTTCTCCTAACTTTGGGTAAGTGCTCTAGGGTTAAGAAAGGATGACTTTTGTGGCTGAAGGACACAGGAGAGATATCTACTGTCTCCACTTCTCCGATAGTGCTTTATCAGATTACTGAAAAGTTTGTGTCTGTATGTTTCTCTTAGAAGTCTGGCATCTGTGTGGCAAGCTGGCCATATCCAAAGACAGCTAAATTCTACAGCTCTGAGGCTATAAGGAGCTTTGGGTTCATTGATCCCAAGGACCATGGAAGGTGGGCAATTTATCTTTGGCCTCATAGCTCTGAACAGCACAGTTATAAATACCAGAAATATTTCTCTCATCCTGTGCATCACACACAAAAATACTTGCATATGGGGTAAGGGCAGAGAGGAGAGCTCTGGGAGTGCCTGTGTTCCTGACCTTTAGATGCACCTTAATTTAACAACCAAGAGCTAATCTGTTTTTTCTCAACCCCTCAGGTATCACAGGTGATGCTAAAACCACACAGCCAAATTCAATGGAGAGTACTGAAGGAAAACCTGTAAACTTGCCTTGTAACCACTCCACAATCGGTGGAAGTGAGTATATATATTGGTATCGACAGACTCCCCATCAGGGTCCAGAGTATGTGATTCACGGCATGAATAACAATGTGACCAACGAAATGGCCTCTCTGACCATCCCTACTGGCAGAAAGTCTAGTACCCTGATCCTGCCCCACGTTACTCTGAGAGACACAGCTGTGTACTACTGCATGGTGAGAGACACACAGTGACTCTGATGGGGCTGCACCTGTGCAGTATCTTCCTGGTGGGGGAAGGGAAGCAGTAGGCTTCATCTAAGAAACTACTGCACAAGAATTACAGAAGCTCAACAGAAGAAGAAAAGTAAAGAATAAAAAAGGAAAAGGACGAAGACAGAGAGAGGAAATCAAGAAGAAGAAGATAAAAGGGATGAAAAGGGTGACGAAGGGAGCTTTCATTTTTGAAGGGACTAGAAGCTTGAGAAGAGACTAAGAATAGCAACTGTAATCCTGCAATAAAAGAAAAGGAAATGAGAATGTGTCAAGGCTCTTTCTTTTGATAGAATGTTGCTGTTTGTGTTGTTTTTAAGCGCCGTCACGACAGTTCCAACTCATAGCGACCTTATGTGCCACAGAATGAAACACTTCTGGGTCCTGCGCCAGGCTCACAATCGTTGCTATGCTTGAGCCCATTGTTGTAGCCACTGTGTCAATCCATGTCGTTGAGGGGCTTCCTCTTTTTTGCTGATGTTCTATTTTACCAAGCATGATGTCCTTCTCCAGGGGCTGATCCCTCCTGACAACATGTCCAAAGTATGTAAGACGTAGTCTCGACATCCTTTCAAGGAGAATTCTGGTTGTACTTCTTCTAAGAGAGACTTGTTCAGTCTTTTAGCAGTCCATGGTATATTCAATATTCTTCGCCAACACCACAATCCAAAGGCGTCAATTCTTCTTCGGTCTTCCTTATTCTTTGTCCAGCTTTCACATGCTTATGATGTAATTGAAAAAAATATGGCTCGGTTCAGGCGCACCTCAGCCTTCAAGGTGACATCTTTGTTTCTCAACACTTTGAAGAGGTCTTTTGTGGCAGGTTTGCCCAATGCAATGTGTCTTTTGGTTTCTCGACTGCTGCTTCCATGGGTGTTGATTGTGGATCCAAATAAAATGAAATTCCTGACAACTTCAATCTTTTCTCCGTTTACCATGATGTTGCTTATTGGTCCAGTTGTGAGGATTTTTGTTTTTTTTATGTTGAGGTGTAATCCATACTGAAGGTTGTGGTCTTTGATCTTCACCAGTAAGTGCTTCAAGTCCTCTTCACCTTCAGCAAGCAACGTTGTGTCTTCTGTATAATGCAGGTTATTAATGAGTATTCCTCTAATCCTGATGCCCCATTCCTCTTCATATAGTCCAGCTTCTAGGAGTATTTCCTCAGCATACAGATTGAATAGGTATGGTGAAATGATGCAACCCTGACACACACCTTTCCTGAATTTAACCACTCAGTATCCCCTTGTTCTGTCTGAACAACTGCCTCTTGATCTGTGTTCAGGTTCCTCATGAGCACAATTCAGTGTTCTGGAATTCCCTTTCTTTGAAATGTTATCCATAATTTGTTATGATCCACACAATCGCATGCCTATGCATAGTCAATAAAACAGCGGTAATCATCTTTCTGGTATTCTCTGCTTTCAGCCAGGATCCATCTGACATCAGCAATGATGTCCTTGGTTCCACGTCTTCTTTTGAATCTGGCCTGAATTTCTGGCAGTTCCCTGTCGACATACTGCTGCAGCCACTTTTGAATGATCTTCAGCAAAATTTTACTTATGTGTGATATTAATGATATTGTTCAATAATTTCCACATTCGGTTGGATCAACTTTCTTGGGATTAGGCATAAATATGGATCTCTTCCAGTCGGTTGGCCAGGTAGCCATCTTCCAGATTTCTTGGCATAGATGAGTAAGCACTTCCAGCACTGCATACATTTGTTGAAATAGCTTTCTGTTTAGGTCTCAGTAAAAAAAAGGTGAGAACAACCGTTTGGTTTTCAGAAAGATTTTCTTCATTTGGATCCACAGAAATGTCCAGGCTCTGGATTTTGCATCATTTTAGTACTTCCAACCTCTCTAAAATGGAAATGACTTTCATTTTTCATTGAGAAAATTTAAAATTTTCTTTACTGCACACACATGCAGTTGGAATATAGATGATTTTTGGAAGGAAGCAAAATAGGGACAGATATGTGGATATTAATTTCATTTTTAAAACTTATGCTAAAATATTTTTATTATTACACAAAGATATGCACAAATTATTTCTCCTTGACTATCCTCATCTCCTCATAATTTCCTCCTCTGCTCCTAGAATAATCCATTTTGACCATCTGGGGTGTATCTTGACAATCACATTTGTGTTCTTTTATATGGATATTCATATAAATATCTACTCAATTTCCTTATGTAAATTGGATTGTACCATGTGTATTTTTCTGTAATAATTTTTATTTTTTCACTTAAAATGTTTCTTAGAGATGTACTCATATCAATATGTATGAATTGACTTCGACCTTTTCAATACCTGCAGAAACTTCATAGATGTAAAATATTTTAATTAACGCCTCACCTATTAATAATATTTAAATTGTTTACTCCTCTTAGTTATACTAATCAATGTGTCTTTCCACATTATATAGCTAGCTAGATAGATTTCTTATAGATTACTAGCAATGAAATTACTGAGTCAAAGGATATGTTTATTTTATATTTTTATACATGTCTTGGTTAACACTACTATCAGTCTTTTTAGATTTTAGATAACTTGAATGTATTTCATTGTTATTTTCCTTTGCAATTTCCAATCGTGTGTTGGCCCTTTGAGATTCTGCTTTTGTAGCATGCTTAATAATATCATTTAACCCATTCCTTTAAGCTTGTTTGTCTTTTATCTTGTTTATTTGTGAAAACTATTTTAATAAAATAAACATTTTTCTGATTATATATAATGCACACACTTTCCCCTAATATAGTGTATCTTTTAAATTTGTTTATTCAACTTTTATTGGTAATTTTTTAACTTTTATATAGCAAATTTAAGACTTCTAAGGAAGTCTTTCCCCATTTTAAGTTGATAAATCTAAACTCATACATTTCTTGAAATCATAAAATATTTATTTAGCCAGCCTGAGTGTGGAGAGTCAGTATTTTGAAAATACACTGCTATATTGTTGGACCTTTGTCATATTTTCTTAACTTTTTTGGAACATGATGATACCATTACTCCTACCATCCAGGGAGTATTCCCAAGGTATGAGGTGAACCAGGTCAATAATAATGGTAATGATAATAACTAAAGTAATTTTAACACTATTTAGCTGCCAAACTCTTAGCTAAGGTCTTTAAATTCATTGTCTTTTTTTTACCCTCATCGTACCTTAGAAAGTAGGAATTATTATCAATCCATGTTAAAAATGGAAGCCCGGTTCTCAAAAAGTTTAAATAAACAGGCTATAATCTTCTTTCAGGTTAGAGCCAATTATTCTCTGTTACTTTTCTTCATTCAGTAACAAGAGGAAAACTCCAACATGATCAATACAAATCAGTGAACAGAGGAGCAAAAAGGAATAGACCATGGTACCCAACAGAGCTGGTGTTACACATCTTAGAGCAAAATATCAGGAAAGTCATGGCATAGGAAAAACAAGGTCTATGTTGAGAAAAATCAGTGCCCATTAATCCTATAGAGTAGTGCTGTCTAAAAGAAATACAGGAGTCAAACATCTAATTTTAAATTTTCTAATAGGTGCATTAAAACATTAAAGGTAGAGAGGCGGGGTCAAGACAGCAGAGTAGTTAGACACTTCCGGTGGACCTTCTTACAACAAAGACCTGAAAAAAACAAGTGAATCAATTATATATAGCAATCTGGGAACACTGAAGATCAAAGGCAGAGTTGAGGAACTGGATTGAGTGGCAGGGGAAGGGAGAGACATCTTGGAAGCAGCGAGGAGTTGCCAGACCTGACCCGACAAAAGCCTGAACACTTCAGGCCTGATCAGCTGATGGGTGAGCGGTGAGACAGGCAAGCAGCGGTGCTCTAGAGGCGCGTTTTCCACACAGGGAGAGACCTGATGGCAGAGAGTCTACACGGCCACCCAGAACCAGTGACAAGCAGCCCTCAATAGTGGAAAGATAAGTACTTGCGCACGGCCTACCGTGCGGATCAAAAACACCCCCCTTAGGGAAAAACCTCTTTCCCATTTACCTACCTGCTCCTTGCTCTGCACTGGGTCCCGGAGAGGCTTTAGCAGTTGCTGAGTCCCCTGGGCTGAAAGTAGGATCCATCACACGCCATGGAGCGTGAACAAATTAACAAATAAGGGAAAAAAATAAACTGCCAGCTCCCATAAGCCAGGAACCCAGATTAGGCACAGTTCCTTTGCCTAGGCACAGGCATAAGGGATCCAAGGATTTTGAGTGCCTTTCTCCCTGCATAGACTTGTGTGGGCCCATTTCAGCAGTGTAGGCCTTCCTTATTGCAGTACAACAGGCTATATACCTGATGTCTAACTTCAAAAGTTGTGGCTGTGAAGTACCACGTCCTTGACATTTGACACTGCTCTGCTCATTAAGCAGGGACTTCCTAACCACTTCAGGGGCCTGAGGACAGGTGGCTCCACCCGTGCCACCTAGGCACCTGTGATAAGGGCCCATGAATAAGAGGTGGCCTCCAGCTTACAGCCAACAACAGTGGGTGCTCATAGTATGGCTGCAAAACTCACTCACCTATATGATGTAGGGAACAAGGACATGCTTTCCTCCTGGATACTCAGGGGTGGCCGTCAGCCCCCTGCCTTGCTCAGAGTGTGTCGCTTGCTGCAGCCAGATGCTTTTGACTACACCAATCACCCATGCCTGTCTAGGAGTGTAAGTGAGAGCCTACACCACACACTTGGTGGCTATCTACCTGGGCACCTGAGTCAAATCCATACAGGAAGAGTGGGCGGACTCCTGAGCTCACATACCTAGTAACAGATCTAACCACTTGATGAGAGGACATTGGAGCTTCAAAGGTTCCTATAATCAAACTAGCTCATAGGAGCAGCTTATTGGGGCACATCAAAACAAAACAAGAAGCTAGGACACAAAAAGTAAACATAAAATAAATAAATATAATAACTTATTGATGGCTTGCAGACAACAATCAATATCAAATCACATAAAGAGGCAATCCATGATGGCTTCAGCAAGCTCCCAAAATAAAGAATCTAGAAATTTTCCAGAGGAGGAAAATTTCTTGGAATTACAGGAGGCAGAATACAAAAGCTTAATATACAGAACTCTTCAAGAAATGAGGAAGGAAATCAAGCAAAATGCAGAACACACAAGAGAGGAAATTAAAAAGATTGGAGAAGAGCATAATGATGAATTTAACAGGCTGCAAGAATCCATACAGAGACAGCAATCAGAAATCTAGAATCTTAACAATAAAATTTCAGAATTAGACAACTCAATGGAAAGTCATAGGAACAGAAGTGAGGCAATGGAAGTCAGAAATAGTGAGACTAAAGATAAAGCACTTAAGACCAACTTATTTGAGGAAAAATCAGATAAAAGGATTTTAAAAAATGAAGAAACCCTACAAATTATGTGGGACTCTATCGAGAGGAATAACCTATTAGTGATTGGAGTCCAGAACAGGAGGGGATAACAGAGAATACAGAGAGAATTGTTGAAGATTTGTTGGCAGAAAACTTCCCTAATATCATGAACGATGAAAAGATATCTATCCAAGATGCTCATCCAACCCCACATAACGTAGATCCCAAAAGAAAGTCACCAAGACATACTATAATCAAACTTGCCAAAACCAAAGATAAAAAGATAATTTTAAGAGTGGCTAGGGATAAACAAAAAGTCATATACAAAGGAGAGTCAACAAGAATATGCTCGGACTACTCAGCAGAAACCATGAAGGCAAGAAGGCAATAGGACGATATACAGACTTGAAAGAAAAAAACTGCCAGCCAAGAATTATACATCCAGCAAAATGTCTCTCAAATATGATGATGAAATTAGGGCTTTTCCAGATAAACAAAAGTTTAGGGAATTTGCAAAAACCAAACCAAAATTACAAGACATACTAAAGGAAGTCCTCTGGTTAGACAATCAGTAACATCAAACAACAACCCAAGACTAGAACACAGGACAGAGCAACCAGATATCAACCCAGATAGGGAAGTCACAAAAGTAAATCAAAGCTAAAACACTGAAAATAGGGAAACAGATGTCAATTTGTAAAAGATGACAACATTAAAACAAAAAAAGAGGGACTTAAAAAATGTAGGCATAGATTTTGCATATGGAGAGGAAGTCAAGACAAAAAAAGAAAAAGAAATAAAAGACTGGTATAAACTTAGAAAAATAGGGGTAAATATTAACGTAACCACAAAGTAAACTGACAATCCTACAAGTAAAAATAAAAAATTAGAAAAATATAAAGACTCAGCAAACACAAAATCAACAACAATTGAAAAGATGAGAAGAAAATACATAAAGAAAAATGACTCAGCACAGAAAATTAAGTGGAACAAAGAAAAGTGAACAACACATAAAAAAAGATATCAAAATGACAGCACTAAACTCATACCTATGAATAATTACGCTGAATGTAAATGGACTAAATGCACCAATAAAGAGACAGAGAGTGGCCGATTGAATAAAAAAACACGATCCACCTATATGCTGCCTGCAAGAGACACGTCTTAGACTTAAAGACACAAACACACTAAAACTCAAATGATGGAAAAAATATATCAAGCAAATAATGCTAAAAAAAAGAGCAGGAATGGCTATATTAATCTCTGACAAAATAGACTTTAAAGTAAAATCCACCACAAAGGATAAGGAAGGATGCTATATAATGATTAAAGAGTCAATGCACTAGGAGGAGATAACTATAATAAATATTTACGCACCCAATGACAGGGCTTCAAAATACATAAAACAAACTCTAACAGCACTGAAAGGAGAGATAGACAGCTCCACAGTAGTAGTAGGAGACTTCAACACACCACTTTTGGGGAAGGACAGTACATCCAGAAAGAAGCTCAACGAAGACACAGAACAGCTAAATGCTACAATCAACCAACTTGATCTCATAGGCATGTACCGAATACTCCACCCAACAGAGCCAGGTATACTTTCTTTTCCAACGCACATGGAACAGTCTGCAGAATAAGCTGCATATTAAACCATAAAGCAACCCTTAACAAAACCCAAAGCATTGGAATATTATAAAGCATCTCTTCTGACCATAAAGCCATAAAAGTAGAAACCAACAACAGAAAAAACAAGGATAAAAAAATCAAACACATGGAAACTGAACTACACCTTGTTCAAAAACTACTAGGTAACAGAAGAAATTAAGGATGGAATACAGAAATTCATAGAATCAAATGTGAATGGAAACACATCCCACCAGAATCTTTGGGACACAGCAAAAGCAGTGCTCAGAGTTCAGTTTATAGCAATAAATGCACACATCCAAAAAGAAGAGAGGGCCATAATCAAAAAGTTAACCCTATAACTGGAACAAGTAGAAAAAGAGCAGCAAAAGAAACCCTCAGGTGCCAGAAAAGCGGAAATAATAAGTATTAGAGTAGAAATAAACAAAATAGAGAAGAGAAAAACAACTGAAAGTGTTAACAAGACCAAAGCTGGTTCTGTGAAAAGATCAACAAAATGGATAAACCATTGGCTGAACTGACAAAAGAAAAACAGGAGAGGAAGCAAATAACCCTTATAAGAAATGAGATGGGTGATATCACAACAGATCCAGCTGAAATTAAAAGAATCATAACACAATACTATGAAAAATTGTACTTTAACAAATTTGAAAACCTAGAGGGAATGGACAAATTTCTAGAAACTCTCTAGATACCTAAACTAACACAAACAGAGGTAGAACAACTAAACAAACCCATAACAAAAGAAGAGATTGAAAAGGTAATTAAAAATCTCCCAACAACAACAACAAAAAAAGCCCTGGCAAGCATGGCTTCACTGGAGAATTCTACCAAACTTTCAGAGAAGAGATAACACCGCTACTATTAAAGATATTTCAGAGCATAGAAAAGGATGGAATACTCCCAAACTCATTTTGATACCAAAACCAGGTAAAGACACCACAAAAAAAGAAAATCACACACCAATATCCCTCATGAATATTGATGAAAAAATTCTCAACAAAATTCTAGCCAATAGAATTCAGCAACATATCAAAAAAATAATTCACCATGATCAAGTGGGATTTATACAAGGTATGTAGGGATGGTTCAACATTAGAAAAACAATCAATGTAATCGATCGCATAAATAAAACAAAAGACAAGAACCACATGATCTTATCAATTGATGCAGAAAGGGCATTGGCCAAAGGCCAACACCCATTCATGATAAAAACTCAAAAAATAGGAATAGAAGGGAAATTCCTCAATATCATTAAGGGCATTTATACAAAGCCAATGGCCAACATCATCCTAAATGGGGACACTTT
The DNA here is from genome assembly GCA_030035585.1 of Dugong dugon. Classification (NCBI taxonomy): domain Eukaryota; kingdom Metazoa; phylum Chordata; class Mammalia; order Sirenia; family Dugongidae; genus Dugong; species Dugong dugon. The sequence goes on from CM057472.1 coordinate 23,205,889, forward strand.
GAAAGCATTCCTCTTGAGAACGGGAACCAGACAAGGATGGCCTTTATCAACACTCTTATTCAACATTGTGCTGGAGGTCCTAGCTGGAGCAATTAGGCTAGAAAAAGAAATAAAGGGCATCCAACTTGGTAGGGAAGAAGTCAAAGTATCTCTATTTGCAGATGATATGATCTTATACACAGAAAACCCCAAAGAATCCACAAGAAGACTACTGGAACTAATAGAAGATTTCAGCAAATTTTCAGGATACAAGATAAACATACAAAAATCCTTTGGATTCCTTTACACCAACAAAGAGAACCTCGAAGATGAAATCACCAAATCAATACCATTTACAATAGCCCCCAAGAATACAAAATACTTAGAAATAAATCTAACCAGAGACGTAAAAGACCTATACAATGAAAACTACAAGACACTACTGCAAGAAACCAAAAGAAACTTACATAAGTGGAAAAACCTTGCTCATGGATAGGAAGATTCAATACTGTGAAAATGTCAATTCTACCCAAAGAGATTTACAGATACACTGCAATCCCAATCCAAATTCCAGCAGCATTTTTTAATGAGATGGAGAAACAAATTTTCAACTTCATATGGAAAGGCAAGAGGCCCTGGATAAGTAAAGCATTATTCAAGAAGAAGTACAAAGTGGGAGGCCTCACACCACCTGATTTTAGAACTTATACCACCACGGTAGTCAAAACAGCCTGGTACTGGTATAAAAACAGATACCTAAACCAATGGAACAGAATTGAGAATCCAGACATAAATTCACCCACCTATGAGCAGCTGATATTTGACAAAGGCCCAAAGTCCATTCATTAATTGGGAAAAAGACAGCCTCTTTAACAAATGGTGCTGGCATAACTGGATATCCATCTGCAAAAAACTGAAACAAGACCCATATCTCACACCATGCACAAAAACTAACTCAAAATGGATCAAAGACTTAAATATAAAATCAAAAATGGTAAAGATCATGGAAGAAAAATAGGGACAATGCTAGGAGCCCTAATACATGGCATCAGCAGAATACGAACCATAAGTAACAATGCAAAAGCACCAGAAGAGAGACTAGATAACTGGGAGCTCCTAAAAATCAAACACTTATGCTCATCAAAAGACTTCACTAAAAGAATAAAAAGACAACCTACAGACTGGGAACAAATTTTTGGCTACGACAAATCTGATCAGCATCTAATTTCTAAAATCTACAAGGTACTGCAAAACTTCAACAACAAAAAGACAAATAACCCAATTAAAAAATGGGCAAAGGAAATGAACAGGCACTTCACAAAAGAAGATATTCAGGCGGCTAACAGACTCATGAATAAACATGATTATTAGCCGTCAGAGAAATGCAGATCAAAGCTACAATAAGATAGCATCTCACCCCAACAAGACTAGCATTAATCCAAAAACAAAAAAATAATAAATGCTGAAGAGGTTGAGGAGAGACTGGAATACTTTTACACTGTTGGTGGGAATGTAAAATGGTGCAACCACTTTGGAAATGGATTTGGCACTTCCTTAAAAAGCTAGAAATAGAAGTACCATATGATCCAGCTATCCTGCTCCATGGAATATATCCTAGAGAAATAAGAGCAGTCACACGAATAGATATATGCACACCCATGTTCACTGCAGCACTGTTCACAATAGCAAAAAGATGGAAACAACCTATGTGCCCATCAACGGACGAATGGATAAACAAATTATGGTATAGCCACGCAATAGAATATATGCAATGATAAAGAACAATGATGAAGCTGTGAAACATCTTAGAACTTGGAAGAATCTGGAGGGGGTTATGCTGAGTGAATTTAGTCAGTCACAGAAGGGAAAATATTGTATAAGACCACTATCATAAGAACTCAAGAAAAGGTTTAAACACAGAAGAAAACATTCTTTGATGGTTATGAGGGTAGGGAGGGAGGGTGAGGGTTATTTATTAACTAGATAGTAGACAAGTATTATCTTAGGTGAAGGGGGAAGTCAGCACAACTGGACTAAACCAATGCTAAGAAGTTACCTGAATACAATCAAACACTTTGAGGGACAGAGTAGCAAGTGTAGGGGTCTGGGGACCATGCTTTCAGGGGACATCTAGGTCAATTGGTGTAACAAAGCTTATTAAGGAAGTGTTCTGCATCCTACTTCTGTGAGTGGCATCTGGGGTCTTAAAAGCTTGCAAGCAGCCATCTAAGATGCATCAGTTGGTCCCAACCACCCGGAGTAAAGGAGAATGAATAACACCAAAGTCACAAGGAAAGTATGAGCCCAAGAGACAGAAAGGGCCACATAAACCAGAGACTTCATCATCCTGAGACCAGAACTAGACGGTGCCTGGTTACCACCAATGACCACCCTGACAAGGAACACAACAGAGTCCCTGCTGGAGCAGGAGAAAGGTGGGGTGCAAAACTCAAATTCTGGTAAGAAGACCAGACTTAATGGTGAGACTGAGTAAAGACTGAGACTGGAGGTACCCCAGAATGCATGGCCCCTGGATTCTCTATCAGCCCAGAACTAAAACAATTTCCAAGGCCAACTCTTCAGACAGGAATTGGACTGGACTGTGGGGCATAAAGTGATACTCATGAGGAATGTCCCTCTTAGCTCAAATACATACAAGATCTTAAATGGGCAGCTTCTGTCCAGAGGTGAGATGGGAAGGCAGAGGGTGTTAGGAGCTGGTTGAATGGACATGGGGGGGGGAATCAGGGGTGGAAAGGAGGAGTATGCTGTCACAGTATAGGGAAAACAATTAGGGTCACATAATAATGTATGTATAAATTTTTGTATGGGAGACTAATTTGAAATGTAAACTTAATTTAAACTACAACAATAAAAAAATTTTAAATTAAAAGTAACAGGTAAAATTAATTTTTAATACTATAATTTATTTAACCAAATATTTCTAAAATATTATTTCAACATGTTATCAATAATTAGTAATAGGATACTTTACAATCTTTTATCATACTAATTCTTTGAAATTCCAGTGTGTATTTTATGCTTATAGCTCATCTCAATTTGGATGCTAAATTTTTAACAAAGTGAATTATAGTCCTGTCAAAACAATAAAGTCTTGTTTAATGAAAAAGTATTTACTCTGATTTACTCTTTAAGTTTGAATGTAAATTAAATTAAAATTTAGCTCCTCAGTCACACTAGCCTTATTTTATTTACTCAATAGTCACGTATGGCTAGTGGCTACGTATTGGAGTGTGCAGCTATAGGGAGATAATGCTATGCCAGTGCTGGCCAGGGAGCAAGATAGGGCAGATCTCAAATCCACTCCCAGAGACCCCGCCCCAAAGCATGTGGAAGCTGAAGAAGAACAAAGTGCTTCTGGGCAGCACAGTGGAGGAGGAGATCCTGCGGGAGAAATAGGAATAGCCGCCGTCACCGCGCAGGTGCAAGGAGCAAGTTTTGGAGGTTGGAAAGAAGTGATGTCTCTTTAATAGGAATGATGAACAGCATCTATACGAAAGATGTAAATCTCCCGAGTCTAAAAGAACTAATTTACTCCTAAAAGAAGAGTTGAAGACAGAAAACGAATCCGGATTTTGGGACAATATGGTTTTGAACAGAATAACCCGTTGTGGTGGAGTTAATTCCGACTCATAGAGACCCTGTAGGACTGAGTAGAACTGCCCCATGGGGTTTCCAAGGAGCAGCTGGTGGATTCGAACTGCCCGGCTTTTGGTTAGCGGCTGCTTTTAACCACTGTGCCACCAGGGCTGAAAAAACAGTTGAGATTGAAGGTTGGGAGCCTCCAAAAATTGCTCTTGAAGATGTAGCAGCTGATTCAAGCGACACCATGAGCGACCAGTTGTCTTGACCAGGCTGAGAAGATGATACTAAAGGTTGTACTAAGTATACTACCTGGCCAGCTTAGGAAATTGTTCCAGATGAAGCATCAAGTCAGCTGGAAAGCTGGTTCAGTATTAGAAGGCAAAGCAAAGGTAATCTTACTGATAACTGGGAAGAATTAGAATGATAGTTGTCACGATTGAATTGTGTCCCCCAAAAATATGTATCAGTTTGGCTAGGCTGTGATTCCCAATATTGTGTGATTGTCCAACATTTTGTCATCTGAGTGATTTTCCTATGTGTTGAAAAGCCTATCTCTGTGATGGTACTGTTTCGAGATTTTATTTTTACTTCTCCTGAACTTTTAAATATTGATCTTTGTTTTCTTCTAAATATTTACTCTCCTTTTTTATTTACAGATTAAAGAATGCAGTAAAGTATACATAAATTTTAGTAACTTGATATTCTTAAATTTGTTTGGAAAACATTAACTTGCTCACTATAGAATGCAAACTGTGTATAAAATGACTGGAAGTGCCTCTTTTCTATTATACCCAAGTTTTTGTTTTTTTGAAATGAGATACTTGTTATTGGTGGTAAGTCTATAAGACATTATATATTTTTTTCTATGCAAGAATAATTTATAGTTAGTTTGAGAGCATCTCCCAGGGTTTTTTTCTCTGTCTGTCTCTTTTTCTCTCTCTCAAGTTGTCTCTAGACTTGCTTGTTGTCCTTGACAATGGGATCCTATCTATCAGGTAAAATAGTAATGTGTGTCTCTAACAATATGGCTCTTATCAGCAGGTGGTGCAAATATCTGTCTTAGATAAAAGTGGTTTTAAAGAAAAGGTATAATTTTTTTTTGTTTGCTTAAAAAGAAAATAAACAAAAAAACTCCAGTTACACGGTACACACCCCTCATGTAAAAAAAAAAAAATTTTTTCCTCGAATTGTTCAGTTTGCACTTCTGTGCTGTTTCATTTAACTGGATGTTCCATTTTCCATTCCTGAGGAATATCTGAACATGCCTGATGACAAAACACATTGTATTGCAACATAGTATTTAAATAAATAAATATTTTTAACAGAACAAGAAGTTTATTTGACCTAGTCTTCAAAGGGAGACATGTTTTAAGTGATGTTAAAATACAAATTCCAGTCTATGTTAGAACCTTGAAATTGTGGAGATTTTCTTTGTTTCATAATGCAGAGGAAAGCTTATGATTTTTAATGTAATAGCTGAGTTGAAAATCTTGTTTCCTCAGGTAAATAGCTTAGTGTACAGACTATAAGCATCAGTCTCCTTAAAGAAAAGCTTGCTATGATTGTACAAACATGAACCATTTCAGGATTTATGCAGATTTTTTAAACCAGGAGGTGGATTTAGGTTTATCTTTGGCTAATACTGTCTTGAGGCACAAGAAAGTAAACATGTATTTGAGACTTTGGAAATGGTATTAATAAGTGAGGAAGTCAGGAATGCTATTTCTCCCACTTTTGGGGGAGGTCTGGATACCGTGACCAGCTGCAGTTTGTTATGGCTGTATATTATAATGTTAAGTGCCTGTAATTCACCTGGGTAATGTATGTGTGATGCACCGTTGGAAAAATATCATTCATAATATTGACTCAAAACTTGAAGACAAAGCCAGATTGGGATTGGAATATGAACTGTAAATCAAATTTTTTTCTTATCTGCAAAGATTTATTAATGTAAAAATGAGTTTTCTTCAGTGTATCTGATTACATTAAAATGACTGTGATTTTTAATATAAAAAAATCAAGAATAGGTTCACACACAGAAAGCAACATTCTCTGATGGTTACCAGGGATGGAAGGGGGAGGGAGAGAGAATCAGTTACTGTATGGTGCTGTTGTTGTTCAGTGCCATAGAGGCGGTTCCAACTCATAGCAACCCTATGTATAACAGAATGAAACACTGCCCAGTCCTGTGCCATCATCACAATCGTTGTTATGCTTGAACCCATTGTTGCAGCTGTTGTGTCTTTCCATCTCGTTGAGGGTCTTCCTCTTTTTCCCTGACCTTCTACTTTACCAAGCATGATGTCCTTCTCCAGGGATTGATCCCTCCTGATAACATGTCCAAAGTATGTGAGACATAGTCTTACCATCCTTGCTTCTAAGGAGCATTCTGGATGTACTTCTTCCAAGACAGATTTGTTCATTCTTCTGGCAGTCCATGGTGTATATTCAATATTCTTCGCCAACAGCACAATTCAAAGGCATCAATTCTTCTCCAGTCTTCCTTATTCATTGTCCAGTATTCACATGCATATGAGGTGACTGAAAACACCATGGCTTGAGTCAGGTACACCTTAGTCTTCAAGATGATATCTTTGCTTTCCAACAGTTTAAAGAGGTCTTTTGCAGCAGATTTGCCCAATGCAATGCGTCTTTTGATTTCTTGACTGCTGCTTCCATGGGTGTTGATTGTGGATCTGAGTAAAATGAAATCCCTGACAACTTCTATCTTTTCTCTGTTTATCATGATGTTGGTTATAGGTCCAGTTGTGAGGATTTTTGATTTCTTTATGTTGAAGTGTAATCCATGATGAATGCTGTGGTCTTTAATCTTCATCAGTAAGTGCTTCAAGTCCTCTTCACTTTCAGCAAGCAAGGTTGTGTCATCTGTATAATACAGGTTATTAATGAGTCTTTCTCCAATCCTGATGCCCTGTTCTTCATATCGTCCAGCTTCTCAGATTATTTGCTCAGCATACAGATCGAATAGTATGGTGAAATGATAAAACCCCGACACACACCTCTCCTGACTTTAAACCACACAGTATCCCCTTGTTCTGTTCAAATGACTGCCTCTTGATCTATGTACAGGCTCCTCATGAGCACAATTAAGTGTTCTGGATTTCCCATTCTTCGCAATGTTATCCATAATTTGTTATGATCAACACAGTCAAACATCTTTGTGTAGTCAATAAAGCACAAGTAAACATCTTTCTGGTATTCTCTGCTTTCATCCAGGATCCATTAACAGCTATGATATCTCTGGTTCTACATCCTCTTCTGAAACCAGCTTGAATTTCTGGCACTTCTCTGTTGATATACTGCTGTAGCCACTTTTGAACGATTTTCAGCAAAATTTTGCTTGTATGTGATATAAATAATATTGTTCAATAATTTCTGCATTTGGTTGGATAACCTTTCTTGGGAATAGGCATACGTATGGATCTCTTCTAGTTGGTTGGCCAGGTAGCTGTCTTCCAAATTTTTTGGCATAGATGAATTGACACTTCCAGTGCTGCATCCATTTGTTGAAACATCTCAGTTGGTATTCTGTCAATTCCTGGAGCCTTGTTTTTTTGCCAATGCCTTCAGTGCAGCTTGGACTTCTTCCTTTAGTAAGATCAGTTCTTGATAATTTGTTGCCTCATGAAATGGCTGAATGTCGATCAATTCTTTTTGGTATGGTAACTCTGTGTATTCCTCCAACATCTTTTAACGCTTCCTGTGTCATTTAATATTTTCCCCTTAAAATCCTTCCATACTGCAAACTGAGGCTTGAATTTTTTCTTCAGTTCTTTCATCTTGAGAAATGCCAAGCGTGTTCTTCCCTACATGGTCCATAGTAGACATGTGCTATCCTGGTGAAGGGAAAATCAATACACAATATGAGGGAATTCAGAACAACGTGACCAAGGTAAATGAAGACACTGAGAGGTATGCAAAAATAAAGGACAACTATGCTAAATGTTGTAACTTATACAGTTCTGCAGTGACAGTAATAACAACCCAAAATTTGTGAGTGGTTTCATAGGTAGGTTTGTATGCTATATAAGTGTGGGAGGGTGTCTTAGGCTGGGTTCTCTAGAGAAGCAAAACCAGTGCATCTACATTGATGAACTAGCCCATGACGCTGTAGAAGCTGGAAAGTCCCAAGTCTGTGGGGCTGGAGGCCTCTCCCAAATCATGTAGCCATAGGGGCTGGCAAATCCAAGATCAGAAGGTCAGATAGTAGGCTTCTTACTCACAGGCTGTGAAGGCTGACGAATCCCAAGATTGGCAGGTAAGATGGTGGGTAAGCTGCTAGCTCAAGTACCAAGAACCAGAGGTCAGATGAACAGGAGCCAGCTGCAGGATCCAGAGCAAGCAAAAGCCTATGAACCTTACCAAAAAGTCTACCTATATTAGATGTAGGCCATACCCCCAAGGAAACTCTTTTTCAACTGATTGACTACTCATAGCAGATCTCATCATGGTGGTGATCACATGATATCAGATCTCATCATGGAGGTGATTACATTATTATAGGACTATCAAAGTATATCATAACTGGCAAACCATGGAGAATCATGGCTCTGCCGAGTTGACACACAACCTTAGCAATCACAGAGGGCTTACGGGAGTACCTATATGGGTATAGTCGTGGCCATTTTTATGTACATATTTGTATGTGCTACTTATAAATTCATGTATATGATAGAGCACATGGGGCACAGTTATGAAAACTTCTTAGACATATTCAAACAATTTGTGGGACTGAGTTGCTGGGCTTGAATGATAAGGACCAAAGTCTTAGGAGACATCTTGGTCAATTGGCATAACATAGTTCATACAGATAATGTTCTACATCCTAGTTTGGAGAGTAGCGTCTGGGGTGTTAAAAGCTTAAGAGCTGCCATCTAAGATACACCTATTGGTCTCTCTTCCTATCTGGAGCAAAGGAGAGTGAAAGAAATCAAAGACTCAAGGAAGCAACTAGTCCACAGGACTAATGTTCCACACGAACCAGTCTCCTGTAGTCAGAGACCAGAAGAGCTAGATGGTGCTTGGCTACCACTGCTGAACTGCTCTAATCATGTACACAATAGACAGTTCTGGTTAGAATGGGAAAAAAATGTAAAACCAAAACTCAAGATCCTAAAAAAGACCAGACTTACTGGGTCGGTAGAGACTGGAGGAACTCCTGAGACTATCAGCCTAAGATACCATTTTACCCTGGAACTGAAGCCATTCCCAGAGGTCACCTTCAGCCAAGTAATAGATTAGCCTATAAAATAAACAATAATACTTGTGAGGAATGTGCTCCTTAGAACAATAAACTATGCAAGACCAAATGGACAGCATACGCCCCAAAGCAAAGGTAAGAAGGTAAGGAGGGGTAAGGAAACAGGAGGGATGGAAGCAAGGAAAGTAGGGTAGAAATGAGGAGAGTGTTGACACAATGGGGGAATAGCGACCAATGTCACAGAACAATTTGTGTACGAACGGTTGAATGGAAAACTAATTTGCTGTGTAAATTTTCACCTAAAACACAATAAAGTGTTAAAAAAAAAAAAACATGACTTACTGTCTTAGTCATCTAGTGCTGATGAAACAGAAATACCAGAAGTGAATGGCTTTTACAGAGAGAAATTTATTCTTTTACAGTCTTTGTAGGTTACAAGTCCAAATTCAGAGTGTCAGGGCCAGGGGAAGTTCTCCTTTCTCGTCGACTCTGGAGGAAGGTCCTTGTCATCAGTCTTCCCCTTGACGAGGAGCTTCTCTGCTCAGGGACCCTTGGTCCAAAGGACACGCTCTGCTCTTGGCACTGCTTTCTTGGTGGTATGAGGTCTTCAACTCTCTGCTTGCTTTCTTTTCCTCTTATCTCTTGTAAGATAAAAGGTGGTGCGGACCACACCCCAGGGAAACTCTGTTTACATTGGATCAGGGAAGTGACCCTAGTAAGGGTATTACAATCCCACCCTAATCTTATTTAACATAAAATTACAATCACAAAATGGAGGACTACAACACAATATTGGGAATCATGGCCCAGACAAATTGATACACACATTTTTTAGGGGGCATAATTCAATCCATGACACTTACCATGTAATTCAGCTATTCCACTCCTAGGTATTAACACAGAAGAAGTGAAGGTTTATGTCCATGCCAAAACTTATACATGAATATTCATAGTGGCTTTATTTGTAGTATGCAAGAACTGAAAATAAACCAAACATCTATCTACAGGTGAATGGATAAATAAATTGTGGTATATTTATACGGTGGAATACTACTCAGCAATTAAAAAGAATGAACTACTGAACTACTGATACATACAACAGCAGGGATGAATCTCAAAATAAATACGCTGAAACAAACCGACAAAAGAGAGTACATAGCTTATGATTCCATTTACATAAGATCCTTAAAAAAAACAGTGGCTCAAGCAATTGACTGCTGACCCAAAGGTTGGCAGTTCAAAACCACCAGTGGCTCCACAGAAGAAAGATGTGACAATCTGCTTCTGTAGAGATTACAGCCTTGGAAACACTATGGGGTCAGTATGAGTTTGAATAGACTTGTTGGCGGTGGCTTTAGTTTGGTTAATCTGTAGTAAGAGAAGGCAGACCAGTGATTGCCTGAGGCTGTGTATCAGCAATGAGGGCAGTAGAGCATGTGGTGGGAAGATGTATGGGAGGGATTACAAAGTCGTTCAGGGAAAGAGGCAAAAAGGCATTTTGGGGGTGGTGCATATATTAATGATCTTGAATGATTTATGAAGATTTCTTGGCTGAATACTGTCTTAGGCTGGGTTCTCCAGAGAAACAAAATCAGCAAAACATATCTATCTATCTACATATATATATGCATATATATATATGTATAGAGAGAGAGAGAGAGAGATTTATATCAAGGAAATGGCTCAGGTGGCCCCTAGAGTCTATATGTCCCATGTCTGTGAGCCAGGAAAGAGGATACTCCCAATCCACATAGCAGCAGGGGCTGGTGAACCCAAGATCAGTAGGCTGGAGAGCAGTGCTGTTACAGGCCATGAAGATCAATGAATCTCAAGATCAGCAGACAAGCCACCAGCCCAAGCCCCAAGAACCGGAGGCCAGACGAACGGGAGCAAGCTCCAGGATCTGGAAAAAGCAAAAGCCCTAGCAAGGGGAGCAGGAAGGAAGTAGGTGGAAGACGGCGGGGAGATGAAGGCTGACACACAATCTTAACCTTCACAAATACCCATGCCAAAGCTTATCAAATTATACATTTTAAATATATGCAATTTATTGTAGGTCAACTATACCATGATAAGGATGAAAAAAGATGGAAATTGAAGGCAGACAGAGATAAATGTTGAAAAACAATCACTCTGTACTGTAGAGAACAGAATTTTTTTTTTTTTTACTTTCTATGACTATAAAGGGGAAACTTTCTCAAGCATGCAAAGGTAACAGTATTTTCTGTATTTTATAATAAATAGCATACTTTATTGCAACAAACAGACTCATATAAATTAACCCAGAAAGACCATCAATTAGTCAACGTTTCTCAGTCTGGCCAAAGGGTGGCGGAGTTTAAAAGGTAGTTGAGACAGGTTTGTGCAGTGCTGGACAAACAGAAAACCAGGTAAGGTCTCTGACTGGTGCAGTCTCCTACACCAATGAGAGACCACTGAGCTAAAGTAACCTCTGCTGAGGAAGTCCATTCAGGATCACCTGACTTGGCTGTGTTTTCTCAGGAACCAAGATAAGGAGACTCTTTTGCCAGTACTCATAGGGCTATTGGGGTTGCAGGCAGTCTTTGAGTATGTGGTTAGCCTGGGAGAGTCTTTGTATGATGACAGCTTCATGAGAGCAGGAATCAAGTCATCTTTTGTCCTGGGAAAGCCCTCTTGAGAAGCAGACGTGTTGAAATATGGGCATGCTATGCACTGAGTTGATGTGATACTGCTGCTGCCTGGGAAACATTGGGAAGGGGGGAGAAACACTATCCCTACTATAGAATGTAAAGATCTCATGAGGATCTCCTTTTTTTCTTTTTAACATTACCTTTCTGAACAGGGGTTTGTAGCCAAGAACTGGAGCCAAGTGCTCAGTCTCTGATCATCCAAGAGGGAGACGATTTCATCATAAGATGCAAGTCCTAAGACTATATATGCCTTATACTGGTACAAGCAGAAGCATGGTGAAGGGCCCATCTTCTTCATGATGCTACAGAATGGTGGGGAAGAGAAGAGACATGAAAAAGTAACTTCCAAGATGACTGAGAAAAAGCAGCAAAGTTCCCTGTGTATCACGACCTCTGAGCCCAGCCACTCTGGCATCTACCTCTGTGCAGCAGAGACACAGTGTTCTCCCCACCCCTACAGTCTATCCTCAAACCTGCAGCTGGCCACAGATCCTCTCTGGTACAGGCTGGGACATTTGCTAAGATGAAAAGCCAGAGGAAGATACAGTTGCCTCATTACAAAAAGGAGGCTAGGGGTGAGAGATGTTGTGTGCCATCAAGCTGATTTTGACTCACAATGACCCCGTGTGACAGAGTAGAAGTGCCTCATAGGGCTTTCTTGGTTGTTTGTAATCTTTCTGGAAACTGATTACCAGGTCTTTCTCCTGAGGAGTTGCTGGGTGGGTTTGAACTATCAACCTTTAAGTCTAGCACTTAACCATTTGTGTCACTGGGGCTCTTTTAGGGGGTGACAGTAGAGGAAGCTATACCTTTGACCCCATATTTAATTTGAGTTTATTGTCTGGGTAATTATGTTACTTTTTAGTAGGTAATACCTCAAACTATAAAGGGAATGGCATGAATTTCACTGATTTGGGCAATAAGCTTGTTGTTATAGAGTCAATTAGCCACTGCGTCAGCAGGGCTCCTGATTTGGGCAATAGATGTACGCAAATCTTATTCCTTTATTCTCTCAAAGAACTTCACTCCCTTCCGCTATGCACCCAGTTTATTAATAGGAAGAAATTCTGAGTCATTTATTAGGCCCCATGTGGCACAATGAAATTGCTCCGTGAGTATATGGAACAGCAATATTGCCACATACTGGGAGGAGTCATGGGAAATATGGTTATATTAGGTAGTCTTCTGTGGTTATTACTACCTTCAGAATGGATTACACCTCACCATAAAGAAAACAAAAATCCTCAGAACTGGACCAGTAAGCAAAACCATGATAAGTGGAGAGAAAATTGAAGTTGTCAAGAATTTCATTTCACTTGGATCCACAATCAATGCCCATTGAAGCAGCAGCCAAGAAATCAAAGGACATAAGTGCATTGAGCAAATCTGCTGCAAAAGAGCTCTTTAAAGTGTTAAAAAGCAAAGAAGTCACTTTGAGGACTAAGGTTCGCTTGACCCAAGCCATGGTATTTTCAGTCGTGTCATATGCATGTGAAAGCTGGACAGTGAATAAGGAAGACAAGAAAAATTGACGCATTTGAATTATGGTATTGTCGATGAATATTGAATATACCATTGTCTCAGGAAAAGACAACTTTCAGCGTAGTCTTTGAGACAGAGACACGATATGCTGACCATGCTATCTAATTTTAATCTGGATTCTAGACTAACAGCTAGGTTTTTTGAGAAAAACATGATTTTCCTCAGTGGTCAAAACCAGGATGTGAAACCATACGCCCCAAGGGATCTTAAACAACTGACCATCCACAACACTCAAAGTACTCAGGAAGAGTGCTGTCTGGGTGCTGTGTCCAACAAGATATTCTTGCAAGACAGACAAAGAAAATACATGTAGGCATCTTGTGAGCATGATGTAGCATCATACGAAACTATCTATAATCACTAACTCTACTATTAATAATAAGTAAGCAATCAACATGGGATTATTACAATATTCATTGATTTTCATGTAGTTGCCCTCCCTATGCTTGGGTTCCTCTTTTTACCCAGAAGAATATTCCTATAAAAAAACTGCCCTGGGACTACCTGGTTCCATTTTCAATGGGCTACATAGTTCCCCAATTGCAATTGTTTTAAACCCTTAATAAACTGCTGTTTTAACTTGAAGCAGGTTTCAAATTTTTCTCTACAACACCATGGACTGCCAGAAGAATGAACAAATTTGTCTTGGAAGATGTACAGCCAGAATGCTCCTTAGAAACAAGGGTGGTGAGACTTTGTCTTGCGTACTTTGGACATGTTTTCAGGAGAGATCAATCCCTGGAGAAGGACGTCGTGCTTCGTAAAGTGGAGGGTCAGTGAAAAAGAGGAAGACCCTCGAGGAGATGGACTGACACAGTGAGTACAACAATGGGCTCAAGCATAGCAATGATTGTGAGGACGGTACAGGACCAGGCAGTGTTTTGTTCTGTTGTATATGGTCACTATGAGTCGGAGCTAACTCGACAACACCTAACAACAACAACAAAAGGTAGGTAGGTAGGTAGATGATAGAGAGACAGACAGACAGACAGGCAGTCCAGTCTCAGACTGGCCTCCACTTCAGCTTCCATTCATAATTTCTTTGTTCTCAGGATTTCACTGGGCACTGTGATTTATCAGCTTGAAAAGTTGTTTCCCAGTTTGCCTCAATATGAAATGGTCGAGATCTCTACCTCTATCTTCCACTTCATCATACACAACATAGTGCTGGCCCAAAGCAGGTATTTATAAGTATTGATTGAATAATTGATACGAGCATAGGGTGTGAGGACAAATACAAACTGAAAATAATGGGTTTTAATTCTCCCTGTTGAAATAAGGGAAGAGACTCCCCTCCTCCCTTGTTCTTTCAGAATTCACTTGAGATAACTTATAATTGTAAATTCTTTCTCTGTCTCTTTGAAAAGTATGTAAATCTAAGGTGCTTCCTCAAGGACCTGGCAGCCAGCTCTTTGAAATATAACTTCAGGTAATTCTCCCCTCCATTCTTATTTCCTGGAAGGAAATAATGTCAGGTGGCCTGGACCTGCAATTGTAAATCTACCTCTAGCCATAAAGATACTAGAAAATTAGCAATTTTATCTTGAAAACATGAATATAATGGGCTGTACCACTTGGCTATATACAAGGTCAGATTTCTTTCTGTCTTTGCAAACCCTGTAACAGACTGCCTGTGTTGTATCATATTCTGGTTTAATGCTTAGTCTGTAACAACATTTTTCTTTCTCTTTTATTTTTGTGGAGAGGTTTTCTGAGTTGAGAGTAGATATTTTACACCAGAGAAGTAACAAGTCTTTCTTTCTTCTTTAAAACATAAAAATTTAACTATTTCACCATTGTCATTCAAAGCTTCATTTTATCAAACATAAAAAGACATTTTCAAAGAGTCTCTATCACAGGAAATTGAACAGTAGAAACATTCATGCTTCATAGGTACAAGTTATATAAATTAAAATCAAATAACTGGAAATTGTTTCAACATGGAAATATACATCTAAATAAATGGTGGAAGGACCTCAATATTTCATTATTTATGGATTATATTAGTTCTTTTCAGGATCTAAACAAAGATTCTGAATATTCAGACTTCTTTTGCTGTAATTTACAATTAAATATCACCCTACCTATATTCTGACTCAACCTACTTGATCAAAAATATGTGATTTAGGAAGGTACTTAGCTTTATAGTAAAAGTTTTTCCAACTACAGTTGCCACCTTCAAAGGAATTGACATTACAATACTGATGAAATCTGCTGGTTCCCTTTTGAACAATGTGCAATTAATCTATTTAGCTGAATATATTAACGAGGGGATAATAATTCATGATATCAACTCCTCTAATTCATGATATCAACTCCATGGAACATTAAACAAGTACAAAAAAATGGAGTATGCACAGTTCAGTAGAGTATAATGTTTCCCGCAACTAAAAATTAACCAGTGAAATAAAACGCATCAACTTACAGTTGACTTCGTTTCAGGAAAACACATTTGAGAATTTCAAGTATATTATTTTTCGCAGCTCTCCCCTCAGTCATTGACAGGAATTTTGTAGGTCATCATGCTATTTACTTTGTGGATTGTAGTAGTGAATGAATGAAGACAGACTTCCTCAGAATTGCTAATGAATTGTGGTCCTGATTCTTCCCATTTTTCAGGTACAACCCAAATCTTTATCTGTATAAATCAGCAGACCAAATGAACAAGAAACTTCCAATAGTGGCAGAAATGTTACTGTAGCTGTGATCTGTCTGATCACTGAACGCATTTCCTCTTGGGTAGCTTTCTGAGACTTTTCTCCGGGTGCACTGTCATCTTTTGCAGTCTTGTCACACTCAGTATCAAACTGCCGTCTTTCAAGGACCTCACGACTTTCAATATGTGAGATGACTACCACCGGTTTCTGTGCTGAACATTTGTATAACCAGTCTTTTAGTCGTTCCACCACATTATTTAGGTAGTTAATGAGTTCAGGATCAGTAGTCACTAGCAAGGTGAGTCCATATTTTTGCACTCGAGTAAAGGTTTCAGATGGATATATGCCACGCTGATATAAAGTGCTGTTAACACTAAATGAGAAGAACTCGGCCGCGATTCGGCGCTCCCGCGGAGGGTGGTGCCCTGCCCCGGGTGAGCGGCAGCGCCATGGCTGGCCCACCGACGAAGGTGTGACTTTCATCAGGTAAACAGCGGCCTCCGCGGCTTCTGCAGCAGTTTCCTCTAACAAGTCTTTCTTAATTAAAATAAAACAAAACAAGACTAATATATAGAGACCAAAGTTTATTAGTGGTTGCCAGGGGTGGGAGGAAGGGGGAGAAAGGGAACTACTGTATGGGAAGCAGTGAGTTTCCGTTTATGGTGATGGGAAATTTGGGATCAATTAAGGGTAATGGTTGCACAACCGATTAATGTAATTGCTATCACAAAGCTGAACACCTGAAAAATGTTTAATTGGCAAATGTTGTGTTATGCATATTTTTACCAAAAAAAAAAAAAAAAAAGCTGTTAAGACTGCTAATGCACAACCAAACACCTCACGGGATTTGTTTTCTTGGTTTGGAGGTTTAGGGTCATGGTTTTGAGCGACATCCCAATCAAATGGCCGAATATTATTTCTCAGTAATTCTATTCCTATTTCACTGCATAGTGACTGGAGTCTTAAAAGCTAGCAAGCAGCTATCCAAGATACAACAATTGGTCTCTATTCACCTGGAGCAGCAGAGGAAGAGAGGGAGTCAGAAATCCAAGGAGGAACTGGTATGCATGTCTGGTTGCCCCCACGAACAACTGCCTCCTTTGCCATGATACTGAAGAATGGATGATGTCTGGCTACAATTACTGAACATTTTCATCAAAGAATCTACAGCAGAATCCTAATCAAAAGGGGTGCAAATGTAGAACAGACTTTCAAATTCTCAGTGGAATCCAGAATTTGTGAGGCCATTGAAACTGGATGAAGCCCTGAAACTATTGCCGAGATAGTCTTTACACTTTAAACCTTAAACCAAAACTATCCCCCAAAGTCTTCTTTGAACAACAACAAAAATAGCTTATCTGAATTAGTAAAGTATGTCTGCTTTGAGCATTGCTCTCTTTTAAAGAATTATCTATGTGAGATAAAATTGACAGTCGCAACTTGAAAGATTGGATGGGAAGCTCAGGGGACAGTGAGTTTAAGATAACGGTGGTGGGATAATTTGGAAAAGGATAGTGAGAATGTAAGCACAACTTGGAGGATGTAGCCTATGTCATGGAATTGTTCAGGTAGAAATTGTTGAAATGGTGTATTTTTGTCTGTGTATACTTCCACCAAAATAAAAAAAACTAAAAATCTATATTGATTTTATACTTAAAAATAAATCTGTTGATAAAATGTATTTTTTTACTCTTCAAAAAAATAAAATAAAACATAATAGGAATTAAAAGTTAGAAAGACTTTTGTTTTTCCACTGGTCTCACCCCTTTGGGAGTAAGGGAGAATGAAGAAAACTAAAGATACAAGGTCCAAAGGACTAGTGGACAACAACTACCATGTCCACCAGAGTCCAGTACAACTAGATGATGCCCGGCTACCACCACTGACTGCTCTGGCAGGGATCACAACAGAGGGTCCTGGACAGAGCTGGAGAACAAAATTCTAACTCACAAAAAAAAAGGACCAGACTTATTGGCCTGACACAGACTGGAGAAACCCCAAGAGTACAGCCCCAGGACACCCTTTTAGCTCAGTAATGAAGTCACTCCTGAAGTTCACTCTTTAGCCAAAGATTAGACAGGCCCACAAAACAAAACCAGCTAAAAAGGCACACACAAGCCCAGGAGCAATGACTAGAAGGCAGGAGGGGACAGGAAAGCTGGTAATAGGGAACCCAAGGTTGAGAAGGGAGAGTGTTGCCATGTCGTGGGGTTGTTAACCATTGTCATAAAACCATACTTTATGAGAAGCTAGTCTGTTCTGTAAACCTTCATCTAAAGTACAATAAAAAAAAGAAAAAGAAGATGCTGTACGTTTTGACCAGAAACACAATAAAATTCTCTCAATGAAGAAAAAAACAGTCTTCACCAATACAACTGTGTACCTATAAATGTTTCCACCTCACACTCTAAAAATGCCATTTCTCTAATTGAGTTACATACACCCTAAAATAAGTGACTAACTTCTATTCTAAAATCTAGGCTCTTTTCTCTTTGAAGTCATTCTTTTGGCCTCATGAAATCTTAACTTACATGAAAAATTCATTTGCAAGATATTACTGACAACTAATTCAGATTATGATTCAGATGATATGGAATTGGGAGTTCCAAAAGTATGGTCACTATAGCTAGAACATATGAACCGTGAGTTGCATTGATTCTAGAAAACAAAATGAGCAAAAGAGTAGTAAAGAATCATTTCTTGGGGAAATGATTCTTCTATTACCAATACAAGTTTTTCAGTAAACTTGATAGGCATATGCCTGTAAAGAAAATAGTAATGATAGTTTGGTAAATAGGCCCATGTATCCTTTTCCAAAATCGCTAGGGCAGACATTTCAGAAAGCATGTTACAATTTTATTTACTTTAGGGAGCTAATGGGGTACACATGCCATATATTATGCTGTGCCCCCAGCAAGGTCTGGGGCAAAATTCTGTAATTGAATATTCACACAAAGTGGAATAAAGATTATAAATAAATTCAGTTCAATTTACTTTGATGCTAAATGTGTTTAGGCATCAACCTTATGATTTATACTCATGCTTGCCATTTTCTAAGGTTTGGGGAGTTTTCGAATTGTGGTTAAGGAATTGTGTACCTGTGCTAAATTTACTCTCACTTCTAAAAAAAATGAAAAGAGAGACTTTGGTTTAAGTTCTAATTCCACCACTGACAAACTATATGATCTTAAATAGTAACTTTAACTTTCTAAGTCTCTATTTCCCTTCTATAAAATTGATTAAAATCATACTGTTTTATTCTTGTGAGGACTAAGTAAGAGTATATATATTAAGTACCTGATATATTGAAAACCCTCAATAATTAAGATAATATTTTTCTACTACCAAACGATGATCATCTCAAGTGAGCCTAAATTCTTTCATCTCAAAAAGTCTTAGGGTGATCAACATGATATGGTCCCAAGCTAAAAAGAGGATATTTTATTCTTTAAGTGTATACAAGAAAAGGGAATATAATTATCTCCTGCACTCAAAACCTGCCTACTGACCAGGCTTCAAGGGAAATTTTGTGTGAAATGAGGATAATCACTTATTTTGACTAAGCCTAGAGCAGATGAAAAAAATCAAATAGAATAATTTCAGCCGTTATAACTTAAAGAAATGTTACTGTCTTAGTCATCTAGCACTGCTCTAACAGAGAAACCACAAGTGGATAACTTTAACAAAGAGAAGTTTATTCTCTGACTGTCTAGTAGATTACAAGGCCAGATTCAGGACTTCAGCTCAGCCTGTCTCTCTATCAGCTCCATTGGAAGGTCTTGTCATCAGTCTTCCCTTGGTCTGGGAGCTTCTCTGTGCAGGAACCTCAGGTCCAAAGGAGGGTCTCTGCTCTTGGCACTGCTTTCTTGGTTGTATGAGATTCCCATGTGTGTCTGTTTGTTTCTGTCCTTTATGTTTCAAAAGAGATTGGATTAAGACACTATCCAGTCTTGTATACCTCATCAATATAATTGCTGCTAATCCATCTTATTAGATCATAGTGATTGAATTTACAACACATAAGGAAATCACATCAGGTTACTAAATGGTACACAATTATACAATACGGGGAATCATGACCCAGCCAAGTTGACAGACGTTTTTGGGGGACACAATTCAATCCATGACAGTTACCTAGGCCATCCATTGGAAGAAAAACTTCTTAAAATAACCAGAAAGGAGAAAGGTCCTTGAAAGGAAATGTTTGGTAATGTGAAGTAAGAAGAAAAACAGAAGAAATAAGAACATAAGCTCCTAATTTTCATGACCTATTGAGTGTGATATATATACATACATAGAGTCTACATATTTGCATTTTTAGTTTAAAATCTAATTTTTTTTCTAACTGAGAAATAGTATAAAGGTATTGCCCACAATAGAATGCTAAGAATACTAAAATTTACAAATATAAAGATGCATAGTAGTAAAGATATTGAGGGATTAAACCACAATGTCCCACAAGACTCTTGCAGGCTGTCTTTATCAGAAGAGAGAAACTGTGTTCAAACCACATCAGTGGTTTAGGTCAGCCAAGCAAATAGGTTATATAATCTGCAACTTCCCCTGCTCCTCCTCCCACCAACCCCATCAAAAAACAATCTTACGTTCTGAGAAAAACAGTCATACTGTCCTATGATTTTGCCTCACACTAATAAACTGAAGAGGACTGAGTCCCAGATACTGGTTTTAGCTCCAAGCAGCAGAAATTTCCCTAAGGGAAGAGATGCCAGCAAGGCTTTTCTTAGCATGCTTGGAACAATGACTGGTCTATCTGCTTCCTTAGGGTTAGCTCTGATAGGGAAACTGGAATTAAAGTGAGGAGAGGGGGTGATCAGAAAGAAGATTTTCATTCCTTCTGTCTTGAGTGCAAGGTTTAGCTCTTGCACAAGCAGTTCTTAACAACTGCCTTGTGAATCAGGTGAGAGAATCACTCCTGTTTTTCTCCTCATATATGAGGTCTAAGGAGTCCCTGGGTGACTCAAACGGTTAAGTGCTTGACTACTAGCTGAAAGACAGGCCGGACAAATGCTTCCAAAAGGTCACAGCCTTGAAAACTTTATAGTGCATTTCTACTCTGCATACAAGGAGTTGCCGTGAGCCAGAATTGACTTGACAACAAGTAACTACAATAAGGGGTCTAGCATGTCACAGGGAGTCAATTCCAACCAGCAATATCTGGACAGGAGGGGAGATTGAGGATCTGGTTTGTTCACAGGACACAAGTGTTATAATTATTCTCATGGTAAAAATGGCCTCCCAGCAGGAAGATGATTTTCCTTGTGCTTCAGGAATCTGAGGCAGATACCAAGGGAAGAAAGGACCAGTATTGTCTGAACTTCCAAGAAGCAGTTAAATCCATCAGGATTGTCCTCTCATGCTCATATCTAGAAGCCCTTGCAATACATTTTTGTGCTCTTAGGGATCCGGTAGTGAGAGGAATATGGGATACACTAAAACAAGCGGAAATATTTTTCTACCTTCCAAGCTATCTTCGAAGTGGTTCTACTGAATGGAGCTATCTGATGCCACAGGCCTAGCATATTCCTTGATTCAACCTGATAAAAGGTAGGATTTACATAGGAAACTTGTCTCCAACTTCTAGAGCCTATTGTTAATCTTGCTGATACTAGACTGGAGTCCTAGTGTGCCAAATTTGAGTCTGCTGGCTTTAAGCCACAACATTTATTATTCTTCTACCCACTTCCGTACTATGTTGGTCAAGTTCATAAAATTCACCTTAGCCTTGAATTCCTTACTTAACACTTCATTTCTTTTTAAATCTAACCTATTTTGTTGTAACCTTGACAACCTGTCAAGAGAAAAGGCTGGGAACTACAAGAGAAAGAAGAAGAGCTAAAGGAATAGAATGAGAAGAAATAAAACATGTTTAATTAGAGTACTAGAAAGACAGGAGAGAAAAAGTAATTGATAGAACAAGTAATTAGGTAGTATAAACAGATAGCCACAAGCCCAAACTAAAAAAGTCTTCATATTTCTAAACTTCAAACCACTCTTGGGCCCCTTATTTCCATAACCAGGAAGTGAGCTGTGTTAGCTGTGAAGCCCCAAGAAGGGCATATTCCTCAAAGCCCATTTTAGATAATGCCTAAGGATAGTAAGGAGCCCCTGGGTGTCTCAAAGGAGTCCTGGTGGTGCAATGGTTAAGCACTCAACTATTAGCAGAAAGATCAGTGGTTCAAACCCGCCAGCTGCTCCATGGGAGAAAGATGTGGCAGTGCTTCCATAAAGATTACGGCCTTGGAAACCCTATAGGGTAGTTCTCTGTCCTCTAGGGTTGCTATGAGTTGGAATTGACTGGATGGCAATAGATGGGTGGCTCAAATGTTTAAGTTCTGGGCTACTAACTGAAAGGTTGGCAGTTCAAACGGTAGAATAAATTGAAAATTTTCACTTTCTCCAGAAACTTACTGGAGCCACTGAGGCTTGAAAATCTTAGAAACAATAGCCCTGATTACCCCCTGGAACCATAGATAGTTTAATCAGCAAAAGTTTGCTTGAACCTTGTACTCCTTCACAATTCCTGCACCTTTATCTACCTTCCACCCATTTGGCTGCTGTTTTTTTACCTAAACCTTAGTGGCACTCAGTGACCTTCTAATATTCCTTTTGTCCACCCAAAGGCTAAGGCTTCTAGTCCTCGAATTGGCTTCCAAAATATCTCACTTTATTGATTTCATATCCATCTCCCAACTTCATTTATAAAAGGAAGGGGTTTATAATCTAACTTACATTTCAATGTGGCTTTCTAGTTTAACTCTCCCTGGAGTGCTTGTATTTGAAAAAGGAATGTTAAAAAAGTGGATTCAAAGGAAGTCACTTCAAATGATGTATTTTCAGTTACTGTGACAGTTGGATAGGAAGGATGCTTCAAGGTAAAATGCTATTTCCCACACTAGTAAACCATAGTGTAGGCCATCTGCCAGTATGTAGGGCAGGCCCCACGGGCAGAGGTATAGGCACAACATAAACATTTTTAAAAATATTTTTTTATTCAAGTTTGTTCAGAAGAATAATATAATTTCAGAAATTAAGAAGAATGAAGATTCTATGCCACGACACTGCACAAATAATTTGCAATATCTGGTATCTAATATGGAAACCCTGGTGGCATAGTGCTTAAGAGCTACGCCTCCTAACCAAAAGGTGAGCAGTTCAAATCCATCAGGTGCTCCCTGGAAACTCTATGGGGCAGCTCTACTCTGTCCTATAGGCACATTATGAGTTGGAATTCACTCGACAACAAGGGATTTTGGTTTCGTATTTAATATAGATGCCATCTTTATAGCAATCATTGCAATAAATTTATAATACATAACGTTTAAAGAATTGTAACAATTTACATTTAATACAGTGAGAGGCAATAATATGGTAGATATTATTATCTTCGTTTTACTAAGGGAAAAACTGAGACACTCAGATAAGTTATGTGACATGGGTCATGGGGAAGTAAGTGACAGCATTTTGGCTCCTTTCTTCATGTCACCTTCCAACTTTCCCATGACTCTTAGTGCCTCTTGGGTGAGGAAGTGGAGGAAACTGAAATAATCTTAAGAATTGCCCACACACAGCCCAGTCAACAGATGGAAGAGACCTAACTTTTCATGAATACCATGTCTTCTGCTACTTCTTAGTGTGTGACTCTGAGTAAATTACTTAACTTCTCTGAAGCTCAATTTCCTTATTAGTAAAGTGAGGGTAATAATACCACCTGAAACAGATACTCTGAGGATCACTAAAGGGCTTAGAAGAGCATTCAACACTCTTTTTTTACTTACATTATATTTATTATTCGTATTATTGAATGTGTGGTAGATAGAGTGCATTGTTTATTTCATCCACTTTTCACAACTCTAGGAAATAAACATTATTCATTTTTCAGATGAAACTGAGGCTCAGAGAGATTAAGTCACATGCCCAGAGCCATCTGGTTTGGAAGTGAAGAACTTGTATTTGAGTGATAGCTATGTTTCCAAACTTTTACTCTATTTACTGTGCTACCTCTCAGACTGTTTAACTTTTAGCAATTTTCTGACAAAAGATTTGAAGTTTCCTTGTCTCCCACTTCTTCATGTAGAACTTTTGCTAATACAATAAAGCCTGTCCCAAGTTGGACCATTGGTCAGAGACACCAATATATTCAATGTAATCAAGATCTAAAACACCAGCCACCCAGACATAAAGAAAAAAATCATCCAACTAACCCAAGAACACTCTAAGATAAGGGGACTTAACTCTCCACTTCACGGGTACAAAGAGAACCACAAAGAGTGCAGAAGAGAAATAGGATCCCATCGAGTGAATACTTTTGAGAACTTGAATTCTGGGAAGACAACTGATGGCCACAGCCACTCCAGAGACACAGAGGCCCCTGCTTCCTATCATGTGGTGAGTCCTCAGATCCACTCACTTATTGTTAGTAGGTCCACTGAACAAATTTTCTCAAAGTCACTGCCCACTGACCTGAAGCCTGGAGGCCAGTCATATTTTGCACTCATCCATGCAAAAATCTTACCACAGAATGATGGAAACTGGGTTTGCTCAGAAGCACCTGATCTTTCCAGGTCATTGAACTAGCCCTCTTTGGCCCCCAAATCTCCCTCCTGGGACAATGTGCAAAACCCTGAAGCTGTGTTAGTTTCCTCTACTCAAAAGTGATACCACTATATTTATTTTGTTTTTGTTTTATTGGGGTTCCTAGAAGATATCTTTCTTCTCTGACAACTTTAAATAGAAATAATCCATCTTTTTAAAACAGGATTTTCTTTCTGAATAAGCTCATTAGAACGATTTGCTGCTTCTGATTCTGTGGTATAGCAATTTCAGTGAGAAGATTATCTAAACAATTAAATTAGAATACACACAACTGTAATTCTTAGGCAGAAAGAAGACATATATGGGCTTCCCTAGTAACTTTATTTTTATTTTGTTTTGTTTTTAAAATTTCTCTACCAATTATTTTTAAGGGCCGAGGAGAGCAAGGCTGTTTTCTTGGAGGCTTGGGGGATTAAAATAAAAAACAAAAGAAAACCGTTGCCTTCGAGTTGATTGCAACTCACAGTGATTCTATAGGACAGAGTAGAACAGCCCCATAGGGTTTCCAAGGAGTGGCTGGTGGATTCGAACTGCTGATCTTTTGCTTAGCAGCCTGAGCTCTTAACCACTGTTCCACCAGGGCTCCTTGTGGGATATGGTCCCCTGTATATATGTAATTTCTTTGAAATCTCATGTTCTGTCTTTAAAATTTATGTGCTACATTCTACTCTGTAATATATATACACTTGGATTACTATACAAATAATGCTTTAAGTTGATGGTCCACAAATGTGTGCCATGTTTATCCCAGGGTTTAATGTCACCCTGCTACACTGCTACCTGGCATATTCTCCTTTGAGCGATGGAAGTGTATTGTCAGTATTCTCAAGGAAATGGGGAAGCTTGAGAATCCATCTGAGTACTTTCAAAGCTGAGTCAGCAGGTCTCATGGTGAGCTAAAACTATGGCTCATCACTACTGAGACTGAACAGCAGCCATGATGGCCACCAGGAGGCAACAAATGATAATAGTAAACTTCTTTCTCCTGGAAATAGGTGAGCATCTGTAGCTCCCTGTCCACTCTATGCCTCCCACATTCAGTTAAGACACTGTTGGATTAATGCAAATTTGTCATCATCTGAACAAATTTTTTTTGTCTATTCTGTTTTTTATTTTTTAAAAAAGCAATGTATTTCCTCTAATAAAATAATACAGTGCCATTAAAAATTAAAGAAAAAAAAAACTCTTAAGATTATCTGCATTTTTACTTGGTAAGGGGCAGCAATTCAGACTGAGGAACATGCCCACTACACAATAGGAGGAGTGAAGGAGATAAGCAAGGTAAATATACACGTAGAAGTAAATGTCTGGCAGATCCTATATACTGAGAAAGATAACAAAACAAAACAATGAAACTAGGAGGAGGGAAAGACATTTAGGGAAACAGAAATGATTTCTCAGCTCTCCTAATTCTGAGAAGCACAATGGGATATAAAACAGAAACCTTGGCCAGTACACACAGAAGCTTATTTACCTAAATCAGGGCTGAAGCTGTGAAGCATTCCTCCGGCACTCTGCCCAGAATTTAGACATTTGAGACTCCGAATTGCCATATCCATTTTATTTTTAAAATACAAACTTTAAAAACCCATTTTAAAAATGAGTTTTTGCTATTATTGAAAGTTTTATTTGCTTCTATAAGAAAAGCCTGAATGTTCACTCCACTGTGTAAATAAGAAAAGCTTGTATGTTCACTCCATTGTGTAGATAACCTTCTTGCTTTGTCTCTGTCAAGGCTCTTTACTCTTTTTGTTTTTATCTCTGCTTTTCAAGTTAAGGGATTTTTTTTTTTTTCAAATGTCTAATGATCCTTGGATGTTCACTTAGATTTATCCATTACCGCCGAGTCAATTCCAACTCACAGCAACCCCATAGCACAGAGTAGAACTGCCCCATAAGGTTTCCAAGGCTGTAAAGTTTACAGAAGCGGACTGCCACATCTTTCTCCTGCTGGTGGACTGGCTGGTTGATTGGCTGGTGGATTCAAACTACAGACCTTCTGGTTAGCAGCCCAGTGCTTAATCACTGCGCAACCAGGGCTCTTTCATTCAGGCTTAAACCAAAACCAAACCTGTTGCCGTCTAGTTGATTCCAACTCATCGACCCTATAGGACAGAGCAGAACTGCCCCATAGGGTTTCCAAGGAGTGGCTGGTAGATCTGAACTGCCGACCCTTTGGTTAGCAGCGGAGATCTTAACCACTGCGCCACTAGAGCTCCCATTCAAACTTAGTGGGAAATAAATCTGGGATGTGCATAAGGAGATGGCTCTGGTTCGTAAGTTTTTAAGTACACGTAGTCCCCAAGTTACAATGGAGTTCTACTTGAATGACTCCTTTGTAAGTAGATTCTGACATAAGTTGAATACTTTTTTTTTTTAGTTTTCATTGTTATTGCCTTTTATTAATATCATTACAAATCTGATCTTTATTTGTCTTTGGGTGTTGGAAACTATATATAATCTTACAGATATATTTTAATACATACATACATGCATACATACTAAAAAAACACGTATAACAAAAATTTACTCAGATGATGAAGAAGAGTTGGACAATGTTGGTATTTTGTCAGTTGGGGTAATAACTTCACTTGTGGAAAGTTTTGGATCATCTAGATTATCCCTGGGAACAGCCATGACGCTTCTAGTCAGAAAATTAGTGAGAGTTGTCTGTTTGGTCCTTTTCTTCATATATTTTGCAGTAACATCTCACTGCTTTCCTGAATCTGCTTATCAACTTTAGCAAAGTGATCAGCATTTGGGTCAATGTTTTCAAGCAAGTGAAGCCCCTGATGTAGTTTAGGAAAAACTCCAGCTAATCCTTTCACTGTAAAAGTTTTTGTCAATGTACCTCCTTCTTCTTCCTCATTATTTCTTTCTTCTTTAGCATTTCTTTCCTCTTCAAAGTCCATTAAGTCCTGGTCTGTCAGTTCCCCTTCTTGGTGATCTATGAGCTGTTCCAAATCGGCAATGTCGAGTTCTAAGTTCAGCATTCTTGCTATATGGATGATTTTCCCACCAATCTCTTCCGTCATATTATCTTGATCAAATGCTTGGAGCGTGTTTACGTAAATCAGCAATTTTTTTCCATATCCCCTACATGCATTTTCCTGCAATTTCCTCCTAGGAAGATGCAATGTTCCAGACACACCGATGGTTGTAAGTGCAGTTGATGGTAACTTGAATACATCGTAAGTCAGAGACTACGTGAGTTTGCTTCACCTCACTCTCAACTGAACCTTGTGTCCCAGAATCATATGCCTCTTTATTCAATATCTTGAAAAGAATAAGGTTTTTATTTCTACTAAAGCAATTAGGGAGGAGTGGACATCTGGCTTTTCCAGGTCAGGAAGGGAGATCTGAGAGTATAACTGCACTTTAAACTATTGTACTTTATATTTTACACTTTATACATCTTGTTTAAAGTCCCCTACCCCCATTCCTCACTCTGATCTTCTGAGGTATCAGGGGCCCTAATTCTTGAGACTCTCAGGGCACCTGGATTTTTGTGAGCATTTTCCTTTGTAGGCACTTAGGAGTCAACATTCTTCAGTAGACTAAGTCAGTTACCACTTGTCCATCCACTCCTATTTGTCAAAATGTCTCATGTGTTGCCATTCCTCTCCTTTCCTATGGGATTCAAAACTTAAAAAAAATTTTTTTTACTCTTATTTTAGTGGAGAGAAAAAAATTCTTTTCAACTCTACATGTTTAATTATAAGTCTAGCGTTTGCTGATTTGCCATAGAGATATTACAAGGCACCCAGGGCAGAGTTCCTGTCTGTCTTAGTAATATCTCTATGATATTTCCATAGCATATAGCTAGTGCTCAATAAATGTGTTCAGTAAATGAATGACAGAAAAAAAGGGTTATTAAAAGAAACTCTGAAAGATTAGCATGCAAGTACACCAATTTGGTGCCTAGCCATAGGGGGCAGTGCCCCCATTCATAGAACTCCTTTAAAGGCAAACTCAAATCGGTTAGAGAAGCATTCAGTAAGAGATCAGACTGACTGATACACAGGACTCATAGATGAACACCACAATGATGTTTATAGTGTTATGCTAAGCCCAGAGGTGTTTCCTGAAGTGAAAACCCTGTTTAGGAAGTAATTCTTTGCTTAAACACTTGGAGATGCTCCTTGAAGGTTTATTGATGATCCTATCCATGCAGGCAGCATGTAAGTCTTGAGAATTCTTGCTTTTTCTGCAGAGGATTCTAGAGGGTGGAAATTCTGTGAGGGCAGTGGGTGAAGTTTTCTCCAAGTATGAGAAAAAAGAGACAGAAAGGGTAGAGTCAGTCACAGGACCCAGCGAAAGCCACAGTCTCACTGGGAGAGGTGGGAGCAAGAGCCCAAGAGAGACATCTGGTCGACTGGATCCTCAGAGATGAAATCAACAAAAAACCAGAGAGAAAACATAAGTCAGCGACTTCGGAGACAGACACACAGAGAGTCGGGTTCCACAGCCTTGTAGCTATGCTGGTCGACTGAGGGAGGAAAGGAAAAAGCACAGAGGCAGGGATGGGGATATAGACGGAGTGTCCATCACAGCTCTGAGAAAGAGGTCTACAAACAATCTTGAATACCTTGTTTTGTCTTTCTAAACAGGGGTAAGTTGCCAACAGCTGAATCAGAGTCCTCAGTCTATGTCCATCCAGGAAGGAGAGGACTTCACCATGAACTGCAATTCCTCAAGCACATTTAACACCATATTACAGTACAAGCAGGACCCTGGGGAAGGTCTTTATCCTCTTGATAACGTTATACAAAGGTGGTGAATTGACCAGAAATGGGAAACTGACTGCTCAGTTTGGTGAAACAAGAAAGGACAGCTTCCTACACATCTCAGTCTTCAAGTCTGATGTTGCAGGCACCTACTTCTGATCTGGATGGCACAGTGTTCCTCAAGCACCTACAGCATGTACCCAAACCTGCAGATGGGGCTCCAGTCACTGTGCTGCCTTCAGCTCCTGCTCCTCTTGGCATAAATGTGATCATGCACACAACCCATTGTCCTTGCCATTCCATTACTGCATAACTCTCACATATTGGAGGGATTATCTTCCAAAGACTGTGCTCTTTGCTTAATGAACTTTCCCCCTCTCAATTCCTTTTTAATGTGTGTAATGAATATGCTTGCTTACTTTTGGCAGAGTATAAAGAGAATTAATCAATCACAATAGAAGATTTTTAGCACATCTCTCTTAAAAATTGGTAGATAGCAAAAAAAATTTATAGATATCAATGGAATAGAATTGAGAGTCCAGAAATAAACCCATACATCTATGCCAATTGATTTTTGATAAGGGTGAAATATGGGGAAGAATAGGCTTTTCAGCAAATGATGCCGAGAGAACTGTATAGCCATATGCAAAAGAACTGAATTTGGAATTCTACTTCATACCATATACAAAAGTTAACTTACATGATCAAAGACCTAAATGTAAGAGCTAAAACTATAAACTCTTAGAAGGAAACATAGGTGTAAATTGTGGTGACCTTGGACTGGGCAGTAGTTTCTTAGGTATGACAGCAAAAGCATAGCAACCAAAGAAGGAAGTAGATAAATTAGATTCCATCAAAATAAAATTAAAAAAAAAACAAAACAACTTTTGTATATCAAAGAACACTATGAAGGATGTGAAAAGACAACCTAGAGAATAGAAAAATATTTTGTAAATCATATATCTGATAAGAGTCTAATATCCAGAATATAAGGATTCCTGGTGGCATAGTGGTTAAGTACCTGGCTGTTAACGGAAAAGTTGACAGTTTGAACTCACCAGTGCCTCCACAGGAGAAAAGACCTGATGATCTACTCCCATAAAGATTACAGCTTAGGACACCCTATAGGACATTTCTATTCTGTCCTACAGGGTCGCTATGAATCAGAATAGACTCAACGGCACACAACAAGAACAACAATACCCAGAATATATGAAGAACTCCTACAACTCGACAATTAAAAGATAAAAATCCCAATTTAAAAATGAGCAAAGGAATTGAATAGATATTTCCCCAAAGAAGATATACTACAGATGGCAAATAAGCACATGAAAAGATGCTTTACATCACTGGTCCTTAACCCATAGCCATAGAGTTGATTCTGACTCATAGTGACCCTATGGGACAGAGTAAAACTGCCCCATAGGGTTTCCAAGGCTGTAATCTTTTTGGAAGCCAATTGCCATATCTTTCTACCATAGAGAGGCTGGTGGGTTTGAACTACTGACCTTTTGGTTAGCAGCCGAGGACTTAACCACTGTACCACCAGAGCTCCTTCATTAGTTATTACGGAAATTCAAATCAAACCACACCCACTAGGATGGCTATAATTAAAAACAAAACAATTCTGGATTTAATAATGTTATAAAAACAGGTGGTTAGAATTTGTCTCAAAACAGAAGTTACGCAGAGATTTGAGTCTTGTTTCTTAAAAGAAATTAAATAAGAAACAGTATGGGCAGGTGGTTATAGGGCTTCCTAATGTTAACATTTATGAATGTAAGTGCTATGGAAGATTGAATGATTGTCACCCTCTAGGATCTGGTGGTTTCCCTGATTCACTCAGAAGAGAGGACAAAAGTCAAGAGAACTCCATAAAGCAGTAAAGTACTGAAAATACATGATAGCTGAGGATTTATGGAGGAGAGAAAATCATCTCCAAGGGATATCTGAAGTTCAAATTAAACTATCTAATTTTCAAAATAGTATTCAATAATCTCCTCTAGTTTTTGAGTCACTGGGCAGAAGAAATCTGACAAAATATTAAGGCAAGCATTAGCCCTTAACTCTCCTCTCGATCCAGGTCTCTCCCCATTTGCCAACGACAAAGGTCTCCTCAAAAGGGATGTTCTTCTTCAGTGACCAACCAAATATCTTCTTTCAAACATGAGTTTGCTAACCTTAAATCATTTCACCATCATATAAATAATTCCAATTAAAAAAAATCTAGAACTGAGATGTCAATACGTAAAGATGATAAAATTAAAATGAAAAAGAGAGACTAAATAACACAGTAACAGAACTTTCATACGGAGAGGAAGTCAAAGCGATATTAAGAAATAAAAGATTAGTTTAAATTTAGAAAAGTAGAGGTAAATATTAAGGTAATCACAAATGAAACTGACAATCTTACACACCAAAATAAATACAAGAAAAACATAAAGACTCAGCAAATACAAAATCAACAACAGTGAAAAAGATGAAAACAAAAAGCACAAACGACTCAGCACAGAAAATTAAGTGGAACAAAGAAATTGTCAACAACCCACCAAAAAAAATCAAAATGACAGCACTAAAGAAATATCTATGAACACTTAAGCTGAACGTAAATGGACTAAATGTACCAATAAAGAGACAGAGAGTGGCAGAAAGGATTAAAAACAAACAAACAAAAAAAACAAACATGATCTGTCTGTATGCTGTGTACAAGAGACACACCTTAGACCTAAAGACACAAACAAACTAAAACTCAAAGGATGGAAAAAAAATACATCAAGCGAACAATAATCAACAAAGAGCAGGAGTGGCAATGTTAATCTCTGACAAAATAGACTTTAAAGCAAAATCCACCACAAAGGATAAGGAAAGACACTATATAATGATTAAAGGATCAATACAGTAGGAGGACATAACCATAATAAATATTTATGCACCCAAAGACAGGGCTCCAAAGTACATAAAAAAACTCTAACAGCATTGAAAAGAGAGAGACAGCTCCAAATAATAGTAGGAAACTTCAACATGCCACTTTCAGTGAAAGACAGAACATCCAGAAAGAAGCTCAATAAAGACATGGAAGCTCTAAATACCACAATCAACCAACTTGATCTCATAGACATATATAGAACACTCCACCCAACAGCAGTCAAGTATACTTTCTTTTCAAAGGCACATGGAACATTCTCCAGAATAGACCACATATTAGACGATAAAGCAAGCCTTAACAAAATCCAAAACATAGAAATATTACGAAGCATCTTTTCTGACCATAAAGCCATAAAAGTAGAAATCAATAACAGAAAAAAGCAAGGAAAAAAACTCAGATACATTGAAACCGAACAACACCTTGCTCAAAAACTACTGGGTTAGAGAAGAAATTAAGGATGGAATAAAGAAATTCATAGAATCAAATGAGAATGAAAACACATCCTACCTGAACCTTTGGGACACAGAAAAAGCAGTGCTCAGAGGTTAATTTATAACAATAAAGGCACATCCAAAAAGAAGAAAGGGCCAAAATCAAAACATTAACCCTACAACTTGAACAAACAGAAAGAGAGCAGCAAAAGAAAACCACAGGCACCAGAAGAAAGGAAATAATAGAGACTAAAGCAGAATAAATGAAATAGAGAATAGAAAAATAATTGAAAGAGTTAACAAGACCAAAAACTGGTTCTTTGAAAAGATCAACAAAATTGATAAACCACTGGACAAACGGACAAAAGAAAAACAGGAGAGGAAGCAGATAACCTGTATAAGAAATGAGATGGATAATATCACAACAGACCCAACTGAAATTAAAAGAATCATAACACAATACTGTGAGAAGTTGTACTCCAACAATTTGAAAACCTAGAGGAAATGGACAAATTTCTAGAAACACACTACCTACTTAAACTAACACAAAAAGAAGAACAAGTAAATAAACTTATAACAAAGGAAGAGATTAAACAGGTAATTAAAAAAACTCTAAACAAAAAAAAGTCCTGGCCCTGACAGCTTCGCTGGAGAATTCTACCAAACTTTCAGAGAAGAGTTAACACCACTACTACTAAAGGTATTTCAGAGTGTAGAAAAGGATGGACTACTCCCAATCTCATTCTATAAAGCCAGCATAACCCTGGTACTAAAACCAGGTAAAGACACCACAAAAAAGAAAATTACAGACCAATATCCCTCATAAACATAGATGCAAAAATCTTCCACAAAATTCTAGCCAATAGAATTCAACAACATATCAAAAAATAGTTCACCATGACCAAGTGGGATTCACACCAAGTATGTAGAGATGGTTCAGCATTAGAAAAAACAATCATTACATAAATAAAACAAAAGATAATAACAACAGGATCTTACCAATTGATGCAGAAAAGGAATTTGACAAAGTCCAAACACCTATTCATGATAAAAACTCTCAGCAAATAGGAATAGAAGGAAATTCCTCAACATAATAAAGGGCATTTATAGAAAGACAACAGCCAACATTATCCTAAATGGAGAGGGTCTGAAAGCATTCCTCTTGAGAATGGGAACGAAACAAGGATGCCTTAAATCACCACTCTTATTAAACATTGAGCTGAAGGTCCTAGCCGGAGCAGTAGGGCAAGAAAAAGAAAGGGTCTCCAAATTGGTAAGGAAGAAGTAAAAGTATCCCTATTTGCAGATAATATGATCTTATACACAGAAAATCCCAAAGAATCCACAAGAAACATACTGGAACTAATAGAAGATTTCAGCAAAGTTTCAGGATATAAGATAAACATACAAAAATCAGTTCAATTCCTCTACACCAAAAAAGAGAACTTCGAAGAGGAAATCACCAAATCAATACCATTTACAATAGCCCCAAGAAGATAAAATACTTAGGAAGAAATCCAACCAGAGACATAAAAGACCTATAGAATGAAAACTACAAGACACTACTGCAAGAAACCAAAAGAGACGTACGTAAGTGGAAAAACATACCTTGCTCACTGATAGGAAGATTCAACATTGTGAAAGTGTCAATTGTAGTCAAATCGATCTACAGATACAATGCAATCCCAAGCCAAATTCCAAGGACATTTTTTATCAAGATGGAGAAACTAATCATCAAATTTATATGGAAAGGGAAGTGGCTCTGGATAAGAAAAGCATTACTGAAGAAGAAGAACAAAGTGGGAGGCCTCACACTACCTGATTTTAGAACCTATTAAACTTCCACTGTAGTCAAAACAGCCTGGAACTCGTTCAACAGATACGTAGACCAATGGAACAGAATTGAGAATTCAAACATAAATTTATCCACCTATGAGCAGCTGATATTTGACAAAGGCCCAAAGTCCATTAAATGGGAAAAGACAGTCTCTTTAAATTATGGTGCTGGCATAACTGGATATCCATCTGCAAAAAAAATGAAACATACCACACACCATGTACAAAAACCAACTCAAAATGACTCAAAGAACTAAATATAAAATTTAAAATGATAAAGATGGAAGAAAAAATAGGGACAACATGAGGGGCGCTAATATATGGCATATACAGAATACAAACCATAAATAACAATGCACAAGCACCAGAAAAGAAACTAGACAACTGGGAGCTCCTACAAATCAAACACTTACTCTGATCAAAAGACTTCACCAAAAGAGTAAAAAAACAACCCACAGACTGGGAAAAAAATTTTGGCTACAACATATCCGATCAGGGTCTAATCTCTAAAATTTACAATATGCTGCATAACCTCAACAACAAAGAGACAAATAACTCAATTAAAAAATGGGCAAAGGATATGAACAGACACTTCACCAAAGAAGACATTCAGGTGGCTAACAGACACGTTAGGAAATGCTCACGATAATTAGCCATTAGAGAAATGCAAATCACAACTACAATGAGATACCATCTCACCTCAACAAGGCTACCATTAATCCAAAAAACAAAAAACAAGAAATGTTGGAGAGGCTGTGGAAAGACTGGAACACTTATGCACTGCTGGTGGGAATGTAAAATGGAACAACCACTTTGGAAATTGATTTGGCCCTTCCTTAAAAAGCTAGAAATAGAAGTACCATAATATCCAGCAATCCCACTGCTTGGAATATATCCTAGAGAGAGAAGAGCTGTCACACAAGTAGATATATGCTATGCACACCCATGTTAACTGCTGCACTATTCACAATTGCATAAAAATGGAAGAAACCTAGGTGCCCATCAACGGACGAATGGATAAACAAATTATGGTATATTCACACAATGGAATACTATGCAATGATAAAGAACAATGATGAATCCTGGAAACATCTCACAACATGTATGAATCTGGAAAGCATTATGCTAAGTGAAATTAGTCAGTCACAAAAGGACAAATATTGTATGAGACAACTATTATAAGAACTCAAAAAAGGTTTAAACGCAGAAAAAAACATTCTTTGATGGATATGATGGTAGGGAGGGAGGGAGAGAGAAATTCACTAACTAGATAATAGATAAGAATTAACTTAGGTAAAGGGAAGAACAACACACACTACAGGGGAAGTCAGCACAACTGGACTAAACCAAAAGCTAAGAAGTTTCCTGAACACAACCAAACACTTCGAGGAACAGAGTAGCAGGTGCCGGAATCTGGGGACCATGGTTTCAGGGGACATCTAGGTCAACTGGCATAACAAAATTTATTAAGAAAATGTTCTGCATCTCACTTTGGTGAGTGGCATCTGGGGTCTTAAAAGCTTGCGAGCGGCCATCTAAGATGCATCAACTGGTCCCAACCTACCTGGAGCAAAGGAGATTGAAGAACACCAAAGACACAAGGAAAGTATTAGCCCAAGAGACAAAAGGGCACATAAACCAGAAACTTCAACAGCCTGAGACCAGAAGAGCTAGATGGCATCCTGCTACCACCAATGACCACCATGACAGAGAACACAGCAGAGAGTGCCTGATGGAGGGGGAGAAAATTGTGGCGCAGAACTCAAATTCATGTAAAAAGACCAGATTTAATGGTCTGACTGAGACTGGAGGAACCCCAGAAGACATGGCCCCAAGACTCTCCATTAACCTAGAACTAAAACCATTCTGGAAGCCAACTCTTCACACAAAGATTAGACTGGGCTATAAAACATAAAATAATACTCATGAAGAGTGTGCTTCTTAGTTCAAGTAGATACATGAGACTAAGTGGGCAGCTCCTTTTCAGAGGCGGGATGAGAAGGCAGAAAGGGATAGGAGCTGGTTGAATGAACATGGGAAATCTGGGGTGCAAGTGGGAGTGTGCTGTCACATTATAGTGATTGCAACTAGGATCACATAACAATATGTGTATAAATTTTTGTATGAGAAATTAACCTGAGCTGTGAACTTTCACCTAAAGCACAAAGGAAAAAAAAAAATCTGATTTTTGAACCTTCACTCCTCCCCTGCAGCTATTGGAATTTAACACATATCAGTTAGGATTCCCTGTGTTTTGAAGTAATAGAAAACCTTTACAACAGTGGCTTAAGCAATAGACATTTACTAATCTCACATGACAAAAAGTCAGCAGCCAAGGCAGATGTAGAGGTTTCATGATAATATTGAATCTCCACCAAAGACCAAAGCTCCTTTTCTCTTCGTGCCTCAACATCCTTATTAGTGTGTTCATTTGTTGCTTTATGGTCACAAGATGGTTGACGTAGCTCCAGGTACCATAGCTGGATTCAAGGAAGAAATAAAGGGTGAAATAAGCATCAGTTTCACATTTCTCTTTTATCGGGAGAACAAAGCCATCCTCAAAGGCTCCAGCGTCCTCTTACATATCACTGGCCACATCAGTGTCATACGGCCACTCCTAATTGTAAGTGAGTCTGGGAAAGTGAACATTTAACTTGTCCAGCCTCTACATGAAACCCTGGTGGTGCAGTGGTTAAGAGCTCAGCTGTTAACCAAAAGGTCACCAGTTCAAATCCACCAGCTGCTTCTTGGAAACCCTATGGGCAGTTCCACTCTGTCTTATAGGGCTGCTATTGGAATCAACTAGACAGCAAGGGTTTTATTTTTAATGGTTTTTAGCCTCTACATGGAGATGAACTTGGAAGGTGGTTTTTGGGATAAAAAGCCACAGCTTATCAGATTCTAACTCTCTAGAACACACTCCTGTGATACTTCTTGATATCCTTATTACTGTTTTATGCCCCGTAAAGATAAGACCAAAACATCTTCTGACTTACTAACACTAACAGCATGTGCTGAAGAAAGCTGAAGTCTGTAAAGAGCTATACAGAGCTGTCTCATACACAGTAAAAATTTACACTGAATGGGGCAAAACATTTTATTGTTTATGTGCCAAAAAATAAACTGTTAGCTTTCTTCTTTGCAGGTGTGTGTTGCGGGGAGAGGGGTAGGAGTGAATTAATGATGTCTCAGGAAGAATCAGCTGATGTTTCTGAAGACAGACTGGTCCACTGCCACTGACAGTGTTATGGGCAGTTTCCAGGCATTTCTTTAAAGCTAGTGGCATCAGCATCGCACAGAACTCACCATGTCCCAGGAGAGCAGGCTGGATCAGACCTCAGGAGACAGAGGTGTTTGGAACAGAGGAGAAATATGTGAACCTCCTTTGT
This sequence comes from Dugong dugon, assembly GCA_030035585.1. Taxonomy (NCBI): domain Eukaryota; kingdom Metazoa; phylum Chordata; class Mammalia; order Sirenia; family Dugongidae; genus Dugong; species Dugong dugon. Next base: position 23,243,488 of record CM057472.1, read on the forward strand.
TATTATGGTGCCTCAGCTGTACATTTTATTGGTCTCTACCGGTATCTACAGTACCCAACCCGCGCACCTGAATATATCCTCTACAAAGGGTGGGGATACACTGGAAAAGGAGATGCCGGTTTTGCCATAGAGAGGTTTTATCCAAAGAGTGCAGCAAACACAACAAATCGGTACATCAGAAACCTGGTCCCTGCAGACACTGCCACATATTACTGCGCGCTAGAGATACACAGAGGGCATACTTCACGGAGGAGAGGTATGAGAACACCAGCGCACAAGAGGAAGGACAGGGTGGCACACACACAACCACTGAATTTTTGTGTTTTTTTTTGCATTGTTTTACAAGGGACATCATGGTAGTTAGGAGACACTGGGTTAGGAGAATCCCACTCTAACTTTATAATATATGATCATAGGCAAATAGCTTTTGGAATTTCAATTTCCTGAAATTAGAAATAACAATTCTACTTTATAAGTTGTTAAGAGACATAGTTTTAACACTTGGGTTAAGTACCTAGTTATGTCCTTACCTTGGCTGTCCTATGTCTTAGCTTCCTGTTGTTGTCAGGTGCCGTCCAGTTTGTTCTGACTCATAGTGACCCTATGAACAAAAGAATGAAACACTACCCAGTCCTGCACCATCTCCACAATAGTTGTTATGTTTGAGCCCATTTCTGCAGCCACTGTGTCAATCCATCTCGTTGAGGGTCTTCCTCTTTTTCACTGACCTCCTACTTTACCAAGCGTGATGTCATTCTCTAGGGACTGATCCCTCCTGATAACATGTCCAAAGTATGTGAGACATAGTCTCAGCATCCTTGCTTCTAAGGAGCATTCTGGTTGTACTTCTTCCAAGACAGATTTGTTTGTTTTTTTGGCAGTCCATGGTATACACCACAAGTGGATTGCTTTAAAGAACAGAAATTTATTTTCTCGTAGTTCAGGGGGTTAGAAGTCCAAATTCAGGCACTGACTCTAGGGGAAGGCTCTCTCTCTGTAGGCTCTGGGGGAAGATCTTCCAGGACTCCTCAGTTCCTTGGCAATCTTCATGTGGCATCTATTTTCCCTCATGTGTACTCTGCTGTCTTTGTGTCTATGCTGCTCCCTTTGACTCAGAAGTGATTAGGTTTAGGACACCCCCTACACTGACAGGACCTAATTAACCTAACAAAGAAAACCTTATTTTCAGACAGGATTACATCCACAGGTATAGGAGTTAGGATTCCAACACATATTGAGGGAGGGGGACACAATTTCAATCCATAACATCCTAGATGCTCAACAAATGGTAAAGCCTATCTATTTTCTTTCTCTCTCTCATAACTATTTTGACCTCAAAGGATCTTTCTATCAATATCTGAGAATCTCCTATATACCTCCAAAACAGAAAAATAATGAAAAACCTAAAATCATGCTCCCAGGTCCTAGAAAAGTCATCTCTGCGTGGGGACTCCATTACCACACCAGGCTTCGAAGTCTGAGCTGAACAAGTCCAGCAATTAAAGGACAGAGGAGCCCTTAGGCACTCATTCCTGAGTTTGTGGCTGCCACTGGCTGGGATGAGAAGAGAACAGGAAGAGGTTCAGCATTAGGTTAGTGGTGGAGGAGAGAGAGAAGTTGGTTTGGTGATGATTAACATGCTCCTGTGTTAACTCTTATCTTCCCAAATGGTGAGTTGGAGCCAGAGTGTTCTTAACCACCTACTGCAGTGATTCAAGCACGCTTCTGACAGACTCCACCAATAATTTCCAACCTTGTACAAAGCTTAGTCTATTTGCTTACACTAGTGTCAGATGGAATGTGAAAAAGGAAGAAAGATTTAGAGCCATATTCAACACAGACTCTGCTACAGCACCAGCACCTTACAGCTTCCAGACCAGAAACCTCCAGATTCTGCTGTTCATGGTGAAGTCTGCCCCAGCCACACTTCCTGCTTGATAACTAACTACTCATAAGCCATTAAAAAACAAAACAAAATGAAACGAAACTCAAACCTGTTGCCGTCGAGTCGATTCCAAATCATAATGACCCTATAGTCATTAAAAGGGGTTTGGAAATAAGACAGCAAATCCAATTTTAACCAATGCTTATATTTTCTTTTAGAAAAAGAGACCTAGATAAAATAATAATAAAAAATAAAAAAATAATGTGCCTAGAAAAATAATTTTAAAAGATCTGCTTAAAGTAAATGTTTTCCTACAAGATTCTGATGTTCAGGGAGGCATAAGATAAATCAAGAAGAGCAATATGCAATCTCCTTTGGCTTCAGTTTTGGGAAATTGTTATTTTCATACTCTGTTAGTAGCAATGCAATGTATTGGCACAACCCTTTACATAGGGAATAGCTTGGAAAGGGATTTTTAGATTCATTAAACAGTTCATACCTTTACTCCAATTCCCAGAATTTATCTTAAGGAATAATTTAAAAAAAAAAAACAAGTATTTTCTTGAATAGAGAAGATTCAAATATACTAGTGAAAATTTTTAGCCATTTACAGGATAGCAACTTGGCGGAATGTTCTACAACCATTTAATGAGCTAATTTAATGAGCTAAAAATGCACTTGACATATGGTTAACTAAACTGTAGAGTACATATTTGTAACCACGTTATGCTTATAATAATATCAAATGATTGAAGCTCATAGATTAAAAACTGGAAGGGTTGGTTTAAAAATGAAAATAGACCTTTACTTAAGGTGTTGTATTTTTAATGTTTTAATTTTCCATCTTTTTAGAGTAATAATTATGAACTTTTTTAACAGTAAAAAAAAAAAAAAAAAAATTTAAGACTCTAAGCTCCAAACTTTGTAGCTAGTGTTAAACAAGTGAGAACTCTTCTCAGTCCTAGCCCAGAGCAGTATGCTGTTCCTCCTCTCTCAGCTTTATGCACCAGACACTCTGGGCTTTCTGGTTTACTGCCGTGCTGACTCCTGTACTGAGTTCTTTTCCTCAGAGAACCACAGTCAGAGCCTCCACTTAAATGTTCTCTTTGTGTCTCAGAGACATCTTAGGGATGCGCAAATAAGGAAGGGCTACCTTCAGCGACTTTCTCTTTTCTCTGTAGTAGACCCAGTAGGTAGGAGACTGATCTGATTGTACCCAAAACTCAGAAATCCCTATTGACATCTCACAGGAAGTCACCTTGGCTTCAAAGAAGGAATGTTAGGTGAAGCTATAACCTCACATTGAATTTTGTCTAATCGATTATCTAAAAATACTTAAGTATATACTTAATTTAATTTATAACTGTAAGAGATGAATGCCTTCTCATTTTTTAAAAAAGTTGGAAAATTACAGATAAAGAAAAAGTCCTTTCTGATCACAACTTCATCTGGTCTCTTTTCTCATAGGAGAACACTTCTTTGGGTTTGTTTAACACACACTATGTGTTAACATGCTTTATGTTCTGCTCAGCAACTTCCTCTTATTTTACTCAACAAAATGGACTTGAGGACTAATCATGTTGATATATAGAAATTAGCTATTTCCTTTTAATTTATGCAAAGTAAATCATTGTATAATTGTATAAATATACTACATTTTTATACAATAATACTGATAGTAACTATGGAAACCGTGGTGGCCTAGTGATTAAGAGCTATGGCTGCTAATCAAAAGGTTGGAAGTTCAAATATCTCTCGATAAGGTAGAGAACATAAGGCTCAGAAACATTAACTTGCTAAGGTTACACAACTAGCAAATGTCAGAATAGGACACAAATCAAGTCTTCTGATTTTAATTAGAAAGTTCTGCTTATTTCAGTCTTGTTTCTCATTCCCAACTTGTTTAGTGACCAAGATGAAGGTTTTCTTCACAGAAATCTAACCTTCCATACAGTGGCATCGCTAGGGTTGATGCCACCCAGTGTGATAACACATGGTGTCACCCCCCCAATGCTAATTACCACAATATTTTCACTAAAATACTAGAAAATTTGACAAAATCAGCGACTATAAAAATGCCGGCAAGAATGAAAACAACAGCATCTGCTGGTAGCACTTGCAGACTAAACAAGGAGATTCAAAGTCTCATTGTAATTGGGTAATAATGACAACTCTGGAGTGCATTAACCAAAAAATCCTGTTGCTGTTGAGTCCATTCCGACTTACAGCAACCCTATAGGTTCAAAAAGTAAATCACCATAGTTTTAGCCTACAGGTATACTGATACATGTTAAGCTGGGCTTAAGAAAAATTTGTTTTTATGACTAAGCACAGGGATATTTTTATAAAAAATAATAAATTTCTGCTGAAACACTGCACAAAAATTGTAGAGACAGTAATTTTGGTGTCACCCCCTCTGAAAGTGTCACCCAGTGGGGCCTGCACCTCCTGCACTCCTCTAGTGATGCCACTGCTTCCATGTAAGCCCTGGATATATGGATTCTTACACAAATTATCTCCTTTGGCTCTGTTCTTCTGTATTGGTCAAAATAGATAACAAATACCCCCACCTTCCATATCTGAAAAGTTTTCAGTAATGCAACATTCTAGTTAATGTCAGTTTTTTCCTTCACTCCTTTCTCTCCAACCAGAGACGCATGTCTTCATTTAAAATACTCAGCAATAGAGGATCAAGCCTGATGCTTGTTCATTAATAGAATACAAAACAGGCATTAGACAGAGGTAACTACAAAGTTCTGACATGATCAAGTGCTGATGGTCTACCCATAAGCCCTGCTTCCAGTTCTGTGGCTGCAGTGTCACATGACTCCAGTCAGTGCTCTGCATGAGACGGGCTATGCACACAAAGCAGAGCTGAGCCTGGGGCTGAGGCAGAACAAGATAAAGTTGATTCAGGGAGAAGGCCTGCTAGCATGTGTTGCCCCAAGCCTCCTATGGGCAGTTGTAGCCTCCATCTGCCTGGGTAGGGACTGAGCCTCCCTCAGGGCCTTGAGGGGGTAGGATAGACACCCAGGGGGATCTGAAAGATAAGTGGGTCAGGGAGAGAAAAAGAGTGATAGAAACAAGGCTGTGCTTCCCTTTGCTGTAAGGACAATCTTTCAATACTAGGGGGTGGAGGGACTCCTAAACAAGGCTGTTGAGGGTCAGCTCTCTGTGAGCCCCAGATCAGACCCATCTGTTCTCTGCTAATGTTGCTGTTGTTGCATCCTCTGCAGGATTCAGCAGGACCCAAAGTATCACTCAGTCCCCATCCGAGATATTTGCACACGAAGGGGAGTTTGTGACTCTGAACTGCAAATACATTACACATAATGTAAGTCATGTTCTTGCTTGGTTTGGGAGGAATCCCTAATTACCTAATTTCTCAATCATCAGCAGTCTCCAGGAACAAAGAATAGACGATTTTCTCTGAAGTTGGAGAAAGCAGCCAAGACTATTATTCTCACCATCTCAGCAGTGAAGCCAAGAGACTCAGGAGAATATTTCTGCGCAATCAAGACGCCCAGAATAAGAGGAACAATAGAAACTGCAGTGCCAAAACCTCAGAGCTCACCCACCTCGGGGCTCTGCTACAGAGACCAGGGGAACCCACAGATCCTAACCTGGAAAGAAGATTACAAAGTGTGGACAGCATAGCTGTGTTGTAGGAAAAACCATCTTAATCGTACTCATTGAACAATGCTTTGAATCCACATTCCTAAAACTGGTACTTCCTGTCAAATCTTAACAGATAAAAAACAAAAACAATAAGATATATACATACATATATATACATATATAAAAAATTATTCCTTGCCTATCTACTCTCTTCCAACCCCCACAAAGGTAAACAATTTTAAATACCTGATGAATGTCCTTTCCTACCGTTCTCCTCTCTCATATAAGTTTAGGCAAATATATATTCATATATGTTTGGTTGGTTAGTTGGTTTATATGCTTATTACTTATATAACAAAATTATTTGATTTTTCACTTAATATTATCATAGGTATCCCTACAGGGCATTAGATTTTGTCCTCATACATTTTAACTAAAGTGTAATTTTTCAAGTATGGATCTACTGTAATATATTGAAACATTTCACTATTAATATATTTTCAATTTTCTCAACTTTGGAACCACTACTGACAACTCAAGGAGCCCTGGTGGTGCAGTGGTTAAGAGCTAGGCTCTAACTGAAATGTTGGCAGTTGGAACCCACCAGCTGCTCCTTGGGAGAAAGATGGGTCAGTCTTCTTCTGTAAAGATTTACAGCACTGGAGACACTGTGGGAAAGTGCTACTCTGTCCTACAGGGTTGCAATGAGTCAAAACCTACTCAACGACAACGGGGTGTTTATTATTATTTTTTCGCCAACAATGTTGTGATATCTGTATCTATACCATCTATGTCTATCTGTATTATCTGAACAATTTGTTCCTTTAAGTTAAATTTCTTAAAGTTAGATTGTTGGGTCAAAGGATATCCCTATCTTTATTTTTAACTGTCATTTATTGCTTTACTTCCCAATAAAGTTGTAGCACTTCACACTCCCAGCAGTAATTTGTGTGAATTTCCTTTTCCCTATTCTCACTAATTTTGGATAATATAAATTGTTCCAATTTTACAAATATGATAAGCCCAAAATTAAATCCTTATTGCTTTAATTTGTTTTTCTCTGACTCCTAGTGAGATCAAACATCTGTTCACAGGTTTATGGCCAACTGGGTTTTTATTTTTTACTTTTTTTCCCCTAAAATTTACTTATTTTGTTGAGAATATACACAGCAAAACATACGCCAATTCAACAGTTTCTACATGTACAATTCAGTGATATTGATTACTTTCTTCCAGTTGTGCAACCATTCTCACCCTCTCTTTTTTTTTTTTTATTGTTGTGGTTTAAGTGAAAGCTTACAATTCAAGTTAGTCTCTCATACAAAAATACATACATATGTTGTTTTGTGACCCTAGTTTCTCTCCCTATACTGTGACAGCACACTCTTCCTTTCCACCTCAGATTTCCATTGTTCATTCAACCAGCTCCTGACCCTCTCTGACTCCTCATCTCGCCCCTGGGAAGGAGCTGCCCATTTATTCTCATGTATCTATTTGAGCTAAGAAGCACACTCTTCACGAGTACCATTTTATGTCTTATGGTCCAGTCTCATCTTTGTCTAAAGAGTCGGCCTCAGGAATGGTTTTAGTTTTGGGCTAACAGAGAGTCCAGAGGCCATGTCTTCCAGGGTCTCTCCAGTCTCAATCAAACCATTAAGTCTGGTCTTTTTACTAGAATTTGAGTTCTGCACCACACTTTTCTCCTGCTCCATCAGAGACTCTCTGTTGTGTTCCCTGTCAGGGTGGTCATTGGTGGTAGCCGGGCACCATCTAGTTCTTCTGGCCTCAGGCTAATGAAGTCTCTGGTTTATGTGGCCTTTTCTGTCTCCTGGGCTAATACTTTCCTTGGGCCTTTGGTGTTCTTCATCCTCCTTTACTCCAGGTGGTTTGAGACCAATTGATGCATCTTAGATGGCCATTCTCTAGTTTTAAGACCCCAGACGCCACTCACCAAAGTGGGATGCAGAACATTTTCCTAATAAATTATGTTATGCCAATTGACCTAGATGTCCCCTGAAACCATGGTTCCCAGACCCCTACCCCTGCTACTCTGTCCCTCAAAGTGTTTGGTTGTATTCAGTAAACTTCTTAGCTTTGGTTTAGTCCAGTTGTGCTGACTTCCCCTGTAGCGTGTGCTGTTCTTCCTTTCACCTAGGATAGTTCTTGTCTACTTTCTAGTTAGTGAATACTCCTCTCCCACCCTCCTCACCCTTGTAACCATCAAATAATGTTGTCTTCTGTGTTTAAACTTTTTCTTGAGTTCTTATAATAGTGGTCTTATACAATATTTCTCCTTATGTGACTGACTAAGTTCACTCAACATAATACCTTCCAGATTCTTCCATGTTATAAGAAGTTTCATGGCTTCATCCTTGTTCTTTATCCTTGTGTAGTATTCCATTGTGTGGATATGCCATAATTAGTTTATCCGTTCGTCCGTTGATGGGCATCTAGGTTGTTTCCATCTTTTTGCTATTGTGTACAGTACTGCAATGAACATGGCTGTGCATATGTCTATTCGTGTGATGGCTCTTATTTCTCTAGGATATATTCCAAGGAGCTGGATTGCTGGATCATAAGGTACTTCTATTTCTAGTTTTTTAAGGAAGCTCCAAATGGATTTCCAAAGTGGTCTCTCCACAACCTCTCCAAAATTTCCAGTCTCTCCACAACCTCTCCAATCTTTATTATTTTGTGTTTTTTGGATTAATGATAGCCTTGTTGGGGTGAGATGGTATCTCATTGTAGTTTTGATTTGGATTTCTCTAATGGCTAATGATCGTGAGCATTTCCTAACGTGTCTGTTAGCCACCTGAATGTCTTCTTTGGTGAAGTGTCTGTTCATATCCTTTGCCCATTTTTTAATTGGGTTATTTGTCTTTTTATTGTTGAGATTTTGCATTATCTTGTAGATTTTAGAGATTAGACACTGATCAGATTTGTTATGGCCAAAATTTTTTCCCCAGTCTGTAGGTTGTCTTTTTACTCTTTTAGTGAAGTCCTTTGATGAGCAAAAGTGTTTGATTTTTAGGAGCTCCAGTGCAGAGCAGGGAGGGGAGAGGTAAATGGAAGAGAAGTTTTTCCCATATGGGATTTTTTTTTTTTTTTTTTTAATCCCCTGTGGTAGGCCACACGCAAGTACTTATCTTTAGCCACTTGAGTGCTGCTTTTCACTGGTTCTGGATGGCTGAGTAGACTGTTTGTCGCTGGGCCTCTCCCAGTGTGGAAAATGTCTCCTGAGCTCCAGCGCTCACCTCACTGAGCACAGGAGCTGATCCAGCGTGAAGGACTCTGTCTTCCTCCAGATCAGGTCTGGCACTCCTCACTGCTTCTGAATCGTCTCTCCCTCCCCCTGCCACTCAGTACGATTCCTCAACTTTGCCTTTGATGTCCTGGTCTCCTAGATTGTCATATACAATTGATACATTTGTTTTTTCAGGTCTTTTTGTAAGAGGGACCACAGGAAGTGTCTGACTACTCTGCCATCTTGGCCGGCCCCTCTGGGTTTTCCCCTCTGTGAATTGTCATTTGTATCTTTGTCCATTTTTCTTTTCCTTTATTTATTTCTTATTAATATGTATAAGTTCACTGTATGCTAGCAATGTTAACTTTTTCTCTGTTATTTCTCTGGTCTGTTGTTTGTCTTGTGACTTTGTTTATTATATCTTTTACCCCTTAATATATATTAAATTTTACATAGTGAAATATGTCCATTTTCTTTATAGCTTCTAAATTTCCAATTTACTTAAGAATATTGCCTGCAATCCAAGTATATACAAATATTCCTAGATTTTTAGCCAATAGTTTAATAATTTTTTTCAATAAAATCTTTAAATCATCTGAAAATTACATATGCCACCTTCTTTCCATTATTGCAGTGCCTTTGTCATATTTTATGTTTCTGTATATACTTGTATAACTAATTGATGTAATTTCTTATTAAGAATTTTATTTCACCTAAAACACAATAAAATTTTTTAAGAAAGGGACTTTACCTGTCTCCAGACATTAAAGAACTGTGTAAGAATCACTGTGGAACTGGGTGCTAGTGAGAACAGTTACTAAATTCTCTAGTGCCAACTTGAAAGGAGAAATTCTTGGCCATTCCCCTGGGGTAAAAGAGGCAGCACAGGTTTGACTGATGTTAACAACAAAAGATATTAGAGGTGGCACTGAACTTCAAGAAGTGACCTGTTAGGGAAATGCAAAGCTTGTGCAGAGGGGAGGAGGGTGTTTAAGTTGTCCCACTCAACTCCCCTCCCACATGACTGGAGGTGCCTAGTCCATCCTCCACCCACTCTTCTAAGTTGAGATCTGGCTATAGTCACATGTCTGGAATAAAATGATCTTCTTAACTGGAAGACCATCCCAGATTCTTGTGGCACAGAAATAAAAAGCTGGAAAAAGAAAGCAAAGCAGAAAAAGACACATTAGTAGCAGCCTGCATTCTCAACTTTTGGTAATGCAATTTTCCATGCATTTCCTTTAGATCAAGTGTATCTGTCTATGTTCTGAACCAATTTACCTGAAACATCCTCCAGCAAGACAGTGGTCCCTGGGTGGGCCCTAGCAGTGAGAGGCTGTGGAGTGGCCCAAACGTGAGCCTGGTGAGGAGTTCAAGGCCAATCACCCATTACAGGAAACTGAGCAAGTGGAGGCCCCTGTAACCCCCCAAGGAAACCACTAATACACCGTTATGGGAAAGCAAGCATTTGGATAGCTGCCACACAGAAGGAATCCATGGCCAGGAAGAGATAAGAAGTAGCCAGTAGAAAGGGGCTGGGAATTCTCCACCATAACCTGAGGCTGTTCACATGAGGAAAAGGCTGCTCAGCACTGGAGAGGGGAAAAGGAGAGGTCCTTTATTCTCTCCCACCTCTCTGCCCAACATTTGAGGGGTGAAGGGGATAAAGCATGAAAGAGCAGCACAGTCCACCTTCACTGGAGCCATTGGAATCTTCATGCTGGGTAGGGGTAGAGGGAAGAGCTTTGGCCCTAAAATGATAATTAAATTTTAAAATGAGCATATGAATAGTTGGAACAAAAGTATTTTGATAACTGAAAGAAAGGATAACCTGTGAGCAGTGGAAAAGAGAGGGTTAATTAAGCAAAGCAGCTAACACATTGTGAAAAAATGAAAATCATTTTATGTTTACACTCCATGACTTGAAACACTCCATCAAACCAATACTATTTGGACTCTTCTAGACTCTATTATGTTGCATACTGTCTTAATTCTATGCGAATACTACACTATTTTTCTTTAGAATAGCTTTAGACTAAGTTTTTATGTCATATAAAATCCAGTCTTAATATTCTTCAAAATGCTGTTGACAATTCTTACATGTTTGTTCTCTATAATGTGTATTTTTCTGGTTCAAAAAAATGGGTTTCTGATTGTAACTGCATTGGAAAGTTTGACATTTTAGAGGATTCTGTTTGTTTTCCTACGCAAGAATGTTGTATGCCTGTCCCTTTATTCAATCTTATTTTTGTATTTTAAAAGCATCTCTAAACAATATTTTCAAGTGTTTGTGTTTCTTTTAAAGATCTTCTACTTTCTTATTAAATTAATTGCTAAATATTTTATGGTTTATGTTTTTCCATTTAGAGAAAATTTTTCCATATAGGGAAAAGTTACTGACTTTTTAAATATTTACCTAATAGCCAACAATTTATATAATTTATTGATTGATTTTTAAAAGTATTATTATCAAAAGGACAAATGTGCATGCTTATTTCCTCACCAACCTTTCATCCTTGCTCATAAAATACATATATATTTAATTTGTTAGATCTTCTTGTAGAGAGCTCCATATTCTAAATAATATGCTTTACAATTTGCTTCTTGAGCTGTGAATTTTAGACATTACCTCTTGATTTTTTAGGTCAGATGAAGATTAATTCTCATTAGACACCACCTACCCCCAACCTTTCAGGTTAATTATACCAATATTTTACTTAAATAAGTAATCAATGTTAGCATTGTTTTGCCTAAGTACATATGGGCATTGCTGAGCCAAGTATTACACCATGATTTTATTTAACTTACAAGTTTTCAATTTCTAACCTCTATTCTTTGTTGTTGTTACACTATTTGCCATCATCAGGTGCTCCTTTGTGGGTGATATGTTTATTCTCTCTGTGAGCTAGTGGCTTTTTCTCTTATCCCAGATCGTGTATTTTTTTCCCATTCATTATGGTGGGTATTTTTGTGTCTCTTTCAACCTAGAAGCTTGTTTCTTTGATCCATAAGGAATGTCTTCAACTTATTTCTTAGACAATTTTCTCTACGTGCTCTTTCTGAATTTGCGATTAGTCAGATTTCAATCCCCTGTTTTGATCCTCTATATCACTATCCTTTCTCCCTTTCCTTTTTTAATCTCTTTGTCTTTTTAATCTGTTTCCTAGGAGATTGCTTCAACTTCATCTTCCTACTCTTCTATTGTTTTTGTTTCTTACTTCAGCTATTCTTTTTTCAATTTTCACATCTCATTCCTGTTTCCTGATTGTTGTTCTTCCATAGTTTTTCATTAGATTTTTATTATAGACACTACCTATATGAATCACGTTGAGAATACTTTTTTTTGTTTGTTTCAAACTTCTTATAGATTCCATTAATCACCTCTGTTTCCTCCAGGGTAATTTTTTTTTTTTTTCTCATGGTTTGGTCTCTTTTTTATGTGAAGTATTTTTCTCAAATATCTGATGATCCTTGATTATGCATTGTTAGAGGTGACAGACCAAAACACCTAATTTAAGTCTCTGTGTTTTTGGACGGAAATTGTTCAGAAAGAAACTTTGTTTTAAGATAAAACTGTTTTAGGGTAAACTGGCCAGGCATTTCTTAGAGAACCTCACTACTCAAAATATGGAGTATGAAGGACTATTCCCAAAGGCCATTCAGTTCATGGAAAGAAGAAATATCAGATCTCTTGCACAGAAATGGGGGGAGAGACCCTTCTGCAAAAGTTTTAAGTTTTGTATCTGACAACATACTCAAATTTTTCTCCTTTTTTAATTTATTGATGCTATAAATTATATTGAGAGATTCCCTGATGTTTCACTTTCGAAGAATAATACCTAAATCATTACAAGACTATAAGCTCCAGGAGAACGAGGACATTGTTTTGTTCATTGTTAAATTCCAAGCACCTAGTAAGGAATGTGGTACAAACTAGACACTTACTAAATATTGTTGAATGAATGAATGAAATTTTGTTAAATGAGTGATTGAGTGAATGTATATTACTATCATTATACCCTATAATTTGTAAATATTTAGAATCTTATTTAGAATTACATTCACTCCTCAATTATCGACATGGTTAGGTTTCAAAGACCAGGTCATTGTGTCAAAATTGGCATTATGTGAAATGGAGGATGACCACATCAGACCACAAAATGGAGGGTGACTCCAAATTACACAATTTCCAAATTACACAATAACTGCCAAACCACTGAGAATCATGGCCCAGCCAAGTTGACCTGAACCATCACAGCTACCTTTACTCTCACCTCACACCTTGGCATTCATTACTGCCAGAAGTACATCATTAATGCATAAAACAGTTGGATAGTAAATTTTTTACTGTTGTCATAAATGGGAAATGTCAAATAACAAGATAGTCAATAAATGAAGAGTAAGTGTATTATACTTATATTCGTATATGATAACACTCTATACAATGGGGTATACATTTTATCATATATTGAACTTAGGTTTACACTGGCTTCAGTAAATGGCTTAGGGAAGTTTCCATCTTTCTTCTATGGGGAGCACATAATAAATAGTATCCTTTGCTCCATCATTTCTCCAAGGATATCATCTCACCAATCAAATCTGCTATTCTTGCCTAGAAATGGTGTTCTGCACACTGCTCTCAACTTTTATATGACTTCTCATCACAAAGAAGAGATCTGCAAAATTTCTGTTTATTATGCTAAATATAAAGTTTCTAACTTTTCAGTTTTTCATTTCACAGTAGAGAGATTTCAGAAAAAAATTAGTTTTAAAAATTACATTTGTTTTTCTTATTATTAAAGAAGGTACACTATCAACAGGAATTCCAAAAATATCAGACAAAATATAGAAAAATAATTTGAAATTGAAAATACCTATAATTACCCCTCTCCCCAAAACAATTTATCATTAACAATTTGATACAGATTCTTCATATTATTTTACATGAACACACACATATACATGACATTGAAATAAGTTTTACTTTAGGGGTAATTTAGCGTTCGCCTGACAAAGCAAATAAATGAAAATCTCTGCACAATGCTATGAATTAACAGAAAACTCCAGAAACTCATCTCTGTACACTTCTGTTCTTACTTATATTTAGGCTGCCATGCTTTTCAGAACTTTTTCTAAATTGGTTCAGAAATTTTTAGAAATAATAAGATTACATCAGAGAGGCAGGGCCAAGATGGCAGAATTGTCAGGTGCTTCAGGTGGTCCCTCTTAAAACAAAGACCAAAAAAAAAAAAAAAAAAAAAAAAGAATCAATTATATATGACAGTCTAGGCGCTCTGAACATCAAAGACAAAGTTGAGAAGTCAGACTGAGTGGCGGGGGAGGGAGAGACCGTTCAGAAGCAGTGAGAAAGTGCCAGACCTAACCTGGCTGGCACTGTACAGGCTGGATCGTTTGGCGCACAAGGACCAAGGCAAGCAGTAGCGCTTGGGATGTGTTTTCCACGTTGGGAGAAATCCAGCGACGGACAGTCTGCACAAGCTTCTGGAGCCAGGGGGAAGCTACGCTGAATCTGCAAAAGTTAAGTACAAGACCCTAACCTACCGCACGGGATCAGAATAACCCTTCCCCCTCAGCAAAAAGCCTCCCTTCTTCTTACCTGCCCACTCCTTCTCCTGTTCCAGTCTGACAGTGTTCAGGGATTGCCACACCCCCTAGGGCAGAAGTGGGTCCCTTCAGGTGCCGAATTAGTCTTCCAGCTTTGGGGAGGGAACAAATAAACAAATGAACAAACAGGAAAAAAGAAACTGCCAGCAACCCTAAGCCAGGAACTCAGGACAGGCACTGCTCCTTTGCCTAGGCACAGACATAAGGGGTCCACAGACTTGGAATGCCTTTCACCCCTGCCTAGACCTGTGCTGGCCCATTCAACAGCGTAGGCCCTCTTTAGCATAGTAGAACAGGGTATACACCTGAAGCCTATTTTCAACTGCAACAGCTAAGGGGGAGTGGCAGATTCATGACATTTGACACTGTCCTGCCCATTAAGCAGGGTCCTCACCTATCCACATCAGGGGCCTGAAGACTGGTGGCTCCACCCACTCCACCTAGCCACTCATGACAGGGGTCTGAGAATATGTGGTGCCTCCCAGTCCTTAGAGTCAACAAAACTGGGTGCCCAAATTTGGCTGCAAAATCCATGCACCTACAAGCTCTAGGGGACAGGGACATGCCTTCCACCTAGGCACTCAGGGGCAGCTATCAGCCCTCTTCCTTGCTCAACACTTAACCCCCTACTGCAGCCAGATAATATGCCTGCTCCAATCACCCCTACGTAGCCCTCCCTGTCTAGGACTGTAGGTGAGACCCTGCACCACATGCTTGGTGATCAATGAGCTGGACAGCTGAGCTGAATCCACACAAGAAGAATAAATGGACTCCTGGGCTCATATTTCTAGTAGCAGCTCTAACCACCTGGTGACAGGACATGAGAGCTTCAAAGACACCACTAATGAAAGTAATTCACACACCCAGCCTATTTGGACATATCAAAACAAAACAAGAAGCTAGGACACAGTAAAAAAACATGCAGTAAATAAATATAATAACTTATTGATGGCTTAGAGACAAGAGTCAATATCAAATCACATAAAGAGGTAGACCATGATGGCTCCAGCAAGTGACCAAAGCAAGGAACCAAGAAACCTCCCGGAGGAAGAGAAGGTCTTGGAATTACTGGAGGTAAAATTGAAACTATTAATATACAGAGCTCTTTAAGAGATCAGGAAGGAGATCAGGCAAAACACAGACAAAGTCAAGGAACACAAAGACAAAGCAATAAAGGAACTTAGGAGAGCTATACAAGACCAAAATGACAAATTTAACAGACTGCTAGAATCCACAGAGACACAGCAAATAGAAATCCAGAAGATTAACAATAAAATTTCAGAACTAGATGACTCAATAGAAAGTCATAGGAGCAGAATTGAGGCAATGGAAGTCAGAATTAGTGAGATTGAAGATAAAGCACTTGACATCAGTTTATTTGAGGAAAAGTCAGATAAAAGAATTTAAAAAAATGAAGTAACCGTAAGAATTATGTGGGATTCCAGCAAGAGGAATAACCTACAAGTGATTGGAGTACCAGAGCAAGGAGGTATAACAGAAAATGCAAAAAGAATTGTTAAAAATTTGTTGACAGAAAACTTCCTTGATATCATGAAAGATGACAAGATATCTATCCAAGAACCTCATTGAACCCCACACAAGGTAGATTCCAAAAGAAAGACACTGAGACATATTATCATCAAACTTGTAAAAACCAAAGAAAGAATTTTAAGAGTGGCTAGGCATAAATGAAAGGTCTCCTACAAAGGAGAGTCAATACGATTAAGCTCGGACTACTCAGCAGAAACCATGCAGGCAAGAAGGCAATGGGATGACATATATAAAGCCTTGAAGGAAAAAGAAAAAAGCCAGTCAAAAATTATATCCAGTGAAACTGTCTCTCAAATATGAAGGTGAAATTAGGGCATTTCCAGATAAACAGAAGTTAAGTGAATTTGTAAAAACCAAACCAAAATTACAAGGAATGCTAAAGGGAGTCCTTCAGCTAGAGAATCAATAACATCAGATAACAACCCAAGACGAGAACACAGGACAGAACAACTAGATACCAACACAGAGAAGGAAGTCACAAAAATAAGTCAAAGACAAAACACTGAAACTAGGGAAACAGAGACATCAATATGTAAAGATGCTAACATTAAAAAAAAGAGGGAGTAAGAAGTGTAGTCATAGAAAGTTTGTATAGAGAGGAAGTTAAGATGACAGCAAGAAGTAGAAGATTGGTTTAAACTTAGAAAAATAAGGGTAAATTTTAAGGTAACCACAAAGGAAACTAACAAACATATACATCAAAATAAAAAAGAAGAAAAACATAAATACTCAGCAAATAAAAAAAAAAAACAATGAAAAAGATTAAAAGAAAATACAGAAAGAAAAATTAAGTGAAACAACACAAACACATCACAAAAAAATCAAAATGACAACACTATATTCATTCCTATCAATAATTACACTGAAGGTAAATGGACTAAATGCACCAATAAAGACACAGAGAGTAGCAGAATAGATAAAAAAATATGATCCGTCTACATGCTGCCTACAAGAGACACACCTGTGCCTCAAAGACACAAACAAAATAAAACACAAAGAATGCAAAAAAAAAAAAAAAAAAAATTCAGGCAAAAAACAATCAAAAAGGAAGAGTGGCAAAATTTAAGACAAAATAAACTTTAAAGCAAAATCCACCCCAAAAGATAAGGAAGGACACTAAATAATGATTAAAGGTTCAATACATCAGTAAGACATAATAATAATAAAGATTTACGCACCCAATGACAAGTCTTCAAAATACATAAACTCTAACAGCACTGAAAAGAGAAATAGACAGTTCCACAACACTATTAGGAGACTTCAACACACCACTTTTGGTGAAGGACAGAACATGCAGAAAGAAGCTCAATAAAGACACAGAAGATCTAAATGCCACAATCAACCCACTTGATCTCATAGACATATACAGAACATTCAACCCAACAGCAGCCAAGTGTACTCTCTTTCAAAAAGCCCATTGAACATTCTCCAGAATAGACCACATATTAGACCATAAAGCAAGCCTTAACAGAATGCAAAACATCAAAATATTACAAAGCTTCTTTTCTGACCATAAAGCCATAAAAGTAGAAATCAATAACAGAAAAAATAAGGAAAAGAAATCAAACACATGGAAACTGAACAACACCTTGCTTAAAAATTACTGGGTAATAGACGAAACTAAGGATGGAATAAAGAAATTCATAGAATCAAATGAAAATGAAAACACATTCTACCAGAACCTTTGGGACACAGCAAAAGCAGTGCTCCGAGGTGAATTTATAGCAATAAATGCACACATCCAAAAAGAAGAGAGGGCCAAAATGAAAACATTAACCCTACTATTCAAAAAAAAAGAAAGAGCAGCAAATGAAAACCATGGACACCAGAAGAAAGGAAATAATAAAGATCAGAGCAGAAATAAAAGAAATAGGGAATAGAAATACAATTGAAAGAGTTAACAAGACCAAAAGCTGGTTCTTTAAAAAGATCAACAAAATCGATAAACCATTGGCCAAACTGACAAAAGAAAATCAAGAGAGGAAGCAGATAACCCGTATAAGAAATGAGATGGTTGATATCACAACAGACCCAACTGAAATTAAAAGAATCATAATAGAATACTATGAAAAATTGTACTCTAACAAATTTGAAAACCTAGAGGAAATGGACAAATTTCTAGAACCTCACTAGCTACCTAAACTAACACAAAGAGAGGCAGAACAACTAAATAAACCCATAACAAAATAAGATATTGGAAAGGTTGTTAAAAAATTACCAACAAAAAAAAAGCCCTGGCCTGGATGGCTTCACTGGAGAATTCTACCAAACTTTCAGAGACGAGATAACACCAGTTCTACTAAAGGTATTTCAGAGCATAGAAAAGGATAGAATCCTCCCAAACTCATTCTATGAAGCCAGCAGAACCCTAATACAAAAATCAGGTAAAGGCACCACAAAAAAAAGAAAATTATAGACCAGTATCCCTCATGAACATTGACACAAAAAATCCTCAACAAAATTCTAGCTAATAGAATTCAGCAACATATCAAAAAATAATACACCATGATCAAGTGGGATTTATACCAGGTATGCAGGGATGGTTCAACATTAGAAAAACAATCAAAGTAATCCATCACATAAATCAAACAAAAGACAAGAACCACATGATCTTATCAATTGACGCAGAAAAGGCATTCGACAAAATCTAACACCCATTCATGATAAAATCTCTCAACAAAATAGGAGTATAAGGGAAATTACTCAACACAATTAAGGGCATTTATACAAAGCCAACAGCCAACATCATCCTAAATGGAGAGACTTTGAAAGCATTTCCCTTGAGAACGGGAACCAGACAAGAATGCCCACTATCACCATTCTTATTCAACAATGTGATGGAGGTCCCAGCCAGAGCAAATGGGCTAGAAAAAGAAATAAAGGGGTCCAAATTGGTAGGGAAGAAGTCAAAGTATCTCTATTTGCAGATGATATGATCTTATACACAGAAAACCCCAAAGAATCCACAAGAAAATTACTGGAACTAATAGAAGATTTCATCAAATTTTCAGGATACAAGATAAACATACAAAAATCAGTTGGATTCCTTTACACCAATGAAGAGAACCTCCAAGAGGAAATCTCCAAATCAATACCATTTACAACAGCCCCCAAAAAGATAAAATACTTAGGAATAAATCTAACCAGAGACGTAAAAGATCTATACAGAGAAAACTACAAGACACTACCTCAAGAAACTAAAAGAGACCTGCATAAGTGGAAAAATATACCTTACTCATGGATAGGAAGATTCAACATTGTGAAAATGTCAATTCTACCCAAAGCAATCTACAGATACAATGCAATCCCAATCCAAATTCCACCAGCATTTTTTAATGAGATAGGGAAATAAATCATCAACTTCATATGGAAAGGGAAGGGGCCCCAAATAAATAAAGCATTATTCAAGAAGAAGAACAAAGTGGGAGGCCTCACACTACCTGATTTTAGAACATATTATACTGCCATGGTAGTCAAGACAGCCTGGTACTGGTACAACAACAGATACATAGACCAATGGAACAGAGTTGAGAATGCACACATAAGTTCATCCACCTATGAGCAGCTGATATTTGACAAAGGACCAAAGTCCATTAAATGGGGAAAAGACAGTCTCTTTAACAAATGGTTCTGGCAATGGAATATTACACAATGATAAAGAACAAGGATGAAGCTATGAAACATCCTATAATGTGGTGGAAGCTGGAACTTATTAGGCTGAGTGAATTTAGTCAGTCACAGATGGACAAATACTGCATAAGAGCACTATTATAAGAAGTCAAGAAAAGGTTTAAACACAGAAGAAAACATTCTTTGTTGGTTATGGCGTTGGGGAGGGAGGGTGAGGGTTATTCACTAACTAGATAGTAGACACGAATCATCCTAGGTGAAGGGAAGGACAGCACACACTACAGGGGAAGTTAGAACAACTGGACTAATCCAAAGCTAAGAAGTTTCCTGAATACAGTCAAATACTTTGAGAGACAGCCTAGCAGAGATAGAGGGTCTGGGGACCATGCTTTCAGGGGACATCTAGGTCAATTGGCATAACAAAGCTTATTAAGAAAATGTTCTGCATCCTACTTTGATAAGTGGTGTCTGGGCTCTTAAAAGATTGTAAGCAGCCATGTAAGATGCATCAATTGGTCCCAACCACCTGGAGTAAAGGAGAATGAAGAACACCAAAGTCACAAGGAAAGTATTAGCCCAAGAGACAGAATGGGCCACATAAACCAGAGACTTCATCAGCCTGAGACCAGAAGAACTAGATGGTGCCCGACTACCACCAATGAACGTCCTGACAGGGATCACAATAGAGGGTACCTGATGGAGCAGTAGAAGGCTGGGGTGCAGATCTCAAATTCTAGTAAGAAGACGAGACTTAATGGTCTGACTGAGACTGGAGGTGACCCAGAAAGCATGGCCCCTGGACTCTCTATCAGCCCAGAACTAAAACAACTTCCGAAGCCAACTCTACAGACAGGGATTTGACTGGACTGTGGAACATAAAGTGATACTCATGAAGAATGTGCCTCTTAGTCAAGTAGATACAAGAGACCAAAGGGGCAGCTTCTGTCCAGAGGTGAGACGGGAAGACAGAGAGAGTTAGGAACTGGTTGAATGGTCATGGGGAATCCGGAGTGGAAAGAAGAAGTGTGCTGTCACAGAATGGGGTGAGCAATTAGGGTCTCATAACAACGTATGTATAAAAATGTTGTACGGGACAGTAACTAGAAATGTAACCTTCATTTAATTACAACAATAAAAAAAAAAAAGAAAAAAATGGTGCTGGCATAACTAGATCTCCATCAGCAAAAAACTGAAAGAAGACAAATACCTCACTTCATGCACAAAAACTAAGTCAAAATGGACCAAAGACCAAAATATAAAATCAAAAACAATAAAGATCATGGAAGAAAAGACAGGGATAATGCTAGGAGTCCTAATACATGGCATAAACACAATGCGAACCATAAGTAACAATGCACAAGCACCAGAAGAGAGACTAGATAAGTGGGAGCTCCTAAAAATCAAACACATATGCTCATCAAAAGACTTCACCAAAAGAGTCAAAAGACACCCTACAGACTTGGAAAAAATATTTGGCTAGGACAAATCCGATCAGCATCTAATCTCTACAATCTACAAGATACTGCAAAACCTCAACAACAGAAGGACAAATAACCCAATTAAAAAACAGGGCAAAGGATATGAACAGGCAGTTCACCACAGAAGATGTTCAGGCAGCTAACAGACACATAAAGAAAAGCTCACGATCATTAACTATTAGACAAATGCAGATCAAAACTACAATGAGATATCATCTCACCCCAACAAGGCTAGCACTAATCCAAAAAATACAAAATAATAAATGCTGGAGAGGTTGTGGAGAGACTGGAACACTTATACACTGTTGGTGGGAATGTAAAATGGTACAACCACTTTGGAAATCGATTTGGCACTTCCTTAAAAAGCTAAAAATAGAAGTACCATATGATCCAGCTATCCTGCTCCTTGGAATATATCCTAGAGAAATAAGAGCTGTCACACGAATAGATATATACACACCCATGTTCATTGAAGCACTGTTCACAATAGCAAAAAGATGGAAACAACCTAGGTGCCCATCAACGCACAAATGGAGAAACAAACTATGGTATATCCACACAATGGAATACTACACATTAAAGAACAACGATGAAGCTGTGAAACATCGTATAACATGGAGGAAGCTGGAACTTATTATGCTGAGTGAATTTAGTCAGTCACAGAGAGACAAACACTGTATAAGACCGCTATCGTAAGAACTCAAGAAAAGGTTGAAACACAGAAGAAAACATTCTTCGATGGTTACGAGGATGAGGAGGGAGAGTGAGGGTTATTTACTAACTAGATAGTAGATAAGAATCATCTTAGGGGAAGAGAAGGACAGGACACACTACAGGGGAAGTCAGCACAACTGCACTAAACCAAAGCTAAGAGGTTTCCTGAATACAGTCAAATACTTTGAGAGACAGAGTAGCAGGGGTAGGGGTCTGGAGACCATGCTTTCGGGGGACATCTAGGTCAATTGGCATGATAAAGCTTATTAAGAAAATATTCTGCATCCTACTTTGGTGAGTGGCTTCTGGGGTCTTAAGCTTCCAAGTGGCCATCTAAGATGCATCAGTTGGTCACAACCACCTGGAGTAAAGAGAATGAAGAACACCAAAGACACAATTAAAGTATTAGCTCAAGACAGAGAAAGGGCCCCATAAACCAGAGACTTCATCAGCCTGAGACCAGAAGAGCTAGATAGTGCCTGGCTACCATCAATGACTGCCCTGACAGGGAACACAACAGAGAGTCCCTGATGGAGCAGCAGAAATATGGGGTGCAGAACTCAAATTCTAGTAGGACGACCAGACTTGATGGTCTGACTGAGACTGGAAGAACCCCAGAAAGCATGGCCCCTGGATTCTGTATCAACCCAGAACTAAAACAACTTCTGAGGCCAACTCTTTAGACAGAGATTGGACTGGACCGTGGGACATAAAGTGATACTCGTGAGGATTGTGCCTCTTAGCTCAAGTAGATACAAGAGACCAAAGGGGCAGCTTCTGTCCAGAGGTGAGATGGGAAGGCAGAGAGGGTTAGGACCTGGTTGAATGGTTATGGGAAATCCGGGGTGGAAAGGAGGAATGTGCTGTGGCAGAATGGGGTGAGAAATTATGGTCACATAACAAGGTATGTTTAAAATTTTGTATGGGACACTAACTTGAAATGTAAACTTCATTTAAACTACAACAATTAAAAAAAAAAAACTTATTAACTTGCTGGAGCCTCAAATGGAGGAATATTAGACCTCTTGACAAAACCTGAGCGTCAAGCAAAGTACCCTAAAGGAAAAATCAGACAACACAAATGAAAGCTCATTTTCCCAAAGTGGCCATTGAGATTCTAAGTCACTTCTAGTATACTCAGTTTATAGTGTTTTTAAATATGAACCCCAAACCAGTGAATCAGTAGTAGGGGGGAAATCCAGGCTGATTTATCAAAGATGTTAACCAATAAGGTTCAAGTTTTTGGTGTCCTTCTTTCTGAAGCTTTCTCTTAACAGCTGAATCAGGGCCCTCAGGTAGATGGTATAATACTATTTATACACAGAAAATGGACAGGACAGACATAGAACCACAGTAAACAAATGGACAGGACAGTAACCACAGTAAATGATCAAATTCCACAAGCTGTTTTAGGTGATCTCGACCCCTTCAACCTCTCAGATGTCTCGGTCTGTCGACAGAGGTGATCTTAGAGAATCTCAACCTCCCAGACACACTCACGAGAAATCCCGTAAGCTGACGGAGGTGATCTTGACCCCTTCAACTTCTCAGATGGCCCTATCTGCTGACAGAGGTGATTTTAGAGAATCTCAACTTCCCAGACACACTTATGAGCATTCACATACCCAGAACCAGGGCTCTAGAGTCACCAGGAGTCGCTACTTGTGAGCCTACTCATGGCGACGGTCATCTAGGGCACCTGTTGCCCCAGAAACCAAGGGCTCAGGTCCTGTTCAGGAAACCTCGGGCCTGCCCTATCCTCCCTGGCCCTGAGTGCAACAGGGAGAGGAGTCACGGACTCACCTTGGGATCACTCCTATGCAGGTCTTGCTCTTTCACCCACCTCTTTTGGCACAGTTGGTGACCAGTGGTGCCATGACAGATCCAGGTCTGGCTGACAGTCTCCCCAGAGGCAAATGAAACCTTTCACAGCTGCTTGTCGAGAGAGCTGTCGATCAGCCTCATGCCCTGCCCTGGGGCCGCTGCGTCTCAAGCAGCTGGAGTTCCCTGTACAGGACACCAAATTTGTTACTGCATTAATGAGGATTGGAACCGACTGCCACAATAGCCAGTTCTGAGACAGGGGTGAGATGAGCAGCAAGAAGTTTGTTATATATCCATATATAGTAGACAAAGGGGAATAGATTCGTCAAAAAGACCCGTCTCCCCAGCTGGAGATCGTCTGAAGGCTTTTATAGGGACAGGATTATGGGTTTTAGAAGTTTGTGTTTGTTCCCCCTTGAGGTGGTCAAGTCTCAGATGAGTTAATCCTTTACTGGTATTCTTGGAGGTTATCTGGGGACATCCTGGTTTTCTTGTCACAAGATGGGTGCTTTGTTCGGTTTTTCATCCTTAGATCATTATCACTTGTTTTCCACCCTCCAAGGAGGAACATAGGTTAATCTTAAACTTTTTGTAGACACTGGAACTGGAGGGAAAGACAAGATCATGAGACAATGTGGCAGTTAGCAATGGGGAGTAAATAATAGTGAGCTGGGCCTATGAAGCCTGTTCCAGTTTGAGTTCTACACCCTAGTTTTCTCCTGCTCCATCAGGGACTCTGTTGTGTTCCCTGTCAGGGCAGAGAATAGTGGTAGCCGGGCGCTATCTAGTTCTTCTGGTCTCAGGTTGATGGAGTCTCTGGTGTATGTGGCCCTTTCTGTCTCTTGGGCTAATATTTTCCCTGTGTCTTTGGTGCTCTTCATTCTCCTTTGCTCTAGGTGAGTTGGGAAAAATTGATGTATCTTAGATGGCCGCTTGCTAGCTTTTAAGACCCCATATGCCAACTAGCAAAGTGGGATGCGCAACCTTTTCTTACTAAACTTTCTTATGCCGATTGACCTAGATGTCCCCTGAAACCATGGTCCCCAGACCACTGCCCCTGCTACTCTGTCCGTTGAAGAGTTTGGTTGTATTAAGGAAACTTCTTAGCTTTTTGTTTAGTTCAGCTGTGCTGAATTTCCTTGTATTATGTATTGTCCTTCCCTTCACCTAAGATAATTCTTATCTACTCTGGTTAGGGAATACCCCTCTCCCTCCCTCCCCCACCTAGTAACCACCAAAGAATGTTTTCTTTTGTGTTTAAACAATTTCTTTTTTTTTTTTTTTTATATATATTTTATTGTACTTCAGGTGAAAGCTTACAGAGCAAATAGTTTCTCATGAAATAGTAGTACACATGTTGTTTTTTTTGACATTGGTTAACAACCCCACAACGTATTAAGCCTCTAAATTCTCAACCTTTTTTTTTGATGAAAATTACAGATGGCCAAAGATACACTGTTTCAAAATTTTCTACATTCACAGTTCAGTGACATTGACTACGCTCTTCCAACTGTGCTGTTATTCTCACTTAAGATGAAGGCTTACAGAACAAAATAGTTTTTCATTTAACAGTTACTACACATGTTGCCCTATGACAATGGTTAACAATCTCACAGCACATCAACAATATCCTTACTCCACCTTGTGTTCCCTATCACCAGGGGGCTTCCTTGTCCCCTTCTGTCTTCTGGACCTTGTCAGTGGACTATTGTACCTCTTTAGTCTCATTTGTTTATTTATTTATTTATTTATTTTTATTTTATTTAAACACCATTTCAAAACTTTTTACTTACACATTTAAGTGATACTGACTATGCTCTTCCAATTGTGCTGCCATTCTCGCCCAAGATGAAGGCTTACAGGACAAAACAGCCTCCCATTTAATAGTTACTACAAATGTTGCCCTATAGCAGTGGTCAACAATCTCACAATACATCGACAGTGTCCTTATTCAATTTGTGTTCCTTATCATCAGTTTCCTACTCTCCCTCTGCCTTCTGGCCCTTGTCACCGGACTCCTGTACATCATTAGTCCCATTTAGTTTTACTGGGGTGTCCATTCCCAGGCTTAACATCGAACCTTGAAGGAAACTTCACCTCTGAGCTGAAAGGGTGTCTGGGGGCCACACTCTCGAGGTTTCTCTAGTATTCTTTAGGCCAGTATATCTGGTCTTCTTTTTTTTTTTTTTTTTTTTTGGGACTTAAAATTATGTTCTACATCCTACTCCAGCTCTGCCCAGAACCCTCTGTTGTGATCCTGGTCAGAGGAGTCATTGGTGGTAGCCGGGCACCATCCAGCTGTACTGGGCTCAGTCCCGTGGAGGCCTTGGTAGCTGTGGACCATTAGTCCTTCGGACTAATCTTTTCCTTGTATCCTGTTCTCTTCGTTCTCCCTTGTTCCCGAAGGGATGAGATCAGTGGAGTATCTTAGATGGCCGCTCATAGGCTTTTAAGACCCCAGACACTACTCACCAAGGTAGAATGTAGAGCATTATCTTTATAAGTAGTGTCATGCCAATTGAGCTAGATGTTCCCCGAGATCATGGTCCCCAGAGCCCTCCGTCCAACAACTCAGTCCCTCGGGGGGTTTGGATGTGTCTATAGGGTCTCCGTGACCTTTCCTTGTGCAGGTTGTGTTAGTTTCCCCTGTACTATGTACTATCTCATCTCTCACCCAAGTTACCACTTACCTATTACCTATTTAGTATCCCCCCCCCCCTCCCATCCCTGGTAACCAACAAGGATTGTTACATTTTGCATGTGAATTTTTTCATGGGTTTTTACAATGGAGGTCTCATACAATATTTGTCCTTTTGTGATTGACTTATTTCACTCAGCATGATGTCCTCCAGTTTCATCCATGTTATGAGATGGTTCACCGATTCATTGTTCTTTCTCGTTGCATAGTACTCCATTGTGTGTATGTACCATAGTTTGTGTATCCATTCGTCTGTTGATGGACATCGAGGTTGTTTCCATCGTTTTGCTATTGTGAATAATGCTGCCATGAACATAGGTGTGCATATGTCTATTCGAGTGATGACTCTTATTTCTCTAGGATATACTCCTAGGAGTGGGATTGCTGGATAGAATGGTACGTCTATTTCTAGCTTTCTGAGGAAACGCCATATCATTTTCCAAAATGGCTGTATCATTTTGCATTCCCACCAGCAGTGTATAAGAGTTCCCGTCTCCCCGCAGCCCCTCCAACATTTGTTATTTCCAGTGTTTTTGATTCGTGCCAGTAATGCCGGGGTGAGATGGTATCTCATTGTGGTTTTAATTTGCATTTCTCTAATGGCTAGTGATCGCGAGCATTTCCTCATGTGTCTGTTGGCCATTTGAATGTCTTCCTTGGTGAAGTGTCTGTTCATTTCCTTTGCCCATTTTTTGATAGGATTGGTTGTCTTTTTGTTGTAGAGGTGTTGGATTTTCTTGTAGATTATGGAGATTAGACCTTTGTCTGACTTGTACTGTCCAAAAATTTTTTCCCAGTCTGTAGGTTCTCTTTTAACTCTTTTGGTGAAATCTTTTGAAGAGCATAGATGTTTGATTTTTAGAAGATCCCAATTATCTAGTTTATCTGTTGGGTTTTTTGTGTTGATGTTTATGGTTTGTATCCTGTTAATGCCATGTATTAAGGTCTGAAGTGTTGGTCCTATTTTTTTCTTCTATGAATTTTATAGTTTGAGGCTTTATATTCAGGTCTTTGATCCATTTTGAAGTAGTTTTTGTATATGGTGTGAGGTATGGGTCCTGTTTCATTTTTCTACAAATGGATATCCAGTTTTGCCAGCACCATTTGTTAAAAAGACTGTCTTTTCCCCATTTGATGTATTTTGGGCCCTTGTCAAAAATCAGGTGACCGTAGGTGGATGGATTTACATCTGAGTTCTCAATTCTGTTCCATTGGTCAATGTCTCTGTTGTTGTACCAGTACCAGGCTGTTTTGAGTACTGTAGCTGTATAGTAGGTTCTGAAGTCAGGTAGTGTGAGTCCTCCAACTTTATTCTTCTTCTTCAGTAGTGCTTTACTTATTCGAGGTTTCTTCCCTTTCCATATAAAGTTAATAATTAGTTTTTCCATCTCTTTGAAGAATGTTGTTGGTATTTGTATCGGAATTGCATTGTATTTGTAGATTGCTTTAGGTAGAATTGCCATTTTCACAATGTTGAGTCTGCCTAGCCATGAGCATGGTATGTTTTTCCATTTACGTAGATCCCTTTGGGTTTCATGCAGCAGTGTTTTGTAGTTTTCTTTGTATAGGTCTTTTATATTCCTGGTCAGATTTATTCCTAAGTATTTTATCTTTTTAGGGGCTATTGAAAATGGTATTGATTTCCTGATCTCCTTTTCATCGTTCTCTTTACCGGTGTATAGGAATCCAACTGATTTTTGAATGTTTATCTTGTATCCTGCTACTCTGCTGAATCTTTCTATTACTTCCAGTAAATTTCTCGTGGAGTCTTTAGGGTTTTCTATGTATAGTATCATATCATCTGCAAACAGGGAGAGTTTAACTTCTTCATTACCAATTTGGATGCCCTTTATTTCTTTTTCTTGCCTTACTGCTCTAGCTAGAACTTCCAGCACAATGTTAAATAGGAGTGGTGATAAAGGGCATCCTTGTCTTGTTCCTGTTTTCAGGGGGAATGTTTTCAGCCTCTCTCCATTAAGAATGATGTTGGCTGTTGGTTTTGCATAGATGCCCTTTATTATGTTGAGAAATTTCCCTTCTATACCTATTTTATTGAGAGCTTTTATCAAGAATTGGTGTTGGACTTTGTCAAATGCCTTTTCTGCATCAATTGAGATAATCATGTGATTTTTTTCTTTCCTTTTATTTATGTGGTGGATTACGTTGATGGATTTTCTAATGTTAAACCATCCTTGCATACCTGGTATGAATCCTACTTGGTCGTGGTGTATTATTTTTTTGATATGATACTGAATTCTATTGGCTAGAATTTTGTTCAGAATTTTTGCATCTATATTCATGAGAGATATTGGTCTGTAATTTTCTTTTTTTGTGATGTCTTTGCCTGGTTTTGGTATCAGCGTTATGCTGGCTTCATAGAATGAATTTGGAAGTGTTGCTTCCTCTTCTATGCTCTGAAATAACTTGAGTAGAACTGGTACGAGCTCTTCTGTAAATGTTTTGTAGAATTCTCCAGTGAAGCCATCTGGGCCAGGGCTTTTTTTGGTTGGGAGTTTTTTTATTACCTTTTCAATCTCTTCTCTTGTTATGGGTCTGTTCAGATTTTCAATATCACTTTGTTGTAGTTTGGGTAGGCCGTATGTTTCTAGAAATTTATCCATTTCCTCTAGGTTTTCAAATTTGTTGGAATATAGTTTTTCATAATATTCTGTTATAATCCTTTTTATTTCAGTTGGGTCTGTTGTAATGTCCCCCATTTCATTTCTTATTTGGGTTATTTGTGCCCTCTGCTGTTTTTCTTTTGTCAGTCTGGCCAGTGGTTTGTCGATTTTGTTGATTCTTTCAAAGAACCAACTTTTGGTTTTGTTGATTCTTTCTATTGGTTTTCTGTTCTCTATTGCATTTATTTCTGCTCTGATCTTTACTATTTCCTTTCTTCCGGTGGTTGTAGGCTTTTTTTGCTGTTCTCTTTCTATTTGTTTGAGTTCTGTAGTTAATGTTTTGATTTTGTCCCTTTCTGCTTTTTTGATAAGTGCATCTATTGCTATAAATTGTCCTCTGAGGACTGCCTTTGCTGTGTCCCAAAGGTTTTGGTATGATGTGTTTTCATTTTCATTTGATTCTAGGAATTTTTTAATTCCATCTCTGATTTCTTCTATTACCCATTGATGTGTAAGCAGATTATTATTCAGTTTCCATGTGTTTGATTTTTTTTCCTTGCTCTTTCTAGTGTTAATTTCTACCTTGATGGCATTGTGGTCAGAGAAGATACTGTGAATTATCTCAGCATTTTGGATCTTGTTGAGGATTGCTCTGTGGCCTAAGATGTGGTCTATTCTGGAGAACGTTCCATGTGCATTGGAAAAGAATGTGTACTTTGCAGCGGTTGGATGGATTGTTCTATATATGTCTATGAGGTCCAGTTGGCTGATTGTGTCCTTTAGGTCTTCTGTATCTTTGCTGAGTTTCTTTTTAGTTGTTCTGTCCTTTACTGAGAGTGGTGTGTTGAAGTCTCCTACTATTATTGTGGAACTGTCAATTTCTCTTTTCAGTGCTGTTAGAGTTTTTTTAATGTATTTTGGAGCCCTGTCATTGGGTGCATAGATATTTATTATGGTTATGTCTTCATGATGGATCATCCCCTTAATCATTATATAGTGTCCTTCTTTGTCTTTTATGGTAGATTTTGTTTTAAAGTCTATTTTATCTGAGATTAGAATTGCCACTCCTGCTCTTTTTTGATAGTTGTTAGCTTGATATATTTTTTTCCAACCTTTGATTTTTAATAAATTCACATCTTTGTTTCTAAGATGTGTCTCTTGTAGACAGCAAATAGATGGATCCTGTTTTCTTATCCATTCTGCCACTCTCCGTCGCTTTATGGGTGCATTGAGTCCATTTACGTTCGGTGTAATTATTGATAGATGTGAATTTGTTGCTGTCATTTTGTAGTGCTTTTTTTTGTGATGCTGAAGTTTTCTTTGTTCTTCTTACTCTCTTGTGCTGAGTTCCTTTTGTTTGTGGATTTTGTGTTCATTTCTTTTGTTTTTGTAGGTTTTGTTTTTGTTGAGACTTTATGTTTTTCGTCTTTATTTTTATGAGTTGGTTTGTTAACTTTTTTTGTGGTTACCATGAATTTTACCCTTATCTTTGTAATTTTGAAGCAGTCTACCGTTACTTGGTATCGCCTTGCCTTCTTCTCCTTTAGAAGGTTCTATACCTATGCCGTTTGTTCCCTCTTTCATTGTTTTGATGTTGTTGTCATCCTTTGATTGATTTCTCTGATTCCCTGTTGTATATCTTTTGTTTTTGGAAAGTCGTCTGTAGTTCAGTTCCTAGAATGGTATCTGGTTCATGTTAACCTGCGTCCTAGGTCCTAGGTCCTGCCTGAGGGCTTAAACTGTTTGTCCTCAGATCGAAGAACTCCCTTTAATAATTCTTGTAAGTTTGGTTTGACTTTTGCATATTCCTTTAGTTTCTGTTTATCTGGAAATGACCTAATTTCACCATCAAATCTGAATGAGAGTTTTGCAGGATATATTATTCTTGGCTGACAATTTTTTTCTTTCAAGATTTTATATATGTCATCCCATTGCCTTCTTGCCTGCATGGTTTCTGCTGAATAATCTGAGCTTAGTCTTATTGTTTCTCCTCTGTAGGTGACTTCTTGTTTTTCACGAGCTGCTCTCAGGATTCTTTGTTTGTCTTTAGTTTTAGCGAGTGTGAATATGATATGTCTTGGTGATTTTCTTTTGGGGTCTCTTCTATATGGGGTTCGTTGAGCTTCTTGGATGACCAGCTTTTCATCTTTCATGATATTGGGAAAGTTTTCTGTCAGCAGTTCCTCAATGATCCTCTCTGTGTTTTCTGTTTTCTCCCCCTGTTCTGGTATGCCAATCACTCGTAAGTTTTTGCTTTTAATTGTGTCCCACATAACTCTCAGGGTCTCTTCATTTTTCTTTGTTCTTTTTTCTGAGTTTTCCTGAAACAGAGTTGTATCCAAGTGTTTGTCTTCAGTTCCACTGATCCTGTCTTCCATGGTTTCAAATCTACTTCTCAGCCCTTCTATGACACCGTCCATTTCTGAAATCTTGTTGTTTATCATTTGGATTTCTAGTTGTTGTTTTTGTATAATTTCGAGTTGTGAATTTATTTTGGCATTTTGTTCCTGCATCATCTTCCTGAATTCTTCCAATTTTTTGTCTGTATTTTCCATAAATTTGTCTATTTTTTCCTCATGTTTGTCAGCTTTTTGCCTCAGTTCTTGGAAAATTCCAAGTATTAGTGATTTGAGTTCCGTATCAGGTACTTCTAGTGCATTTTCTTCCACAGGAGAGTTATCTGGTGTTTTAATTTGGTCGCCTATTGGAGCCATCTTGTCTTGTTTTTGTAAATGTTTTGATATTGTTTGCTGTTTTCGGGGCATTCAGTAGATATTTCTCTCGTTTATTGATTGTAGATTTTTTTTTTTTTTGTTCTTGTGGTACAGCTGGGCAGATCTAGTTGAGGAGGAGCCACTGGGATGGGTTGCTTGTGGCACTCACTGCAGCCACCAGGACGGTCGGTAGTCAGTGCTGGGCAGGTTCCAATAGGGCGTGCCTGCACCGCTTGGTGATGTGATGTCTAGTGCACGGTGCAGGTAGGTAGGGTGCAGCGGGAAGATGGTTATGTGTGAAGCTAAGCTGGATATGGGAGAGAGGAGAGAGGAGGAGGAGCAAAAAGTGTACAAACATAAAAGAATGCTAGGGGAGCTTGTCGTTGGAATGTACAGATGAGAGACTATGGGATGGAGGAAACCAGAAGGGGGAAGAGAAAGAAAAGGAAAGAATGACCAAATAAAAATCAGAAAAGTTAAAGAACTGCAAAGTTCCCAGGGATCCCACCGATGCAGCTATGAGGTCTGGGGGAGTCGGTCTCAATTTTCACAGCTCAGCCTGGCCAGAAGGTACAGAGGCATACATCGCCTGGAATTCAGTGATCAGAAAGAGAAAGAAGAGATAGAGAGACAAGAAATTAAGCAATGAAGAAAGACAAAAGAGAAAAAGAGGTAAAAGATGACAAAACTAATCAAAAAAGGAAGAAAAATAAAATTGAGAGAAAAAAAAAGAAAAGGGCAACACCAGCAGTCAGTGCCTACAAATGGGACCCAGAGAGCCCCCACTCAGGGGCGCGAATTCCAAGAAGCCGGTAGTCTCGGGGTTAAGTGACCGTGGCCACGGGAAGCAGAGGGGCCAACGAACAAAGGCCCCAGGATCCCACCCGCGCGGGAGCCCAGACCTGGAAACAGCCACACACCCAAATGCAGCCCTACAGCCCCGCAGGAGAGAGCAGAGACGGCACTCGGAACCAGGCACCCAGGCAAAAGGAGGGGGAGGCGGCAGAAAAAGTCTCGCTAGCGGCCGGCAAACGGCTCCCAGAAAGCCCCCCGCCCGGGCACGCGGAATCCAAGCACCGGCGCCCCCCCAGCTCAGGGACTCCGGCCACGGAAAGCAGAGGGGCGAACAAACAAAGGCCCCGGGATCCCACCCACGCGGGAGCCCATACCTAGAAACAGCCACACGCCCGCACGCAGCCCTACAGCCCCGCAGGAGAGAGCAGAGACGGCACTCGGAACCAGGCACCCAGGGAAAAGGAGGGGGAGGCGGCAGAAAAAGGTTCGCTAGGTGCCAGCAAATGGCTCCCAGAAAGCCTCCAGCCCGGGCGCGCGGAATCCAAGCACCGGCGCCCCCCTGCTCAGGGACTCCGGCCATGGAAAGCAGAGGGGCGAACGAACAAAGGCCCTGGGATCCCACCCACGCGGGGGCCCAGACCTAGAAACAGCCACACGCCCGCACGCAGCCCTACAGCCCCGCAGGAGAGAGCAGAGACAGCACTCGGAACCAGGCACCCAGGCAAAAGGAGGGGGAGGCGGGAGAAAAAGGTTCGCTAGGTGCCAGCAAACGGCTCCCAGAAAGCCTCCAGCCCGGGCGCGCGGAATCCAAGCACCGGCGCCCCCCTGCTCAGGGACTCCGGCCATGGAAAGCAGAGGGGCGAACGAACAAAGGCCCCGGGATCCCACCCACGCGGGAGCCCATACCTAGAAACAGCCACACGCCCGCACGCAGCCCTACAGCCCCGCAGGAGAGAGCAGAGACGGCACTCGGAACCAGGCACCCAGGCAAAAGGAGGGGGAGGCGGGAGAAAAAGTTTCGCTAGATGCCAGCAAACGGCTCCCAGAAAGCCGCCAGCCCAGGCACGCGGAATCCAAGCACCAGCACCCCCCAGCCCAGGGACCCTGGCCACGGAAAGCAGGGGATCCCCAGCTGAGGCGGAGAGGGGTGGGTGGTGGGAGAGCGCGCACCGCAGTTTACCGGTCGTTCTGTCTCCGACCAGATGCTCTGCAAGGCTGCTCTCCCGTTTGCTGGTCTCCGATAGGAATCCAAGATGGTGGATCCGCACTGCGTTAGCTGGTAAGGAATCTCTGCCTGAGTCTCTCCTCGCTCTCCGTTCTCTTTTAGTATTCTCACTCCGTTTGGTGTTTGGCTGAGTTCTTTATCTCTTCATTTGGTGTTCTAGGGTTTCAGGATTGTTGATTCTCTGTTAGGCTTAGTTTTTCGGATCTTTGCTGTGGAGGGACGGCGTGGTGTTTCTGCCTAGAGCGCCATCTTGCCCCCTTAAACAATTTCTTGATTTCTTATCATAGTGGTCTCATACAATATTTGTCCTTTTGCGAATGACTAATTTCACTCAGTGTAATGCCTTCCAGATTCATCCATGTTATAAGATGTATCATGGATTCATGGTTGTTCTTTATCATTGCGTAGTATACCATTGTGTGAATATACCATAATTTGTTTATCTATTCATGTGTTAATGGGCACCTAGGTTGTTTCCGTCTTTTTGCTATTGTGAACAGTGCTGCAATGAACATAGGTGTGCATATATTTATTCATGTGATCATTCTTACTTCTCTAGGATATATTTCAAGGAGTGGGATTGCTGGATCCTATGTTACTTCTATTTCTAGCTTATTAAGGAAGTGCCAAGTGGATTTCCAAAGTGGTTGTGCCATTTTACATTCCCACCAACAGTGTATAAGTGTTCCAGTTTCTCCACAACCTCTCCAATCTTTATTATTTTGTGTTTTTTGGATTAATGCTAGCCTTATTGGGGTGATATGGTGTTTCATTGTAGTTTTGATTTGCATTTCTCTAATGGCTAATGATGGTGAGCATTTCTTCATGTGTCTGTTAGCCACCTGAATGTCTTCTTTGGTGAAGTGCCTGTTCATATCCTTTGCCCAGTTTTTTAATTGTGTTATTTGTCCTTTTGTAGTTAAGATTTTGCAGTATCTTGTAGATTTTAGGGATTAGTTGCTGATCAGATTTGTCATAGCCAACAATTTTTTCCCAGTCCATAAGTTGTCTTTTTACTCTCTTGGTGATGTCTTTTGATGAGCATATGTGTTTGATTTTTAGGAGCTCACAGTTATCCAGTTTCTCTTCTAGTGTTTGTGTATTGTTACTTATGGTTTGTACTTTGTTTATGCCATGTATTAGGGCTCCTAGCATTGTCCCTGTTTTTTCTTCCATGATCTTTGTCGTTTTCAATTTTATATTTTGGTCTTTGATCCATTTTGACTTAGTTTTTGTGCATGATGTGAGGTATGAGTCTTCTTTCAGTTTTTTGCTGATGGA
Organism: Dugong dugon; assembly: GCA_030035585.1. Lineage (NCBI taxonomy): Eukaryota > Metazoa > Chordata > Mammalia > Sirenia > Dugongidae > Dugong > Dugong dugon. Next base: position 23,278,391 of record CM057472.1, read on the forward strand.
TATCCTGTTATGCCAGCACCATTTGTTAAAGATACTGTCTTTTCCCCAGTTAATGGACTTTGGGCCTTTGTCAAATATGAGCTGCTCATAGGTGGATGAATTTATGTCTGGATTCTCAATTCTGTTCCCCTGGTCTATGTATTTGTTGCTGTACCAGTACCAGGCTGTTTTGACTACAGTGGAGGTATAATAGCTTCTAAAATCAGGTAGTATGAGGCCTCCCACTTGGTTCTTCTTCTTCAGTAATGCTTTACTTATCCGGGCCTCTTTCCTTTATGTATGAAGTTGGTGATTTGTTTCTCCATCTCATTAAAAATGCTGTTGGAATTTGGATCGGGATTGCATTGTATCTGTAGATTGCTTTGGGTAGTGTCTCAGTCATCTAGTGCTGCTCTAACAGAAATACCGCAAATGGATGGCTTTACAAAGAGAAGTTTATTCTCTCACAGTCCAGTAGGCTACAAGTCCAAATTCAGGGCATCAGCTCCAGGGGAACGCTTTCTCTGTCAGCTGTGGAGGAAAGTCCATGTCATCAGTCTTCCTTTGGTCTGGGAGCTTCTCTGCAGGAACCTCAGGTCCAAAGGATGCGCTCTGCTCCCAAAACTGCTTTCTTGGTGGTATGAGGTTCCCATGTGTCTCTGCTCGCTCCTCTCTTTTATATCTCAAAAGAGATTGCATTAAGACACTGTCTAATCTTGTCAACCTCATCAGTATAACCTCATCACAGTGATAGAATTTACAACACATAAGAAGATCACGTATAATCTCATCATAATGATAAAGTTTACAACACGTAAGGAAATCACATCAGATTACACAATCATACAACACTGGGAATCATGACCTAGCCAAGTTGCTACACACATTTTTGGGGGGACACAATTCAATTCATGACAGGTAGAATTGACGTTTTCACAATGTTGAGTCTTCCTATCCGTAAGCAAGGTATGTTTTTCCGCTTATGCAGGTCTCTTTTGGTTTCTTTGAAGTAGTGTCTTGTAGTTTTCATTGTATAGGTCTTTTACGTCTCTGGTTAGATTTATTCCTGAGTATTTTGTCTTCTTGGGGGCTATTGTAAATGGTATTGATTTGGAGATTTCCTCTTCGAGGTTCTCTTTGTTGGTGTAAGGGAATCCAACTCATTTTTCTGTTTATCTTGTATCCTGATACTTTGCTGAAATCTTCCGTTAGTTCCAGCAGTTTGCTTGTGGATTCTTTGGGGTTTTCTGTGTACAAGATCATACAGAGGTACTTATACTTCTCTACCAGTTTGGATGCCCTTTATTTCTTTTCCTAGCCTAATTGCTCTGGCTAGGTCTTCCAGCACAGTGTTGAATAAGAGTGGTGATAGTGTGCATCCTTGTCTGGTTCCCGGTCTCAAGGGGAATGCTTTTAAAGTCTCTCCATTTACGATGATGTTGGCTGTTGGCTTTGTATAAATGCCCTTAATTATATTGAGGAATTTCCCTTCTATTCCTATTTTATTGAGAGTTTTTGTCATGAATGGGTGTTAGACTTTGTCGAATGCCTTTTCTGCATCAATTGATAAGATCATGTGGTTTTTGTCTTTTGTTTTATTTATGTGATCGATTACATTGATTGTTTATCTAATGTTGAACCATCCCTGCATACCTGGTATAAATCTCAGTTGAAAATGGTGAATTTTTTTTTTTATATATATTTTGCTGAATTCTATTGGCTAGAATTTTGTTGAGGATTTTTGTGTCAATGTTCATGAGGTATACTGGTCTGTAATTTTCTCCTTTTTGTGGAGTCTTTACCTGGTTTTGGTATCAGGGTTATGCTGGCTTCATACAATGAGTTTGGGAGTATTCCATCATTTTCTATGCTCTGAAATACCTTTAGTCGAAGTGCTGTTAACTCTTCTCTGAAAGTTTGGTAGAATTCTCCAGTGAAATCTTCTAGGCCAGAACTTTTTGTTGGTAGTTTTTAAATTACCTTTTCAAACTCTTCTTTTGTTATAGGTTTATTCAGTTGTTCTACCTCTGTTTGTGTTAGTTTAGGTAGGTAATGAGTTTCTAGAAATTTGTCCATTTCCTCTCGGTTTTCAAATTTGTTAGAGTACAATTTTTCATAGTATTTTGTTAAGATTCTTTTAATTTCATTTGGGTCTGTTGTGATATCACCCATCTCACTTCTTATACAGGTTTTTTGCTTCCTCTCCTGGTTTTTCTTTTGTCAGTTTGGCCAGTGGTGTATCAATTTTGTTGATCTTTTCAAAGAGCCAGATTTTTGTCTTGTTAACTCTTTCAATTGTTTTTCTATTCTCTATTTCATTTATTTCTGCTCTGATCTTTATTATTTTCTTTCTTCTGTCCGAAGGCTTCTTTTGGTGCTCTCTTTCTACTTGTTCCAGTTGTAGGGTGTCTTAGTCATCTAGTGCTTCTATAACAGAAATACCACAAGTGGATGACTTTAACCAAGAGAAGTTTATTCTCTCACAGTCCAGTAGGCTACAAGTCCAAATTCAGGATGTCCTCTCCAGGGGATGCTTTCTCTATCTACTCTGAAGGAAGGTCCATGTCATCAATCTTCCCCTGGTCTGGGAGCTTCTCTGCACAGGAACCTCAGTTCCAAAGGACTCCCTCTGCTCCCCGCACTGTTTTCTTGATGGTATGAGGTTCCCATATGTCTCTGCTCGCTTCTCCCTTTTATATCTCAAAAGAGATTAGCTTAAGACACTGTTTAATCAGTATAACTGCAGCTAATCCATCTTATTAGATAATAGTGATTGAATTTACAACAGGTAAGGAAATCATATCAGACTGCAAAAAGGTACACAATTATACAATAGTGGGAATCATGACCCAGCCAAGCTGACAGATATTTTGGGGGGACACAACTCAATCCATGAGACTCCACTCTTTTGCCTCCCAAAATTCATGGCCTTGCAACATGCAAAACATATTCATCTTATCATATCAAAACAAAAGTCTGAACTCCATGTCCAAAATCCAAAAATTCCTCTTCATCTGTGAAATCTAGAATACAAGTTATCTGCTTCCAAAAGTACAATGGCAGAACAGGCACAAGCTAGATGTTTCCATTACAAATGGGAGAAACTGGAGGAGAAGAAGGGATAACAGGCACCAAGCAAGTCAGCAGAACACATTACATTAGCCCTCAAGTCTTTGTAAATAATCTTTTCTCTGAGACAATTTACACAATAGCCCTGCCCTCCAGACTCTAGGTATTGGTCACAGTCTCCAGATTCTGAGGTGAGGCCCATGGCCCTGGGCTTCAGCTCCACCTTCCAGGCCCAGTGGGACGGCAACTCTGCTCCATTGGCTTTAGGCGCACCAATCTCCTAGTCCATCGGAGTGACAACTCCATCCTTAGAAACACCAGAGGCTATGGCTCCACTCTTTGAAGCCCCTGAGGTCATGGCCATACCTTCTGAGACTGAGGCAACTCAGCTTCTTGTGTTCCTTGTCTCTTCAGCTTTTGCTTTCTGTGGCTTCTCAGCCCTCGGGCTTCATGTCTGCATCTGTCCCACTGGGGCAAGTGTTCCAAAGCTTGGTAGCTCCACCGATAAGTAACTGGAGGCACCCCACTCCTGGTATCAAATTATGTCTTAGTCATCTAGTGCTGCTATAACAAAAATACCACAAGTGGATGGCTTTAACCAAGGGAAGTTTATTTCTCACAGTTCAGTAGGCCACAAGTCCAAATTCAGGGCGTCAGCTCCAGGGGAACGGTTTCTCTGTCAGCTCTGGAGGAAGGTTCGCATCATCAATCATCCCCTGCTCTGGGAGCGTCTTTGCACAAGAACCTTAGGTCCAAAGGATGCACTGTGCTCCCAGCACTGCTTTCTTGGTGGTGTGAATTTCCCATGAGTCTCTGCTCACTTCTCTCTTTTATATCTCAAAAGAGATTGGCTTAAGACACTGTCTAATAAGTATAACTGCCGCTAATCCATCTTATTAGAGCATAGTGATTGAATTTACAACACATAAGGAAATCACATCAGATTACAAAATGGTACACAATTATACAATACTGGGAATCATGACCCAGCCAAGCTGACAGATATTTTGGGGGATACAATTCAATTCATGACATGAGGTTAATGTTTTGATTTTTGCCCTTTCTTCTTTTTGGATGTGTGTATTTATTGCTATAAACGGACCTATGAGCATTGTTTTTGCTCTGTCCCAAAGGTTCTGGTAGGATGTGTTTTCATTCTCCTTTGAGTCTATGAATTACTTTATTTCATCCTTAATTTCTTCTATAACCCAGTAGTTTTTGAGCAAGTTCAGTTCAGTTCATGTGTTTGATTTTTTTTTTCTTTGCTTTTTTTGTTATTGACTTCTACTTTATGGCTTTATGGTCAGAAAAGATGCTTTGTAATATTTCAGTGCTTTGCATTCTGTTAAGGCTTGCTTTATGGCCTAATAGGTGGTCTATTCTGGAGAATGTTCCATGTGCATTGGAAAAGAAAGTATACTTGGCTGCTGTTGGGGGAGTGTTCAGTATCTGTCCAAGAGATCAAGTAGCTTTACTGTAGCATTTAGATCTTCCATGTCTTTATTGGGCTTCTTTCTGGATGTTCTGTCCTTCACCGCAAGTGGTGTGTTGAAGTCTCCTACTATTATTGTGGAGCTGTCTATCTCTCTTTTCAACACTGTTAAGAGTTTGTTTTATGTATTTTGTAGCCCTGCAGTTGGGTGTGTAAATATTTATTATAGTTATATCCTCCCGGTGTATTGACACTTTAATCATTATATAGTGTCCTTCCTTATCCTTAGTGGTGGATTTTACATTAAAGTCTATTTGTCAGAGATTAATATTGTCACTCCTGCTTTTTTTTGAGTGTTGCTTGCTTGATATATATTTTTTCCATCCTTTGAGTTTTAGCCTGTTTGTGTCTTTAAGTTAAGGTGTGTCTCTTGTAGGAAGAATATACATGGATAGTGTTTTTTTCTCCATTCTGCCACTCTATGTCTCTTTATTGGTGCATTTAACCCATTTTCATTCAGCGCAATTATTGATAGTATGATTTTAGTGCTGTCATTTTGATGTCTTTTTTTCTGTGTTGTTGAGAGTTCCTTTGTTCCACTTTATTTTCTGTACTGAGTCGTTTTTCTTTATGTATTTTCTTTTCATCTTTTTCATTGTTGTTGATTTTCTATTTGCTGAGTCTTTATATTTTTCTTGTTTTTTATTTTGATGTGTAGGATTGTTAGTTTCCTTTGTGGTTACCTTAATATTTTCCTCTATTTCCTAAGTTTAAACCAGTCTTTTATTTTTTTATGTCGCCTTTACTTGCTCTCCATATGAAAAATCTATGACTACATTTTTTAGTCCCTCTTTTCTGTTTTAATGTTGTCGTCTTTTACATACTGACATCTCTGTTTCCCTATTTTCAGTGTTTTAAGTTTGACTTATTTTTGCGACTTTCCTATCTGGGTTGGTATCTGGTTGCTCTGTCCTATGTTATAGTCTTGGGTTGTTATCTGATGTTATTGCTTTTCTAACCAGAGGACTCCCTTCAATATTTCTTGTAATTTTGGTTTGGTTTTTGCAAATTCCCTAAACTTCTGTTTATCTGGAAATGCTCTAATTTCACCATCATATTTGAGAGACAGTTTTGCTGAATATATAATTCTTGGCTGGTAATTTTTTTCCTTCAAGGCTTTATATTTGTCATCCCATTGCCTTCTTGCCTGTATGGTTTCTGCTAAGTAGTTTAAGCTTAGTCTTATTGACTCTCCTTTGTAGATGGTTTTTCATTTATCTCTAGGCATTCTTAAAATTCTCTGTTTAACTTTGGTTGTGGCAAGTTTGATTATAATATGTCTTGGTGACTTTCTTTTGGGATCTACCTTATGTGGGGTTCAATGAGTGTCTTGGATAGATATCTTCTCATCTTTCATGATATCAGGGAAGTTTTCTGCCAACAAATCTTCAACAATTTTCTCTGTATTTTCTGTTATCCCCCTCTGTTGTGGTACTCCAATCACTCTTAGGTTATTCCTTTTGTTAGAGTCCCACATAATTCGTAGTGTTTCTTCATTTTTTAAAATCCTTTTATCTGATTTTTCCTTAAATAAGTTGGTATTGAGTGCTTTATCTTCAGTCTCATTGATTCTAACATCCATTGCCTCAATTCTGCTCCTATGACTTTCTATTGAGTTGTCTAAATATGAAATCTTATTGTTAATCTTCTGGATTTCTGATTACTGTCTCTCTATGGATTCTTGCAGCCTGTTACATTTGTTATTATCTGCTTCTCTAATCTTCTTAAATTCCTCTGTTGCTTGATCTGTGTTTTGTCTGATATCCTTCCTGATTTCTTGAAGAGTTCTGTATATTAATCTTTTGTATTCTGTCTCTGGTAATTCCAAGAAATTGTCTTCCTCTAGAAAATTTCTAGATTCTTTATTTTGGGAGCTTGCTGAAACCATCGTGTTCTGCCTATTTATATGATTTGCTATTGACTGTTGTCTCCAAGCCATCAGTAAGTTATTAATTTCTTTTATGTTTGCTTACTGTGTTGTAGCTTCTAGTTTTGTTTTGATATGCCCAAACAGGCTGCTCATGTGAGCTAGTCCCATCACTGGCACCCCTGAAGCTCCAAAGTCCTGCCACCCCGTGGCCAGAACTGCCACTAAGTATGTGAGCCAAGGATTTCACCCACTCCTCCTGTATGGATTCAGCTCAGGTGTCCAGGTAGTTGGCCACCAAGTGTGTGGTTCAGGCTCTCACCTGCAGTCCTACACAGGCATGGGTGATTTGTGTAGGCACAGGCATCTGGCTGCAGCAGGGAGTCACACACTGAGAAAAGCAGGGAACTGACGGCCAACCCCAAGTGTCTGGGAGTAAAGCATGTCCCTGTTCCTTAGAGTGCATAGGTAGGTGGGTTTTGCAGGCAGAGTATGAGCAACCAATGCTGTTTGCTGTAGGGTCTAGGGGGAACCACTTATTCTTGGGCCTCCATTGCGAATTGCTAGGTGGCCTGGATGGAGCCACCAGTCCTCAGGCCCCTGATGTGGGTAGGCGAAGACTCTGCTTACTGGGCAGAGCAGTGTCAAATATCATGAACCTGCCACTTCACAGCTGAAAGAGTTGAAGTTAGACTTCAGGTATATACCCTGTTGTACTGTGGTAATGAGGGCTTGCACTACTGGAATGGGCCCGCACAAGTCTATGCAGGGGTAAAAATCATTCAAAGTCTGTGGACCCCTTATGCCTGTGCCTAGGCAAAGGAGCTGTGTCAACCCTCAATTCCTGGCTTAGTGGAGCTGGCAGCTTATTTTTTCCCTGTTTGTTAATTTGTTCCCTCTCCAAGGCTGGGAAATAGGCAGGGCGCATGACGGGTCCTACTTGTGGCCCTGGGGACTCGGCAATCCCTGAAGCCATCCCAGACCCAATACAGAGCAGGGAACAGGGAGGTAAATGGGAGAAAGCTTTTTCCTAAAGGGGGGTGTTTTTGATCCGCGCAGTAGACCAGACGCAAGTACTTATCTTTCACCGATCGAGGGCTACTTCTCATGGGTTCTGGATGGCCGAGTAGAATCTCTGCTGCTGGGTCTCTCCCAGTGTGGAAAATGCCCCCTGAGTGCCACTGAATGCCTTACCACACACCAAGAGCTGTTCCAGCCTGAAGGGCTCCGTCTCCTGCTGGGTCAGGTCTGGCAACTGCTTAATACTTCCGAACCGTCTTTCCACCCCCCGCCCCCACCACTCAGTCCTATTCCTCAACTTTGCCTTTGATGTTCAGGGCTCCTAGATTGTCATATATAATTGATCCACTTGTTTTTTCAGCTCTCTGTTGTAAGAGGGACCACCAGAAGCATCTGACTTCTCAGCCATCTTGTCCCACAGCCTTTTTTTTTTTTTAAAAAAAAACTGTGCTTTAGATGAAAGTTTACAGAACAAATCAGTTTCTCACTAAACAATTAATACACATATTGTTTTGTGACATTGACTGCCTACCCCACAACATGTTAACACTATCCCCTTCTCAACCTTGGGTTCCCTGATTCCATTTTCTAGCTTTCCTTTCCCTTCCTGCCTTCTTGTCCTTGCCCCTAATCTGATATGTCCATTTAGTTTCGTGAACATGGCTGAGCTATGTCTATTATTGTGTGTTTTATGGGCCTGTCTAATCTTTGGCTGAAGGGTGAACCTCAGGAGTGACTTCAGTACTGAGTTAAAATGGTGCCTGGGGGCCATACCCTCGGGGTTTCTCCAGTCTCTGTCAGACCAGTAAGTCTGGTCTTTTTTTGTGAGTTAGAATTTTGTTCTACATTTTTCTCCAGCTCTGTCCAGGACTGTGTTCAACTACCAACCTAATTATTGGCAGGCTTATTTAACCTGGGGTGCTGTGGAAGAAAGGTCTAGAGATCTCCTTCCATAAATATTACAGCCAAGAAAACCCTATGGAGCAGTTCTACTTTGTAACACATGGGGTCATCATGAGTCAGAAGTGACTTGACCACAATGAGTTTAGTGTAGGTTAGAGACACGGGCCAAAGGAACCAGGAAAGGAGGAAGACAATGCTCACTGACATTTGAGACAGAGCAGAAAGGCAGAGGAAGAGGGAGAAGTGATTATGAGCTCAAACAATATCCAGACCTAACTTTTCTGCTCAAGTCTGGAACTTGTAACTATTTACAGGACTATTTGGCTACCTGCTCTGAATTCATGGAGAGTGAATTTTTCAGAAAGCATAAGAGAAAGTTATTGTGTTTAAGGATAAATGTTAGTAGGGCTTGAAAGAAAAGAGGCAACCTATCTCCTAAAGTTTGTCCTGTGAACATTAAGAGGTTTTAGTTATAAGTTGAATGGACAAGAATAGTGGGGGCAAGCAGAATTTGCTTTTGCTACAGTGACTTTGGTACTACAATGAAAGGAAAATGGCTTAAAAATCTGTGAGTTTTAAAGACATTTCCCAAGCTGACCCCAGAAGTATTTTACCAAGACCTCCATTGTCCTCTTAGGTCAATGTTCCCAAAGATTATTTTGTAAATTTGCATGACTATCACAAACCACTGAGGAGATTTTTAACTTCCCAAAACTCAATCCTGGAGATAATGGTTTTTTAAGTATGTGGAGAGATCTCTGAATCTCTACTTTGAAATTGATCACCAACTAATTCTTACACACTGAAAAGTGCGACCCTTGTTATAAGATGCTTCTGTACACCAGCAGACATGTCTCTACCAATCCTGGAGGCTGAGATTGAACTCACTCTTCGGTCTCTTGAGATAAATCCATATTATCTGAGTACCCTACCCTCTGGTTGAAAATAATTTTGTTGAACTTGTATTGGTCAATAATGTTGGAAGCTGGACGTATGTACAGAACATGCTTGAGGCACAATTTCCATTAAAAGTTTAGTGTTAGAACATTTTGTCTGATGCTCATAAGACAATCACATTCTCTGGGAATCATTAAAATCACAAGGGAGAAGAAAGTGCTCTCAGATAATTTTATAGGGATTAAATAACTTTGATTACTGCATTTCTTCATTATTGAAAACCATATGCAGTTTTCAATACGGAGTTACATTTTTTTCAGTTTTTAATCAACATATATGTAATGATTTCCTTTTTTCTTGAAAAGCTTTTATTAAATTGATGGTGTTTCTTAAAATGATGCTGTGTTAGACCTTAAAAAATTTGATTATTTCACGTAGCAGTAATTCCTCAACCAGTGACCATTCATTTAGTCATTCATTTATGAATTTAAGAGCTATTTGTTGACTACATGTCCAATATTGTTCAAGGTTTGGGGATAGAATGATGATAAAAATAAGTCTCTTCCATTCAAAATCATTGACTAATGACTGAGCGTATGTTATTGACACTTTTCTGGTTTTAAACTTGCTTCTATGATATTTCAGTGGATCACAGAGTTGCCAAAAATGGTTAAATAAGAAAGAAAAGTAAAATTAAATAATTCTCAGAAGTGTCATGGTATGGAGCTTCCACGTAGTGCAGTGTGCTAGGAAAAAAAATTAGGTTCATGAACATACCAACATTTCTTTATGTCTACAAATGACCATCTGACAGCTAAAAGTGGGGTGTCTTAGAAATAGGGTTCGAGCTGAAGATAGAGGGTTAAACTTTTGGGAGGGGAAAAGGTAAACATTTCTCTGAGTTTAGTATCTTGCCCACAAGGGAGCGCATCTTCCCAACGCATAGATGTTTCCTGCTTAAATTCTGGGCTTTGCATTCAGCCTTTTACTGTGACCTTAACCTTTCCTCACGCTGAGCAGTCAAGACACAAGGACACCAGAGGCGCTGAAAATGAACTCTTCTCCAGGATCAGTGATTGTGCTATTCTTATTATTTGGTAAGTAAAATGGCACTTAAGCTTAGAAACTTTTGTTCTATCATTTCAGTGTCATCTTTAGCCACAATTTTCTCCAAAAGAATATAGCCAGATCATAACCAAGGTAACCAGAATTTGTTATTGTAATTTTTTTCAGGAGGAAACAGTGGAGACACAGTGACCCAGACAGAAGGCCAAGTGACCCTCTCTGAAGGGGCTTTTCTGACTGTGAACTGCTCCTATACAACCACACAATATCCTGTCCTTTTCTTGTATCTGAAGTTCTCCCATGAAGGTCTGCAGCTTCTCCTAAAAGCTACAAAGGCCAAAGAAATGGGAAGTAACAAAAATTATGAAGCAACATACAATAAAGAATCATCTTCTTTCCACTTGGAGAAAGCCTCAGTCCAAGAGTCAGACTCGGCTGTATTACTGTGTTCTAGGTGATGCAGTGACAGGAACTGCAGTGGAAGCTGAATACAAACTCGGATCAGCACAGGTGGGGCAGGTGGCTGAGTCTCTGATGCAGTGATCCACTCTGGTTTAGGGACCAGGAGCTAATATACTATTGTTGTCACCTACCACCCACCCCAGGCACTCTAGCTGATATAAAAGCCATACAAATGCACTCTAAGAACACAGCAGAAAAATAAGAAGTAAGCATGCCCTACATGAGATGCTTCAGTGGTGAGAGTGAAAACACTCTGTCACCAGTTCCTCTACCAGTTCTGAAATTCGTGATTCTAAAAGAATAAAAACTCAAACCGTGTTCATCCTTGCATAAAATTTTTGTCCTTTAACCTTTTCTCTAGGATCCCTGGTGACACAGTGATTAAGCACTCTGCTGCTAATCAAAAGGTTGGTGGTTCAAACTCATCATTTACTCCATTGGAGGAAGACGTGGTAGTCTGCTTCTGTAAGGATTACAGCCTTTGAAACCCTATGGGGCAGTTCTACTGTATCCTATAGGGTTGCTATGAGTCACAGTCAATTTGACAGCAATGGGTTTGGGTTAGGTTTTACCCTTGCCTCAGTTCATTCAGGAAGATAGTGTTTTTAGAGACTCACCTGGAGCAGATGAAGTTGTATATGCTTAATGTCTCCCTGACAAGCTGGGACAAGAAGAAGTGATTTCCTTGGAATCTTTAGCCCAATAAACAATAAGTTCTTGAAGGAAGAAAGATAAAAGAAAGGAAAGAAGAATCCTATGTGTGTCCACATATATGCGAAGAGAAGACGGGACATTTAGTTTCTTTTCTTGGAAATTAAATGGTAAACATAGACTGTAGAGACCTCTCACATTGTATAATATTTCAATGAGATGGCTTTTTAGCAGCAAGAACTACTTGAGCTAGATGGGCAGTGCCCAGAGTCTGGAGAAGGGAAACTCTGTTAGCTGAAATTTTCCCTCTGTAAATTGTTGATTTTGTTTGGGGGAAATTCCAAATCACTAATCTACAAATAAATCCTATAGCTTTTCCGACATCTTTGAAGTCATTTCTTCTATAGAAGAGGGATGATATATGGAGTGAGAGATGGTTGCTGGGACTAGGAGAAGAGGGAGGATGTCAAAGAATAAGAATCTTTGAATTTAATTGCAGATATCTTGGTGTCTGCAAATATTGGAAGTTTTCTTTTGCCTTCTCTGTTGTAGATACTTGATCTGTATCAGTTTATTGATCCCTGCATAATACTTTGTTTTCTTGTGAGGAAAGTCTTTGAGCATAAAAAGTAAGAGTGGAGAGTGGTATGCATAGTTCACTATCTCAGAGGCTACCGAGGAATGAAACTATGCAGATTACCGAAAATGCCGTTATCACTGAAGGTACCTTGCCTATAAACCTTTCATTTTTCATGATTGCCCTTTATTTCTTAGTTTTATTACTTTTTCCTTTTTTTCAGAGGTCATCTCTCTAGGTCTTATGAATTAGCTGACACAATAGCTACTCATTCAAAATAAATATCTAATTTATGTACAGAGTAAAAAACAGCTTCAGATAGTTTAAAAAATATATACAATAAAAATAAATCTCAAATTTTGGTTACACATGGAAGCTTTAACGTAGACATTTATCTCTGCTCCTTTGTGAAGCCCCAGTAAAACGACAGTAAAGATATTCAAAAAGGTAAAAATCCATGAGCACACTGTTGTTGTTGTTTGGTGCTGTCGAATCAGTTCCAACTCATAGCACCCTATGTACAACAGAATGAAACACCGCCTGTTCTTGCACCATCCTTACACTCGTTGCTTTGTTTGAGCCCTTTGTTGCAGCCCCTGTGTCAATTCATCTTGTTGAGGGTTTTCCTCTTTTTTGTGGATTCTCTACTTTTGCAAGTATGATGCCCCTCTCCAGGTACTGGCCTCTCTTGATAACATGTCCCAAGTACATAAGACCAAGTCTTGCCATCTTCCCTTCTAAAGAGCATTCTGGCTGTACTTCCTCCTAGAAAGATTTATTCTTTCTTCTGGCAGTCCATGGTATATTCAATACTCTTCATCAACACCATAATTCAAAGGCATCAATTCTTCTTAAGTCTTCTTTATTCATTGTCCAGCTTTTGCATGCATTTTAGTCGACTGAAAATACCATGGCTTGGGTCAGTGCACCTTAGTTCTCAAAGTGACATCTTTGCATTTTAACACTTTAAAGAGGTCTTTTGCAGCAGATTTGCTCAATGCAATACATAGTTTGACTTCTTGATTGCTGCTTCTGTGGGCATTGATTGTGGAGCCAAGTAAAATGATATCCTTGACAGCTTCAGTATTTTCTTCGTTTATCATGATGTTGCTTACTAGCCAAGCTGTGAGGATCTTTTTTTCTTTTTGTTGAGGTGTAATCCACACTAAAAGCTATAGTCTTTGAACTTCAAGTCTTCTTCACTTTCAGCATGCAAGGTTGTGTCATATCAAAGGTTGTTTATGAATCTTCCTCCAATCTTGTTGCCACATTCTTCATGTAGTCTAGCTTCTTGGATTATTTATTCTATGTACAGATTGAATAAGTATAGTGAAAGTATGCAACCCTGGCACACACCTTTCCTGATTTTAAACCACCCAGTATCCACTTGTGTTCAAAAGACAGCCTCTTGGTCTATGTACATGTTCTGCATGAGCACAATTAAGTGTTCTGGAATTCCCATTCTTTGCAATGTTCTATCTGTAGAGAGGCTCAATTGAACCTGAATGTATTGAAAATTTGCATGTGGTTTTGGATGGAGATAAAGTGCTTGACTTATATCTTAAGATATTCTAAAGGCTAAGAATGAAGAACTCATGATACTACATTGCTTCTCCATTTTAAAGGAAAATAGAATTTCCATTTTTTATTTTAGAAGAGAACTATTATAGGACTAAAGTGATCTGTCTCCAGTGAGCATGGAGACTTGACAGAAACATCTCCATTACTTGTCTTCATTCTTTAAAATATTTTTATTACTGAAATTCCAAAAATCCACTGACCAAAAAATTATTCTAATACTTCTGATTTCCTACCTTTTCCTATATCTCCTCTGAGACTACAAAGGACAAGAATAAAGAGAAGAAGAAAAAAGGGGACAAAATAAAGAAAAAGTAAAAGAATGGGAAAATTTTTAATTTGAGCTGCGAACACCAGAATCAGCTGTATGGGCCAGAAAGGTGTGTGCAAAAAAGGGTTAGACAGGAGAAGGGAAGAGGTGGAATGAAGTCAGGGTGGACATCATATACGTCTCTTATTTTCTTTTTTACCAACCAAAATCTTGATGGAAATGATTTCTGTGTAGATGGTGACCCTTTGTCCTGGGTTTCTAGAATTCTCTTGATTTCAAGAAATTGTATTATTTTTTCAGTATATAGTGCATGCTATCAAATAGTTCTATCAAAATTTTCATATGACTTTTGTCAGAAATTTCATATAGCTCAAATTCTCTATAAAACTATGTAATTTGGGAAATGAGGTCATTCTTCTCATCATTCTTCAACTTAACCCAATTGAAACCTTGATTCTTCTCAGAAGTATCATTCTTCCCTTCCTCACCCTCTACCCTACATCCCACAACCTTCTCTTACATAAAATGTTTTCAGAGGGGGGAAAAAAAACCTTCTGGGACTTTCAGGAACATGGCACTCTAGGCAGAAGCACCACGCTGTCTCTCTGCAGCAAAGATCCAAAAAACTAAGCCAAACAGAAAAAACAGCAATCCAGAGACCCTAAAACATCAAATAAAGAGATAAAGAACTCAGCAAAGCACCAAATGGAGTGAGGAACTGACAGAGAATGGAGAGTGAAGAGAGATTCATGCAGAGGTACCCTGTCAGCTAATGCAGCATGGATCCGCTATCTTGGACTCCTATCAGAGACCAGCAAATAGGGGGTATGAGAAAGCAGCTTTACGGAGCTTCCAGCAGCAGACAGACCAACTGGTAACTGGAGATATATGCTTTCCAACCCCCCCAACCCTTCCTCACCCTCCCCCCCGACCTCCTCTGCTTCCCACAGCCACAGTCTCTTGGCTGGGAAGCACTGGCTGCTTGGATTCCACCCACCAGCACTGGCCGACTCCCTAAGTGCCATTTGTTGGCTGCTGGTGTTGCTTTTTCCCGCTTCTTTTGATTTCTTCCTTACCTCTCACTACCTCCCCATCCTTTTGCTCAAATACCTGGTTCCGTATGCCATCTTTGCTTCTTCCTATGGGGCTGTGGAGCTCTATTCAAGTGTAAAAAAGCTTCCCAGTCTGTGCTGCCATGCTGGTGGGATCCTGGGGCTTTTTTGTTTGTTTGTTTGTTTTGAATTGTTTGTTTGTTTTCTTTTCCTTTTCTTAAGTTGGGAGCCCATTCTGGCCGGGCAGTGCTATGCGGCTTGGGACATACTCCCTCAGCTTGCGCAGACATGCAGAGGGATCCCTCAGCTCATTTCTTTTTTTGAGATTTTTTTCCCCCCTCTGTTTTTTGGGGAGATTTCTTGTTCTTTTTTTAACTTGTTTTGCTTTTTTTCCCCCTCTATTTCCTTTTTGTTTTTCTTCATTACTCAGTTTCTCGTCTCTCTATACCTTCCTTCTCTTCCTGTCCCTTGAATACCACTACACATTCTAGCCAGGCTGAACTTCAACACCTGGGAACAACTTCGGCAGACCTCATAGCTGTACTGGTGGAATCTTGGTGAACTTTGCTGTTCTTTTTGCTTTCTAATTTTTATTTATTCATTCTTTTCTTTTCTTCTTCTTCCCATTTTTGTTCTCCATTTTATAGTCTCTCATCTTTCCACTCCAACGGCAAGTTCCCCTAGCACTCTTTTTTTTTTTGTATGTTTTTGGCTCCTGCTCCTCTCTGCTCTCTCCCATACCCATCTTAACTCCACACATCACCGTCTGCCTAGCTGCACTGTGCACTTAACATCACACCACCAAACAGCACAGGAAAGGCCTACCGGAACCTGCCCATCATTGATGGCTGACCCACCCTGGTGGCTGTAGTAAGTGCCACAAACAACCCATCCCAGCAACTCCTCTTCAGCTAGACCTGCCCTGCTGTACCATATGTGAGCCACTGACCCTGCCAGTTGGAGAAAGAGGTGAAAAGAATCGTGCCCACAGAGGGAAAACAACAAAGAACACACAGTGCCCCTGCTCAGACATAGCCAAATTAAAAACAAAAAAGGACAAAACAAACAAACCTACAATCAATAAATGAGAAAAATAACTACTGAATGCCGTGAAGACAGCAGACAATATCAAAACATTTACAAAAATAGAACAAGATGCTTCCAGTAGACATCCAAAAAGAAAAATCAGATGACTTTCCAGTGGAAGAAAAGGCACTAGAACTACCTGATAGGGAATTCAGATCGATAATACTCAGAATTATTGAAGAATTGAAGCAAAAAGCAGACAAAAATGAGGAAAAAATAGACAAATTCATAGAAAATACAGACCAAAAATGGAAGAATTCAGGAAAATAATGCAGGAACAAAATGCCAAAATAAATTCACAGCTAGAAATTATACAAAAACAACAATTAGAAATCCAAAAGATAAACAACAAGATTTCAGAAATGGACAGTGTCATAGAAGGGCTGAGCAGATTTGAAATGGTGGAAGAGAAGATAAGCAGAATTGAAGGCAAGCACTTGGATACAATTTTGTTCAAGGAAAACTCAGGGGAAAAAAAAAAGAAAAATAAAGGGACACTGAGAGTTATGTGGGATACAATCAAAAGCAAAATTTTTTGAGTGATTGGAGTTCCAGAACAGGGAGAGAAAACAGAAAACACAGACAGGATCATTGAAGAACTGCTGACAGAAAACTTCCCCAATATCATGAAAGATGAAAAGCTGGCCATCCAAGAAGCTGAAAGAACTCCATATAGGATAAACCCCAAAAGAAAATCACCAAGGCATATCATAATCACACTCACCAAAACCAAAGACAAACAAAGAATACTGAGAACAGCTTGTGAAAAACAAGAAGTCACATACAGAGGAGAAACAATAAGACTAAGCTCAGATTATTCAGCAGAAACCATGCAGGCAAGACAGCAATAGGATGACATATACAAACCCTTGAAAGAAAAAAATTATCATCCAAGAATAATATATCCTGCAAAACTCTCATTCAAATATGATGGTGAAATTAGGACATTTCCAGATAAACAGAAATTAAGGGAATATGTAAAAACCAATCCAAACTTGCAAGAATTATTAAAGGGAGCCCTTTGATCCAAGGACAAACAACTTCAGCTCACAGGCTGAATCTAGGATGAAGGATTGTACCAGCCAGATAACAATCTAGGAAATGAACTCTCAAGGACTATCCGAAACCAAAAGAACTACAAGAGAGAATCAGAGCAGTTAATCTGTAAATGACAACAACATCAGAACAATAAAAGAGGGAATAAACGGTGTAGGTATAGAACCTTCTAATGGAGATGAAGGCAAGGTGATACCAAGTAATAATAGACTGCTTTGAACTTAGGAACATAAGAGTAAATTTCATGGTAACCACAAAGAAAGTTAACAAACATACTCATAAAAATAAAGAGGAAAAACATAAAGTCTCAGTAAAAACAAAACCCACAAAAACAAAAAGAAAAAAAAATCCACAAAAAAAATGGAATTCAGCACAGGAGAGTAAGAAGAACAAAGAAAACGTTGGCACTGCAAAAAAAAAAAAAAAGCACTACAAAATGACAACAATAAACTCACATCTATCAATAATTACACTGAATGTAAATGGACTCAATGCACTCATAAAGAGACGGAGAGTGACAGAATGGATAAGAAAACAGGATCCATCATTATGCTGTCTACAAGAGACACACCTTAGAAACAAAGATGTGAATTTATTAAAAGTCAAAGGTTGGAAAAAAATATATCAAGCTAATAACTACCAAAAAAGAGCAGGAGTGGCAATACTAATCTCAGATAAAACAGACATTAAAACAAAATCAACCATAAAAGACAAAGAAGAACACTATATAATGATTAAGGAGACAATTCACCGTGAAGACATAACTATAATAAACATCTACACACCCTATGACAGGGCTCTGAAATACATAAAAGAAACTCTAACAGCACTGAAAAGAGAAATTGACAGTTCCACAACAATAGTAGGAGACCTCAACACACAGCTCTCAGTAAAGGACAGAACAACTAAGAAAGTCAGCAAAGATACAGAAGACCTAAAGGGCACAATCAGTCAACTTGACCTTATAGACATATATAGAACACGCCATCCAACAGCGGCAAAGTACACATTCTTTTCCAATGCACATGGAACATTCTTCAGAATAGACCACATCTTAAGCCACAGAGCAATCCTCAACAAGATCCAAAACGTTGAGATAATTCAAAGTATCTTCTCTGACCACAATGCCATCAAGGTAGAAATTAACAACAGAAGGAGCAAGGAAAAAAATCAATTACATGGAAACTGGATAATACCCTGCTTACACATCACTGGGTAATGGAAGAAATCAGAGATGGAATTAAAAAAATTCCTAGAATCAAACGAGAACGAACACACATCATACCAAATCTTTGGGACACAGCAAAGGCAGTCCTCAGAGGACAATTTATAGCAATAGATGCACACATCAAAAAACAAGAAGGGATGAAATCAAAACATTAACTACAGAATTCAAACAAATAGAAAGAGAACAGCAAAAAAAGCCCACAGCCACAAGAAGAAAGGAAATAATAAAGATCAGAGCAGAAATACATGAAATAGAGAATAGAAAAGCAATAGAAAGAATCGATAAAACCAAAAGTTGGTGCTTTGAAAGAATCAACAAAATCGACAAACCACTGGTCAGACCGACAAAAGAAAAACAAGAGATGACACAAGTAACCCAAATAAGAAATGAAATGGGGGATATTACAACAGACCCAACTGAAATAAAAAGGATCATAACAGAATAGTATGAAAAACTATACTCCAACAAATTTGAAAACCTAGAGGAAATGGATAAATTTCTAGAAACACACCACCTAACGAAACTACAACAAAGTGACAAGGAAAAATTTAAACAGACCCATAACAAGAGAAGACATTGAAAAGATAATTAAAAAACTCCCAACAAAAAAAAGCCCTGGACCAGATGGCTTCACTGGAGAATTCCACAAAACATTCAGAGAAGAACTTGTACAAGTTCTACCAAGCTATTTCAGAGCATATAAAAGGAAGCAACACTTCTGAATTCATTCTATGAAGCCAACAAAATCCTGCTACCAAAATCAGGCAAAGATGCCACAAAAAAAGAAAATTACACACCAATATCTCTCATGAATATAGATGCAAAATTCTCAACAAAATTATAGCCAATAGAATTCAGCATCATATCAAAAAAATAATACACCACGACCAAGTAGGAGTCATACCATGTATGCAAGGATGGTTCAACATTAGAAAATCAATCAACCTAATCCACCACATAAATAAAAGGAAAGAAAAGAATCACATGATCATCTTAATTGACACAGAAAAGGCATCTGACAAAGTCCAACACCCACTCCTGATAAAAAATCTCAATAAAATAGGTATAGAAGGGAAATTTCTCAACATAATAAAGGGCATCTATGCAAAACCAACAGCCAACATCATTCTTAATGGAGAGAGGATTAAACCATTCCCCTTGAGAACAGGAACAAGACAATGATGCCCTTTATCACCACTCCTATTTAACATTGTCTGGAAGTTCTAGCTAGAGCAATAAAGCAAGAAAAAGAAATAAAGGGCATCCAAATTGGTAATGAAGAAGTTAAACTGTCCTTGTTTGTGGGTGATATGATACTGGAACTAATAGAAAGATTCAGCAGAGTAGCAGGATATAATATAAACATACAAAAATCAGTTGGATTCCCATACACCAATAAAAAGAAAAAAAATAAAAGGAAACCAGGAAAACAATACCATTTATAATAGCCCCTAAAAAAATAAAATAATTAGGAATAAATTTAACCAGGGTTGAAAAAGACCTATACAAATAAAACTACAAAACACTACTGCAAGAAACCCAAAGGGATCTACGTAAATGGAAAAACATACCATGCTCATGGATAGGTAGAATCAACATTGTGAAAATGACAATTCTACCTAAAGCAATTTACAAATACATCACAATCCCTATCCAAATACCAACAACATTATTCAAAGAGATGGAAAAACTAATCATTAACTTTATATGGAAAGGGAAGAAGCCTCGAATAAGTAAAGCACTATTGAAGAAGAAGAATAAAGTAGGAGGACTCACACTACCTGACCTCAGAACCTGCTATACAGCTATGGTAGTCAAAACAGCCTGGTACTGGTACAATAACAGATATATTGACTAATGGAACAGAATTGAGAACCCAGATGTAAATCTATCTACCTACGGTCACATGATCTTCAGTAAGGGCCCAAAGTCCATCAAATGGGGAAAAGACAGTTTTTTTTTTTTTTTTGAAAAATGGTGCTGGCAAAACTGGATATTCATCTGCAAACAACTAAACCAAGAAGTCAGTCGGATTGCTTCTTGTCAATCTGCAATCTTGAAAATACTGTTAATATCTCTGAGATACTTTTCAAAGAACTTGGGCCAATTACTGATGTGGCTGTTTCTTAAATTACCTCTGCCTTCAATCTTGTAGTGTCTGATTTCATGGTCTTCAAACCAAACAATAACATTTCTGAACTCTGTTTCATCTTTGCATTTGAATCCAGTATGGTTGTGGTTGTTGACGGCCATCAGCTTGCATCAGAACATGGCCCTGGCTTCTTGCTCTGGTCCCCGGGGCCTCTGCTTGGTAAGGTAAGGAGTTGACTACCTTTAATGGCACTTTGCCTCCCCCTCACCCCTACTTTTGAATAAATGACCTCAAATTTTCATTTTGCAATGGGTCCCATAAATTATATAGCCAGCCCTCACTGGAAACTTGGAACCCCCCAAGCTAAACTCAGAAAGACTAAACTCAGAAGGAAGGAGATAGAAGCCAGAAAGCAATCAGGCTATTTGAGAAAGTACTTTATACTTATATATTAGTAAATTCATCCATTTCCTCCAGGCTCTATGTTGTTGAGGTTTTTTTTTTTTTTCTGCAAGAAAGATGTGATACGTTGTAGATACAAATGTAAGAGATAAGTCTCCAGAAAGGGGCATCCCGATTACCCACGGCTCAGCGATGGAGCCCACCCCATTGCTATCGAGTTGATTCTGACTCATAGTGACCCTATAGGACAGAGTAGAACTGCTCCATAGGGTTTCCAAGGCTGTAAATCCTTATGGAATCAGACTGCCACATGTTTTTCCCATGGAGCAGCTGGTGGGTTCAAGTCACTGACCTTTTGATTAACAGCCAAGCACTGTAACCACTGCACCACCAGGACTCCTCAGTGAGTGTAGTCCCATTTTATTTCGTTTTACTAGGGATTTAGATTCTTCTTGATCCATCATTGAGGTTATAAGAGGAAGGAGAACTAAGACAGGAGCTCCTCTTGAGGACACTGCCTCTGCTTCCGAAGGGGTCCCAGGGCTGGTTAGGGACAACCTCAGACCCACTAAATTTCATCAGGATGTGAAAAGGTCTTGGAGTTCCTTGATGCAGGACAATTTTCCCCCACTCCCACACCACACCACTCTAAGGTACAGAAACTTGTATGCAACCAGTCCTCAGTAAATATTTGCTCTGTTAAGTAGAATAAAAAAAATTTAGAACTAGAAAAGCCTTTAGAAATCCTTTAATCCACCTTCATTTTACAAAGATGGACACTAAATCCAAGATGCCAGTATGAAAGAATTAGATAGTGAATCAGCTGGAGTAAAAAGAAGCTGAATTTCCTCACTCCTCCCTTAGCATTCTTTCCCCTGCCTCACTCCTGCAGGACCATATTACTCATAGAAGGGAAACTGTCTAATATAAGCCCAGCCACTTAGGTCTCTGCAGCTTGGGTCTGGGAAAGCTGCAGTCCAATCAGTTTAATCACCAGAAAGGAGAGTTCCAATTTGAGTAAATTTGACGCTTTGGGCAGGAAAGGATGCTCAGGCTGAGCTATGGCTCAGCTACGGACAAATCAGTCCATGACTCACTGGCTTCTGTAGGAGTAAGCCAAAGGTGATGGTCCGTGCTATCCTCAACACGCAGATGTATTTCTAAGGCCTTTCCTAAAAAATAGGTAGGCATATTCATTATCCAAGGTGGATAGCCCTTGAAGCCAGGATATGAACATAATGAGCATCATTTACATAGTGTCAGCAAAAATGATCATTGGAATTGGGAGACTAAGAAGAACACTGTTCTCAAGCAGCTGGCAATTCATGAAGGTGCTAGAAATAGCATGTCCAGATCAACACTTTTGACAATGGGTCAAGCAATATTCAATGAAATAATCGTGGGCCTGGGAATGTTGTCCAAAGGATGGCTATTCCTATTCTACGATTAATATATGGAACACTGTGCTCCATATGAGTGGTCATATTCTGACTGTCACATTCTGTTCTTGTCTTAGGCTGGGTTATTTAGAGAAGCAAAACCAGTGAAGTGTATAAATTTATATATAGAGAGATTTATATGAAGGAAACAGCTCATGCAATTGTAGAGGCTAGAACATTCCAATTCCATGGATCACGGTAGAGGCCTCTCCCAGTTCACACAGCTATAGAAGCTGGCAACCCCAAGATTGGCAGGTTGGAGAGCAGGGCTCAAGCTTACAGGCTGT
This sequence comes from Dugong dugon, assembly GCA_030035585.1. Taxonomy (NCBI): domain Eukaryota; kingdom Metazoa; phylum Chordata; class Mammalia; order Sirenia; family Dugongidae; genus Dugong; species Dugong dugon. The sequence continues at coordinate 23,300,864 of CM057472.1, forward strand.
GAAGGTCAACGGATTCCAAGATCGTCAGGCAAGACCGCTAGGTTTCTCCTGATTCACATAGCTGCAGGGGCTGGCGAACCCAAGATTGGCAGGTCAGAGAGCAGGGCTCCACTCACAGACTGTGAAGATCAACGAGTCCCAAGTTCAGCAGATAAGATGACAGTTCAATTCCCAAGAACTGGAAATGAGATGACAGGAGGCAGCAGCAGGATCCAGAGTGAGCAAAAAGCCAGAATGTCTGCTTATATTGAGATTCAGGCCACACTTCCAAGGAAACTCCCTTTCATCTGATTGGCTACTCACAGCATATTCAATCATGGGAGTGATCATGTATTAATACTGAGAACCATGGCCCTGCCAAGTTGACACACAATCTTAACCATCACAGTTCTGGATGCCATGACTCAAAAGGGCAAATATTTACCTAAAGTAGCTCTCTCCAAGAAGAAAAAAATTGTCCAACGAAGGTTTTGAGAAGCCTGTCCTGTATGCAATGGGTGAGTAAATGCTAGATATTTAGAATGAAGGGTTTTATGTATGATAAAATATACATTTTATATATACATGTATATTTATATATCAAGTTGCATTTCTTCACATAGCTGTCCTTTAATCTTTAAGAGAGTGAGATGCGGATGAGGGATTAGATATTCTCTATAGTTCCCTAGGACTAGTGAGTACAAATCATAGACAGGGGCTTCCACTTCTGTAAATAAGACAGTCTTGCTTTTCCAGAGATTATTTCTCATGGTCATTCCTTTAGGGTTAGCTTCCTAGGTATACTAATCCCCCAGCAGACACAGGCTATATTTAGGCACCTCTAGATTAATTCTTATGTCTCTGGGTGGTGCAAATGGTTTACATTTACATTCAATTATGAACCTGAAAGTTGGCAGTTTGAACCCACTGAACAGCATCTCAAAAGAAAGCCCAGTCTATCTGCTTCTGTAAAGATTACAGCTAATAAAATCCTATGGAGTAGTTCTACCCTGTAACACATGGGGTTGCCATGAGTCTAAATTGACTCGATGGCAAAGAGTTTTGTTTTTTATTTAGATTAATTCTTATACAAAGGTATATCAGACAATAGAAATGAAAATATATGAGAAAAGTTTTTTTTGGCAAAGGGAGATAGTCCTGGAAACTCATAGGACTGAAGAGCTTTGTCAATGTTTTGTAGAAAAAACATTGTAGTGGAAGTTTGGAAGAAAAATTATAAGTTCTGGAATATGAGCCAGCAGGAGTCCATGCCAAGAGAGTTGGCTCACATTTTTGAGGAAATTCTACTAAGCATATGAGTCAGTCATTGCATTTAAGTCATGACATCAATTTTGGTATCCAAAAACAAAAGCACTTTTAAAATAACTTTACAGTTGGTTACATTTTCCCAATCTGTAATCCAATGTTTTCTGAAAAATTTTACTCTTGCTTTCAATATTTTGTGGTGTATGAGACACGTAGCCACAGGAGGAGATTTCTTAAAACATGTCAGATTTCTCATCACAAATTAACCCAGTCTATGGGTAAAGGAGTTCATTTTACTTGGCTCCACAATCAACACCCATGTAAGCAGCAGTCAAGATAGCAAACCAAGTATTGCATTTGGCAAATCAGCTTCAAAAGACCTCCTTAAAGTGTTCAAAAGCAAAGATGTCACTTTGAGGAATAAGATATGCCTGACCCAAGCCATGGTATTTTCAATTGCCTCGTATGCATGTAAAGGCTGGACAATAAATAAGGAAGACTGAAGAACTGAAGCATTTGAATTATGGTGTTGGCAAAGAGTATTGAATATACCACCGTTATGGACTGAATTGTGTCTCCCTCAAAAATGTGTGCCAAGGGGCGTGGCCAAGATGGCTGTGTAGTTAGAAGCTTCCTATATCCCTCTTACAACAAAGACCTGGAAAAACAAGTGATTTGATTTTATATGAATATCTAAGAGCCCTGAACAAGGCAAAGTTTAGGAATCAGACAGAGTGACAGGCAAGAGGGAGATGGTTTGGAAGAAGTGAAGAGTGCCATAGCCGTGGCAGCGAAACTGCAGCTCTGCAGCCATGCTGGTCCACAGTGAAGCAGGCAAACAGACGTGCTGTGCGTGCGCTTGGGAAGCAGTTTCCACATCGAGAGGGAACCAGCAGCAGAGATTCTTCTTCGATGCCCCGAACCAGTGAAAAGCAGCTCCCAAGTGGTTAAGATAAGTACATGCATGCGGCTTTTTGTGGAGATTAAAAAAAAGGCCATTTTGGAAAAAACTCTCTCCCTTTTACCTCCTCACTCACCGCTCTGCACCAGGAGTCTGCTGGGCCGGAAGTAGATCCCAAAAGGCACCCTGACCCATTCTCCTGGCCTTGGAGAGGGAACAAAGCAGCTACTGGCTCCCCTAAGCCCGGAACACAGGGTCGGCACAGCTCCTATGCTAGGCACAGGTATAAGGGGTCTGCAGACTCTGAGGGCCTTACACCCCTGTATAGACTTGTGGGGACCCATCTCAACAGTATTAGCCCTCACTACCACAGCACAACAGGGCAAACATCTGAAGCTTAACTTCAACTGTTTCAGCTGTGAAGTGGCAGATTTGTGACCCTCGAAACAGCCCTGCCCCTTAAGTAGGCACTTTTATCAATCTGCAACAGGGGCTTGAGGACTGATGGCATCACCTAAACCTCCAAGTCACCTGCTACAGGAGTCCGATAAAAAGTGGTGCCCTCGAGTCTTTACAGCCAACAGAGTGGGGTGCTCATAGTCCAGCTGCAAAACTCACCTACCTACTCACACTAGAGAATAGGGACCCACTACCCTTTGAGACTTTCAGGGGCAGCCGTCAGCACCCTGCCTGGCTCAGCGTGTGATCCCCTACCACAGCCAAAGTCCAGTGCCTGCACCAATCACCCATGTCTCTCTAGGACTGGGAGTTAGAGCCTGCATCACACACTTGGAGACTGTCTGCCTGGACACCTGAGCTGAACCCATATAGGAAAATTTAATGGACTCCTGTGTGCACATACTTACTTACAGAACTAACTACCTGGTGACAGGACGTTAGAGACTCATAGGTGTCAATAATCAAACTAGTGCACATGAGCAGCCTATTTGGACATATCAAAACAAAACAAAACAAGAAGCTTCGTCTCACTAAACAAATATAAAATAAAATTATAATGACTTATTTGTGGCTTGGAGACAACAGTCAATATCAAATCACATAAAGAGGCAGTCAATGATGGCTTCAGCAAGCTCCCAAAATAAAGAATCAATAAATTCTCTGGAGGAAGAGAATTTCTTGGAATTACCAGAGGCAGAATACAAAAGATTAATATACAGAACTCTTCTAGAAATTAGAAAGGAAATTCGACAGAATGCATAAATTTCCAGGGAACAACAGACAAAGTAGTAGCGGAACTTAAAAAAGTTATTCAAGAACATAATGACAAATTTAATAGGCTGCAAGAATCCATAGAGAGACAGCAATCAGAAATCCAGAAGATTAACAATAAAATTTCAGAATTAGATAACTCAATAGCAAGTCATAGGAGCAGAACTGAGACAGTAGAAGTTAGAATTAGGGACAACGAGGATAAAGGTCTTGACACCAACTTATATGAGGAAAAGTCAGGTAAAGGAATTAAAAAGAATGAAGAAACTCTAAGGGTCATGTGGGAGTCTATCAAGAGAAATAACCTACGAGTGATTGGAGTACCAGAACCGTGTGTGGGGGGGATAATAGAAAATACAAAGAAAATTGTTGAAGATTTGCCAACAGAAAACTTCCCTGATATCATGAAAGATGAGAAGATATCTATCCAAGATGCTCATTGAACCCCACATAAGGTAGATCCCAAAAGAAAGTCACCAAGACATATTATAATCAAACTTACCAAAACCAAAGATAAAGAGAGAATTTTAAGAGTGGCTAGGGATAAAAGAAAAGTCATTTACAAAGGAGAATCAATTAGAATAAGCTTGGACTACTCAGCAGAAACCATGCAGGCAAGAAGGCAATAGGATGACATATATAAAGCCTTCAAGGAAAATAACTGCCGGGCAAGAATTATATATCCTGCAAAACTGTCTCTCAAATATGATGGCGAGATTAGGGCATTTCCAGATAAACAGAAGTTTAGGGAATTTGCAAAAACCAAACCAAAATTATAAGAAACACTAAAGGGAGTCCTATGGTTAGATAATCAATAACACCAGGCAACAACACAAGACTAGAACACAAGACATAGAAACCAGATATTGACTCAGATACGGAAATTGAAAATACTTCAAAGCTAAAACATTGAAAATAGGGAAACAGATATCAATATGTAAAAAAGGACAACATTAAAACAAAAAAGAGGAGCTTAAAAATGGAGACATTCATTTTTCATATGGAGGGGATGTTAAGGTGATATAAAGTAATAAAAGACTGGTATAAACTTAGAAAAATAGGGGTAAATATTAAGGTAACCACAAAGGAATCTAACAATCTTACTAATCAAAATAAAAAAGTAGAAAAACATAAAGACTCAGCAAACACAAAATCTACAACAATGAAAAAGATGAAAAAAAAATACATAAAGAAAAAAGACTCAGCACAGAAAATTGAGGGGGACAAAGAAACCCTGAACAACACACAAAAAGAGATATCAGGATGACAGCACTAAACTCATACCTATCAATAATTATACTGAATGTAAACAGACTTAATGCACCGATAAAGAGATGGAGAGTGGTAGATTGGATAAAAAAGCATGATCCATCTATATGCTGCCTACAAGAGATGCACCTTAGACTTAAAGACACAAACAGGCTAAAACTCAGAGGATGGAAAAAAATATATCAAGCAAGCAACACTCAAAAAAGAGCAGGAGTGGCAATATTAATCTCTGACAAAATAGACTTTAAAGTAAAATCCACCACAGAAGATAAGGAAGGGCACTATATAATGATTAAAGGGTCAATACATCAGGAGGACATAACTATAATAAATATTTACGCGCCCAAAAACAGGGCTCCAAAATACATAAAACAAATTCCAACAGCTCTGAAGGGTGAGATAGACAGCTCCACAATAGTAGTAGAAGACTTCAACAGGCCACTTTCAATGAAGGACAGAACATCCAGAACGAAGCTCAACAAAGACACGGAAGAGCTGAATGCTACAATTAAACAACTTGAGCTCATAGACATATACCAAACACTGCACACAACAGCAGCCAAGTATACTTTCTTTTCCAACGCACATGGAACATTCTCCAGAATAGACCACAAATTAGGCAATAAAGCAAGCCTTAACAGAATCCAAAACATCAAAATATTACAAAGCATCTTTTCTGATGATAACCCCATAAAAATGGAAATCCACAACTCAAAAAGCAAGGAAAAAAAATCAAACCCATGGAAACTGAACAACGCCTTGCTCAAAAACTACTGGGTTATAGAAGAAATTAAGGATGGAATAAAGAAATTCATAGAATCAAACAAGAATGAAAACACATCCTACCAGAACCTTTGGGACACAGCAAAAGCAGTGCTCAGAGGTCAGTTTATAGCAATAAATGCACGCATCCAAAAAGAAGAAAGGGTCATAATCAAAGCATTAATCCTACAACTGGAACAAGTAGAAACAGAGCAGCAAAAGAAGCTCAGAGGCGCCAGAAGGAATGAAATAATAAGAATTAGAGCAGAATTAAATGAAATAGAGAATAGAAAAACAATTGAAAGAGTTAACAGGTCCAAAAGCTGGTTCTTTGAAAAAATCAACCAAATTGATAAACCATTGGCCAAACTAACAAAAAAAGAAAAAAAAAAAAAAAAAAAACAGGAGAGGAAGCAGGTAACCAGTATAAGAAATGAGATGGGTGATATCACAACAGACCCAAGTGAAATTAATAGAATCATAACAGATTACTATGAAAAATCGTACTCTGAAAAACTTGAAAACCTACAGGAAATGGACAAATTTCTAGAAACTCACTACTTACCTAAACTAACACAAAGAGAGGCAGAACAACTAAATAAATCCATAACAAAAGAAGAGATTGAATAGGTTATTAAAAAACTGCCAACAAAAAAAAGCCCTGGCCTGGATGGCTTCACTGGAGAATTGTATCAAACTTTCAGCGAAGAGTTAACACCACTTCGACTAAAGGTATTTCAGAGGATAGAAAATGATAGAATACTCCCAAACTCATTCTATGAAGCCAGCATAACCCTGATACCAAACCCAGGTAAAGACACCACAAAAAAAGAAAATTACAGAACGATATCCCTCATGAACATTGACACAAAAATCCTCAACAAAATTTTAGCCACTAGAATTCAGCAACATATCAAAAAAATAATTGACCATGGCCAAGTGGGATTTATACCAGGTATGCAGGGACGGTTCAACATTAGAAAAACAATCAATGTAATCCATCACATAAATAAAACAAAAGACAAGAACCACATGGTCTTATCAATCGATGCAGAAAAGGCATTTGACAAAGTCCGACACCCATTCATGATAAAAACTCTCAAAAAACAAGACCCCTAGCAGAGGGGACCATGCTTTCAGGGGACATCTAGGTCAATTGGCATAACAAAGCTTATTAATAAAATGTTCTGCATCCTAATTTGGTGAGTGGCATCTGAGGTCTTAAAAGCTTGCTAGTGGCCATCTAAGATGTAGCAGTTGGTCCCAACCAATTGGAGTAAAGGAGAGCGAAGAACACCAAAGACACAAGGAAAGTATTAGCCCAAGAGACAGAATGGGCCACATGAACCAGAGACTTCATCACCCTGAGACCAGAAGAACTAGATGGTGCCTGGCTACCACCAATGAACGTCCTGACAGGGAACACAACAGAGGTTCCCTGATGGAGCAGTAGAAGGATGGGATGCAGAATTCAAATTCTAGTAAGACTTAATGGCCTGACTGAGACTGGAGTTGCCCTGGAAGGCATGGCATCTGGACTCTCAGTCCAGAACTAAAACAATTTCCAAGGCCAACTCTTCAGACAGGGATTGGACTGGACTGTGGAACATAAAGTGATACTCGTGAAGAATGTGCCTCTTAGTCAAGTAGATACAAGAGAGCAAAGGGGCAGCTTCTGTCCAGAGGTGAGATGCGAAGGCAGAGAGAGTTAGGAGCTAGTTGAATGTTCGTGGGGAATCAGGGGTAGGGGCAGAGGGGAGGAGTGTGCTGTCACACAATGGGGTTAGTGGTTGGGGTCTCATATCAATGTACGTAAAAAAAAGAATTTGTATGGGAGACTAACTTGAAATGTAAACTTCATTTAATTACAACAATAAAAAAAAATGTGTGCCAACTTGGCTAGGCCATGATTCCCAGTATTGTGTGATTGTCCTCCATTTTGTGATCAGATGTAAATGTCCTGTGTGTTGTAAATCCTAATCTCTGTGATGTTAATGAGGCAGGACACAATCTGTACGATTAGATTGTATCTTGAGTCAATCTATTTCGAGATACGAAAGATAGAAGACAGCAGAGAGGAGAGGGACCTACAAACACCAAGAAAGAAAAGCCAGGAGTGGAACACATCCTTTGGACCCCGGGTTCCTGAGCTGAGAAACTACTAGAGCCAGGGGAAGATTGATGACAAGTACCTTCTCCCAGAGCCAACAGAGAGAGAAAGACTTCCTCTGGAGCTGGTGCCCTTGTTTTGGACTTCTAGCCTCCTAGGTTGTGAGAGAATAAATTTCTGTTTGTTAAAGCCATCTACTTGTGGTATTTCTGGTATAGCAGCACTAGGTAACTAAGATAACCATAGACTGCCAGAAAAATGAACAAATCTGTCTTAGAAGAAGTACATCCAGAATGCTTCTTGGAAGAGAGGTTGGGGAAACTTTGTCTCACATACTTTGGACATGTTAGGATGAGTGACCAGTCCCTGGAGAAGGACATCATGCTTGGTAAAGTAGAAGGTCAGCGAAAAAGAGGAAGACCCTCAACGAGATGAATTGACACAATAGCTGCAACAGTGGGCTCAAGCATAACAACAATTGTGAGGATGGTGCAGCACTGGGCAGTGTTTCTGTTGTACATAGGGTCGCTATTAGTTGGAACCAACTTGACAGCACCTAACAACAACAACAACAACAAATGGTTTCATGTGGTTGGAATATTATTAACTCATGGAAATTAGAGGGCTGCACCCCTTCTCACTGAGATTTGATCTTTTACTTTTCAGCACAGTCACCTTTGCTGAGGGAAGTCTCCATGTTTTGACAGGTGATACTGTCAATTCTCTGGGAATAGTAAGATCATAGGCAAGTCCAGACCAGGGAGAAGAGAGTCTAAGATAATATGCATCTGAAGTATTGAGTAGGACTTCATTCCGATCTTAGGCTTACATGTTACTTTTAGAAAGAGTTTTTTTTCCTGTGACTGCTAAATCAGGATGGTAGATTAGGTTGAGGAGAGAAGACATTATTGTTCCTTTGTTTAGGAGAGTGAACCATGGTGCTTTCCTGATTTCAAACATAAAAATTCAGCCCATCGTTGAATAAACACTAACAGTACCTACCTCTTTTGAACCTATTAACAACGACTCAGCAGTGTGCAAAGAGAAAAATGTTGAACTGTACTTTTTACCGTACATTTAGTCTTTGATCTAAGACCTAATTTGCTTGACCTATTTGTTGTGTCTATGCATCTGAGTCTCTTGTAGTACAGGATAAGAGTATCTAACCAGTTGGTTCAGTAGATGTGGATGTGACCACAAGATGGTAGTACACCTCTGCTGAAGGCTCATTTTAGTGGATTCTGAATGCATAGACTCACAGCAGATGCAGAGGCTTTTTCTCACTGGCTGGGTAGACAACGTGAAAAACCACTGTGATTGTTAGAGAAAAGAAAGAACAACCTGATAATAGAAGTAGCACTCCTGGCTGAAGATTGCAGATCTACAGTTGATCTTAGTTGGGAGGAACAATGAAGACATCCATTCAAGCTTTGTTCGTGTTCTTGTGGCTACAGCTGGAATGTGAGTTGAGACTTTTTGGGAAACACCATGTATGAGTGGATATTCATTAGAAGTCCAAGGAGGGGAATGGCTTTATTCGAATTTCCTGTAGTTATTACAGAAAAGGAAAAATTAAAGAATGTAATGACCTGACGCCCCTTCACCTCTCTTTAACTTTCTCTTCTTGCATAGGGGTATGCTTGGGAGAGAACTTGGAGCAGTATCCTTCTACTCTGAGTGTCCTGGAGGGAAGCAGCTCAGTTATCACCTGTACTTATTCAGACAGTGGCTCGTCCTACTTCCCTTGGTATAAGCAAGAACCTGGAAAAGGTCCCCAATTCATTATAGATATTCATTCAAATGTGGACAGAAACGACCAACAAAGACTCACTGTTCTGTTGGATAAGAAGGCCAAACATCTCTCCCTTCACATCACAGCTGCACAGCCTGGAGACTCAGCTGTGTACTTGTGTGCAGCAAGTGCACAGTGCTTCCCAGGCACCTGCAGCCTGTACCCAAACCTGCCACTGGGGCTGGAGCCCCACCCCTTCTTGAGCAGGCCTTCAAGTTCAGAATTTGTCATACTGTTTGTCTTCAAATGGAAACTAATACAAAGACATTAAAATCATATAATAAGAAGTTTATGTTCAAGATGACCCAGAAAGGGTTAGAACAATTTGTTGGCTGATTGTTACTTAATGGATGCTTAAGGAAGGTTGTTGTTGTTTCTGTGGTGGAGTCCATTCTGACTCATGGTGACCCCATGTTTTACAGAATAGAACCACTCCCTAGGGTTTTCTTGGCTGTAAAGTTAATGGAAGAAGATCGCCAGGCTTTTTCTTCAGCAGTACCACTGTGTGGGTTCAAACAAGCAACATTTATGTTTGTAGCCAATTGCAAGCTGCTTGTGCCACCTAAGGACCTTTAAAGAGAGTTAAAAAAAACCAAAAAACAAAAAACAAACCAAACCAAACCTGTTGCCATTGAGTCAATTCTGACTCATAGCGACCTTATAGGACAGAGTAGAACTGCCCCATAAGGTTCCCAAGGAGCAGCTGGTGAATTTGAACTGCTGACCATTTACTTAGCAGCCTTAGCTCTTAATCAGTAGTGGGAAAAAATTATATATGTATTTATCAGCCACCTTACTCAACTCTTGTTGATTGATTGCAGAAAGAAATGTGGACTAATGGTTAATTGACAGACTTGCTATAGTTCCCCCTACCTCATCTTCAAACTTTGACTGAATTAAATATTACTTTCCCAAGTTTCTTAAAACATAAAAAGTTTTTTTTTTTTTTTAGTGTTGTATACAAATGAATAGAAAGAAAAAAGTTGCATAAATAATGAATTCCCTAATTCTCCCACCTTTGGTTGAGGGTAGGATAATATATTAAAGACCTCATATTCTTTTTTTTATTTTTAATTTTTTTTATTGTACTTAGATGAAGGTTTACAGAACAAATAGTTTCTCATTAAATAGTCACTACACATATTGTTTTATGACCTCATATTCTTCTTAAGAATGAATGTAACTGGCATTTGGTATGGTGAAAATGACCCCTCTTGGCTGAGCTATGATTGTTAGTTATTAGGTGACTGGCTTGTTCTTATGGAGAAAGCCATTAGGTTAAACTAGGATTAAGATATCTAAACAAGAAAGGTCAGTATTGTATTCCAGCACCTCAACTGCTCTTATTATTTCCTTCACTTTACTATAATTTTTGTTACATTGTCTGGTACGGTAACTAATTTGTTTTAATATTTCATTTATTCTTCTCATTTTTCCAGAGGATCGGTGGTGATAAGAAGACTAAAGTTTTTCAATGAGAGCAAACCTTGCATAACTGTCCCAGAAAAATATACTCCCCTCAGTAGCTGCCATTTAATTGATCTGACTCAAGGTGACCCCATGTGTGTCAGGGTAGAACTGTGTTCCATAGGGTTTTCAATGGCTGATTTTTCAGAAGTAGGTCATCAGGACGTTCTTCTGAGGTGCCTCTGGTTGGACTTGCCTCAGGATGAACTTAAGCCTCCAAACTTTCAGTTAACAGCTGAGCATGTTAACCATTTGCACCACCCAGGGACTCATTAGTTTATAGATAAATTAGAATGGCATAGGTAGGCAACACAAAATTGAATTGATTTTTAACATTATGAGTACTGTGGCTTTCTTTTCATTTTTTAGTAATATTTTATTGTGTTTTTCATGAAAGTTTACATAGCAAATTAGGTTCCCATTTGACAATTTCTACACAAGTTGTGCAGTGACATTAGTTACATTTTTCACAAGGGGTCAACATTCACTTTAATTGCCTTCTGATAGTTCTGTTTCCAGTACTCTGGTTTCCCTGCCCCCTTGTCTTCTCATCTTTGCTTAGGGCTGTGGCTTTCTGACTGGAGAGTGTTTCAGTCCATGTAGAAAATGAACAAACCATTTTATTACCCATTGAGGGAATGTAACTGTAAAACCCTTTTGGAGACGCTCAAATAGTTCTTTAGGACAGTTCATATTCCACCTTTACAGTTTTCCTGGAATTTTGTTGATTCCGGGAAACGTATTAATTGGCTATATTCTCTACTATCTAGAAAAGTTTCCTCACTAGTATTTAATATTGCAGCCAAAATGACCCTACTTGGTGGATTATCTCTGGAGGATTTTAGCAAATGTTTATTGGAGATTATTTAACCCCAGTAGGCAGCTATCCTGGCTTTGCTGTATCTTACCCTCTTGGATCATACAACTCAGTGATTTTTCTCTCTTTTTTTTTCTTTAATCGGGGGCCAAAATGTCTGCATCTAAGATGTAATCATTGAACTTCTCTGTAGATATGTCTTTATGTTCTATAAGAGGTACTTGCATACAGATTTTTGTCAGAAAGACATGTTTAGCATAATAATCTGTTAAAGCATTTCTCCCCTAATTCTATAGTGTATTTTATATGGTGAGACTTTATCCTTATGACAAAATTTTCTTTGAGTAGAATAAAATAATTTATATATTTAGTGTCCATTTTTTGTAGGGATACATGAGAAGCTTAAGAAACTTCATTGTCTCCATAGTAGTCAGAAGTTTTGAACTACTTTAGAAGCACATTGGCCATTGCTGTATATATTTAACACTTTTTTTTTTTTAAATTGGAAATTCCCGAGAGAGGCAGAAGTTCAGCTACTTGAACTCATTTGGCTTCTGCTAAGGGATTGGGTTTTATAAAGGAGTCTGGAGTAGTTATTGCATAACCAGTCTTGTCTATTTTTAGTTTTTGAGATGACTTTTCAAAAAACAAAATTAATTCAGGACTTGGTATGTGAGTGTTCAGAAGATCTATAGTGGACGTGGAGATTTCTTTAATGACAGAAGTGCCATCATGAGATTTCCCTTGATTACCTGGAGTTGAATAATACGAGAAGGAGAAATTAATATTTCAGAATTAGTCAACTGACTGGTAGAAAAATGAGTGATTTTCGATAGCAGAACAGTGTGTCCTCTATGTGGTACCATCAGATTTAATAGTGATTCCTTTATAAGATTTGAAGATCTTTAGGTGCTGGCTGGAGAAACAACAACATACATAGATGTGAAGACACATGATGATGCTTGGTAAGGTAGAGGGTCAGCAAAAAAGAGGAAGACCCTCAACGAGATGATTGACACAGTGGCTGCAACAATGGGTAACGATTGTGAGAGTGGCACAGGACTGGGTGGTGTTTCATTCTGTTGTACATGGGATCGCTAGGAGTTGGAATTGGCTTGATGGCACCTAGCAACAACAAAAACATCATCAACAACATGTTGTTTCTATAATCCACTACATATAGTATTTTGAATAAGTGCCCCTCCCACCCAGTTTGATCATAGATGCAATAATCAAACAGAGAAGTTGGTTGAATTATCAATATTCCTTTCAATATAAAAATTTACCCATATTTATTTCCAGATGTAATAGGGTTTCCAGGGCGTGGCTGGTGGATTCGAATTGCCAACCTTTTGGTTAGCAGCCTAATGCTTAAAAGTTGGTTAATCGAAAAGGAGTGTGAGATGGGCTAGACTCTCAGCCAATGTGTATAGAAGTTTAACATGATACACAGCAACTTGCTATACCAGGAAAGCCCTGTTTCCTGTTCTGGGGCAGCAGCAGCACATAACCCAATAATCCTTTCCTCATCTTGTAGGGCTCACCTGACAGTGTAGAGCCCTGAAATTGAAGAACAAGTTATTTTCCTTCAGGAGAAAGAACTCTTAACATGTTGTTCTCTAGCATGCTGAAGGTGGTCATGGCTTTCATGTGTCTAGGTAGGCACGGCCCCAGTGGGAATTGGCCTCTGCTATGACCTAAGGATTAGGGACACAATCAGTATCTTACGAGACTTTGGGAAGGAAGGCTAACAGGGTATAAAAATAGAATTTCTTTGTCCTATACCACTTACCTCTTAAACTTTCTGATTCTATCTTTTTTTCTACAGGATTTAGTACAGCCCAGAAGGTAACTCAAGCCCGACAAGCAGTGATGGTACAGGAGAAGGAGGCTGTGACCCTGTACTGCACATATGACACTAGTAACGGAAATTTTAGTCTATTCTGGTATAAGCAGCTCAGCAATGGGAAGATGATTTTCCTTATTCGTCAGGACTTACAACCAGAAAAATGCAACCGATTGTCGCTATTCACTGAACTTCCAAACAGCAGCTAAATCCATCAACCTTGTCATCTCAGCTTCATAGCTGGGGGACTCAGCAGTGTATGTCTGTGCACTGAAAGAAACCGCAGTAAGAGGATTGTTGGAGGGAGGCGTACAAAAACCTAGGGCTCTGCTTTAGATATTCACCTGCTGTAGGGACCAAGGGGAAAATCACCATCATAGACAGGAAGTGGCTAGGACTGTGGTAGCACAGGTGTAGCGTTAGAAGGAAGACACTCATTCTAAGAAAATCCTATCTAGGTTGATAGACCATATCCAGAATTATCATTCATCAAAAACATCCTTATCTCTAAATCTTTACCATGAAGTTAAACATACAGAATTTTGTATTGAAGATTGAAGAGAAAGAACAGCCACAATAAACAACTCATTATTTGGTGATTAGATTGAGCTAGAAGAATTGGCTAACGAAGTTCAGAAAAGTACAGCTGAAAAATCAGTAAGCGTGTGAATTTTTGGATTTTCAGATCAATTAGTTCAATATGTATTTTTTGAGTATATATTAAGGGATAGGCATTGTTCTAAATAAGAAAGGCCTTGGAATCTCAGCATGTTTCCTCTCTTTTTGTATCATGCTATTTCATACTGTTTTAAGAATTAGTTTGATTTTGGTTTGTTTGCTGTGAATAAATGGAACATGATACCCCTAAAGAGACACAAACTTCCTTATTCATCTGAGGGATACACTTGCCACATGGTAAGAGAATAATTGATGGTGATCCTGGGATACCTCTATGCTGGGATCTGAGTGTGGGTCAGGTCAGAAATAAAAGCACAGGACTGAACAATGTTGAAAAGACTTGGGAGCTCATATAACTAAGGCATACCAAACCAAAACCAAACCTATTGCTGTCAAGTCGATTTCAACTCATAGCGATCCTATAGGACAGAGTAGAACTGCCCCATAGGATGGATTTCATTGTTGACCATTTGGTTAGCAGCCATAGCTCTTAACCACTATGCCACCAGAGTTCCAACTGAGGCATAGTAAGCCAAATTTAGAAAAATAATGCATGCATTGATATAAATCCTATTATGGTGGTGCTAATAAACGTTTCATTGTCGTTAGGTACTATCAAGTTGGTTCCGACTCACAGCAACCCTGTGTACAAAAAAACGGAACACTGCCTAGTCCTGTGCCATTTCCTTGTTATACTTGAGCCCATTGTTGCAGCCACTGTGTCAATCCATCTCGTTGGGGGTCTTCCTCTTTTTTGCTGACCCTCTACTTTACCAAGCATAATGTCTTATTCTAAGGATTGGTTCCTCTTATCTGTCTAAAGTAAAGGAGACGAAGTCTCACCATCCTGGTTTCTAAGGAGCAATCTGGGCATACTTCTTCCAAGACATATTTGTCTTGGAACTCCATGGTATATTCACTATTCTTTGCCAACACTATAATTCAAAGGTGTCAATTATTCTGTCTTCCTTATTCATTGTTCAGCTTTTGCATACATATGAGACAATTGAAAATACCATGACTTAGGTCAGGTGCACCTTAGTCCTCAAAGTGATATCTTTGCTTTTGAACACTTTAAAGAGTTCTTTTGCAGCAGACTGGCCCAATGAAATATGTCTTTTGATTTCTTGACTGCAGCTTCCATGGACGTTGATTGTGGATTCAAGCAAAATGAAATCCTTGACAACTTTAATCTTTTCTCCGTTTATCATAATGTTTGCTTATTAGTCCAGTTGTGAAGATTTTTGTTTTCTTTATGTTGAGGTATAATCCATACTGAAGGCTGTAGTCTTCGATCTTCATCAGTAAGTACTTCAAGTACTATTCACTTTCATCAAGCAAGGCTGTGTCATCTGCACAGCTCAGGTTGTTAATGAGTCTTCCTCCAATCCTGATTCCATGTTCTTCTTCATGCAGTCTAGCTTCTTGGATTATTTGCTCAGCATACAGATTGAGTAAGTATGGTGAAAGAATTCAACCCTGATGCACACCCTTCCTGATTTTAAGTGACACAGTATCCCTTTGTTCTGTTAGAATGACTGCCTCTTGATCTATGTACAGGTTCTGCATGAGCACAATTAAGCATTCTGAAATTCCCATTCTTTGCAATATTATCCGTATTTATTATGATCCACACAGTCGAATGCCTTTGCATAGTCACTAAAACACAGGTGAACATCTTTCTGGGATATTTTCTGCTTTCAGCCAAGATCCATCTGACCTCAGCAATGATATCTCTCTTTCCACATTCTCTTCTCAATCCGGCTTGAATTTCTCGCAGTTTCCTGTTGATGTACCACTGCAACCATTTTTGAATTATCTTCAGTAAAATTTTACTTGAGTGTGATATTAAGATACTGTTAAATAATTTCCACGTTCTATTGGATCACCTTTCTTTGGAATGGTCACAAATATAGATCTCTTCCAGCTGGTTGGTCAGGTAGTTGTCTTCCAAACTTCTTAGCATAATAGACCAGTGATTGCTTCCAGTGTTTATACTCTAAATCACTTTAAAAATAGCAGGAAACCTAACAAGAAGCTTAATCAGAAGTTTTGAGCAACTCTAACTCTGACTCAAGATGGCAAAGTTTGTATTTCCTCTTACAGGTATTGGATGGCTCTGTAATAGGTGTGAATGTATTGGAGAGCAAAGTCTGACCTCTGGTTGGCTGGGCATACTCTCTGAGAATCTTTTAGTTAAATGTTTAAAAAAAAAAAGTTGAATACAGAAGCCAGTATCTTTGGGGGCAGCACTGTGGAGAAGAAGAATGGAGAAGCAGCTGAAGGCCTTCTTGGTGTTTTTGTGGCTTCATTTTTACAGTAAGTTAGTGGAGAGTTTTAGCGAAGTTGACACAGGAAGTCTGGGGGACATTTTCCTTTGGATTTGGGGCAAAGGTGTAGTGAATTGGGTATTAAGAGGGAAGAAAGCGGGGTCATTTTCTAGTTCATCTGAGTTTCCTTGTGGGGAATAAAGAAGGGATACAAAGTGAGAAGCATTGAGACTGGATTACTGATCTCTTGGGTTTCACATTGCTTTCTGAATAGAGGTGAGTGGCAACAACCAAGTGGAGCAGATTTCTCGGTCCCTGATCATCCCGGAGGGAGAGAACTGCACCCTTCAGTGCAATTATTCAGTGAGCCCCTTTAACAATTTAAGGTGGTACATTGAGGACACTGGCAGAGGACCTGTTTCCCTGACAATCATGACGACGTACAGTAAGAGCAAAAAGTCGAATGGAAGATACACAGTGACTGTGGACGCAACCGTCAAGAGCAGTTTCCTGCACCTCACAGCCTCCCAACTCAGTGACTCAGCCTCCTACGTCTGTGCAGTGGGCGCACAATGCTCCCCAGGAACTTGCAGCCTGTACACAAACCTGCAAGTGGAAGTCGTCAAGCAGGTTTAGGAGGTGGAGCAGGGACATTATTATTATTTTTAAGTTGCATATAATTTCACAAGTGAGCTAGTACTTCTCTCTCAAACCTACATGTAATTTGTATTTGAGCTTGATTCTAAATGTCTGCATAACATAAAAACATCCTCACTCAACCTGTAAAGTTAACTGCTACATCATCTGGCTGTTCCAAGGGAATGATTTCTATACTGTAGTACTGCTACTGAAGGAGATGATAATTTTGGTTAGAAGAGAGAGGCCAGCTGTCGGGGGTCCAGCCACTCAGAGAATATTGACTGAGTGGAAGAACAACAGGTTGATGCTGCTGATGGCAATATCCAATAACCTTCCTTACCCCTGACAGAATTTTAATTCTAATTTCATGGCTAGTCAAGATTTACTGCCAAATTCTCAGAAAGCATCCTGTGGAGAGAGATCTACTTCACCAGTTTAGCCATGCTTCAGAGCAAGACACCTGGGATGCTGCACAAACTCTTTTATCACCTTCCACGGCTGTTTCCTTGGAAGATGTTTCTGCTCAGTCCATTCTGCCAGCATGACACTAACGGGCACAGATACTCTGAGGCAGCAGGACAACTGTCTCAGCTTCTTCAACTGTCAGTGTTCTAGAAAAGAGACTTAAAGAGTAGAATGTATTATATAGTACTTGACTGGACACTAGTTTGCTAAAATTAGCTATGAAGTTCCTTTTGGGGACAATCAGAGAAATTTAAATATTTTTTGAGAATTAGATGAAATAAAAATTTATTTGAAAGGTGGACATCATCAACTGAGAAAAATAGGAAGGATGTATAATAAGGTATTACAAATGGTAATCTCTGGGTGGTGGGAATATGATGTGTTTATTTTTCTGTTTTGTTTGTATTTCTAATTTTCTAAAGTGCACAGGTTCTGCTTCTGTCAAAATAAAGATTATTAAAAAATAAAAGAAAGGTTTTAAGAAAAATTTGATGGGATGAGTCTGGTCTGTTATCATCAACTCACAGAGGCGGAGAGAACTTTAAAGATGATTAGACGTTCTAAGATATCATTGGACAGGATTTGATTTGTTATCTTTTGGGTCCTACATGAGTTTAATTTCCAAGGCTTGGTGAATTGATGAATAAATAAATGAAGCCAGTATCTGGATTGTTCTTAGTCTGGACATTGCTCAACTCCAATACTTCAAAAATGCTTTGAATCCTGGAGCTAAAAAACCTGGAAGAGCTCATTAACAAGACACTTCTTCCTCTCATGCAACTCCTTCCAAGTCTTTAGAGTGAAGAAATTTCAGTTCAGATTTCTTCTGCAGGCAGACTTGCATAAGAAATTCATTCATTCAAAATTATGAATGTACACATAAATATATACCTCAAGTATATGTCTAGATTCAAATACAGGAAGAGTAGGAAGTGTCCTTTCTGAGACATTTAGCTAAAATTTAATTCCAGTTCATCCTTTTGCCCACTGGTGGAGAGTGTCTCATAACCAGATAATTCATTTTCAGGAAGCTCATTAGCTTCCTTCTTAGGAACATCCTGCTTCTTCCTATGTTTATCAGTTCCTGAAAACATGCCATCAGATGTAAGATGATTATCCAGGAATCCTGATTCAGTACCCAAATCACTGCAAGGCACATGCAACTGATGCTAGAAACAGAAACCCATCCCCACTCTTCCTAGGAAGGGGGAGCAGGCCTCTGTAGGTCCTGACCTCTGCTCCTCCTCAGTGACAAGAATCCCGCAACTGCTCGTTGAAAAGGAGGTCAGAGAACTCTGAATTGTTATTGTTTTCATTATGCTGAATGATCTTACTGGAAAAAAACTTATAAATTAACTGAGGAACAAGTGACAGCACATGAAAATTTAACCAATAAGTAAAAGTTCAAGTATGTAAAACAAATAATAAATTTTAAAGATATTCTTGGGAGATCACTGAGGCACACAAAAGACAAGGGGGAAGCCTCATGAAGAGGTAGAAAATTTAATCGGGTCTTGAAGGATAGACACACATTGAATGTTTATTATACGGTTATTTCTTAAACACCTAGTAAGTGACAGGTATTTTACAGGCGTAAGGTGTAGAGTTAAGAATGAACCTGACAAATATACATTTGTCTATAGCATTGTTTATGCTCTAATATAGGCATTTCTTTTGCTTGCTGGGAGGTTTTGTGTGGTGACTAAAAGGCATAGGCGCTGAAGTACTGCAGGTGTCACTTACTAAATTGTTTGAAGTCGGACAAAATTACTTAAGCTTACAGCACCTACACTTTATCATCTATCATAGTAACATACACCTTGACACATGATAGTAAAGATTAAATTGTGTAGTTTATATAAAGCTTATACAAAATAATTTTTCACTAGAAGGCAGAAGGAGACAGGGAAGCTGGAGATAGGGAACCCAAGGTTGAGTAAGGACAGTGTTGACATGTAGTGGGGTTGCTAACCATTGTCTCAGGGCAACAAGTGTACTAACTGTTTAATGAGAAACTATTTTGTTCTGTAAACCTTCATCTGAAGTGAAAATAGCAGCACACTGGAAGAACATAATTGATGTCACTGAATTGTGCATGTAGAAATTTTTTAAATGGTGTATCTTTGGCTATAAGTATTTTCACCAAAAAAAAAAAAAAAAAAGGTCAAGAAGGGAGAGTGTTGACATGTCGTGGGGTTGTTAACCAATGTTATAGAACAATATGTTTATTGACTGTTTAATGAGAAACTATTTGTTCTGTAAACGTTCACCTAAAGTACAACTGAAAAAAAAACGCAAAATAATTTTTAAGTTAGTGGTGGTTATTAGATGTAGATGGAATGGGACAGTGAAGATAGCTCAAGAAGAAATAACAAGAGAATTCAAGTATGGATCCCAACTCTCACTTTTGATTATGCTATTTTTCTATGGTACATCTAAGAGTCACCCACTATTCCATGTTGGCTTTAGCCCATCCAACTACTTGAACTGACAGTAATGGTTTTCTTGTTTGGTTTCCTTTATCTCGTAAGTATTATGCATAGAAAATGACAACTTCTTACTTCTGGTATAATTTAATTCAAATTCTAAGATGAATACACAAAGACTTTATGGAACACGGCTCAGATATAACATCATTATAGTGAGCTATAGTGCCAATTTATGAAACATAGCGTGCTTTTCTAGTGCATCATGTTTGGTAAAGTAGAGGGTCAACAAAAATGAGGAAAACTCATAGGTTGACACAATAGCCACAACAATAGACTCAAACATACCAGTGATTATGAAGATGGTGTAGGACATAAAGTTGCCATGAGTCAGAGTCAATTCGATGGCAAGTAACAGCAACAGCAACAACAGTGCTAGTAACTGGATTTGTACATCATTTGACAGGCTTCTACATTTGGGAGGAGAGAGAACCTCTCTAGGTTTTCCTTGGGGAGGAATGGTTTTTATTTATAACTTGTGCATGGTAGATGTTCAAGAATTATTATAGAAGAAAAAAAGGAAAGAGCATGATCTAGGTGACAAACAGTAGATGTATCTCTCCAACAAACCTGTACCTGGTTCTAACACGACTCTCTTTGCCTATAATCCCTTCAAAGATTCAGAGTCACTGTGTGCGTCTGTGCACAGGCGAAATGGATCTAATTTCTGGTTGGCTGGAGAGACTCTCAGCTTCCTGTCACAACAGAATTATAAATATGCACTCAGAGAAGCATCAGTAAATCTGATGAATAGAAACATGGAGAAGACCTTGGGAGCTTCATTGATGATTTTCTCTTTGCAGCTGTGCTGTGAGTTGACAGACTCTGGAGATGTGAATAGAAACAGCAGGTCTTAGTTACCTTCTCCATAAATCTGAAAGTTATAGACGGGCAGTTAGAGCTAGATGGCTCACTTATGGGGACTGTGAGAAGAAAGTCTGTTTGACAAAGTAGTCAGTCATTCATGAACCTTTGCCTGTGGTTCTCTTCTATGTAGGGGTGAGCAGCCTACATACATTGAAACAGAGTCCTTCATTCCTGAATATCCAGGAGGGAGCACAGGCCATTCTTAATTATACTTCTCAAGAGAGAACATTTTTAAACTTCCATTGGTTCAGATAGGATCCTGGGAAAGGCCTTGTATCTCTGACCTTAAGTCAATCAAGCCAAGGTCAGCAGGCAGACAGAAAATTTAAAGAACAGCTTGGAAAAGAGAAGCTATTTAGTATCTTCAATATCCCAGAGTCTCAGCCCAGAGATTCAGCCACCTACTTCTGTGCTTTGCAGTACAGTGTTCTCCAAGCACCTGCAGCTAGTGCACCACCTCACAGCTGGGCCTCTTCACATGATGAAGTGAACATGATGTCTTCCTCCAGCAATTGATCCTTCCTGATGACATGTCCAAAGTGAGCTGGACAATGCTCTGTTGTGATCCCTAAGGTTTTCGTTAGTTAATTTTCAGAAGTAGATCATCAGACCTTTTTTCCTGCTCTATCTTAGTCTGGAAACTCTGTTGAAGCCTGTCCACCATGGATAGCCCTGCTGGTACTTGAAACAGCATCACAACAACATGCAAGCCACCATAGTATGACAAGCTGACAGATGGGTTCTAACTGATACTATCTGTGAAACCGTGTTTATGTGTTGGTTATAGTTTTTTCCAATATAAATTAAATTAACATCTTAAGTGTAACAATTAAAAAGTGTACTGCCTAACATTACCTTCTATATCAATCACCCTTTAGGAAATACTGATCCAGCCCATGCCCTTCATTTAATAGATGAAAAAATAAGGACCCATAGAAGCTAGGTGTAGAACCCAGGCATTCTGACCCCTTGTCAAATTGTTTCTTCCACTAAAAATACAAAGTAGGATCCAGAGTTTGAAGGATTTGTGTGTTTTAAATTCAAACTAAATTAAAAATTTCATTATTCGATTAATGCATGTTCAACCAAAAACCAAAACCAAGCCCGTTGCCGTCAAGTTTATTTCAATTCATAGCGACACTACAGGACAGAGTAGAATTGCCCCATAGAGTTTCCAAGCAGCAGCTGGTGGATTGAACTGCTGACCTTTTGGTTGACAACCGGGCTCTTAACCACTGTGCCGCCAGAGCTCCAATGCATGTTCATTTTAGGTAAGTTAGAAGATATAAACACCTAGAAAAAAAATTGAACATTCCTCTAATTTCATAACTTAGAAATGACAACTATTACAATTTTTCAAAAATTTCTGCAAATATACAGTTATATTTTTCTATGAAACGGGCTTTTATGGATGTGCTTGTTTTTCTCAACTTTATATTGTAGGTATATCCATGCCAATAAACATATATGAGGGCATAATTTTAAATGGCTGCTTAGTTTCCATTATATAGGTGCATATTTTAAAAATTAATCACTTTTTGGCATTGTTTCCAATTATTCAGTATTATTGACAATTTTTTTTTTTAATGAACATCATTAAAGCTGTAGCTTTAATATAAATCAAGATGCTTGGTTAAGGGAAAGCACGTGATACTGAATGCCTAATTCCCATGATGAAATTTTTCAGCAAACCGTGATCTCTGCAGCGGCCTATGAGGCTGCTGATTTTCCAATACCTTACCAATTATGGATATTATTATTTTAAAGGTACTTACATTTCAATAAGTTAAAAATTTTCACCCTTTTAGTTTTCTTTACCCTTGTGAGGTTACACTTTTTGTTGTTAAAAAATAAATAAAACAATTAGAAAACAACAGAGTGCCTTGAACAGAATAAGGAAAAGTATCCTTTCATAATATATATATATGAAATATAGTATTCTTTCATATATATATATATGAAGCCCTGGCGGCTCAGTAGTTAAGAGCTTAGCTGCTAACCCAGAGGCCAGCAGTTCCAATCCACCAGTCCTTCCTTGGAAACACTATGGGGTAGTTCTACTCTGTCCTATAGGGTCGCTATGAGTTGGAATATATGAGTATGTATGAGAAGCACTGTTTTGGTCCAGGTAAACTTTAACTCGTCTTCCTCCTGGCACACTTCTTTCTCATGGAGATCTATTCTCTACAAACTTGCTACTCGAAGTGTGGACCAACAGCATTACCTTTCTATCGGCATTACCTAGGAACTTGTGTAGAACCTCAAACTCCAGCACAGACCGAGTGAAACTGATTCTACAGTTTGACAAGATCCTCAGGTGATTCTAATCACTTAAAATTTGAGAGGCACCAATCTTACTGGTAGCCAGTGATTTTTTTTTTTTTTTTTAAGTGTAAATCAGAAGCCTTCCCTACTTGCTTCTATGCTTCTATGGCTTCCTATTGCTCCTAGAATAAAACGCAAATTCCAGGCTGTGATATGCGAGGTTTTGTATGACATGAATTTCACATGATTTTCCAGTTTCAATTCTTAATTCTTTTTCTTTCTGAGTAACAGCAAAACTGGTCTCCTTTCAGTTTTCTGACCTTGTCATGTCCATTTCTACATTCAGTCCTCCTTTTCCCTCCATCCGAAATTCTCCTCCCCAAACCTTGGCAAGCCTGACTCATTTTTGTTTTTCATGTCTCCGGTGGTATAGTGGTTAAGAGCGCAGCTGCTAACCAACAGGTCGGCAGTTCCAATCCACCAGCCTCTCCCTGGAAATCCTATGGAGCAGTTCCACTCTGTTCTGTTGTTGTTCAGCGCTGTTGAGTTGGTTTCGACTCACAGCAACCCTGTGGGACAGAGTAGAACTTCCCTATATGGTTTCCAAGGAGCAGCTGGTGGATTCGAAGTGCCGACCTTCTGGGTAGCAGCGGAGCTCTTAACCACTATGCCACCAGGGCTCCTACTCTGTCCTATAGGAATGCTACGAGTCAGAATTGACTTGACGGCAATGCGTTTTTTTTTTTTTTTTTTTGTGAAGAAAGATTTCCGGTTTCCCCTGATCTTCCTCGTTAATGTAGCCATCCACAGTCCTCCTAACTCTTCATCACAACAACTTGATTATGATAATGATCACAATGTGCAATTATATTTTTGGTTTATTTGTCCGTATGTTTATTGCCTATACCTCCAATTAGAATAGAATCTCTATGAGGTCAAGAGCGTTGTTTGTATTGTTCACAGCTTTATTTTTAGTGTGTAGAGTAGTGGCTGGCACATAGTAGTCAATTAAGAAATATTTACTGAATGAATGGATGAATGGGTTTCTTGACCCTCCTTTCTCTCTCTCTCTTCCCTTCATTTCATTCCCGTGCCAGCAACTCCGAACTTTGTGTATGTTCTGTCTGTTTGGTTATGCAGAGCAGTTCAGTTCTCTCTGGTCGGTACCCCCAGACTCAGCTCCGGACCTTTCTTTGCTCAGTGGGCTCTGTCAAAAAATTACATCCACTCAGGATCTTAGCCTGTCCTTGCTCAACTCATCTCACCTCATCAGGTGTAATCCGAATGAGCAGGGTCAACTCTAGGGCTAATAACCCCATGGCAAAGTATCTGAAAGAAAAAGTAAAAAGACATCCAGAAGACTTGGAACATGTAAAAGTAATTTCTCAAGTCAAATAATTCTGAGCACACGTCAGAGTTTTATTTCAAAATACTTCAAGAGAAAAAGTTTCTAAGGAAACCAATTCATATAATTAGTCTTGGTAGAGACATTTTGTAGGATAGCATTTTTTTTTTCTTTTTCCCTAAAGTCTTGTTGAAGATCATTATTATGGTCATAGTCATCCTACTTTTGACTGTCTGTGTACTTGCTAATAGTCTCCTCACAAGATTAACAAGCATCTGAATGTATACACTGATTTCCCAGAAGGAGTCTTTATTTCATTAATGTATATCGGAAAATTGCTTAAGCATTTTATCAGCAATGATAGTTAATTCCCATGTGGGGCTCTATTTTATATCCTTCAAAAAGGTCCATTCCAAAAGTAATTTAAGTCTTTACTATAGTGTCTATAAATGTGGCCGAGAGGGGATTTGTCAGATCTGGAATTATATTCTTCTTACGAGCTAACAAATTAATCTATTACTGTTTCAGAGATTGTGGCAATAAAGGCGTGAGACTATCAGGTCAGAGACAAAGGACTTTATTATGCATGGCACAGCAAGCAGTATGAACATTGGCATAATTGCTTCAGTTTCTCTTGCCCCCAAGTCTCACAGGGCTGATACAATTGGATGCTACACATGCAGTGAGATTCTTTTACAGTTGAGGAACACAGCTTAGGGAATTCACTGCTTGTAAAGCATGCAGTAAGAAAGCTTGCTCTTTGTCCCAAAGGCATACATTATCTCATTTCTCAAGGTTGCTTGCTGCAAGCACAACTCTGAGAAATGGCTTGGATAAAGAATGGTCAAGGCCTTGCCTTATTGGTACTCTCAGAAAAACATGTAGGAGCACAGAAAACTCATGGTGAACGACTGTATTCCAATAACATCCACCCCTCAGTCCTACATTACCTTACTTTCCGGAAATTTTCATATGAGTATGCCACTCCATCATCCTGTCTGATTAATCTGACTGGCCAAGGTTCAGAGTAAATCCATCTTATTTGTCTCAAACATTTAACTAAAGCTACTATCAGCAGGGCTCCTAGAGACAGAAAGAGATCAATCAGCAGAATTAACCTCATTTATGCCTTCTGGTTCTGATTCAGCCAACTGTGAATATGCTCTGCAGTGTGGACAACCAGGATGTAATGCATTATACATTATGACCCACACAAGGGAGTTTAGGCCAACATACTCATCTTTGTTTTAATTGCCAATAATTATAAGGGGCAACACATGGACCAAAAAGCAACCATAATTTCCAACGGAGAGACATGCTGTGGCCTGTTTTTCCCCTGGCATATACATATATCCCAAAGAGGCACAAGTTTTTTTCTGCTCAAGATTTATTGTTAAATTTAATTTGGATCAGAATTAGATCAGTTTGGTTATGTTGTATTAGCAGTGTCAATGAGTATTTCCAGCCTCTGTAGCCATTCATGGCATAAACCAAGGCTACTCAGACATCAGGAGAAGGATATGAATTTGTATCGGTAAGATTGAAACAAGGCTATGCTGATCCATGTGTTTGTACACCCATGGGAGTTGGGGTGGGCGGGGAGAGGAATCCTGTTGGGAAGCTTCCACTGATGCTGCCAGGTACTGAAGAAAAGTTCAAGACAAGCCATATTCACGTGAGTTATTCTGTTTTCATAGCAAAGGGAAGAAAATGACAAACCCAGCAACAGGTCAGATTTGTCAGCTCTTTCTGCTGCTTGGCTGAGGCAGACCATAAGTTTGTTCTGCCAGGGTGGGTGCTGGATCTAGGAGACAGAGAGCATTGATTTGCACCCTCTTATAACTCCCAGAGTCCAAGGTTTTCCCTTCCTAGATTCTGGGGTTGTTACTCTCCACCAATATAAAATTAGTGTATCCCATTCTACTCATGTCCTACTCATACCCAAATCTTTTGTCTAGGAGGATCAGGAGCAAGAGGGATAGGGCATTTTATGACATTTACAGAGACCCATTATATTTACATCCTTAGTCCTCATGGGCTATGGTACAGGGACTCAGTGAGCAGTGTACTCAAGGAAGTGGTAGTTAATCTCTTGATCTAGGACCATGTTCATCAAACAGGAGAATTCAGGTGGCTGAACCAGAATTAAATTTTAATCCCACTTTGGCTGGCTGCCACCCAGAAGATGTACCTTCCAGACTGGCCTGGCTTTGCAGTTAGGAGAAAGAAGGATCATACATTCCACTTCTGGAATGACTTAATATATGTACTTTTTTCCATTCCTCTTGATAAGCATAGCCCAAAACTCTGGACGTTATATAAAAATCAAACATAAGAAGATTCTAAACAGTGAAGAGAAAAAACTAGACTGACTAGGAACCTTGGAATCCAACAAACAACACAGTGCTGAATTTCCTAGGTTTTCTTTTTGCCACATGGATCACAGCTGGGTACTGGAGAAGCCAACCACCTGGAAGTACCAACGGACATAGAGAAAAAAGGCCCCAAGGAAAGCCTGCTCTCTCTAGCTAAAGGACAAGAAAAGGGACAGCTTAGAAAGACAAAAATGTAAAACAATAACCAATCTACTCCAGCCAAATACCACGGAAAAGACTTTGGCACCAACTTCACCACTGCAAGCAAAGACTTAATGGGGAGTCTAGACTTCCACTCTTTTTTAGATTTTTAAAAAATAATATTTTATTGTGTTTTAGGTGAAAGTTTACACAGCAAATTAGGTTCCCAATTAACAATTTTCATATAAGTTTTTCCATGAAGTTGGTTACATTTTTCACGTGTCAGCTTTCTCATTATTTCCATTCTGTTCTGTTTATATTAATCTAGCTTCCCTGTCCTTCCTTATCTTCTCCTCTTGGCTTTAGAGTTAATATTGGTCTCATGTGGTCCTATATAGCTGATTATTTAAGGGAGCACAGTACTCAAGTGTAATATCATTTGTTTTATAAGACTATCTATTATTTGGATGAAAGGTGACCTCTGGGAGTGGCTTCAGTTCCAAGTTCAAAGGATGTGTTAGGGTGATAGTCTCAGGGATTCCTCTAGTCTCTATCAGTCAAGTAAGTCTGGCCTTTTTAGGAATTTGAGTTTTGCTCTCCATTTTTCTCCCTTTCTATCTAGGACTTTCTATTGTGTCCCTGATCAGAAAAGTTGTTAGTGGTAGCTGGGCACCATACAGATCTGGTCTCAGGCTAGATGAGGCTGTGGTTCATGCGGACTATTAGTCCCTGGACAAGTTTCTTCTTTGAGTCTTTGATTTCCTTTATTCCCTTTTGTTCTGGATGAATAGAGACCAATAGTTGTATCTTAGATGGCTTCTTGAAAGCTTTTAAGACCCAGATGATACTCACCAAACTAGGATGTAGAACATTATCTTTATGAACTGTTATTGTTATTGTTAGGTGCCATCAAGTTCATTCCACTCATAGAGACCCTGTGTACAACAGAACAAAACACTGCCCGGTCCTGTGCCATCTTCACAATCATTGCTATGTTTGAGCCCATTTTTGCAGCCACTGTGTCATTCCGTTTCATTGAAGGTCTTTCACTTTTTCTCTGACTCTCTTCTTGACCATGTATGATGTTTTTCTCCAGGGACTGGTCCCTCCTGATAACATGTCCTAAGTAAGTGAGACCAAGTCTCATCATCCTTGCTTCTAAAAAGCATTCTGGTTATACTTCTTCGATGGCAGATTTGTTTGTTCTTTTGGACTACATTATGCCAATTGACTGAGTTGTCCCAAGCCCTTTAAACCAGTAAACCAGTCCCTTGAGGTGTTTGGATATGTCTAGGAAGGCTTTGTAACTGTGACCCCTATATGTGCTTTATTAAATATATGAATATATATGCAGCACACAGAAACATGTATATACATGTGTTAGACTTCCACTCTTTCCTGGTGACAATGAGGTGCCCCAAACCCCCACCAGGGTGGTGTCAAGGTTGAGTGGGGAGCTAGGACTTCTATCTCTGCTGGGTAGTGACAGCCCACCACCCTCCGATATAGTGTGGGAAGCCTGGATGTCCACCTGCTGTGGATAGTAACAAGGCACCCTCTTCCTTCCCACTGGAGTGGTGTTAGGAGGTCTCTTGGAGAGTCAGAACTTTCACATAGCTGAGCAGTAACAAGACTACCCCTACACTACCCCATGGTGTCTTCAGAGGCCACTTGGGGAGAGTTCCAAGACATCCTTTCCCTCTCAGCCAAGGTGGTATCAGCAGAAGCCTAGATGGGAGCCTGAACCTCACCCTGCATAGCAGTACCAAGGAGCCTCTCTGTCCTCAGGTGTCAACGCAGGCCAATGGGAAACCTGGATCTCCCCCAGCCCTCAGCAGTAATGAAGCTGCCTGCTAAAACAGAAGGTTTAAATAATATGTGTCATTGGTACAAAATGGAATGAAGAATTCCCAGTTCCTCCAGTCCCTGGCCTTGTTAAAAAACGTTTGCTTTGTCTGTGAGCTGGAACCATGTTTGTTCAGTCAGATTTAGTCTATTCTGTTTTGGAAGGGATCTTCTGAGTTAGAAGAGATTTATTTGTTTAAAAAATGGGAGATGAGGGAGTGGTGTAGGGTGTGTCTGGTCTGACACAGAGAGGAGTTATACAGTATGAAATGCTCCTTGAATGCAGATTCCTATAATCAAATACTTTATGCCTGATTCTCTAGTGCAGGGGGTGGCTATTTGAATTAACTGCTCTCCCTCAGACAAGAGTTGCCATTTGATGTAAAACACATACACACACATATACATCTCCTTCACCTACACACACACAAACACATCCCTACTCCACCTACACACACACACACACACACATAGACACACACAGACACACACGTACATCTACCCCACCTACACACACATACATACATATACATACATCTCCTTCACCTACACACATAACACACACACACACACACACACACGTTGACTTTATTTTTCAAATTTTTAATTTAACCAAAGTGTCAGAGTTTCACTTTCACTAGTTCACATAATATGTTTGCATTTTGACTCTTTATATGCTCCCTGTCTTGAGTCACAAGATGGCGGTGTTTTCTCAGAGACTCCCAAGGAAAGTTCTCAAGTATTCTCTCTCTGTCACACACACACACACACACACACACACACACACACACACACGCACACGTGAAGATATAAGGGAAGGGGGAGGGGTTTCACAATGTAGCAGGCTTGGTGAAAAGAGCCTCCTTTTCTAATTGGTAGAAGAGACTCTTTTTATAATTCCTAAAGCAGAAGAATTAGAAATGTGTGAGGTGGATTCATTTTTTTAGGGTTTAAATTTTGAATCCTCAGTGAATCAGGGGGAGAAAAGAATGATGAAATCTTCAAGAGTGTCATTAATGATCCTATGGCTTCAGTTAAGCTGTGAGTTTTGGGCATCTCTGACTATGGGGGTACATAAAGTAGAATATTTGGAGTTATTTCCTCCTCTTGGCCTATGGGAAGAAATATGATTTTTTTTTTCTCCTCTAACTAAATTGAGGGTCCTGGAGGCAGGGGAGGTGGGAAGCCTGGGAAAAAGATAATTTAATTCTGGACAGTAAACATCTACTATCCAACTAACCTTCTTTCTCTGACCATTGTCTTTTTGCACGGGGGCACCAAGCCAACAGAAGAAGGTGGAACAGAGTCCTGAATCCTGAGTATTCCAGAGGGAAACATAGCCTCTCTCCAGTGCTCATATGAGGATCGTGCTTCTCAGTACTTCATGTGGTACAGACAGTATTCTGGGAAAGGCCCTGAGTTACTGATGTCCATATACTCCAAGGATGACAAAAAGGAAGGAAGATTTACAGCACAGCTTAATAAAGGCAGCCAATATGTCTCCTCGCTCATCACAGACTTCCAGCCCAGCAACTCAGCCACCTACCTAAGTGCAGTGAGCACACAGTGATCCCCAGGCACCTGCAGCCTGTACCCAAACCTGCAGTCAGGGCTCTGGGGATGCCTGACATAGAGCTTAGACTGCAGGGCAGAGAAATTCTGCTTGCTCTCTAGATGCAAGTGGAAATTAAGATTAATAGTTTGGAATGTGTGACTGATAAGGGAAGAATTTTCATTATTCTGAAAATAATTTATCCTGAAGGAAAAGTAAAGATCATATATTAGTCTGAATAAATGTTTGAAGTATTTGCCAGTCTTCTTTCCACTCTGGTTTTATACCACAACTTTACTCAATGGGATTGGTTTATTATGCTCTTCATATATGACAGGAAAATATTTTAATCTGGTAACTGAGATATTTCCTCACAGTTCCTTGTATACCTTGCTCTTGTCCATGTAGTTACTCAAGGTGTTTGACATTCATTTCTTTAGGAAGGCAACGGCAAAACAGAAATGAAAAGAGAAGAAAGGAGTCATAAACAAACTACTTTGAAAAAGTTGTGTCATACATTATTTGAGTTATAGATTTCCTACTTTACCTCCTCCTTCAGCTGCAACCTCACTCCTGGATTAGATAAGGATACATTTTATGGGTAGATGGAAGGACTAGAATAAGAGGGTGAGACCAGGAAGAGAGAGAGAGGGGAAAAAAAAGAAAAAAACGTAGGTAGTTGCAGAGATTCTATGTTGCCATTTCTGGGTATAGGCTGAGTAGAATTCAGGATTCTTGGCTTGAGCCTTGTGGGAGAGTAGATTGATTCCTATGTACTTGAGTGTAGCATGGAGATGGTGGGGAGCATTAATCTATTGAAGGCTCCATAGTCCAAGAAGGGCATAGGAACACAGAATGATTTCAGGGTGCCCTAGAAGGAACCCTGAGGAAGTATCTAAAAGATTCCCAGACTCCAAGGGGCTTTGTTATGGGGAGTAAAGACCTGCATGGATCAATTATTGAACCCTATAATATTGAGGATATCTTAGCAAATGCCAGTGAGGGGAGTTGGGAACACCAAAGACCATTGTGGCTATTCATCTCCCCTAACTCCTAGTTGTTGCTGTTGTTGTTAGGTGCAGTGAAGTCAGTTCCAACTCATAGGGACCCTATGTACAACAGAATGAAACACTGCCTGGTCCTGCTACATCTTCACAATTGTTACTGTATTTGAGCCCACTTTTGTAGCCACTGTGTTAAATAATCTAGTTGAGGGTCTTCTTCTTTTTTGCTGACCCTCTACTTTACCAAGCATGATGTCCTTCTCCAGGGACTGTTCTCTCCAGATAACATGTCCAAAGTACTTAAGACTAAGTCTTGCTATCCTTCCTACTAAGGAGCATTCTGGTTCCAAGACAGATTTGTTTGTTCTTCTGGCAGTCCGTGGTATATTCAATATTTTTGCCAACACCATAATTCAAATGCATAAATTCTTCTTTGGTCTTCATTATTCATTGTCCAGCTTTCACAGGCATATGAGGCAATTGAAAATATCAATGGTTGGGTCACCGTAGTCCTCAAAGTGACGTCTTTGCTTTTTAACACTTTAAAGAGATTTGCCCAATGCAATAAATTGTTTGATTTCCTGACTGCTGTTTCCATGGGCATTAATTGTGGATCCAAGTAAAATGAAATCCTTGACAATTTCAATATTTTCTCCATTTATTATGATGTTGCTTATTGATCCAGTTGTGAGGATTTTTGTTTTCTTTATGTTGAGGTGTAATCCATACTGAAAGCTGTAGTCTTTGATCTTCATTAGTGAGTGCTTAAAGTCCTCTTCACTTGCAGCAAGCAAGGTTATGTCATCTGCATATCGCAGGTTGTTAATGAGTCTTCCTCCAATCCTGATGCCCCATTCTTCTTTATATAGTCCAGCTTCTTGGATTATTAAGTTTACAGACTGCGAAAGTGTGGTGAAAGGCTACAACCCTGGTGCACACATTTCCTAACTTTAAACCACGCACTATCCTCTTGTTCTGTTCGAACGGCTGCCTCTTGATCTATGTACAGGTTCCACATAAGCACAATTAAGTGTTCTGGAATTCCCTCTCTTTGCAATGTTATCCATAATGTGTTATGATCCACAGAGTCGAATATCTTTGCATAGTCAGTAAAACACAGGTAAACTTCTTTCTGGTATTCTCTGTTTTCAGCCATGATCCATCTGACATCAGCAGCGATATCTCTTGAGCCATGTCCTCTTTTGAATCTGGCTTGAATTTCTGGCAGTTCCCTGTCGATGTACCTCTGCAACCATTTTTTTATATATGTATATTTTTTATTGTACTTTAGATGAAGGTTTATAGAACAAATAGTTTCTTATTAAACAGTCAGTACACATATTGTTTTATGACATTGGTTAACAACCCCATGACATGTCAACACTCTCCCTTCTCGACCTTGGAGGACCTTTTTTTTTTTCAGTTAAAGTATACATAGCTAAAGTTATACCATTTCAAAAATTTCTACTTGTACAATTCAGTGACATGGATTGCATTCTTCCAGTTGTGCTGCTATTCTGACTATCCTTTTCTGAATTATTCCATCACCATTATCTTCAACTCACTGCCCCCAGGCTTCCCAACAAAACTTTGAGTTGCTGTTGTCAATTTGATCTCACATAGATAATTTTTTTCCTTTGTACCTTAGATGAAGGTTTGCGGAACAAATAGTTTCTCATTAAACAGTACATATATTGCCTTATGACTGTGGCTTACAACCCCACGACATTTCAACACTGTCCTTTCTCAACCTAGGGTTCCCTATCACCAGCTTTCTTGCCCCCTCTTGCCTACTAGTCCTTGTTCCTGGACTGCTGTGCCTCAATAGTCCTGTTTTGTTTTATGAGGCTGTCCTATTCCCGGCTGAATGGTGAACTTCGGAAGTGATTTTACCACTGAGCTAAAAGGGTGTCTGGGCGCCATACTCTCGGGGTTTCTCCACTCTGTCAGGCTAGTAATTCTGGTCTTTTTTTGTGAGTTATAATTTTGTTCTACATCCTTTTCCAGCTCTGTACAGGACCCTTTACTGTGATCCCGGTCAGAGCAGTCAGTGGTGGTAGCCGGGCACTCAGTCTGGTGGAGGCCTTGGTAGCTGTGGTCCATTAGTCCTTTGGGCTAATCTTTTCCTTGAATCCTTTTGTCTTCATTCTCGCTTGCTCCCGAAGGGGTGAGACCAGTGGAATATCTTAGATTGCTGCTCACAGGACTTTAATACCCCAGATGTTACTCACCAAGGTAGAATACAGAACACTGTCTTTATAAACTGTGTTATGCCAATTGAGCTAGATATTCCCCAAGACCATGGTCCCCACAGCCCTCCGCCTAGCAATTCAGTCCCTGAGGGAGTTTGGATGTGTCTATGGAGCTTCCTTGACCTTTCCTTGCCCAAGCTGTGCTGGCTTCCCCAGTATTGTATACTGTCTTACCCTTCACCAAAGTTAACACTTACCTATTGTCTATTTAGTTCCTCCTCCACCCCTCCCAAACCTCGTAACCAACAAAGACTGTTTCTTTTTCTGAGTAAACTTCTCATGAGTTTTTACACTAGAGGTCTCATAAATGTTTGTCCTCTTGTGATTGACTTATTTCACTCAGCATAATGTCCTCCAGTTTCATCCATGTTATGAGATGCTTCACAGATTCATCATTGTTCTTTCGCGTTGCATAGTACTACATTGTGTGTATGTACCAAAGCTTGTTTATCCATTCATCTGTTGACGGGCATCTAGGTTGTTTCCATCTTTTTGCTATTGTGAATAGTGCTGCAATGAAAATGGGTGTACATATGTCTATTAGTGTGACAGCTCTTATTTCTCTAAGATATATTCCTAGGAGTGGGATTGCTGGATCGTATGTTATTTCTATTTCTAGCTTTTTAAAGAAGTGACATATCATTATCCAAAATGGTTGTATCATTTCACATTCCCACCAGCAGTGCATAA
This sequence comes from Dugong dugon, assembly GCA_030035585.1. Classification (NCBI taxonomy): domain Eukaryota; kingdom Metazoa; phylum Chordata; class Mammalia; order Sirenia; family Dugongidae; genus Dugong; species Dugong dugon. The sequence continues at coordinate 23,335,177 of CM057472.1, forward strand.
GAGTTCCAATCTTCCCACTGCCTCTCCAACATTTGTTATTTCCAGTATTTTTGATTCGTGCCAGTAATGCTGGGGTGTGATGGTATCTCATAGTGGTTTTAATTTGCATTTCTCTAATGGCTAGTGATGGTAAACATTTCCTCATGTGTCTGTTGGCCACTTGAATGTCTTCTTTAGTGAAGCATCTGTTCATTTCCTTTGCTCAGTTTCAGCTGGATTATTTGTCTTTTTGTTGGAAAAGTGTTGTATTTTCTTGCAGATTATGGAGATTAGACTTTTGTCTGACCTGTAAAGTCCAAAATTTTTTTCCCAGTCTGTAGGTTATGTTTTTACTCTTTTGGTAAAGTCTTTTGATGAGCATAAGTGTTTAATTTTTAGAAGATCCCAGTAATCTGGCTTATCTTCTTTGATTTGTGTGTTGTTCACTGCGGTTTGTATCCTGTTAATGCCGTGCATTAGAACATCTACTGTTGATCCTATTTTTTCTTCTTTGAACTTTATAGTTTTTGGCTTTATATTTAGGTCTTTGATCCAAAATGAATTAGATTTTGTCTATGGTGTGAGGTATGGGTCCTGCTTCATTTTTTTGCAGATGGACATCCAGTTTTGCCAGCACCATTTGTTAAAAAGAATCTTTTTTCCCCATTTGATGGACTTTGGGCTCTTGTAAAAGATCAGATGACTGTAGGTGGATGGATTTACATCTGGGTTCTCAATTCTGTTCCATTGGCCAATGTATCTGTCATTGTACCAGTACCAGGCTTTTTTGACTACTGTAACTGTATAGTAGGTTCTGAAGTCAGGTAGTGCGAGTCCTCCTACTTTGTTCTTCTTCTTCAGTAGAGCTTTACTTCTCCGGGGCTTCTTCCTTTTCAATATAAAGTTAACGGTTAGTTTTTCCATCTCTTTAAAGAATGTTGTTGGTATTTGTGTTGGGATTGCATTGTATTAGTAAATTGCTTTGGGTAGAATTATCATTTTCACAATGTTGAGTCTACCTACCCATGAGCATGGTATGTTTTTCCATTTATGTAGATCTCTTTGGTTTTCTTGCAGTAGTGTTTTGTAGTTTTCTTTGTATAAGTCTTTTACTTCCCTGGTTAGATTTATTCCTAAGTATTTTATTTTTTAGCAGCTATTTTAAAAGATATTGTTTTTCTGATTTCCTTTTCATCATTCTCTTTATTGGTGTAAAGGAATCCAACTGATTTTTGTATGTTTATCTTGTATCCTGCTACTCTGCTGAATCTTTCTATTAGTTCCTGTAGTTTTCTTATGGAGTCTTTAGGGTTTTCTATGTATAGTATCATATCATCCACAAACAGGGACAGTTTAACTTCTTTATAAATTTGGATGCCCTTTATTTCTTTTTCTTGCCTTATTTCTCTAGATAGGACTTCCAGCACAATGTTAAATAGGAGTGGAGATAAAGGGCATCCTTGTCTTGTTCCTGTTGCAAGGTGAATGTTTGCAGCCTCTCTCCGTTAAGAATGATGTTGGCCGTTGGTTTTGCATAGATGCCCTTTATCATGTTGAGAATTTTCCCTTCTATACCTACTTTATTGAGAGTTTTTATCAGGAATGGGTGTTGGACTTTGTTGCATGCCTTTTCTGCAGCATTTGAGATAAACACATGATTCTTTTCTTCCCTTTTATTTATGTGGCGGATTATGTTGATTGATTTTCTAATGTTGAGCCATCCTTGCATACCTGGTATGAATCCTGCTTGGTAGTAGTGTATTATTTTTTTGATATGATGCTGAATTCTGTTGGCTAGAATTTGTTGAGAATTTTTGTGCCTATATTCATGAGAGATATCAGTCTGTAATTTTCTTTTTTTGTTGCATCTTTGCCTGGTTTTGGTATCAGGATTACGCTGGCTTCATAAAATGAATTTGGAAGTATCTCTTCCTTTTCTATGTTCTGAAATAGTTTGAGTAGTATTGGTATAAGCGTTTCTCTGAATGTCTGGTAGAATTCTCCAGTGAAGCCATCTGGGCCAGGGCTTTTATTTTTTTGGTTGGAGTTTTTTTTTTATTACCTTTTCAATCTCTTGTCTTGTTATGGGTGCGTTCAGATTTTCAACATCAGTTTGTGGTAGTTTGGGTAGGTAGTGTGTTTCTAGAAATTTATCCATTTCCTCTAGGTTTTCGAATTTGTTGGAGTATAGTTTTTCATAATACTCTGTTATAATCCTTTTTATTTCAGTTGGGTCTGTTGTAATAGCCCCCATTTCATTTCTTATTTGGGTTATTTGCTTCCTCTCCTGTTTTTCTTTTGTCAGTCTGGCCAGTGGCTTGTCGATTTTGTTGATTCTTTCAAAGAACCAACTTTTGGTTTTGTTGATTCTTTCTCTTGTTTTTCTATTACATATTTCATTTATTTCTGCTCTGATCTTTATTATTTCTTTTTTTCTAGTGGCTGTGGGCTTTTTTTGTTGTTCTCTATTTGATCGAGTTCTGTAGTTAATGTTTTGATTTTGTCCCTTTCTTCTTTTTTGATGTGTGCATCTATTGCTATAAATTGTCCTCTGAGGACTGCCTTTGCTGTATCCTAAAGGTTTTGGTATGATGTGTTTTCATTCTCATTTGATTCTAGGAATTTTTTGATTCCCTCTCTGATTTCTTCTATTACCCAGTGATGTGTAAGCAGGGTGTTATTCAGTTTCCATGTACTTGATTTTTCTTCCTTGGTCTGACTGTTGTTAATTTCTACCTTGATGGCATTGTGATCAGAGTAGATACTTTGTATTATCTCAGCCTTTTGGATTGTGTTGAGGATTGCTCTGTGGACTAAGATGTGGTCTGTTCTGCAGAACATTCCATGTGCATTGGAAAAAAATGCATACTTTGCAGCTGTTGGGTGGAGTGTTCTATATATGTCTATGAGGTTGAGTTGGCTGATTGTGCCCTTTAGGTCTTCTGTATCTTTGTTAAGTTTTTTTCTAGATGTTCTGTCCTTTACTGAGAGTGGTGTGTTGAAGTCTCCTACTATTATTGTGGAACTGTCAATTTCTCTTTTCAGTGCTGTTAGAGTTTGTTTTATGTATTTTGAAGCCCTGTCATTGGGTACATGATGTTTATTATAGTTATGTCTTCATGACGGATTGTACCCTTAATCATTATACAGCGTCCTTCTTTGTCTTTTATAGTGGATTTTGTTTTAAAGTCTACTTTATCTGAGTTTAGTATTGCCACTCCTGCTATTTTTTTGGTAGCTGTTTGCTTGATATATTTTTTTCCAACCTATGATTTTTAATAAATTTATGTCTTTGTTTCTAAGGTGTGTCTTCTGTGGACAGCACATGGATGGAACCTGCTTTTTTTTTTATCCATTCTGTCACTCGTCATCTCTTTATGGGTGCATTTACGCCATTTAGATTCAGTGTAATTATTGATAGGTGTGAGTTTATTGCTGTCATTTAGTAGTGCTTTTTTTTGTAGTGCTGACGTTTTCTTTGTTCCTCTTACTCTCCTGTGCTGAGTTCCTTTTGTTTGTAGATTTCTTTTTGCACTTCTTTTGTTTTTGTAGGTTTTGTTTTTACTGAGAATTTATGTTTTTCTTCTTTATTTGATGAATAAGTTTGTTAACTTTCTTTGTGGTTACCTTGAAATTTACCCTTATCTTCCTAGGTTTGAACCAGTCTATTATTACTTGGTGTCGCCTGGCTTTCCTCTCCATTCAAAGGATCTATCCCTACACTGTTTATTCCCTCTTTTATTGTTCTGATTCTGTTGTCATTTACAAATTAACCTCTCTGGTTCCCTGTCATAATTATTTTGGTTTTGAGTAGTCCTTAAGATTCTTTTCCTATGTTGTATCTAGCTAACACAATCCTGTGTACTATATTCAGCCTGTGGTCTGATGTTGTTTGTTCTCAGATCGAAGGACTCCCTCTAATAGGTCTAGTAAATTTGGTTTGGTCTTTACATAGTCCCTTAATTTCTGTTTATCTGGAAATGATCTATTTTCACCATCATATTTGAGCAAGAGTTTTGCCGGTTATATTATTCTTGGTTGACATTTTTTTTCTTTCAAGGTTTTTATATGTCATCCCATTGCCTTCTTGCCTGCAGTTTCTGCCTAATAATCTAAGCTTAGTCTTATTGTTTCTCCTCTGTATGTGACTTTTTGTTTTTCTCAAGCTGTTCTCAGGATTCTTTGTTTGTCTTTGGTTTTAGCGAGTATGATTATGATACACCTTGGTGGTTTTCTTTTGAGGTCTATCTTATATGAGGTCCGTTGAGCTTCTTGGGTAGTCAGCTTTTCATCTTTCATGATATTGGGGACGTTTTATGTCAGCAATCTTCAAGGATTCTCTCTGTGTTTTCTGTTTTCTCCCCCTGTTCTGGAATTCCAATCACTCACAGAGTTTTGCTTTTGATCGTATCCCACATAATTCTCGGGGTTCCTTCTTTTTTTTCATTCTTTTTTCTGATTTTTCCTCAAACAGAGTTGTAACCAAGTGTTTGTCTTCAATTTCACTGATTGTATCTTCCATCATTTCAAACCTGCTCTTCAGCCCTTCTGTGACACTGTCCGTTTCTGAAATCTTGTTGTTTATCTTTTGGATTTCTAATTATTGTTTTTGTATGATTTCTAGTTGTGAACTTATTTTAGCATTTTGTTCCTGTATTATTTTCTTGAATTCTTCCATTTTTGTCTGTATTTTCCATGAATTTGCCTGCCTTTTTCATGAATTTGTCTATTTTTTCCTCATTTTTGTCTGTTTTTTGCTTCAACTCTTGGATAATTCTGAATATTAGAGATTTGAATTCCCTATCAGGTAGTTCTAGTGTCTTTTTTTTCTACTGGAAAGTCTTCTGGTGTTTTATTTTGGTCACCTACTGGAAGCATCCGGTCCTGTTTTTGTAAATGTTTTGATATTGCCTGCTCTCTTCAGGGCATTCATTGGTTATTTTCCTTACTTATTGATTGTAGATTTGTTTGTTTTATCCAGTTTTTGGTTTATTTGGTTATGTCTGAACAGGTGGGCTATGCATTCTTTGTTGTTTCCTTGTCTGTGGGCATTATAATTTTCACCTCTGTCTCCAGTGGGCAGGGTCAGTCACTCAGGTATGATACAGCAGGGCAGGTCCAGTTGAAGGGGATTTTCTGGGATGTGTTGCTTGTGGTAGGTTCTAGGGCTGACAGAGTGGTCTGGGAATCAATGTAGGGCAGGTTTCAGTAAGCCATGCCTGTGTTGCTTTGGAGCATGATGTTCAGTGCACAGTGCAGGTAGGCAGGAAATGGGGGCAAATTGTGATGTGTGGAACTAAGATGGGTATGGGAAAGATGAGAGAGAGGAGAGAGGAACAGGAGGCAAAAACATACACACAAAGAAAAAAGAGCGCTAAGGGAGCTTGCTATTGGAGTGAAGAGATGATAGACTGAGAAATGGGGAAAAAAAAAAAAAAGAAAGAAAAAAGGTAAAAGAAAGAACAAATAAATTAAGAAACTAGAAATGAAGAAAGGCAAAAAGGAATAAGAGAGAGAAGAAAACAAAACAACAAAACAAAACAAAACCAAAACACACACACACACCAAAAAAAAAAAGAAGAAAGAAATGCCCCCAGGGATGTCTTAGTCTATCTGTGCAGAGTAAGGCAGTAGCTTCCAAGCCTCTTGATACTGCCCTGGTAGAAGGGGCTCCCAACTTGAGAAAAGAAAAAGAAAATAAACAAATCAAAACAGAAGTATTCAGAGCAAACAAACAAACAAAAAAAGCCCTGGGGGTCCCCCCAGGGTGGCATCATAGGCCGGGAAAGAGGTTCACAATCGAGCAGTGTTTCGAAGCCTTTCAGGAAGAAGCAAAGATGGCCCACAGAGCCAGGTATTTGAGAGAAAGGAGGGGGAGGTGGTGAGAGGTAAGGACAAAACCTAAAGAAGCAGAAAAAAGCAAAACCAGCAGCCATCGAATAACACACCCAGAAGCCGGCCATTGCAGGAGGGTGGAATCCAAGCAACACTGGGGTGAAGCTGGTACTTCCTGGTGAGGAGACTGTGGCTGCAGGAAGCAGAGGAGGCTGAGTGGGTGTGAAGAAGGGTGGAGGGTGGGAAAGCATATATTGCTTGTTACTGGTTGTTCTGACTCCTGCTGGAAGCTCCGTGAAGCTGCTTTCTCATACCCCACTTGCTGATCTCTGAAAGGAGTCCAAGATGGCAGATTTGTGCTGCGGTAGCTGATAGGGGACCTCTGCATGTATGTCTCCTTGCTCTCTGTTCTCAGTCAGTTTCTTATTCCATTCCGTGCTTGGCTGAGTTCTTTATCTCTTCATTTGATGCTTTGGGTTTCAGGATTGATGTGTGACTCTGTCTGACTTAGTTTTTTAGATATTTGCTGTGCAGGAACGGCGTGGTGCTTCTGACTATAGCACCATGTGCAACCGTTTTTTAATTATCTTAGCCAAATTTTACTTGCATGTGATATTAATGATACTGTTGGATGATTTCTGCTTTCTGCTGGATCACCTTTCTTTGGAATGGGCACAGATAAAGGTCTCTTGCAGTCATTTGGCCATGTAGCTGTCTTCCAAAGTTCTTGTAAAGATGGGAGAGTGCCTCCAGTGTTACATTTGTTTGTTGAAACATCTCAGCTAGTATTTTGTCATTTACTGGAGCCTTGTTTTTCACCAATGTTCTCAGTGCAGTTTGGACTTCTTCCTTCAGTACCATTGATTCTAGATCACATGCTACCTCCTGAAATGGTTGAACATTAACCAATTCTTTTTAGTACAGTGACTCTGTATTCCTTCCATCTTCTTTTGATGCTTCCTGAATTGTTCAATATTTTGCTCACAGAATCCTTCAATACTGCAACTCAAGGCTTGAAGTTGTTGTTCACTTCTTTCAACTTGAGAAATGCTGAGCGTGTTCTTCCCTTTTGGTTTTCTAACTCCAGGCTTGCATATTTCATTAACACTTGACTTTGTCTTCCTGAGCCACCCTTTAAAATCTTTTATTCAGCTTTACTTCATTATTTCTTCTGTTTGTTTTAGCAACTCTACATTCAGAAGTAAGTTTTAGAGTCTCTTCTGACATCCAATTTGGTCTTCCTTTCCTGTCTTTTTAATGACCTTTTGCTTTTTTCCTGTTCGATGTCCTTGATGTCATTCCACAACTCATTTGGTCTTCGGTCCTTATTGATCAATGGCTCACATCTATTCTTGAGATGGTCTCTAAATTCAGGTGGGACAGATTAAGATCATACTTTGGCTGTTGTGGACTTGTTTTAATTTTCTTCAGCTTCAACTTGAACTTGCATATGAGCAATTGATAGTCTGTTCCACAGTCGACCCCAGCCTTGTTCTAACTGATGATCTTAAACTTTTCCATTGTCTTTTTCCACAGGTGTAGTCAATTTGATTCCTGTATATTCCATCAGGTCAGGTCCAAATGTATAGTGGCAGTTTATGTAATTGAAAAAAAAAAAGGTATTTGTAATGAGTAAGTGGTTGGCCTTGCGAAATTCTATCATGTGATCTCCAGCTTCATTTCTTTCACCGAGGCCATGTTTTCCAAGCACTTCTTCCTTTTTTCCAACTTCTGCAATCCAATCACCAATAATTATTAATGAATCTTGAGTGCATAGTTGATCAATTTCAGACTGCAGAAGTTGATAGAAATCATAAAATTCTTCATCTTTGATCATAATGATTGGTGCTTAAATTTAAATAATAGTCATAATAACTGGCTTTCCTTGTAGGCCTAGGGATATCATCCTATCACTGACAGCATTATAGTTCAAGATAGATCTTGAAATGTTCTTTTTGATGATGAATGGGACACCATTCCTCTTCAATCTGTCATTCCTGGCATAGTAGACAATATGAGTGTCCAATTCAAAAGGGCCAATACAGTCCATTTCAACTCAAATCTTTATGCATTCAGTTTCATTTTTTTACAACTTTCCATTTTCCTAGATTCATGCTTTGTATATTCCACCTTCTGATTATTAATAGATATCTGCAATTTTTTCTTTTCATTTTGAGTCTTGCCTCTTCAGCATATGAAGGTCCTGAATGCTGGACTCTATCCACGTCATTAAGGTTGACTCTACCTTAAGGAGGCAGCTCTTTGCCAGTAGTATTCTGAGTGCTTTCCAACCTGAGGGGGCTCATCTTACTGCACTATATTAGACAATGTTCTAATATTCTTCTGTTATTCATAAAGTTTATATTGGTCTTTTTTTTTTTTTTTTCTTTTAGAAGTAGATTGGCAGTTCTTTCTTCTTAGTCTGTCTTAGTCTGGAGGCTCCACCGAAACCTGTCCACCATGGGTGACCCTGCTGGCATAGAAATACCAGTGGCATAGCTTCCAACACTACTGCAACACACAACCCACCACAGTATGACAAACTAAAAGATGACCTGACTCCTTGGCACTATGTAATTGCCCTGCAACTTATGCCTAAATGCAGGATAAAAACTTTTTGGGGTCTGATGTAAATCAGGTCTTGTCATAAATAGTAAGCTGAGCTACAGGAAAAAAAATTAAAACATTTATTGTAAGTCTGCACTTATGATCTGTTGGTCATGACATTGTTTATGTTGTTCAGAGGGTGGGAAAAATTTGGAGATAGAGAACTGAGATTTCTGTTCAGCTTTGCTCTCACAAGGTCACCAAAGAAAAGGATACAACACAATCACATTTTGCTTCAAGTTTTCAATATGTAGACTGATGACTCTGCCCAAATATTTCCGAATTATGGAAGATTTGAAAAGGCAAAGAGTATGAGCAAGAAATTGTGTCAAACTCAGGATACAAAGATTATACTTACACTTTTTATTGTGTGCCTTCTGGAAAGAACCCAGGCTGTGGTGTAAATTTGAATATCTATTATGTTACTAATGGACAATTTGATGGTAGGCTAAAGTGTTATATAAATTTGTAGATTTGCTTCAGAATTCAATGCGAACATGTTGCCTTGCTGAGTTCCTTAAAAGCAGAACCTAAATTGAGTATTCCTGTGCCTATAATTTATTGAGTCAAGCAAGTCAAGAGGAAGAGGGGGAGCTTACCATGGATGAGTTTCAGCCAGAGTCTCTGTTCAGCCTGATCACCAGGCCATGAATTGCACCACAGAGTTGGTCCATCCCACCCTGAGGCAAGTCGACCAGACAGCTGACCAAGAATAAGGTAGTTATTGGCTGTGGTCTTTCTTTGGGATGACCTCCTGGGGAAGAGTGATTCTCATTGGCAGAGGTCTATTTTCTAGGGAAAGGGGAAGCTATGATCCAATTGTAGCCAACACTCTCCTGGCATATGGTCAACATTCAGTACATAATAACTCTTAAAAAACCAAACCTGTGAAAAGACCAGACTTAATGGTCTGACTGAGACTGTAGGGAACCCAGAAGACATGGCCCCCAGACACTCTGTTAGTCCAAAACAAAAACCATTCCTGATGCCAACTCTTCAGACGAAGCTTAGACTGGACTATAAGACATAAAATGATACTCTTGAAGACAGTGCTTCTTAGCTCAAGTAGCTACATGAATCTAAATGAGCAGCTCCTGTCTGGAGGTGAGATGAGAAGGCAGAAAGGGACAGGAGCTGGTTAAATGGACTCCGGAAATTCGGGGTGGAAAGGAGGAGTGTGCTGTCACAGTATGGGGAGAGCAACTAGAGTCACATAGCAGTGTGTGTATAAATTTTTGTATAAGAAACTAACTTGAACTGTAAACTTTCATTTAAAGCACAATAAATAAAAAAAACCAAACCTGTTAACATCGAGTCGATTCCAACTCATAGCGACCCTATAGCATATAGTAGAACTGCTCCACATGGTTTCCAAAGAGCAGCTGGTGGATTTGAGATGCCATCCTTTTGGTTAGCTCTTAACCACTGTGCCAGATAATAGACTTTATACTTATTGTACTCTAAGGTTTTTTTTTTGGTTAATATTTTTTTTTATGTTTTTGGTAGAAGTTTACATAGCTAATTTGGTCCTCATTTGACAATTTCTACACAAATTGTTCAGTGACATTAGTTACACTTTTCACAATGTGTCAACATTCTCTTTAATTGTGTTCTGGTTGGTCTGTTTCCAGTATTCTAGATTCCCTGCCCCGCACCCCCTCCTGATCGTCTCATCTTTGCTTTAGAGTGATTGCGGACATTTTGGTCTCATATAGATGGTTTTTTACTGGAGGACTGTACTCACAGGTAATATCCTTTATTTTGTGTGCCAATCTATTATTTTGCTAAAAGATGACTTCAGGGGATAGTTGCGGTTCAAAGTTTAAATAGTATCTCAGGCTAATAGTCTCAGGGAATCCTCCAGTCTCAAATGGTCCAGTAAGTCTGGACTTTTTAAGAATTTGAGTTCTGTTCTGTGTTTTTCTCCCATTCTATCAGGGTCCATCTATTGTGGCCCCTGATCAGAATGGTTGGGGCACCATCTAGTTCTTCTGGTCTGTATTCTAAGTTTCAATTTATTTCTCTGTTTAACAGAGTTTATAAAGCAAGTCTTCCCAACCTTGAAGAATTGAAAAAATATAGGCTAATGCATTTTGTTAAAAGAGGAGATCTAAATAAATATAAGGAATTATTATTCAAAGCTAAGACTCAGGATTTTTTTAGAATAATGACCAGGAAACCAGTATATTCTCTTAGTTTCTTTTGAGAATGGTTACATGACATTCTGCCCATCACTTTATATCCAGGCAGAAATGACTCTAATGGATCATGGTTGATGACTCTGGGTTTCCACATGTGTACCATCGACATGTGTAAATGACTAATGTTGCTTTGTTTTCAGCTTACATTCAAGAATGAAGGACTGGGTAGCAAGAATGGACTCCTTATGCTATTGTGTTCATGTTTTCCTCAAGAGTTCTTCCTGAACAGGGTGTTTAGGGACAGTAGTCTAGGCATGTGAACATACTGTTTTAATTTGAAGGCTTCTCATTAGACAGAATGAGTAGAAAATGGGTGTTTAAGTCACTCTTCCCCTGCACCTAAATTTGGAGATGCTTAACTTTGTTAACTGCTCATGATAAAAACGTTAACATTTGGAGGTGGTTCGTTTCAACTTCAGAGAAGAGTGAATGCCTGGGGTAAAAGCTAGTCTATTATGCCTCTCACACATGGGTACAATAGCAAGGTGGAGAGTCCAGAAGGAGGATACTACAGTTATTCCATGTATCAACCTTCAATTTGTCCTCCTGTGTTTTGTCCCTGTCATCTTCCGTTGTACCTACTCTCTTTCTCAGCCCAGACCTCTCCAGGGATCCAAAGAATAGCTTTACTTCACTCCTACTTTCACTGTAATCTTCTCATAGTTTAGTATGGACTGTGCTTCCACCTCTTTGTTTCATCCGTCGTTGTGCTCACGTCTACTTTGCATATTATGGGAATTGTTGACAACTTCCACCTCTTTATTACTTTTACTGTTATAGACTTAAGGTCTACACTTTTAGGCTTCTAAATTTTATTTCACTGGGAATTTTGTAGAGATAAGAGGAGACCACATATGCTCAGTCTGAAATTTTGAATCAGAAGCACACACTAGTAGCATTTAACATTTCGCACTAACTCAATGGTTTGGTCTGACATGTGAGAGAAAATGTAAAGTTAGTGTCAAGAAATAAATCAGGAACCCAAGGGGAGATCTGATTGTAGGCTGGTATAAGTCAACAGAATACTCAGAGAAGAGTGAGGTGCTGTGATTTTGTAAAAAGGATTGCTGTTGGCCAGATTCACATTTCACTTGAGATTTATCTCCTGTTTTGGTTATGTTTTATAAGGTTCCAGTGGTCTCCATGATAAAATGAGTTGGGTGGTATACCAGTTTCCTAGGACCACCATAATAAAATACCAAAAACTGGGTGGCTTCTAAGGACAGAAATTTATTGTCTCACAGTTTTGGAAGCTGGGAGTACAGTATGAGGGTGTTAACCATGTCAGTTCCTTCTGAAGTTTTAGGGAGAATCTGTTTCATGCCTCTCCCCTACCTTCCGATAGCTCCAGGCATTCCTTGGCTCACAGCTTAAGCGTCACACAGCATCCTTTGTCTCCCTGTCTCTGTGTATCTCTCCTTTTCTTATAAGGTTACCAATTATATAGAATTAGGACCCATCCTACTCCAATATGACCTCATGTTAACCTAACTAATAACATCTTCAAAAACCCTATTTCCAAACTGAGTCACATTCACAAGTATAGGGATTAAGACTTCAGCATATTTTTTAGGGGGACACAATTCAATCCATCACAGTTGGGGAATTCTTCTCTCTCCATAGTTTCATCTTACTGTTAGACAATAGAACAGACTGCTCTTGTTTTATAGGCCTTGTCTTTAGTCACATGGGACTGCTGCATGCTTAGATACGTTGAGTATCACTGTCAATTTTCTTCCATCTCTTCTATACCTCCTAGAAGTTTCTCTCGGCTTTGGTCTGCTGATTGCACACACCTTCCAATTTTATAGCGTTCATATGGGTTTATTTACTTTTTCTGTCTTTAATTCTTTCCAGAATCACTCATTTATATGCCATAGGGTCGCTATGAGTCATAACTGACTCGACGGCAATGGGTTTAGTTTTGGTTTTTATTCATCATTCTGTTCAGTTTTCTCTATAGCTGTTCCTCTGTCAATGTAATTTTTAATGTGTGGTTCCTATAATTCTGGATAATATTCCATCCTATTCCACTGATAATTGGAACAAGACTCTCACTTTCTTTTCCTACTTAGCACTTAAGTTATTTTCTGATAACCTTAAAAAATATAAAACGTGCTTACTTGAAACCAAGAAATCTTTCTGCTTGAGAAATTTGTTTTCCTTTATTAATTTTAATTTATTAGTTAATGGATGACATGTTCTCCAGGCTTATATTTTAAGAATAAATCTCTGGTCTAATTCATTTAGTACCACATAAGGGACTCATTTCTTTCTCTCACTTTGATGCTGACAACCAGCAGCACAAGGCCATCTGAAGCTCAGCTCAGCCTGAGGCAATTGATCTTATTTCCTTTGCCTGATGAATGGCCTAAAAACAACAATATAGAGTGTCTTAATAGTATTCCAAAGCCTAGAATGTTATCCTTTGTGACTAATCTTTCAGTGAAGTAAAGTACTCTGCTATTTTTACAAAACTCTCATTTCCCATGGAATCTAGAATTAATCCTAAGTGTCACAGAAGGTGACACCATCACAGATTCAAAAAAGAAGTATGTTCTGTGGGGGGTTTGATAACATATTTCTGAAATTAGAAGGAAACACAGTTATCTCACTTGGATCTTGGGTCTTGCCTCTAGCCTCCAGTGGGCAATGTGGCAGAAATGAGACATCTGTTCTATTGCAGATCAACATCACCCTCTCAGCTTTCCTCCCTGCAGCTGGCTGAAGCACCCTCACTGGCGGTCTGTGCAGACAGAGAACTATGACAAGAAGAGAATAAGAGACTAGAAAACACTCAAAATCATTAAGAGAAAACCTCTTTCTGACAGTTGTTGGAACTTGCCAGAGCAAGGAACTTGTCGAGCCCAACCTCCTTGCTACTCCTAGCAAGCAGTGTTCAGTGACCTCAGCTACTGGACTGCCTGCTCAGAAGCGTGCCACTGCCATGCCCCTGCTGCTCATCCTGGTGCTTGAGGTGATTTTTGCCCTGAGTGAGTAACATTCCATTCCCTTTTCTAGTTCCACAGAAATGGCCATGTTCTAGATGGAATATGAAGTGATTTCAATGATGTCTTGTTTATGCTTATGTAACATTGATGTTGCAGGAGGAACCAAAGCCCAGTTGGTGAGCCCGCTGGATCTCCATGTCACTCTCTCTGAAAAAGCCCCTCTGGAGCTGAGGTGCAACTACTCATCTTTTATACTGCCAAATCTCTTCTGGTATGAGCAATATCCCAACTGAGGCTTCCAGATCCTTCTAAAGTACATAGCAGGGAACACCATGGTTAAAGGCATCAAAGACTTTGAGGCTGAACTTAAGAAGGGTGAAACCTCCTTTCACCTAAGGAAACCCTCAGTCCACTGGAGTGAATCAGCTGACTCCTTCTGTGCTGTGAATGACACAGTGCTGGGACTGCAAAGGGAGCTGAACAGAAATCTCATGAGACATTGGGACTTTCTGTAACTCAAGAACTCAACCTGGGGAGTTTCTAACTAGGTGTCCTGTTCTGTAAAGGCAAAAACAGCAAAGTGGGCTGAGCCCTGGGAGTATTTGTTTCAGCACTGCTGCCGTGCCATATTCAGATGCACACTGTACTTGATGGAGGCCTTCTGGTGAATTTCTCAAGGAGAGATGCCACCTCACCACTCCCAGGCCCATGCCGCATGCTCTGAAGAAAGTACTTCCTAACATTTCAGGATTCTGAAGTGAAAAAAACAACAGCATTTTTATAAAAAATCTTTTCTGACATTCATTACGATAATCAACACTGCCTTATAAGTTGGTCAATACATGGATAACTGAAGTACTTGGTTTTAATGTTAACTAAGACTGTGCAGCATAGATTCTCAATTACTGAAGCATAGATTCTCAACCTAGATTTGAAGCTTAACTTCTAGCACATACATAATATTCCACTTTGTGATACTGACATGTTTTAAATAAATTAGACATAATAGTATCTGCATTTCTTATCTTCTGAGTATTACACAAAATGGATGAGTCAATTGAACATAATTCTTAATGTAAATATTGAAAAATCTAAAAGTTACTCAGTTGTAATCTTTTTAAAAGCAGCTGTTCCAGTGATTTGAGATTCCAAATTGAAATTTTGAGTCAGTTCATCCATAAAAAGAAGATAGCAAGAATAATAACTACTAAAAAAACTGAAAAACTCTTAGGTATTTTATTTTTAATAGTGGTACCAATTCATGATATAATATCGTTACACATTCAATGAAAGTTCCAATCTTTCAAAGCACCTGAACAAAGTTCATAGGATAATCTAGCCCTCCACTACCAAATTCACAGTATCAAAGATTGCATTAATTCTAATAGAGATCCAAGACTGGGGAACATTCTTATTTACTCTGAAACAATTGTGTCAAAAACAAACATTTTTAAGATATTTTATACTCATGGTTATGACTTAAAATTGTTATTTGTGATTCGCTTCACAAGACAGGATAAAAAATAAACAAAAAACAAAACCTGTTCCTCAAAGGATAAAAAGTTCACGCAGAGCTGCGCCACCAGGCTTCGGTTCACATTTTTTCAGAGACAAGACTCTTATTGTTCTTTTCTTGGGTTCCTCCTTTACTGACCCTTCACTTGAACAGATCTTCCTCTTGGACATTTGGTTGGATGTGGTGGTGGCAGTGGCCATGGTGGTGCTGACTGAGTGCCTGCAGGTAGCCACAGTGGTAAAAGCTCAATCTTACATTTTCAGCTTTCTGCACCATTTCATTTTAGCTGTATTCTTAAGCAGCATAGAGATGGATTTTAAAATTATTCAGATAGTCTCTGTGTTTTAATAGGACAATTTAGCCTTTTAATATTTATATATACAAGAATTCATTAGCACAATATTTTTTAATTTATCTTACTTGGCATAGCAGCAGCATTTGACATCGTAAAACACTTTCTTCTTGAAACACTTTCTTTACTTGGGTTTAGAGACACCACTCTTACTTTATTGTCCTCCTATATTATCAGTTGCTCCTTCTTAGTCTCCTTTACAGGTTCTTCCTCCTCTAAGTCTCTAAATGTTGTCATGCTTTCACGAATGTATTCTCGGACCTTTTCATTCTCTGTCAATCTTTTATCCCCAGCTGATGTCATCTAATCTCTTAGCTTAAATACATCTAAATATCCAAATTTATATCTTAAGCTCAGATGCTTCCTCTGATTTCCAGATTTGTATGTCAAATGATCCACCTGACGTCTTCATTTGGGCATCTCTAGCTTACACTGTCTGAAAATAATCTTCTGATTTCCATCCCTTCAACCACTGAGCCCTCCCTACATCACACCTTCTCCTTGTGCATTTTCCTTCATTTAGGTGAAAGGCAACTCCATTGACTGTTTCTGCTAGTTTCCCTGTTCAGTTACCTAGAAGAACTTCTTGTCTTCTTACTTCTTCTCATAACCTCACTTGATACATTAGACAATTCTATCAGATATTCTTTCAAAATATAGCCATAATCACTCACTTCTCATGACCTCCACTGTACCGTCTTGATCCAAACCACTTTAATCTCTTTATTGGTTTATGGAAATAACCTTAACTGATTTCCCTTCTATCATCCTTGCCCTCCTTCAGTCTCTTCTCCACACAGCAGTGAATCATCTTTTAAAAACATAATTCAGATCATTTTGCCCCTCTGCTCACAACCCTCTAATGGTTTCCTGTCTCACTCAGATGATAACCAAGCTATTTACTTTATCCTACATGGCTCTACTCCATCAGGCTCCCTGCCGACTCTGACATTAGACACTGTCTCACCTCTTGCCCACTCTGCTCCAGCCTCACTGAACTTCTTGCTGTTGCTCTAACATGTCAATCGCTTTCCTGCTTTGGGATCTTTGCAGTTGTTCATTTCTTTGCCTTGAGTGTTTTTACTCCTCGTAGGAGCCACATGGAAACCCTGGTGGTGTAGTGGTTAAGAGCTACGGCTGCTGACTAAAAGGTCGGCAGTTCGACTCCACCATGTGCTCCTTGGAAACTCTATGGGGCAGTTCTACTCTGTCCTATAAGGTTGCTATGAGTTGCCTTGATTCGACAGCGACAGGTTTTTAGGAGCCACGTGACTTACCCCTTCACTTCATTCTGGCCTTTGCTAAGGAGGCATGCCCAAAAAATATTTATTGTGGCATTATACGTAATAACAGGGGAAAAATAAACACACAAAGAATTAGAGAACAGCTACAGAAAAGGATAAATCCAAACTATGAAATATTATGAAGCAGATATGTTCCCATCAATAGGTTCTTAAGACAGGTAATTGAGTACATAATTCTCATTGCAAACTATTAGGCATTTGGAAGCTGTAGTTAAAGAAGAATTTAAACTACATTTACCTAGAACAAGACCTAGCTTATAGTAGACCTTCAATAAATGGCTGCGAATTTATTTTGAACTAGATTGGAGAAATTACATTCAATCACAAAGATACAATTTGACAAAATATTTTAGTTAGTTGCTTCCACAAAGAAACCCTGGTGGTATAGTGGTTAAGAGTTTGGCTGCTAACCAAAATGTTGTCAGTTCAAGTCCACCAGCGCTCCTTGGAAACCCTATGGGGCAGTTCTACTCTGTCCTATAGGGTCACTATGAGTTGGAATAGACTCAATGGCAAAAGGTTTGTTTTTTTCAGTTAACCTCTACAAAATTGCATTTTGGGGAAGAAACCAATTTATTTAAAAACAGAGAAAATTCTCCGCCTAGTCCAACAGTTTATTGTTCCTGACAATCTGCAGATGGTTCTTTAGGAGAGAATGGAGTGAGGGATCTTGGGTTTTGGTGACAGCTGATGAGCTCATTGGCCTGATGGTTTTAGACCACTATGGGATGCTCCATATAAATGAGGAATTTATCCAAGGTCCCAGACAGTCAAATCTTTGATAGTGAAAATTATAATGAGGGTTAGAGGCGGTTAGGAGAGCCTGTGGACCAGTCATATCTCTATAAGCACAGGAGGAATCTCCATATATTCATCACTGTGTTGGGGTGAGGAAGGTCTGTGTCTGTGATGGGTGTAACAGAGATGATTCCTCAAGCGGTATTGACAGCAGGAATATTCTAGAGCCCTGGTGAAGCTGTAAGATCCAAATGAAAACATATGTATTAACTATTTCCATTTTTATGACTTAAAAATCTAAAGTATGAGCCTCTATAATGACTTCAAAACTTCCCTAAAGTTTCTAATTGTTACCTTCTCTTAACCTCTTCTGAAACTATAAAAACAGGAAAAAGGAGATAAGAAAAAGAAATGAGAAAAAAGGAAAGAAAGGAAACATATGTAGAGAAAGGAGAAAACAGAAAAGAAAGGAGATTGGGAGCAAAGAAAGAGGACGTATTTATTTGAATTTCAAAATGTGGCCTACACCTCATGTTCACAGAGCTGAATCAGCCATATGGGCCTGCAGAGTAAGATGAGGGGGTAGAAAAGGAAAAGAGAAAAGCAGAGATGGAAATGAGGCCTGGGTGGCCATCATGTGCATGTCCTATTTCTTTATCTATCAACTGAAGTCTTGCTGGAGACATTTTCTGTGTTCATGATGACTTCATGTCTCAGGTTTACAGAATTCTCCTCATTTCATTTACTTCTTTAAGAGGATTAAATAAATAAATAGTGCATTCAATCAACTATTCTTTCTTTGTGAGAGCCTTCTCATAAATGAATTCCCAATCATTTTCCAAACTATATGTCTTAATTTCTGGTTAAGAAAATTTGGTCACTGACAGTGGTAATTTTTAAGGATATATCTGGTCCAGATAAGGCCCCTATTTCTCTCTGGACTCTTTCCCTTTGTTCACTCTCCTCTCGACATATCTGAATACTGAGACATTTTAAATGAAGGCAGTCCCATAAGGGTGGAAAGCCTAGATAATTCTGTGTCTGTGGTCAGCAATGCAGCAGTCAGCAGAGTACTAATAGCAGCGATGTCAGTATCTGATGAAAAACTAGAAGGAAATCTCTTTGCTCCCTGATGTCCTTATACTCTCCTTCATTTAAGGACAGATGGGACTCAGCCTACCTATTAACTTTCTTCTCAGCTATTTGGGGGCCAGCCAGAGAAGAAACATTCTCAAGAGAGTTAATGTTTTCCTTCTTAGAGGTCCATTAATTTCTTTAGGCTAAGTTCTCTTCATGATCCATAGTTTTCTGCTCTTTATCCTGGAGCTCCCTGTTATTTGATCCAAGATTTATATCTGACCCCAAAATTAGATACTTCACTTGTCTTCCCTGGGCATAGCCTTGCTGGTGGCCACAGAAGCTCCTTGGCTAAGGACAGGGGATCAGAGACGTATTCAAGGTATCATCTTTCTAGATCCCCCTCTTCCCAGGACAAGTGATTGTTCCTTTGTTCGTGGCCTAATTTTTTTCTTTGAAGGAAATGTATTGACCTAGTGGCTGCAACAGTGGTCTAAAAAACATAGGGATGACTGTGAAGAAGGTGCAGGATCTGATAGTATTTTGTTCTGCTGTAAATAGTGTCACTATGAGTCAGAACCAACTGTTTAGCACCTAATAACAACAACAGTTTGTCTCATTAACTGTGGAGGAAATCCCTCCTCATTTCTCTTTTTGAGGATTTGAAGGATAATGAAGCCTGGAATTACCTGCAGTATCAGATTTGGCCCCTAGAAGAAGGTGCTACACAAATTGAACTTTGTAAAAAGATGAATCAGGAGCAGAAAGCAACCAGGCCTTTTGAAGAGGAGCTTTTTGCTTTTTGTGCTGGGTAAACTCACCCACCACTCTGTCAGAGTATCCATGTGGCTGAGTTGTTTCCAGAAAAAACCTCCAGAAAAGAGCTTCCTGTTTCCCCACAGCTCAGACATGAAACTCACCCTTATCTCGGTGCTTGTGATGATCTTTACACTCCGTGAGTAAAGTCTCATTTTATTTCATCTCTCTATGGTCTTCTTATTTAGAATAAGTTTAAGGAAATATTCTTCTCCATTTTTAAGGCTCTCCCTGATCCAGAAATGACGTTACAGGAGGAACAAGAGCTCAGACAGTGACTCAGCCTGAGGACCACATTTGTGTTTGAAGGGGCCCCAGTGAAAATAAAGTGTAACTACTCACATTCTGGGAGTCCTGTTCTCTCCTGGTATGTCCAGTATCCCAAGAAAGGACTCCACTTACTTCTGGGACACCTCTTAGGAGAGAGCATCAAAGGTTTCATGGATGACCTTGACAAGGGCAAGATGACCTTCCATCTGAAGAAACTATCAGCTCAAGAGGAACACTCAGCCATGTATTACTGTGCTGTGAGTGACACATTGACTGGTGCTGCATGGGAAGCAGAGCACAAACCCTCTAGGGGTTACAAAAATTATGTTTTGTAAGGTGTCTATCTGGCCACAGTGGGGAAATCCTTCTCTATAGACTACACTGAATTTACCTCTTAGATACAATATTCTCAGTTGTTAGCTATCTATTAACCTGAAAATTTTGTGGAAGAAAATTCTTATTACCAGCTCTGCTTAAATTAAGTGTATGTTTAAAAATGCTAAGTATATTTACTCTGTCTAGTAGTACCTGATAAACAATACTTTTGAAATAAAAACTACATGTTATTGTTGTTAGGTGCTGTCAAGTCGGTTCCAACTGATAACAACCCTATACAACAGAGTAGAACTGCCCACAGGCTTTCCAAGGAGTGGTTGGTGGATTCAAACTGCAGACCTTTTGGTTAGCAGCCAACCTCTTAAGCACTGCACCACCAGGGCTCCAAAACCTATATAGCATGGCCTAAAAAACATTCTTTTCTTGGCTCAGAAGGATTATTCAGACTTAGGTGGTATAGTTACACTTCCCTCAATTCCTCTTCTACTCCATACAACCTCCACATATGTTCATCACCACATGTCCCAGCACAGTTTCTTAAAAGAACTATGGTGTTCCATGACTTCTGATTGCTAGTTTTTCTGCATCAATGCCGTTTCCTATCCTCATGCACTTCATGGATTCCTACTATCTCAGTCAGGGACCACTCAGGAGAAAAGAACGTGGCAATTAGAACAAGGAAAGTTTACTATAGAGAGTTGCTACATAACAGGGGATTAAGTAGAAAAGGGTAAAATGAACTCTAATGAATATAGGAATAACAAATGTAGGGAGAAGCTCTTCTCTGGGACTAAATCACAGGTCTCAAGAAAGAAATACTTGGAATAAGCACCCCGCTTCTGCCAAGGCTATGATGCAGACCTCACTGGGGAGTATGTGGCTATAGCCTGCTGGATGGTGGAGAAGTTTGCTGAAGTGCCAAAGACAAACGCTGGTAAGCTCACAAGCTGCTGAAATTGCTTAGAAGCTAGCTAGGATGCTTGTGAAACTTATCCAGAAGCCACTTGTAGGTCTGTCACTGAAACATGATGGAGGTGAGTGCCAGTGGGTGTCCTACATGCTGGCCAAGCACTGTAGGAGCAAGTGAGGAAAATGTACCAGAACCAGGAAGAAATACTTCTTCATCCTGCAGAGTCCTTCTAACACCCTTTACTGACAAAGCTTCACATCATGCCAGCTGGAAGTGTTTACAGAGTTCAGATCCAGTATTACAAGCAGGTCAGTGATGGGTGAATTTGGAGTTAAGAGGCTATTAATTGATAACTGGCACATTCATCCCTCTGGTACTACCATACACACCCTTCTGCACCTATATGATTGCAGATTTGAGTCCATTCAGAGGCACCTTGGAAGAAAGGCCCAGTGATCTACTTCTGAAAAATCAGCCACTGAAAACCCTATGGAACACAGTTATACTCTGATACACATGGGTTCACCATGACTTGGAACCAACTCAATGGTAACTGGTTTATATGTATTTGAACTTCAAACAACAATAAAACAACTCTGTGTTCCCACCTAACGTGTTACAGCTATCCTTTGAACAAATGAAGAAGTTCTCATCCTTTTCTCAAAATGAGGGAACTGACATTACCAACAGTCACTGCATCTATCTCTCAATTAATTACTTCTCAAATTCAGAGGAAGTCCCACTGAATATTCTGTTGCCTATAGATTAAATGTAAAGTTAACTTCCAACAGTTTGTATATAAAATAATTATGCTAAGAAGGAGAGAGAAGAAGAAAATGGTAGCATATTCAAAGGAACATATACATATAACGAATAAAGCAAAAACACAGAAAGATTCCACATTCTTTGATTCCATAATTGGTTAACAGGTTGCAACTGACATCTACTGCTTCCTTCTTTTGTTACCCATTTTGTATTTCTCCTTTCTTTAGCCATAAACTCAGTGGATTGGGGTTCTTTACTTGGTGAAGTGATCCAAATCTTCATCCTCAAAGGGTCTGTGTTGTTGCTGTTAAGTGCCATGGAGTCAGTTCCAATTCATAGCGACCCTATGTACTACGAAGGAAATACTGCCCGGTCCTGCCCCATCCTCACAATCATTATTATGCTTGAGCCCATTGCTGCAGCTACTGTGTCATTCCATCTCGTTGAGGGTCTTCCTGTTTTTTGCTGACCATATATTTTACCAAGCATGATGTCCTTCTCCAGGGACTGATCCCTCCTGATAACATGTTCAAAGTATGTGAGATGTAGTCTCGCCATCCTTGCTTCTAAGGGACATTCTGGTTGTACTTCTTCCAAGACAGATTTGTTCGTTCTTTTGGCAGTTCATGGTATATTTAATATTCTTCACAAATACGGCAATTCAAAGGCATCAATTCTTCTTTGGTCTTCCTTATTCATTGTCCGGCTTTTCCATGCCTATGATGTGACTGAAAATACCATGGCTTCGGTCAGGTGCACCTTAATCTTCAAAGTAACATCTTTGCTTTTCAGTACTTTAAAGAGGTCTTTTGCAGCAGATTTGCCCGATGCAATGCGTCTTTCGATTTCTTGACTGCTGCTTCCACGAGTGTTGATTGTGGATCCAAGTAAAATGAAATCCTTGACAACTTCAGTCTTCTCTCCCTTTATCAATATGTTGCTTATTGGTCCAGTTGAGAGAATTTTTGTTTTCTTTATGTTGAGGTGCAATCATACTAAAGGCTGTGGTTTGATTATCATCAGTTAAGTGCTTCAAGTCCTCTTCACTTTTCAGCAAGGTTGTGTCATCTGCATATTGCAGGTTGTTAATGAGTTTTCCTCCAATCCTGATGCCCGGTTCTTATTCATGTAGTCCAGCTTCTCAGATTATTTGCTCAGCATACAGATTGAATATGTATGGTGAAAAGATACAATCCCGACACACAACTTTCCTGACTTTAAACCACACAGTATCCCCTTGTTCTGTCTGAAAAACTGCCTCTTGATCTGTGTTCAGGTTCCTCATGAGCACAATTAAGTGTTCTGGAATTCCTGTTCTTCATAATGTTATCCATAATTTGTTACGATCCACACAGTCAAATGCCTTTGCATAGTCAATAAAACACGGGAAAACATCTTTCTGGTATTCTCTGCTTTCAGCTATGATCCATCTGACATCAGCAATGATAACCCTGGCTCTATGTCCTCTTCTGAATCCAGCCTGAACTTCTGGCAGTTCCCTGTTTATATACTGCTGCAGTCGCTTTTGAATGATCGTCAGCAAAATTTTACTCGCGTATGATATTGATATTGTTTGATAATTTCCGCATTCGGTTGGATCATCTTTCTTGGGAATAGGCATAACTATGGATCTCTTCCAGTCAGTTGACCAGGTAGCTCTCTCCCACATTTCTTGGCATAGATGAGTAGGTGTTTCCAGAGCTGCATCCATTTGCTGAAACATCTCAATTGATATTCAGTCAATTCCTGGAGCCTTGTTTTTCACCAATGCCTTCAGTTCAGCTTGGACTTCTTCCTTCAATAGCGTTGGTGCCTAACTATATGCTACCTCTTGAAATGGTTGAATGTGGACCAATTCTTTTGGTATAATGACTTTGTGTATTCCTTCCATCTTCTTCAATGCTTCCTGCATTGTTTAATATTTTCCCCATAGAATCCTTCACTACTGCAACTAGAGGCTTGAATTTTTTCTTTAGTTCTTTCGGCTTGAGAAATGCCAAGCCTGTTCTTCTCTTTTGGTTTTCTATCTCCAGCTCTTTGCACATGTCATTATAATACTTTACTTTGTCTTCTCCAGCTGCCCTTTGAAATCTTCAGTTCAGTTCTTTTATTTCATCATTTCTTCCTTTTGCTTTAGCTATTTGACATTCAAGAGTAAGTTTCAGAGTCTCTTCTGACAATCATTTTGGTCTTTTCTTTCTTTTTAATGACCTTTTGCTTTCTTCATGTATGATGTCCTTGATGTCATTCCACAACTCCTCTGGTCTTTGGTCATTAGTGTCCAACTTGTCAAATCTATTCTTGAGATGGTCTCTAAATTCAAGTTGGATATACTCTAGTTCATAGTCTGGCTCTCTTGAACTTGCTCTAATTTTCTTCATTTTCAACTTGAACTTGGATATGAGCAGTTGATGGTCTGTTCCACAGTCAGCCCCTGACCTCGTACTGACTGATTATATTGAGCTTTCTTGTCATCTCTTTCCACAGATGTATTCGATTTGATTCCTGTGTATTCTGTCTGGCGAGGTCCACGTGTGTAGTCGCCATTTACGCTGGTGAAAGAAGGTATTTGCAGTGAAGAAGTCGTTGGTCGTGCAAAATTCTGTCATTCGATCTCCAGCATCATTTCCATCACCAAGGCCATATTTTCCAGCTACCAATCCTTCTTTGTTTCCAACTTTTGCACTCCAATCACCGGTAATTATCTATGCATCCTGATTGCATGTTCGATCAATTTCATACTGCAGAAGCTGGTAAAAATCTTCAATTTCTTCATCTGTGGACTTAGTGATTGGTGCGTAAATTTGCATAATAGTCATTAACTTGTCTTGTAGGCATGTGGATATTATCCTATCACTGACAGTGTTGTACTTCAGGATAGATCTTGAAATGTTCTCTTTGAAGATGAATGCAATGCCATTCTTCTTCAAGTTGTCATTCCCGGCATAGTAGTCCAATTCAAAATGACCAATACCAGTCCATTTCAGCTCACTAATGCCTAGATGTTTATGTGTTCCATTTCATTTTTGAGTTTTCAAATTTTCCTAGATTCATACTTTGTACGTTCCATGTACTGTTTATTAATGGATGTCTGCAGCTGTTTCTTCTCATTTTGTGTTGTGGCACATTAGCAAATGAAGGTCCTGAAAGCTTGACTTTATCCACATCAAAAAGGTTGACTCTACTTTGAGGAGGCAGCTCTTCCCCAGTCATCTTTTGAGTGCCTTCCATCCTGGGCACTCATCTTCCAGCACCAAATCAGACAATGTTACGCTGCTGTCCATAAGGTTTTCACGGGCTGATTCTTTTCAGAAGTAGACTGCGGGGTCCTTCTTCCTAGTCTGTGTTAGTCTGGAAGCTCAGCTGAAACCTGTCTGCCATGCGTGACCCTCTTGGTATCTGAATACTGGTGGCATAGCTTCCAGCATCACGCGACACACAAGTCCCCACTGTATGAGAAACTGACAGACAAATGGGGGTCAGAAGGTCTAAGTCCTTAATAATCCTGCATTTTTTGTTATTGTTGCTGTAGTTTACCTTTGTAGTTGTTAGGTGTCGTCAAGTCAATTCCAACTCGTAGTTATCCTATATGACAGAGCAAAACTGTCCCATAAGGTTTTCTAGGTTGTGATCTTTACAGGAGCAGATTGCCAAGTCTTTTCTCTGGAGGAGCAGCTGGTGGATTCGAACCACCAATCTTTCACTTAGCAGCCAAGCACTTAACTATTGCTCTACGTATTGGGTATGGAAATGCCCTGGGGTTTCAGACATAGCCTTCTCTACACCTGGTGTGTAGTAGCAACCTAACCCTCCCTGGGTAATTGGTAGCAATTACTACAGCCAGTAGAATAACCTCTTCTTCTACCTGGTGGTTCAGTGACATTTTGCAAAAGCCCAAAAATGGCCACATGGCAACCCCTTCTTCCAGTTCAATGAAACCTCTGTTATACCCCTGGTGGAAGCATTCGTCCTTCTGGAGAAGAAGGCCTCCAAACCAGCACAGCTCCATGTTACAAAGATAGAAGGCCAAAATTCTGCTAGTGGGTTACTGGTTATAATAATGAGAGGATCCACTTCCATGCGCATTTCCTTGATTCTTAGACCCATGCATTCAGGCTATGGGGGAGACAATACCATATAATGGTCTCTGATATAAAGTATATACTGTGTCTTCTAAGATAGGCCTCCATCTTTTCAGGGTGTTTTCTTCCAACTGGCACCATAACTGAGTCTTCAATAAGCCATTCCATCTTTCAATAAGCCAGCTATTTCTGAGTGATAGGGTATGTGGTAAGACTAGATAATTCCATGGGCATGTGACCACTGCTGTACATCCTTTGTAATAAAAATAGTTCCTTGATCAGGAAAAATGCTATGGGGAATATCTTTATGGCAGATTAGGAATTCTGTGCATTTATGAAGGTGATTTTGGCAGAAGAATTAGAAGCAAAGAAGACAAATCCATATGCAAGTATATGTGTCTATTCCAGTGAACATAAATCTCAGCCATCTCCATGATAAAAGAGGGCTAATGCAATCAATCTGTCACCATGTGTCTGACTGATCCTTCTGGGAAACGGCATTCTATTAGGGGCTCAGAGTCAGTCTCTATAGTTGGCAGATAAGGCTTTCAGCAGTAGCATTAGCTAGATAAGCCTTGATAAGGGAAAATCCAACCTTTTGAGCCCACACATGACTTCCGTCTCTCCCCACCAAGGCCACTTTTTTTCCATGGGCTCATTGAGTAAGCACTGGGGTGGCAAAAGAAAGATGTTGACCCATCCATAGAGTACCCCATTTTGTCCATGTCAAAGAGTTCTCACTGCAGTGGTTTTCCCTTGGTGTATATTCACATAGAACATATTTAACTGTGCCTATTCTGAGAGGTCCATTCAGATACCTCTTCCCTAGATTTTCTTTCACCAGTCTTCCAATTCTGTTTCTTCTAAGCTTCTTAACATCTACCCAAACCATTAACTATTATCTATGAATGAATGTAGATCAGTACTTCTGACAATCTCTCACTCCAGCCAAGGTGAGCAATCCAAATGTACCCTTGATATTTTGTCCACTGAGGGGACATTTCCTTCTCCACTGTCAGTCAATGTGGCTGCAGTGTTAGTTTTGTGTGGTACCAGCATAATAACCATCATAACTCACTTGAAATGCAGCAAACTTGTAAGAAACTCCCTATGATGCCGTAGGCATGGATTAAAGGAGAGAAGACAATTCAAGAAAAATTGTCGTTAAAGGAATCAGATCCACCTACTTTGTTACTTACTTTGAAACTTACTTGTACCTTCTGGATCTTCCTCAGCTCATTCTCTCATAAACCATTTCTACTTGATGACAGATTCTATTGAACATGCCCAACCTTAGGGTTTAATAGATCAGACAACACTCAGTTCATAATGGAAGTTCATACTGCATGGTCACCTCTTTTTCCTGAATTAGACATTCACTCCTCACCAAGGTCAATCAGCAAGACAGAAGTTGTTTTTCAAAAGCAAAATAGTTATTTGAAGTAAAAGGGCATATATTCTCTGAAATACTAGAGAATTACACTGTGATTCTCCAACTGGTTTTTCCCAGAATCTCCACACAGCATCTCTATTTACCATGGAAACTTCCAGTATCAATTTGGATGTTATGAATCATAAGACTCAAATGGTAAAGCAGATTTCACTGAAGCCTGAACTTGTTACAGAACCTCCTCTTTCTCTAGTCCCCACAGAAAACTGTTAACTTTACAGGTGACTTTGTCAATAGGGCAAAGTAGCAAACCCACATGTGGCATAGGCTGCCTCCAAAATCCAAAAAGACCTGGCAAGTGTTACGCCTCTTTTTCTGTGGTAGGTGGTGTGAGGTGCAGCAACGTATCTTTCGTTTTGGCTGGGGATATCTTGATATTCTCTGCACCTTTGAACCCCTAGAAACTTGACAGAGGAGGCAGGAATTTTCTGTGGGGTTCATTCCCATAAATACTTTTATGGGCTGAATTGTGTTCCCCAAAAATGTGTGTCACCTTGGCAACACCATAATTCCCAGTATTGTATGGTTGTCCTCCATTTTGTGATCTGATAATCCTATGTGTTGTAAATACTAACCCTGGTGGTGCAATGGTTAAGAGCTCGGCTGCTAACAAAAAGGTTGGCAGTGTCAAATCCACCAGCCACTCCTTGGAAACCCTATGGGGCAGTTTCACTCTGTCATCTATAGGTCACTATGAATTGACTCCATGGCAACGGGTCTAATGGGTCTTCACGATGTTAATGAGGCAGGATTAGAGGCAGTTATATTAATGAGGCAGTACTCAATCCACAGGATTAGATTGCATCTTTTGTCAATCTCTTTTGAGATATGAAAGAGAGAATTGAGCGCAGAGGAGAGGGCTCTCCTACTATCAAGAAAGAAGAGCCAGGAGTGAACACTTCCTTTGAACCCGGGGTCCCTGTGCTGAGAATCTTCTAGACTAGAGGGAAATTGATGACAAGGACCTTTCCCCAGAGCCGACAGACACAGAAAGCCTTCCCCTGGAGCTGGCATCCTGAATTTGGACTTCTAGCCTCCTAAACTGTGAGAGAATAAATTTCTGTTTGTTAAAGCCATCCACTTGTGGTATTACTGTTGTAGCAGCACTAGTTAACTAAGATACCTACTCATTGTTCAATTTCCAGCTTAAGTGGTTTCTTATATTTTAAGCATCTCATGACCTCTGGAGGTACATTCCCATTTTCTTTATAACCACTGAACAATATATTTATTTTCATCCTGGCATCTATTACAGGGCATTAAACCTTTATCTTGTCTCTTTTCCTATGGACTATCTACTCCAGAGCAGAATCACATCTTCTTTCTGGTTCTGACCTAAGCTTCTAACACAGTATGCAGCACACAATACGTACTCAGTAAAGGCATATTAAATAAACCCACGAAGGATAAACGTAAAAAGCAATAATCTTTCCCTGTGAGCACCTGTGACCACCTCTGGCCATGTGACTTTACTGGATTCATCAGGAAATTGTGGCAAGTCAATTTATCTAAACAAACATTATGTTCATCTGGACAAATAGTTGCCTAATCAGGATAGCAGTTTGCTTAACTAGACAAATGACTTGCTTAGTTTTCTCTTTAAAACTCATCTTAAGACTTTTGCTACATTGTATCCACAAATCTTAAACTCTTACATCATAAATTTTGCCCAGTCCGAATTTGTTCTCTACCTTGAGTGACCCACCTTAAACTATTTTAGAAAAAAATTTTAAAAAAACCTGTAAATACGCTTCCTTAACTTACCCCTTTTGAGACACTACAAATATGAAATACAAAACTTTTAATAGAAAATGTAGGAGAAAATCTTCGAGACCTAAAGCTAGGCAAAGAATTCCTGGACATAACACCAAAGGACGATTTATAAAGGAAAAACGAAAAAGATAAACTGGACTTCATCAAATAAAAACTTTTACACTGTGAAAGACCCTGCCTAGAGGATGAAAAGGCAACCTAACAGACAGAAAATATTTGCAAACCACATATCTGACAAAGGCCTTATATCCAGAATATATAAAAGAAACTCATAACTCAATGAAAAAACAAACTATCCAATTAGAAAAAGAAAAAAACATTTCACCAAAGAAGAAATATGAATGGAAAATAAGTAAATGAAAAGATGTTGGACATTATTATCTATTAAGAAAGTGTAAATTTAAACCACAAAAAGCTATCACCATAAACATATTAGAACAACTAAAATACAAAATAGTGATGATACAAAATATTGGTAAAGATGTGGACAAACTAGTTATCTCATACTTGGTTGGTGGAAAAATAAAATAGTGTAATCACTCTGGAAAATAGTTTGGCAGTTTGTTATAAGGCTAAACATGCACTTAGACAACCAAGCAATTACACTCTTAGGTATTTTTTGTGGGGTTTATTGCCATACCTACTCATTGTTTAACTTCCAGCTCAAGTGATTTCTTATATTTTAAGCATCTCATAACCTCTGGAGCTACATTTCCATCTCCTGTATAACCACTGCGTTTATTTTTGTCCTGGCACCTATCACAGTGCATCACAGAGAAATGAAACTTATATTCACATAAATTCCTGTACACAAATGTTTATAACAACTTTCTTTGTAACTGTAAAATCTGGAAACAACCCAGATGTTCTTTAATGAGTGAATGGTATAAACTGATAAATTCATACCATGGAATACTACTCAACAATAAAAAGAAACAAACTATTGATATATGCAACAACCTGGATGGGTCTCAAGGGCATTTTGCCACATTGTATCCACCAGTTTTAAATTTTAAACTTCTAGTGTCCTAAACTGTGAGAAAACACATTTTTGTTTGTTAAAGCCATCCGCTTGTGGTATTACTGTTATAGCGGAACTAGTTAACTAAGACACCTACTCATTGTTCAATTTCCAGCTTAAGTGGTTTCTTATATTTTAAGCTTCTCATGACCACTGGAGGGTACATTCCCATTCTCTTTATAGCCACTGTATAATATATTTACTTTGGCAAAAACAGTCAATCCCATACATATGGTATGATTCCATTTATATAATATTCTCAAAACAACAAAATGATAGAGATGGAGAGCAGATTATTGGTTGCCAGGGAACAGAAATAGGGAAGGGTTGTGACTATAAAGGTTCAGCATGAGGGAATTCCTTTATGATGAAGGAACAGATCTGTATCTTGACTGTGGTGGTGGTTACAGGAATCTGTGCATGAGATTCACACAGAGAAAACTGTATACACACAGAGAGAAAAATGCATGTAAAAAATGGATGGTAAAAACTGAACAACGGCTTCACTCTGGTTAACTTATTGTATCAATGTCAATATCCTGGTTTTGATATAGTACTACAGTTACATATGATGTCATCATTGGAAGAGGCTATGTGAAGAGTACATAGGGCTCTATGAACTATTTTAGCAACTTCTTGTGAATCTATAATAATGTCAAAATAAACAGTTTACTATCACCACCAATCTTTTATTTTATTTTATTTTTTGTTGGCCTGATAACATTTTATTTACTTATTTATTTTTAATTTTTTTTGTTGTTGTAGTTTAAATGAAGTTTACATTTCAAGTTAGTCTCCCATACAAAAATTTATACATACATTCTTCAGTGACCCTAATTGTTCTTCCCATACTGTGACAGCACACTCCTCCTTTCCACTCCTGATTCCCGATGTCCATCCAACCAGCTCCTAACCCTCTCTGCCTTCCCATCTCACCTCTGGACAGAAGCTGCCTGTTTAGTCTCCTGTGTCTACTTGAGCTAAGAGGTACACTCCTCACGAGTATCACTTTATGTCCCACAGTCCAGTCCAATCCCTGTCTGAAGAGTTGGCCTCGGAAATTGTTTTAGTTCTGGGTTGATAGAGAATCCAGGGGCCATGCATTCTGGGGTTCCCCCAGTCTCAGTCAGACCATTAAGTCTGGTCTTCTTGCTAGAATTTGAGTTCTGCACCCCACCTTTCTCCTGCTCCATCATGGACTCTGTTTTGTTCTCTGTCAGTGATGGTAGCTGGGCACCATCTAGTTCTTCTGGTCTCAGGCTGATGAAGTCTCTGGTTTATGTGGCCCTTCCTGCCTATTGGGCTAATACTTTCCTTGTGTCTTTGGTGTTCTTCACGCTCTTTTACTGCAGGTGGTTGTGACCAATTGATGCATCTTACATGGCTGCTTGCAAGCTTTTAAGACCCCAGATGCCACTCAGCAAAGCAGGATGCAGACCATTTTCTTAATAAGCTTTGTTATGCCCATTGACCTAGATGTCCCCTGAAAGCATGATCCCCAGACCCTTACCCCTGCTACTCTGTCTCTCAAAGTGTTTGATTGTATTCAGGAAACCCCTTAGCTTTGGTTTAGTCCAGTTGTGCTGACTTTGCCTGTAGTGTGTGCTGTCTTTTCCTTCACCTAAGATACTATCTAGTCAGTAAATAACTCTCACCCTCCCTCCCCACCCTCATAACCATCAAAGAATGTTTTCTTCTGCGTTTAAATTTTTCTTGAGTTCTTATAATAGTGGTCTTATACAATAGTTGTCCTTCTGAGGCTGACTAAATTCACTCAGCATAATGAGTTCCAGCTTCGTACATGTTATGTTTCACAGCTTCATCGTTGTTCTTTATCATTGTGTAGTATTCCATTGTGTGGATATACCATGATCTGTTTATCCATTCATCTGCTGATTGGCATCTAGGATGTTTCCATCTTTTTTGCTTTTGTGAACAGTGCTGCAATGAACATGGGTGTGCATATATGTATCTATTCATATGACGGCTCTTATTTCTCTAGGATATATACCAAGGAGAAGGATAGCTGGATGGTATGGTACTTCTATTTCTAGCTTTTTAAGAAAGTGCCAAATTGATTTCCAAGTGGTTGTACCATTTTACATTCCCACTAACACTGTATAAGTGTTCCAGTCTCTCCACAACCTCTCCACGGCATTTATTATTTTGCGTTTTTTGGATTAGTGCTAGCCTTGTTGGGGTGAGAGGATATCTCATTGTAGCTTCGATTTGCAGTTCTCTAATGGCTAATGATCGTGAGCATTTCTTCATGTGTCTGTTAGCTACCTGAATATATTCTTTGGAGAAGTGCCAGTTCATATCCTTTGCCCATTTTTTAACTGGGTTATTTGTCTTTCTGTTGTTGAAGTTTTGCTGTACCTTGTAGATTTTAGAGATTAGACGCTGATCGGATTTGTCCTAGCCAAAGTTTTTTTCCCAGTCTGTAGGTTGTCTTTTGACTCTTTTGGTGAACTCTTTTGGTGAGCATGTTTGATTTTTAGGAGCTCCCATTTATTTAGTCTCTCTTCTGGTGCTTGTGCGTTGTTACTTATGGTTTGTATTGCATTTATGCCATGTATTAGGGCTTTTAGTGTTGTTCCTATTTTTCTTCCATGATCTTTATTGTTTCCGATTTTATATTTAAGTCTTGGATTCATTTTGAGTTAGTTTTTGTACATGGTGTAAGGAATGGGTCTTGTTTCAGTTTTTTACAAATGGGTATCCAGTTATGTATGCCAGCACCATTTGTTAAAGAGACTGTCTTTTCCCCAATTAATGATCTTTGGGCCTTTGTCAAGTATTAGCTACTCATGGGTGGAAGAATTTATGTCTGGATTCTCATTTCTGTTCCATTGGTCTATGTATCTGTTGTTGTACCAGTGCCAGGCTGTTTTGACTACCGTGGCAGTATAATAGGTTCTAAAATCAGGTAGTGTGAGGCCTCCTACTTTGTTCTTCTTCTTGAGTGTCATGGATTGAGTGTGTCCCCCCAAAATATCTGTCAGCTTGGCTGGGTCATGATTCCCAGTATTGTATGATTGTGTTCTCTGATGTGATTTCCTTATATGTTGTAAACTCTATCACTATGATGAGATCATATGTGATCTCCCTATGTGTTGTAAATTCTGTCACTGTGATGAGGTTATACTGATGAGGTTGACAAGATTAGTGTCTTAATGAAATCTCTTTTGAGATATAAAAGAGAGAAGTGAGTAGAGACACGTGGGAACCTCTTACCACCAAGAAAGCAGCGCTGGGAGCAGAGCGTGTCCTTTGGACCTGAGGTTCCTGCACAGAGAAGCTCCAAGATCAAAGGAAGATTGATGACACGGACCTTCCTCCAGAGCTGATGGAGAAAGCATTCCCCTGGAGCTGATGCCCTGAATCTGGACTTGTAGCCTACTGGACTGTGAGAGAATAAACTTCTCTTTGCTAAAGCCATCCACTCTGGTGTCTCTGTTAGAGCAGCACTAGATGACTGAGACATTGAGTAATGCTTTACTTATCTGGGGCCTCTTCCCTTTCCATATGAAGTTTGTGGTTTGTTCCTCCATCTCATTAAAAATTGCCAGTAGAATTTGGATCCGGATTGCATTGTATCTGTTGATTGCTTTGGGTAGAATTGACATTTTCACTATGTTAAGTTGACCTATCCATGAGGAAGGTATGTTTTTCCACTTATGCAAGTCTCTTTTGGTTGCTTGCAGTAGTGTCTTGTAGTTTTCTTCGTATAGATCTTTTAAGTCTCTGTTTAGATTTATTCCTAAGTATTTTATCTTCTTGGAGGCTATTGTAAATGGTACTGATTTGGTGGTGGTTTCCTCATTGAGGTTCTCTTTGTTGGTGTAAAGGAATCCAACTGATTTTTGCATGTTTATTTTCTATCCTGAAACTTTGCTGAAATCTTCTATTAGTTACAGTAGTTTTCTTGTGGATTCTTTGGGATTTTCTGTGTATAAGATCATATCATCTGCAAATAGAGATACTTTCACTTCTTCCCTACCAGTTTGGATGATGTTTATTTTTTTTTTCTAGCCTAATTGCTCTGGCTAGGACATCCAGCATAATGTTGAATAAGAGTGGTGATAGAGGGCATCCTTGTCTGGTTCCCGTTCTCAGGGGGGATGCTTTCATAGTTTCTCCATTTAGGATGATGTTGGCTGCTGGCTTTGTATAAATGCCCTTAATTATATACAGGAATTTCCCTTCTATTCCTGTTGTGTTGAGAGTTTTTATCATGAATGGGTGTTGGACATTGTCAAATGCCTTTTCTGCATCAATTGATAAGATCATGTGGTTCTTGTCTATTGTTTTATTTATGTGATGGATTACATTGATTGTTTTTCTAGTGTTGAACCATCCCTGCATACTTAATATAAATCCCACTTGATGAATTTTTTTTTTTGATATGTTGCTGAATTGTATTGGCTAGAATTTTGTTGAGGATTTTCATGTCCATGTTCATGACAGATATTAGTCTGTAATTTTCTTTTTTTTGTGGTGTCTTTACCTGGTTTTGGTATCATGGTTATGCTGGTTTCATAGAATGAGTTTTGGAGTATTCCATCCTTTTTTATGCTCTGAAATACCTTTAGTAGAAATGGTGTTAACTCTTCTCTGAAAGTTTGGTAGAATTCTCCAATGAAGCCATCTGGGCCAGAGCTTCTTTTTGTTGGGAGTCTTTTAACTACCTTTTCAATCTCTTATTTTGTTATGGGTTTATTTAGTAGTTTTGCTTCTGTTTGTGTTAGTTTAGGTAGGTAGTGAGTTTTTAGAAATTTGTCCATTTCCTCTAGGTTTTCAAATTTGTTAGAGTACAATTTTTCATAGTAATCTGTTATGATTCTTTTAATTTCCATTGGGTCTGTTGTGATATCACCCATCTAATTTCTTATACTGGTTATCTGCTTCTTCTCCTGTTATTCTTTTGTCAGTGTAGCCAATGGTTTATCAATTTTGTTGTTCTTCTCAAAGAACCAGCTTTTGGTTTTGTTAACTCTTTCAATTGTTTTCCTATTCTCTATTTCATTTAATTCTGCTCTAATTCTTATTATTTCCTTTCTTCTAGTGCCTGAGGGCTCCTTTTGCTGCTCTCTTTCTACTTGTTCTAGTAATGTTTTCATTATGGCCCTTTCTTCTTTTTGGAAGTGTGCATTTATTGCTATAATCTGACCTCTGAGCACTGCTTTTGCTGTATCCC
This sequence comes from Dugong dugon, assembly GCA_030035585.1. Lineage (NCBI taxonomy): Eukaryota > Metazoa > Chordata > Mammalia > Sirenia > Dugongidae > Dugong > Dugong dugon. The sequence continues at coordinate 23,370,360 of CM057472.1, forward strand.
AAAGGTTCTGGTAGGATGTGTTTTCATTCCCGTTGATTCTATGATTGTTTTTTATTCCATCCTTAATTTCTTCTACAACCCAGTAGTTTTTGAGCAAGGAGTTGTTCACTTTACATGTGTTTGATTTTTTTTTTCCTTGCTTTTTGTGTTGTTGATTCCTACTTTTATGACTTTATGGTCAGAAAAGATGCTTTGTAATATTTCAGTGTTTTGGATTTTTTTAAGGCTTGCATTATGGCCTAATATGTGGTCTATTCTGGAGAATGTTCCGTGTGCTTTGGAAAAGAAAGTGTACTTGGCTGCTATTGGATTCAGTGTTCAGTATATGTCTATGAGATCAAGTTGGTTGATTGTAACATTTAGCTCTTCCGTGTGTTTGTTGAACCTCTTTCTGGATGTTCTGTCCTTCACCAAAATGGTGTGTTGAAATCTACTATTACTATTGTGGAGCTGTCTATCTCTCTTTTCAATGCTGTTAGAGTTTGTTCTGTGTATTTTGTAGCTCTGTCTTTGGGTGTGTAAATATTTATTATAGTTATGTCCTCCTGGTGTATTGACCTTTTAATCATTATACAGCATCCTTCCTTATCTTTTGTGGTGGATTTTACTGTAAAGTCTGTTTTGTCAGAGATTAATATTGCCACTCCTGCTCTTTTCTGAGTGTTGCTTGCTTGATATATTTTTTTCCATCCTTTGAGTTTTAGCTTGTTTGTGTCTTTAAGTCTAAGATGTGTCTCTTATAGGCAGCATATAGACGGATTGTGTTTTTTTTTTTTTTTTAATCCAATCTGCCACTCTCTGTCTTTTTATTATGCATTTAGTCTGTTTACATTCAGGGTAATTATTGATAGGTATGGGTTTACTGCTGTCATTTTGATGTCTTTTTTGTGTGTTGTTCACAGTTTCTTTGCCCCCTTAATTTTCTCTGCTGAGTCATTTTTCTTTATTGTCTTTTCATGTTTTTCATTGTTGTTGATTTTGTGTTTGTTGAGTCTTTATATTTTTCTAGTTTTTTATTTTGAAGTGTAGGGTTGTTGGTTTCCTTTGTGGTTACCTTAATATTTACCCCTATTTTTCTAAGTTTATACCAGTCTTTTATTTCTCTATATCGCCTTGACTTCCCCTCCATATGAAAAATCTATGTCTACATTTTTAAGTCCCTCTTTTTTGTTTTAATGTTGTCATTTTTTAAATATTTATATCTCTGTTTCCTTATTTTCAATGATATATTATTGATTTGATATATTATTGTGACTTCCCTATCTGAGTCGATGTGTGGTTGCTCTGTCCTGTGTTCTAGTCTTTCATTGTTATCTGATGTTATTGATTTTCTAACCAGAGAAGTCCCCTTAGTATTTCTTGTAATTTTGGTTTGATTTTTGAAAATTCCCTGAACTGCTGTTTATCTGGAAATGCCCTAATTTAGCCATCATATTTGAGAGAGTTTTGCTGGATATATAATTCTTGGCTGGCAGTTTTTTTTTCCTCCAAGGCTTTATACATGTCATCCCATTGCCTTCTTGCCCGCATGATTTCTGCTGAGTAGTCCAAGATTATTCTAATTGACTCTCCTTTGCAGATGGGTTTTCTTTTTTCTCTAACCACTCTTAAAATTCTCTCTTTATCTTTGGTTTTGGCAAGTTTGATTATAATATATCTTGGTGACTTTCTTTTGGGATCTACCTTATGTGGGTTCGCTGAGCATCTTGGATAGAGATCTTCTCATCTTTCATGATATCAGAGAAGTTTTCTGTCAACAAATCTTCAACAATTATCTCTGTATTTTCTGTTACCCCCCCATTCTGCACTCCAATCACTTGTAGGTTATTTCTCTTGATAGAGTCCCACATATCTCTTAGAATTTCTTCATTCTTTTTAATTCTTTTATCTGATTTTTCCTCAAATAAGTTGGTCTCAAGTACTTTATCTTCAGTGTCACTAATTCTCACTTCTACTGCCTCAGTTCTGCTCCTATGACTTTCTATTGAGTTGTCTAATTCTGAAATTTTATTGTTAATCTTCCGTATTTCTGATGCTGTCTCTCTACGGATTCTTGCAGCTTATTAAATTGGTCATTATGTTCTTGAATAACTTTTTTACGTTCCACTACTACTTCATCTGCATGTTCCCTGGCTATTTCTGCATTATGTCGAATTTCTTTTCTAATTTCTAGAAGAGTTCTGTATATTAATCTTTTGTATTCTGCCTCTGGTAATTCCAAGAGATTCTCTTCCTCCAGAGAAGTTATTGATTCTTTATTTTGGGAGCTTGCTGAAGCCATCATAGACTGCCTCTTTATGTGATTTGATATTGACTGTTGTCTCCAAGATATCATTAAGTTATTATAATTTTATTTTATATTTGTTTAGTGTGTCCTAGCTTCTTGTTTTCTTTTTTGTTGTTGTTGTTGTTATTGCTGTTTCGATATGCACAAACAGGCTGCTAGTGTGTGCTAGTTTGATTATTTTCGCCTTTGAAGCTCTAAGATCCTATCACCAGGTAGTTAGGTGTGTAAGTATGTATGTGTGCCCAGGAGCCCATTAAATTTTCCTGTATGGATTAAGCTCAGGTGTCCTGGCAGTCGGTCACCAAGTGTGTAGTGCAGGCCCTCACCTACAGTCTTAGAGAGGCATGGGTGATTGGTGTAGGCACAGGTATCTGGCTGCAGGAGGGGGTCATGCGATGAGCAAGGGAGGGGGGCTGACAGCTGCCCCTGAGTGTCTGAAAGGAAAGCATGTCCCTGTTCCCTAGAGCGAGTAGGTAGTTGAGTTTTGCAGACAGACTATGAGCACCCTACTCTGTTGTCTGTAAGGATTGGGGGGCACCACTTATTCTTGGACACCTGTAGCAGGTGTCTAGGTGGGGTGGGTGGAGCCACCAGTCCTCAAGCCCCTGATGCAGACAGGTAAGGCGCCTGCTTAACGGGCAGAGCAGTGTCAAGCATCACAAATCTACCACTTCACAGCTGAAACAGTAAAAGTTAAAGTTCAGCTGTTTACCCTGTTGTACTGTGGTAGTGAGGGCTTATGCTGTTAAGATGGTTCCACACAAGTCTATACAGGGGTGGAAGGAACTCAAAGTCTGTGGAACCCTTATGCTTGTGCCTAGGTGAAGGAGCTGTGCCAACACTGAATTCCTGGCTTAGGGGATCCTAAAGATTATTTTTTCCCTGTTTTTAATTCGTTCCCTCTCCAACACCAGAAGAATGCATCAGGGCACCCTACAGGATCTACTTCTGGCCCAGGGGACTCAGAGATCGCTGAAGCTGGCCAGACCTGGTGGAGAGTGGGGAGGGAGGAGGTAAATGGGACAGAGGTATTTCCCAAATTTTTTTTTTTTTTTTAAAATCCCTGTGAAAGGCCACACACATGTACTTATCTTTAGCCACTTGGGTGCTGCTTTTCACTGGTTCAGAGTGTCCAAGCAGAATCTCCGCTGCTGGATCTCTCTCGATGTGGAAACTGCCTCCCGAGTGAGCAAGCGGAATTCTGTGCCTGCCTCTCTGCACAACCCGAGCCAATTTGGGCTGAAGGGCTTCGGCTCCCACCAGGTCAGGTCAGACAATTCAGTGCTGCTTCTGAACCATCTCTCTCTCCCCCGGCTCTCAGTGCGATTCCTAAACTTTGCCTTGTTCAGGGCTCCTAGACATTCATATACAATCAAATCACTTGTTTTTTCAGGTCTTTGTTGTAAGAGGGACTTAGGAAGCCGTCTGACTACTCCGCCATCTTGGCCCCACCTCCCCACCTGTCTTTGTTAACTTGAGGTTGTTAATCATTGTCATAATGTAATATGTGTAATAACTGTTTAATGAGAAACTAGTTGTTCTGTAAACCTTCATCTAAGGTACAAAAAAAAAAAAAAGAAAAAGAATTATCTCCGTGAGATCAAATTGACAACAGCAACTCAAAAGGTTTGACGGGAAGCCTAGGGACCAGTGAGTTGAAGATACTGGTGATGGCATAATTTGGAAAAGGTTAGTGATAATAACAGCACAACTGGAAGAATGTAATTGATGTCACTGAGTTGTACATGTAGAAATTTCTGAAATGGTGTATCTTTGGCTATGTATATTTTCATCAGAAAAAAAAAAAAGTCCTCCAAGGTCAAGAAGGGAGAACGTTGACGTGTCATGGGGTTGTTAACCAATATCAAAAAACAATATGTGTACTGACTGTTCAATGAGAAACTATTTGTTCTGTAAACCTTCAACTAAAGTACAACAAAAAAAATCTTAAAAAAAAAAATTTTTTATTGTACTTTAGTTGAGAGTTTACAGAGCAAACTAGTTTCTTATTAAACAATTAATACACATATTGTTTTGTGACATTGGTTACCAACCCCACGACATGTCAACACTCTCCTCTTCTTGACCTCGGTTTTTCATTACCAGCTTTCCTGTCCCCTCCTGTCTTCTCATCCTTGCCCCTGGGCTGGTGTGCCCATTTCACCTTTTGTTTTATGGGCTTGTCTAATCTTTGGTTGTAGGATGAACCTCAGGAGTGACTTAATTACTGAGCTATAAGGGTGTCAGGGGGCCATACTCTTGGGGTTTCTCCTCACCATCAATCTTATCAGGGAAATCTTTAAGAATTAGGAAGGTGACAAGCCCATGTTAGAAGATAGAAGTTTTCAAAAAATTCTAATTTTCATCTGGAAGCTCAAATTTTATCATTCACAGCATCCAATGTCAATTGTTTTCCTTGAAATGAGAGCTTATTTCTTTTCTTTTTTTTTTCCTCCAGTATAGAAAAATTTTTATCTTTTTTATGCTTTGTATTTTTAAAAAATTTTTTATTGTACTTTAGGTGAAGGTTTACAGAACAAATAATCTCTCATTAAACAGTCAGTACACATATTGTTTAATGACAGTGGTCAGCAACCCCATGACCCCGCAGCCTCTCCAACATTTGTTATTTCCAGTTTTTTTGATATGTGCCAGTAATGCAGGGGCTTGATGGTATCTCATTGTGATTTTAATCTGCATTTCTCTACGGCTAGTGATCGTGAGCTTTTCCTCATATGTCTGTTGTCTGCTTCAATGTCTTCTTTGGTGAAGTGTCTGTTCATTTCCTTTGCCCATTTTCTAATTGGATTAGTCATCTTTTTGTTGCAAAGGTGTTGGATTTTCCTGTGGATTTTAGAGATTAGACCTTTGTCTGACTTGTAATGTCGAAATTTTTTTCCCCAGTCTTTAGGTTCTCCTTTTACTTTTTTGGTGAAGTCTTTTGATGAGCATAAGTGTTTAGTTTTTAGAAGATTCAGTAGTCTAATTTATCTTCAGGGGTTTGTATGTTGTTAGTTATGGTTTGTATCCTGTTAATGCTGTGTATTAGGGCCTCTAGCATTGATCATATTTTTTCTTTTATGAACTTTAAAGTTTTGGCTTTATATTTAGGTCTTTGATACATTTTAAATTCGTTTTTCTGTGTGGTGTGAGTTATCGGTCCTGTTTCATTATTTTGCAGATGGACATCCAGTTTTGCCTGCACAATTTGTTAAAAAGACTGTCTTTTCCCCATTTGATGGACTTTAGGCCCTTGTGGAAGATCAGGTGACCTTAGGTGGATGGATTTACATCTGGGTTCTCAATTCTGTTCCATTGGTCAATGTGTCTGTCATTGTACCAGTACCAGGCTATTTTGACTACCGTAGCTGTATAGTAGGTACTGAGATCAGGTAGTGTGAGTCCTTCTACTTTATTTTTCTTCTTCAATAGAGCTTTACTTATCTGGGGCTTCTTCCCTTTCCATATAAAGTTAATGATTAGTTTTTCCATCTCTTTAAAGAATGTTGTTGGTATTTGGATCGGGATTGCACTGTAGTTGTAAATTACTTTGGGTAGAATTGTCATTTTCACTATGTTGAGTCTACCTATCCATGAACATGGCATGTTTTTCCATTTATGTAGATCCCTTTGGGTTTCTTGCAGTAGTGTTTTGTAGTTTTCTTTGTATAGGTCTTTTACTTCCCTGGTTAGATTTATTCCTAAGTATTTTATTTTTTTAGGGGCTATTATAAATGGTATTGTTTTCCTGATTTCCTTTTCATCATTCTCTTTATTGGTGTATAGGAATCCAATGTTTATCTTGTGTCCTGCTACTCTGCTAAATCTTCCTGTTAGTTCCAGTAGTTTTCTTGTGGAGTCTTTAGGGTTTTCTATGTATAGTATCATATCATCTGCAAACAGGGACAGTTTAACTTCTTCATTACCAATTTGGATGTCCTTTATTTCTTTCTCTTGCCTTATTGCTCTAGCTAAGACTTCCAGCACAATGTTAAATAGGAGTGGAGGTAAAGGGCATTCTTGTCTTTCTCCTGTTCTCAAGAGGAATGTTTTCAGCCTCTCTCCATTAAGAATGTGCTGGCCGTTGGTTTTGCATAGATGCCCTTTATTATGTTGAGAAATTTCCCTTCTATATCTATTTTATTGAGAGTTTTTTTCAGAAATCGTTGTTGGACTTGGTTGAATGCCTTTTCTGCATCAATTAAGATGATCATGTGATTCTTTTTTTTTATTTTTAATTTTTAACATACATTGTTATGAGGCCCCAACCTCTCACCCCATTCTGTGACAGCACACTCCTCCCCTCTGCCCCTGATTCCCCATGAACATTCAACCAGCTCCTAACTCTCTCTGCCTTCCCATCTAACCTCTGGACAGAAGCTGCCCTTTTAGTCTCTTGTATCTACTTGTCTAAGAGGCACATTCTCCACAAGTATCACTTTATGTCCCACAGTCCAGTCCAATGCCTGTCTGAAGAGTTGGCCTCAGAAATTGTTTTAGTTCTGGGCCAATAGAGAGTCTAGGGGCCATGCTTTCTGGGGCACCTCCAGTCTTACTCAGACCATAAAGTCTGGTCTTCTTACTAGAATTTGAGTTCTGCATCTCATGCTTCTACTGCTCCATCAGGGACCCTCTGTTGTGTTCCCTGTCAGGATGTTCATTGGTAGTAGTCGGGCACCATCTAGTTCTTCTGGTCTCAGGCTGATGAAGTCTCTGGTTTATGTGGCCCTTTCTGTCTCTTGGGACAATACTTTCCTTGTGTCTTTGGTGTTCTTCGTCTCCTTTACTCCAAGTGCTTGGGACCAATTGATACATGGCCGCTTGCAAGCTTTTAAGACCCCAGACACCACTCACCAAGCTAGGATTCAGAACATTTTCTTAATAATCTTTGTTATGCCAATAGACAGATCATATGATTCTTTTCTTTCCTTTTATTTGTGTGGTGGACTACGTTGATTGATTTTCTAATGTTGAAACATCCTTGCATACCTGGTATGAATCCTATTTGGTCGTGGTGTATTATTTTTTTGATATGGCGCTGAATTCTATTAGCTAGAATTTTCTCGAGAATTTTTGCATCTATAGTCATAAGAAAATTGGTCTGTAATTTTCTTTTTTTGTAGCGTCTTTTCCTGGTTTTGCTATCAGGGTTATGTTGGCTTCGTAAAATGAATTTGGAAGTATTTCTTCCTTTTCTATGTTCTGAAATAATTTGAGTAGTACTGGTATAGTAGCTCTTCTCTGAATGTTTGGTAGAATTCTCCAGTGAAGCCATCTGGGTCAGGGTTTTTTGTTTTTGTTGGGAGTTTTTTTTTAATTACCTTTTCAATCTCTTCTCTTGTTATCGGTGTTTTCAGATTTTCAACATCACTATTTTGTAGTTTGGGTAGGTAGTGTGTTTCTAGAAATTTATCCATTTCCTCTAGGTTTTCGAATTTGTTTTAGTATAGTTTTTCATAATACTCTGTTATAATTGTTTTTATTTCAGTTTGGTCTGTTGTAAAGCCCCCCATTTCATTTATTGTTTGGGTTATTTGCATCCTCTCTTGTTTTTCTTTGGTCGTTCTGGCCAGTGGTTTCTCGATTTTGTTGATCCTTTCAAAGAACCAGCTTTTGGTTTTGTTGATTGTTTCTATTGTTTTTCTATTCTCTAGTTCATTTATTTCTTCTCTGTTCTTTATTATTTCCTTTCTTCTAGTGGCTGTGGGCTTTTTTTGCTGTTCTGTTTCTATTTGTTGGATATTTCTTTTATTTTCAAGAAAATCTCCACCAAACACCAAAGTCTGCTTTTCTGTCAGTCATGCTTTAAAGTAAAAAAGGACTACAGGGGAAAAGCATTTAGTTCAGCTTGCAACTCAAACAACTGTACCAGTGCTTTTCCTCAAGACAATCATCATACTTAGTATTCTTCAGATGTGCTTTATGTGTACTTCCCATTTTATCAGACAGAACATTAAAAGATCTTATAATGATTGGTTTTAGTTGTCAGCTTGGCTAGGCTCTGGTTTCCAGTGGTATGGCATAATACTAAAACTAGTTGCTATGCCATAATGTAATCTAACTCAGTGTAATGTATTTACCTTCCATAAAGTAAACTACGGTAATGTAATCAATCAGTTGGAAGAAGAGTTCCTTTGGGTGTGGTCTGCCTCCAGGCTATAAATAGATATTTTGGCAGAATTCACTCTCTTTCTCTCTCCACTCTGCACTCTTCCTGTCACGCCTGCAGAAATCTCCAGTGTGCCACCTGACCTATGGATTTTGGAATTGCTAACTGCCCTCCTCCCTCCCCTACATACATGTGAGCCAATCCCTTGAAGTCAATCTCTTTCTATATATATGCACACATCTCCTTGGTTCTGATTTTTGTGATTGGTTAAATAAAAAGATGCATGTAAAGTCCCTGGGTGGTGTAAACGGTTAATGCTCTTGGTGAAAACTGAAATGTTCTAGCTTCAAGTCCCTGGGTGATGCAAACAGTTAATGCTGTTGCTGCAAACCGAAAGGTTGAAGGTTCAAATCCACCTAGAGGTGCCTTGGAAGACCGACCTGACAATCTACTTCCAAAAAATAAGCCACTGAAAACCCTGTTGAACACAGTTCTACTCTGACACACATGGATCATCATGAGTTGGAATTGACTTGGAAAAAAAAAAAGAAAAATCCTAAAAGAGGCTTGGTACATGTTAAGGATTAAATAAACATTAGTAGATAACGTTCTTCTCCTGGGGTTTTACATTACCTGGAACTCTTGGAGTCTTTCCCAGCACGTGATAGGGAGCAACAGAAGAGTTTATTAAAAGCAGAAAATATACCTTCAGAATTTCTTCTGAATCATTTCCAGTCTTTCCGTTCCAGAGCATGTGCAATTAGCCCAGTGATATTGCCACCATAAGATGGCAGTGCCTCTCTCTCCTAAGACTCAATTTGGTTTGAAATCAGCCTGTGTTTGTATTCAAAGGAAAGATGGATCTTGTCTCTGATTGGCTGGGTAAGAAACCTGAGGCTCTCTCTGGGAGGGCAGAAAGACTAGAAAGAGGCTCTTTTGACTGAGACTCTTGGAACCGTTTCAGACCCCAGAGCTGCATCTTCTGTGAGCCCAATAAGGAGAAAGAATGGAAAAACTCCTGGGAGTGTCTTTGGTGTTTCTATGGCTTCAACTGGCCAGTGAGTTGGGGGCTCTTGAATGATGGGAATAGGAAGACCAAAGTTCAGAGTTCACAGATGTGGGGTAAAGTCTTCTTGTTAATTTGGAAATGCACTGGAAGATTAGGAAAGGAAATGTAAACACTAGAGAGTGAAAATGCAACGACTGACACCTGGTCTCTGCCTTGTGTTTCTGCCTAGGGGTGAGCAGCCAAGTAGAACAGAATCCTGAGGCCCTGACCATCCAGGAGGGTGAAAATGCCACCATGAGCTGCAGTTATAAAGCTAGTATAGACACCTTACAGTGGTATAGACAAGATGCAGGTAGAGGCCTTGTCCTACTAATTTTAATACATTCAAATGAGAAAGAGAGACCTGCCGGAAGACTAAGAGCCACGCTAGATATCAACACCAAAAGCAGTTTTCTGTTCATCACTACGTCCCAAGCTGCAGACACTGCGGCTTACTTCTGTGCGATAGATACACAGTGTCTACCAGGCACCTGCAGCTCTTACACAAACTGCTAGAACTGCTGCTTAGATGCCCTAACAGTGGGTAGAGTTGGTGGTTACATCGTCACACAAAGGAGAGTCTACCAACAACTGACAACATGAAAAGGGATGCCCTCTCAAATCTGTGATTTTTTTTGGAAGCACCTTGGACTATGGCAAAGAACACTAGATTTGGGGTGAAAAGCTAAAATGCTAGGTTCAGTTCTGCCAATGCTGAACATACAACCACAGACACATTATAAACAGAAGTAAAGTATTTGGACTGATGAGCTCAAAAGATCCTTCAAATTCTAATTTTCTCAGCAAAAGAAGTAAGTGCTGGAGACTTGCTGAAGAGGGACTGCTCAATATTTTATATGCAGCCCCTCAAGTCCTAGATGGGTCTTTGAGATGCATAATATGATTCTTACATTCCTCTATGGGAAACAGTATTAGAATTCATACAGCATTGGAATTAGAAGGGATCTTAGGACTCTTTCAACGAAACCTTTCATGTTACAGCTGAAAGCGGAAATGTTGTGTTGTGGAAAGAACCTGAAGTCTGGAGCAATAGAGACAAATATCTGAATCTGATTATGCCACTTATTAATTGTATGACTTCCAAACCTCAGTTTCTCCATTAGTAAAATGGGAACTTACAAGAAAGTCATAATGTTCCCCCATCCAAGTGAGAGATGTATTTTCTCTAATACCAGAATCTGAAATATTTTTTTGAATGTGGGTAATTCTATTATCAAATATAAAACAATTTTCCATTCATTTATTCTTGCTTCTAGTTAGATAAATAAATGCTGAATGTAGTTTTCTTGACACAATTTTGGTACTACTGAAAATGTTTTTGTGGAGAAAAATAGGGCATTTATATTTATGTGCATGCTTGTGAAAAGGTGGGGGAGGGCAGGAGAAAGAACATATAAAGAGTATGGTTCTCAAACACCAGACCTTGAACCATCAACATCACCTGTATCAGAATCATCTCAGAATCATCTGGAACACCAGAAGATCTGGATTATTAGACTCTATCTCAATTTATTCAATAGCCTCTGATGAAGTATCCCAGGAATTTGTATTTTTAATGAACGTTGTCTGTATCTGCTGTATCTGTTAAAGAATGGTTTAGCTTCATGTTACAGAAAACTCAAATAATAATGTCTTTAACAAGATGGAGTCTATTTTTCTCTCACATAAAGTAGCTCTGTACTACACAGTTGCCACTGGTATGGGTATTTCAACATGTTATCAGAAATCCAGGGTCTTTCTAGCTAATTGTTTCTCATCTTTAACATGTCAATATTGTTTCTGTGCTTTCAAGAAACTACTAGAGAGCCATCTAATTTATACACCTTCAGGGCAGAAAGAAGGAGAAAGTTGAAAGGCAAGTAAGTATATTCTAGCTGAGCTAATCATTTTAAGAAGCTTTACTTAACAACTGTAATTTATATTTTATTTATTTACATTTTATTTTCCCTAAAATTGTTTTCCTCCCCTAAAAAGAATAGAAACTAGTAAATGCATACTCATTACTGTACATGTGTTCAAGAGTCAATAACTGAAGGAAGCTCAATCATGGACTTTTGCCTTTTCAAACTTCCAACTTCTAATTTATTTCTTTGATTAAGAGCTATGTTCACTACTACTGTGTGTGCACCTTAATTAAAGCAATAATATCTGTGTTTCTCACCCTGAATCCTCAACACCAAAGTATCTTAGTCCTTGTTGTTGTTAGGTGCCATCGAGTTGATTCCAACTTACAGCCACCCTATTTATGACAGAATGAAACAAGGCCCAGGCCTGCACCATCCTCCTAATAGTTGCTATGTTTGAGCCTATTGTTGCAGTCACTGTGTTAATCCATCTTGTTGACGGTCTTCCTCTTTTTCACTGACCCTCTACTTTACCAAGCATGATGTCCTTCTCCAGGGACTAGTCCCTCCAGATAACATGTCCAAAGTATATGAGATGAACTCTCACCATCCTTGCTTTTAAGGAGCATTCTGGCTGTACTTCTTCCAAGATTTGTTCATTCTTCTGACAGTTCATGGTATATTCAATATTCTTTGCCAACATCATAATCCAAAGGCATCAAATCTTCTTGATTTCTTGACTGCTGCTTCCATGGACATTGATTGTGGATCCAAATAAAATAGATCACAACATAATATTGCCTGACAGAGTGATGGAACATGAGCCCCCTTGGTTGGAAGACACTACACAATGACTACAACAATGAACTCAAACATGCAAACGATTGTGAAGATGACGCAGGACTAGCCAATATTTCATTTTGTTGTACTTGGGGATCACCACAAGTCAGAGATGACCCATTGGCAACTAACAACAATAATGTAACCTATTATTTTTATCATTGCCTTTATGTCTGTGCTCCTTCTGAAGTGTGTAAAATTGATCAGCCAGAAGACTCAGGTGTCTGTTTGTAAGAAAAAGAGGGTGCACATGGACTCTTGTTTGCTGGGACCCCTAAAAGCATAAAATAATCTGATCCTTCTCACCACCAAAGGGAAACAGAGCAGAGTAATGTGGGACCCTAACTGTGATACTCAGGGGATGTAGCTCACCAAGAGAAAATTTAGTAAAATTCTGGAATCCTGTGAGCTTTGTTTGTTCTTTATCCACCTCACATTATTTTATAAGCATGGTAGATACAGATGCAGGTTTTGTAGAGCCTGAAACTTTTATGATTTTGTTGTCATTGTTCTTAGGTGCCATCTAGTCAGTTCCGACTCATAGTGACCCTATAGGGCAGAGAAGAACTGCCCCATAGGGTTTCCAAGGAGTGGCTGGTGGATTTGAACTGCTGACCCTTTGGTTAGCAGCCAAGCTCTTAACCACTACACCATCAGGGGCCCCCGTTTAAAAAAAAAAAAATGAAATGTCAAATACAAATTTCTGAAGTCTTATCCAGCCCTTCCTTGGAAAAGGCCCAGGCTAATTCTTCTCATTACCATCAAGCCAATTCCAACTCATAGCAACCCCATAGGACAAAGTAGAACTGCCTCATAGGGTTCCCAAGGCTGTAATGGAGCCCTGGTGGTACAGTGGTTAAGAGCTATGGCTGCTAACCAAAAGGTCAGCAGTTGGAATTCACCAGCTGCTCCTTGGAAACCTTATCGGGCAGTTCTACTCTGTCCTATAATGTCGCTATGAGTCAGAATCAACTCGATGGCAATGGATTTTTTTTTTTTTAATCTTTATGGAAACAGACTGCCAGGGGGTTCGAACCGCCAACCTTTAGGTTAGCAGCCCAGTGCTTAATCACTACAGCACTGGGGCTCCAATGAGCTAATTTAAAAAAAACAAAAACAAAAAACAACCAAACCTGTTGCCATCAAGTCAATTCTGACTCATAGCAACCCTACAGGACAGAGTAGAAGTGCACCATAGGATTTCCAAGGCTGTAATCTTTATGGGAGCAGCCAGTCACAAGTTTCTCCCACTCTGTGCTAATAAACCCAAACCTGTTGCCGTCTAGTCATTTCCAACTTATAGTTGCTAGGTGGAACCCTAGGTTTTGCTCAGTGTGACTTGTTACAGCCAATAAACAAGAGGCCGAGGTGGGAGATCAGAAAGACACCTTATTTCATTGTATAAGGAAAGGAGCAGTCAGGGCTGCTGCCTCCAAGACTGCTCCCAGGCAGCTTGAGGAGGTGGGCTTTTACAGAGAGCAGACAAGGAAATGCAAATTCATCATGAATATTCAGGATTGACCTCCACATGGGCTCTCAGGGCTTGAGGATGACTAACCATTTCTCTTTAGACAAGGGTTCCACTCTCCAGGATGGAGGAAGAGGTTGGTTATCTTTCATTTAGATGTTAAGTCTCCCCCACAGTGCGGTGAGGCCATCTATGGCCTGTTCTATGGTTATCTTGTCAAGGACAATTTCAGAAGAAAGTGCAGCTTATTCTGCTCAGTGTAGGAGGATAAGCCAGAGCAGATGTCTCTTAGAAGGGTTGGTCTCTGAGGCTGCCTGACAGAGGATGGAGTAGAACTGCCCCATTGGGCTGAGCTAATATGGGTCCTAAAATACAAGCCAGACTTGCTTCATGGTAAGTTGGTTTCTGGGATCCCATAGGGTATCTTCCTCATCTTCATCTTTGACATGGAAGTATTATAATAGTTTTAGTTTGTCTAGATATTGGCAGGTTTTCTTGCACCTCAGATCCCCTTTCCACCACAGCACTTGAGTCACTCAGCATCTGTATTAATTTGAGTATTTCAAACTCCATTGTTTTTTTTAATAAAACCTTATTGAGATATAATTCACATACCATAAAATTGACCCTTTTGAAGTGTACAATCCAGTGATTTTTAGTATGTTCATAGAGTTGTGCAACCATCATCATTACCTAATTCGAGGACATTTTTATCATCACCTCCAAAAGAAACCCTGTACCTATGAGAAGTCACTCCCAATTCCTCACTCCCTCTAGTCCCTGGCAACCACTAATCTACTTTCTGTGTCTATGCCTGTACTGCACTTTTCATATAAATGGAATCATACACTATGTGGCCTTTTGTGTCTGGCTTCTTTAACTTAGCGTAATGTTTTCAAGGTTTACTGATATAGCGGATGTATTAGAATTTCATTCCTTCTTAGACTGAATAATATTCCATTGTATAGATATTCCACATTCTTATTCATTTATCAGTTATGGACATTTGAGTTGTTTCTACTTTTTGATATTATTAATAATGCTGCTATGAATATGTCTTGTACAGAAGTCTTGTTATTTTTAACTCTACTATATTTTGAGTTAGAATAAAAAAAAAAAAAAACTTGCTCAGTTGCTGTAAACATGGTGTGGGGACAGCGTCTGACCTCCTCTAACTTCACAAGAGGAAAGGAGAATCAAGATCAACAGCCCAAGGCTGATTCCCATGAGGAGGAGAACAGACATGTCTCCTCTCTCCTTCATCTTTAGCAATTCTGATACCAACCATTCCTCCCATGGCACTCTCTACTTCTCTTCTGGGGTAGATAATCATTGCAATGGCTAAACAGAACTCACAGACAGTACTCACAATAATGGGGTTTATCAGAAAGTAACAGATTACAATTTAGGTTCAGGAATGCTCAGGATACAGTTCTTCGTCAGGACAGCCTCTTTTCAGCTCTGTTCACAGGCACGCCTCTGTCTGGTCCTTGGCCTCTGACATGCTCAGGCAAGTGTTAAAAAGCTCTTTTAGCTCTGCTGATAAATGCCCTGAGGCATCTTACTCCACCAGTAAACCTTGGCCCTAAGGCCTTCAGCTCTAGCTCCACCAACTGCCCAGGGGCTATCTACTCTGCCAGGAGGCCTCCTGCCCAAAGGCCCTCCGATTGCTCATTCTGTAGGCCAGAAGCCCGCCACACGGACTCCTGCTGGTCTCTCCTGCCACTGTTTCTCTGCCACCGTTTCTCACCATCTTCTGTGTTACAGCTCTCTCTCTGTCTCTTAGACTCCTGGTTCTAGGAGCTTCTCAGTGCAGGAATCCCAAGTCCAAAAGACACGCTCCGCTCTTGGCTCTTCTTCCTTGGTGGTGGTGGGATCCTCCTTCTGCTCTGGAATTGTCTCTTTTAAGCCTAGCATGATGGCAAAACTGACCAATCCCCACATTAGGTTCAATATGCCTTATTAGCATGGTCCCACCTAATCATTTGGTGGGAGTTATAAGACCATGGTGAGAAAGACTGCACAAAAGTGATCCATTGCACCACAGATGCTCTCTGACTGAATAGCCTGGCTATTCTGGGAGCCACAGCTGAGCTACAGTGACTGAAAGTAGGAGACATAGGTAGGGGTATTTGCCATAGAAATGGAGACTATATTTTCCAAATGCAGACTAGAGGACTTAGTATGGCAAATATGTTTACTCATTGACAGTATAGAACACAACATTTTCTGTTCTGCTGCAATGCATATCTCTCTAATCCAAATTAGTTTTTTCACAATTACTAAATACAAGACGATGTCAATACAATGTGGAAATTTAATTGATTCTCTGTGAGTTTTCCAAACACGTTAGTAATTTATGACAAACCAAAAAACTATCAGGGACACGTTTC
Source organism: Dugong dugon (assembly GCA_030035585.1). Lineage (NCBI taxonomy): Eukaryota > Metazoa > Chordata > Mammalia > Sirenia > Dugongidae > Dugong > Dugong dugon. The sequence goes on from CM057472.1 coordinate 23,386,370, forward strand.
TCATTATTAAAAAAAAAAAAAAGTCTCAGCTTTACTTTAGTGTAAGTAGTGTTTGTTTCAGTGGCTTCAAGAATTTCTAAGCTTTTCAAGGCTAAGCTACTTGATGAAGTTGATAAAGTGCAGATAAAAAGGCTGTGAAGATATTTCCCCTCTAGTGTTAAAATACTGATTTATGTAGAACAATAACCTGTTAAATTTTGATGAACCTAGTCTCATTGGAAATTAAAACCTTCATGGACCTATATGTCTATAAGGGTGAAACACAAATCCCAATGTTTAAAGCTGCAGAGAGTTTACTATGACGTAAAGGATAAATGCAGTGAAAATTGAACTATGCTAGTATTTTTAATAGAATTTCTATTTTTTTTTCTGGTTACAAAGTTGTATTTATTTGGAGTGCTTTTTCTCTATTCCAGTTTACCACATAATTGTGTGCCTTGGAAAAGCAAAATTTTCAGGAACATGCATATTGAGTTATAACAGAAATTCTTATACTTGGGTATTGAGCTAAATTTTCTGAATTTATTTTGTTTACATAAGCATGTATATGTGTGTACTTACACACCACACACATTTATGTGTTTTTTTCCCCACTGCTTCCTGACATTGACACAGTGTCTGCAACAATGGACTCAAACATAGCAATGGTTGTGAGAATGGCGCAGGACCGGGCAGAGTTTTGTTCTGTTGTATGTAGGACTGCTATGAGTTGGAGTTAACTTGATGGCACCTAACAGAAACAACACTTGACATTGATACACGCTTGACAGATTTTGTGATTCAGGAGGCATGAGGTGATGATATCATTTACTGATAACAAAAATTTCTTGTGTACTTTTCACTGGATTTCATGACTAGTAATGTAGGAACAAAAGTGTGTAACGATTGAGACTAAAAGATTTACCTTCCTGTAGAGTCAAAACTCTGTGACTGTTTTTCACTTTGATTCTCCCTAGAGAAAAGAAGGCATATAGAAGACCAAAAGATGCCTAACAGTGATCCCACATATTCGGCACAGTTCATAATACAGTTTATATTTTCCAACAAAAAACACTTTACTGAACATGATTCAATTTTATTCATGTTTCTATCTAGACATAATCATGGTCCGGTAAGTCATAATGAGACAAAATAGAAGCCCAGGACAGTCTAGAATCCCCTCCCTATGCAGGAAGTATGTGACAAAACAGGCAAACTGTCATACCTCGAAACTGTACTTCCTATATGGGGGCAGAAGCATCACACAGCCTAGTACCTGTCTGTACTCTCTCAAGCACAGGATGCAGCATTAAGGTCTGTATTTGAGGTAGAACACAGGACATTTCAGGTAGAGGAAGAGCTACCAGCATGCTGCTCCCCAGCCTGCTGAGGGCAGTCATAGCCTCCGTCTGCCTTGGTAAGAATGCCACAAACACAGGACTCAGGCACCTTTCAGCTCCCATGTTTGTGAGAGAGGCAGGTTGTTATTGTCTAATAGGATTTAGGAGAGCAGGGCAATGGACAGGGAAAGCAGAGCCCTGAGTCCTAATCCAGTTCATCCCTGACACCCTCGTGGTTCCAAATAACGGATCACTCTGCTTCTTTTCTCTTTCCTACAGGATCCAGCGTAGCCCAGGAGGTAGCTCAAGATCAGCCAGTAACTTCTGTAGTGGAGAAGGAGGCTGTGACCTTGGACTATGTGTATAAAACCCAAGATACTAGTTATGCTTTATTCTGGTACAAACAACCACCAAGTGGGGAAGTGGTTTTCCTTATTCATCAGGAGTCTTATAATGAGCAGAATGCAATAGAGGGTCAGTATTCTCTGAACTTCCAGAAAGAAGCCAAATCCATCAGCCTCACCATCGCAGCCTCACAGCTCAGGGACTCAGCAGTGTATTTCTGTGCTCTGCGAGATACCACAGTGAGATGGGTGCCTGCAGAAGCCCTACGGAAACCTCAACATGAGGCAGGGCTCCTGGGACGAGACTGTCATAGACAGGAAGAGGCAGGGGCTGTGTGAGCACAGGTTGCGGAAACTCAGTTCCATTCACATAGAATGTCTAGACATATTACTCCTTAAAAGCATACTATCTTCTATTCATTAGAATAGTTTGAAACAGCACAGGTAGAGCATGAAAAACATAAAAATGACAACAACAAAATGTATTAAGCTTGTATTTGGTTTATTGAGGTGGGAAATGATCTAATTGTTTTTGAGTGATTCCACTGACGAGTTGTTAAAATTTCAGTCATTCATTCATTTATATATTCATTATCATGGCATATGCTTTAATCAACTTGTAACATAAAATTAACTTCCATTGATTTCTTCCCCAAAAGAGTATCATTATTCAGTGAGGTAGAATATATGATTTACTTTAGATTTATTTCCATAATAACTTATTGTACAGAAGATTAAATTTGAAATGAGAATCAAATTACCCCCCCACCACCCCCTTGGCTCCTCTGTCTTTGTGACACGATTGTGATTTTGTTTTAGAAATATCTACACGTATTACTCTCATTTGGAAGCTGCCCACAGAGGAAGATGTGAGGTGGGGAGAATTTGTACTAACCTATGAAGCCTCTTGCCTTCATTCACCTTTTTTCTTCTGAACTCTGGCCACTTTGAAGCTGAAAAGCAGCCAAGGCCACAATGATAGTCACCATGGCTATCAACACCTATCTGGTCCTGTCCAATGAATACATTTTTTCTCAAATGTTAGAACATGTGCTTAGGTACAAGGATGTGCTTTGTTTGTGCCACACAAGTTTTTACAAACCTCTGAGTTAGTTTTCAACACTTAAAAATCAGGTATCACATTTATAATAAGTTATCTATAAAAACTGGAAGAGCTAGCAAAACTAGACCCACTGGGGTATAGGTCAAAAGTTCTGCTATGAGCATGTAATGACTTTGATGTATTCTCATTTTATTTTTAAAATTTATGTGAATTTACCATTCTTTCCACAATATGAATTACCTTAAAAGTAAAAATTTAAATTATTAGTTTTAATGCATAAACTAATACGCACAAAAAACAAATCCGAATTGATTTGTCATGGAACTATACCTGTTTTTTCCCCCCATGATTTCATGTATCACAGCTATGTATACCAGTTTGAGAAACTCAAGTATAGCTTATTCATTAAGCATCACAGAAACATCAGTTATCAAGACAGACATGATCCCTCCCTTTATGGAGAGCATATTCTAGCAGGTTACAATGAAATCTAGTACAGGCAGTTCATGGATTACGAATGTCCAGCTTACGGATAACTTGTACTTAAGAAAGGACTGCCATATAGCCTATTATATTAAAAATTTGAGTTGAATACAATGGTTTGAATAAGGAATGCATGCACTACTTTGTTAACCTCATGAAAACATCGCTCAGTTTGGAAGTGTTTCTTAAGTGTTTTATATGCGTAGAAAGGTAAAATATGTACTATACACTAAGACAAATATTTGACTAATTGACACTGAATAAGAACTGTACGTACCTATTCCGACTCACCTACAAATTCGACTTAAAGACAGAGTTAGGAACAGATCTAGTTTATAACCTGGGGACTGCCTGTATAGAATAATAGGCAGAAAGAACAATAAACTGACGTTTTAGAGTTTATTCTCCAAACTATTGACCTTAAACAAGTTGCTTAACTTCTCTGAACCTCTGTTTCCTCCCGTGTAAAATGAAAAGATTTAGTTAGGCAGTTGCTTTTGAGCATTTGAACAGTCCTTTCCAACATTTTACAAGCCTCACAATAGCAGTTGGTCTACTGTCCTTCTTGAGTTCCTAACAGTTATTGGCTTCCTCTCTTGATTTGGCAAATTTCTATTGGTTTCCATAAAAAATTACTGTCATGTTCCACACACTGCATAGTAATTTAACAGTGATGACAAGAAGCCGAAAGGATCAGGCAGTGAGAAGAGTAACTTAGGAAATCAGGTACTTTCAAGACACTGGAGCCACTACTCTATGTAGGTATGAAAGACAGAGAGAGAGAAAAAGGAGGTACTAACTCATTTTATTCAGGTAAAAGAGTTTTTATTTGGATCGGATGTATGGTTTCTTTCACAAGGCACATTTCCTTTTCTCAGTTTGTGAGAATCAGGAACTGTAGAAGATGGCCATTTGACAAGTGTGCGGTCATGTTGAGCCTTGACTAGCTGGCTGGATCTGCAGGGGACACAGACCCCCTTGTCAAGTTCTAAGACAGGTTGGGAGCCAGATTTTCTAATAATAGGGATGCCAACTCAACTCATTTGGGTCACTATGAGTTAGAATCTACTCCACAGCAATGGGTTTAGTTTGGAGCTCTGGTGGTACCAGTGGTTAAGCATTCAGCTGCTAACCAAGAGGTCAGCAGTTCGAATCCACCAGCCACTCCTTGGAAACCCTATGGGGTAGTTCTCTGTCCTACATTGTTGCTAGGAGTCAGAATTGACTCTATAGCGATGAGTTTGTTTTTGTTTAGGGATGCCAAACTTGCTTAGTAAAATGAAGACAATTCATCTGGCCCTAGAGGGACTAAGAAAGTTGTAGCTGGGTGAGGTTCATTCAATATCAGAGAGTTCTATCTAGATCTGTGTTGCAAAGGCAAATATCCATAGATGACAAGAACCTAGTGAAAATGAGTGTGGTTGACCAAGTGTTTAAAAAAAAAAAAAAAAAGGTGCAAACCCAACAATGTGTCAGTCGGCTCTGAGTCTCAGTGCCCCTTGGTGATAAGGGGTTGTGTAGGAGAGTGATGAAGGAGAGTGATGTTGTAAAGTCAGGGCTTCTCCCAAGTTGAGTGGTGGTCCTGCAAGGTTATCCAAAGATTGGAGCTTTTCCCTTTACTCCTGAGTCCCATCCAACTCAGGCTACAGGCTTATTAAATATGGACAGGCCAGTGCACAATGAGCCATAATACAGGGCATCTCTGTGTGGGGAGCTGGGAAGTGAAGCCCTCACAGCCATCAGGACAACTGAGGCCAATTTAGCTCCTGTGAATAAGGAGACTGCTAATGGCCAACATCAGGGTCTAGCCCCTGCTACTTTCTTACAATCCACTCCCTCTTCATATATTGCCGGAAATTAGTCACTCTTATGGATTGAATTGTGTTCCCTAAAACTACGTGTCAACTTGGCAAGTCCATGATTCCCAGTATTGTGTGAGTGTCCACAATTTTGTCATCTGATGTGATTTTCCTCTGTGTTGTGAATCCCACCTCTATGATGTTAATGAAGTGGAATTAGTGGCAGTTATGTTACTGAGGCAGGGCTCAAATCTACAAGATTAGCTAGCACCAAGAAAGCAGCGCTGGGAGCAGAGTGCTTCTTTTGGACTCGAGGTTCATGCGCTGAAAAGCTCCTAGACCAGGGGAAGATGGTTGACAAGGACCTTCCACTAGAGCCAACAGAGAAGAGAAAGGCTTCCTCTGGAGGTGACGCTCTGAATTTGGACTTGTAGCCTACTAGACTGTGAGAGAATAAACTTCTGTTTGTTGAAGCTATCCACTTGTGGTATTTCTGCTATAGCAGCCTTAGAAGACTAAGACTGTCAGCCTGAGTCAAAATAGACTTGAGAGTAGTAGATTTATTTATTTTTTATACCCTAAAACACAGAGCTTCTGATCTCGCACACAATATCTCCATTGCAAGTTTGCTCAGTTATCCCTAGGACAGGGTCTGACTCAATTAAAAAAAAAGCAAACTAACAGAAACAACTGCATGCCAAAGAAACTCTGTATACAAACCTGTCGTAATCCTAGGGACTGCCTCTTTGCATTCTCAGATCTAGAGGGTGAGGCCTTTTGAATACAGGAACAGAAAATCAAAACAATGGCTCTCTCAATGAGCCATTCTTACCCACTGTCATAAGTATTTCTTTAAATTAAAAATAAAAGGTAGGTACTAGATACATATTATGTGCTATACAAAGAAGCTCTGAACCTAGTCGCTTGGCCCGCTTCAGTTAGCACTACGGAATACACATAGCAGTTTCCTGGCTGGCTGGCCCCTGTGCAGCCTGTCTGCCACCTGCGTCCACTGCTGTGCTGGACCTCATCCCCATCTACCTGCAGCCAATGAGAGACAGATTCTACAATGTGGGGCCCTCCAAGCTGGTACCTTTAAAACCCTCCCATCAGGTTTCATAACTAAAATTTTCTTTTATTTTAAAAGAGAAAAATTGTCCCATCAGTGTCAGATGTCCTTGGGAGTGAACAGGGCAATACTAAATCCATACTCTACCCTGAAGTAGGGTGGATTTTCCATGTTTCACATCACTTTCAAAAGAAGTGGAAAAACATTTATGTTTCTTATTTAGTAGATTCAAAAAGATACTGCCCTCTAGATATAATAAAAATTTTATAAGAAGTAAAAAGGGCAGAAGAACATATCAAATACATCGAAAGATTGTAATAAGCAAAATCTATAGTATGAAAATCTCTGTAGAAAAAGAAAAACAGTTTGATTTCTTCAACAATAAATACATCTGCCATAATTTACATTAACCCAGAACCTAGAGCGCAGTTTCAGTTTGCCAAAATAGTGGATAAAGAAGTTTGTCTCACCTTTGGATTTGGTAGGTTGGTGAAATGGAAGAGAGAAAGGAAGCTGTTGACGGATGGTATTTATAACAGAGATTTGGAATGATTTATAATCTATGGATTCCCAATTAGATAAGAAAGTAACAGAAGATAAGAGGGACTGATAGGAAAAAGGTAGAGGGATCAGATACTTAAATTATGAATAGGAAAGCAAGAAAGAAGACTCAAAGTCAGCATACATTCTCTAATTCTCCTAGCACATTCAGTCTCCACTGCAGAGACTCAGGCAATTATTTATAAGCAATGAGTGCAGTGACAGCCAGGCATCAAGGACGGCACTACAGGGGCGCCCTCTGTTACATGGGCTTTGAATGGGAAGTAGACTATTATTTCTGCACCTTTGAGGCCATGCCTTTTTCCCTCTACTTTCTCCTACCCTTAAGTCACTGTCAACTTCATAAACACCAGACACTCCTCCCCTTGTATTCAAGAGTTTGACACAGTTTAAATAATTTAACTGTAGCCTAAATACCACGACTTAAGTGTCCACATGAAAAATTCAGAGAGAAGCCTGAATTTATCAATTTCAAAGGCCATTAATTAGAATCCCTTCTAGCCAAGGAGTCCCTGGATAGTGCAAGGGATTAAGTGCTTGGCTACTGACCAAAAGTTTGGTGCTTCAAGTCTACTCAGACGCATCTCATAAGAAAGGCCTGGCAACCTACTTCTGAAAGATCAGCCACTGAAAACTCTATGGAGCATAGTTCTACTCTGAAACACACGGGGTCACCATGAGTTGGAATTGACTTGATGGCAACTGGTTTGGTGTTGGTATTTTAGCCATTAATTTCCGTGACCACACGTGAGAAATATCTGATGATAATCGATCCTTAGACTCTCACACTCAGTTACTCTTGCAGCACTGTTCTTTGACTATATACAGTAATTTAGTCTCTTGATCCTTCTACTGTCATCTTATTTCTCAAGGGCTTTGTAACTCTTATTTTTTTTCTTATAAATCCTAAAATCAATGCCTCATTACTTCAGTAAAACTTTAATCATCAGCCTCAGTGTTATCTTTATTCTATGTCATAGCAGCGATCTTATTAATTTCCAATCACAGATCAATATCTGCCTTCTTTTATGCATGCATTGTCTGATAAGTAGAGTTCAAGAGAATCACACAGGTGTGCAGACAAGAGTCATTGGAAAATGTGATCTTTAACACTAACTGGGCCCACAGTGCTGCCAGGTAAGTATTCTTTTTCCCTGTAATCATTTCTCATTCCCTTACCCTACACTGGTGATTTCAAAACTTCTGCACCCTCCTCAAGCTTTGTAACCCAGAACCTTCTCCATTCACTCTCTTGGAAGGCACTTAATTTCTATTTATAAGAACAAGGACAATTTTATTAGAAAGTAATGGATTTTTCAACTTTCTGCCTTCACATCCAAAAAAAATTAGTTCAATACAAACCAATCCTAAACTAACTGGAAATAGCTGTTCCTACCAAAACTTGATCCTTCTAGCCACGGTTTACATTTCAATTCTACTTGTCTCCTCAGGAGTCTGATCCATTACTTATAAATCCTTTCTAACAGCATGCAAATATATCCCAATCTTTAAAAACCCTACCACCACCACTTCAACATCCTCTTCCAGTTCCATGTCTCTTTCCTCCTCTTCAGAGTCCAACCTCTGCAAAGAGATTCCTTTATTCAAATTTTCTTCTTCATTGTCTCCTCTCCATATCTACTCCCACTGCAGTTTAAATTCTGCTGAAAATACCCCCATTCATGATTTTTGTGCTATTAAAACCAATGGACACTTTTCAGTCATCATCTTACTAGACATTTCTTCAACATCTGCTCTGTTGGCCACTCATTCCTTCTTCAAGCATCTCTTCCCTTGGCTTTTAGGACATCAGTCATTTCTAACTTGCCACTTACCTCTCTGAGGTTTCTCTGGTACCGTTTTGACTGTCCATCCTTCAGTTCCTTAAGGATTTTCTTTCATCCCTCTTCTCCTCTGAGTTTTGCTCTGAGCATTTGTCATTATGAAATTGCATGTACTCTTATAGAGTGGTACCATATCATAGATATCACAGTAGGAGAGGGAGTGGGCTTAGAAGTCTAATAGAATTAGGTTCTAAGCCTGATGTGTCCCTAGGCCAATTATTTAACTTCATAAAGATTTATATTTCCAACCTGTTAAGTGAGGATAATATTGTCTCTAAAGGGCTGTAGTGGTAAATGTGCAATAGTTGGCAGTGGTTAATAGCATGGATTCTTGAATCATGTTATGAGACAGATTCTAGTTCTGTCACTTACTGTGACCTTGGACAAATTGCATCTTTTCTTCCATGCTTCAGTTTCCTCATTTATAAAATGAAGATGGTATATTTCGTGGGGTTAAATAATACTATCTACTTCATGAAATTAAAATAGCAGGCTGCCCGGAAAATGCTGTCACCAGATTATAATGCTCAGAAATTCAAGCCTAGATAGGAACAGGTAAGCATTAGGACACAAAAACCCCGAGATTCAAATTGTTTCTACATGTGACCTCCAGATGGCGCTGTTGCATAAACTGAAAATGTCTCAGCCATTGAAAGTTTTGCTCACTGAGGTGCACATTCTGAGCAGGATCAGGGGCTGAGAGCAGTCGTTGTCAAGGCGACATCTCTTGTAATAGTCTCTAGAATTTGCCTGAACAAGGGATTCTAGAGCCTCCCTCAAACACAATTTCCCCAATTATAAGGACTCAGCATACTCTGGCTCATTCCTTTCTGCGCAATGGAGATCTTCCAGAATACAGCTTGCAGCTTCTTCACTCTTCACTCATGCTCTCAGTGACCATTCTACTGCTTGAAATGCTGTTCACACTGAGTTAGTAATATTGTATTCCCTGTTCCTGCCTCCACAGACGGAACATTGTTCCAAATGGAATCTGAATGCGACGCCTTCTCATCACAGGTAGGTCTGTCTTCATCTCACTGATACAACATTGATTTTTCAGGAGAAATCAGAGCCCAGTCAGTGTCCCAACCTGATGGTCAGGTCTCTGTATCTGACGGAGCCCTTCCGCAGCTGAGGTGCGACTACTCATCTTCTACTCGGACAAATCTCTTCTGGTACGTCCAATACCCCAACAAAGGCCTCCAGCTTCTCCTCAGGTACTTTACAGGAGACACCCTGGTCAAAGGCATCAAAGGTTTTGAGGCTGAATTTAGGAAGAGGGAAACCTCCTTTCACCTGAGGAAACTCTTAGCCCATTGGAGCAACTCAGCTGCGTACTTCTGTGTTGTGAGTGCTCTGCAGGGGGAGCTAAACACAAACCTCCTGGGATACTGGAGCTTTTGGAGACTCAAGGGTATAGCCTGGTATGTTTTTAGCAGGGTCTTTAGTTTGATGGGAGCCTGGTGACACAGTGATTACAGCGCTTGACTGCTAACCAAAAGGTCGGCGGTTTGAACCCACCAGCTGCTCCATGGGAGAAAGATATGGCAATCTGCTTCTGTAAAAGATTTACAGCCTTGGAAACCCTATGTGGCAGTTCTACTCTGTCCTATAAGGTCTCTATGAGTTGGAATCGATTCCAAGGCAATGGGTTTGGTTTTTTGGTTTCTTTTGATGTAAACAAGCACAACAAATAAGCAGAGCCTTGGGGAACACTTGGATCCTAAGAAGAAACAGGAATTTCAACTTGTTCCTATTTTCACTACCAAGTCATGTCAGACAAGACCTAGAACAGAAAGATTTCTATGAATATTTCCTGTCTACTTGGAGAAACTGCATTTCAGAGGATCAAGATTCTAATTTAATGTGATCAGTACCAAACTGATCTTCTCCTACTCACCTCCAAACTTTTCCATCTGTTGTCTTTTTAATAGACAGAAACTCTATTCTTTCAGCATCTGTGGCCCAAAATCTCAGAGTTATTTTGACTCTTATTTTTTCTCTCACTGCTCACATCTACTCTGTCAAGAAATCCAGTTGGCCCTACCTTCAAAATCTACCCATAATCTGAGCGTTGCTGTCATCTGCACTGCTACCTCCCTGGTCAAGGCATTCTCATCTCTCACATGAGTTACTGTGACAGCCTTAACACAGCAGCCAAAGGCATCCTTGAAAACATAGGTCAGATCATGTTACTCCTATGCTACAATCCCTGGATTAGCTTCCCAGTTGTCTCAGAATAAAAGCCAAAGCCCTCACAACGGTCCATAAGATGCTACATGATCTGTCTCCCTTTACCTTTTAAAAATGCTGAGAGAAAAAAGGAAACTATCAACCAAGAACTCCATAAAGCCAACCAAAACTCATTGTCATTGAGTCGATTCTGACTCATAGCGACCCTATAGGATAGAATAAAACTGCCCCATAGGCTTTCCAAGGAGTGCCAGTGGATTTGAAGTGCCAGCCTTTTGGTTAGCAGCCATAGTTCTTAACCACTATTCCACCAGGGTTTCCAAGAACAGTGAAAATATTCTACAGAAATTATGGTGAAATAAAGACATTCTTAGATAAAGGAAAACAGAGAATTCATCGTGAGCACACCTGCTCTAAAAGAAAGCTGAAGGGAAATTATACTAGGGGAAAACAAAAACAAAAAAGAAAGAGCAATATATAGTAAATACTTGGTAAAATACATGAAACTATTTCTCCTCTTTTAAATTTATTTAAAGTATGTGTGGCTGTTGCAAACAGTCGTTATTACATTGGCTGGCAGGTTTTGGAATAGATGGATGGAATAGCTCTGACAACTATAACATAAAGGTGGAGAGGATGAGTAACTTATGCTATTATAAGGATTATATATTTTGCCTGAAATGAGGAAATATTAACGCCAAGTAGACATGAAAAGCTAGGTAGGTATAATGCAATCCTTAGAGCAACCACTAAAAACACAATACAAAGAAGAATAGCCAAAAACTGAATAGATTAAATTTAAATGGAATATTAAACACATTAAAATAATCCAAATGAAGTTCGAAAGGGGGAACAGAGGAACAGAAACAGAAGGCACAAACAGAAATGAATAATAAAATGGTAAATCTAAATCTAACCCTGTCAATAATTACATTAAATTTAAATAGTCTAAAAACACCATTTAAACACAGATATTGTCAGATTGATTTTTTTTAAAAAAGGCATAACTATATACTGTCTACAAGGAACTCACTTATTACATAATTATAAAAGGTTAATTCACCAAGAAGATGTAACAATGCTAAATGTGTAGGCACCTAACAACAAAGCTTCAAAATTCTTGAAGCAAAAACTATTAGAACAGTTAGAACTAAAAGGAGAAATAGACAAACCTACAACTCTTAACAAATACATCATCTTAATTTTTTGTGCTCGGTAAGTGATAGAATAAGTTGGGAAAAAATCAGCAAGGATATAGCAGATCTGCACAATGTTATTAACCAATTTTGACCTAATTGTTTATGGAACACTGCACCCAACACGAACAGAAAGCACATAAAACAATGCTTACAAGGAAAATTATAGCATTAAATGATTACATTAGGAAAAAGGGGGGAAAGTTTCAAATCAATAATCTAATCCCCTCCTTCTGTGTTTCCCCAGCTATGATGACCTACATAGAAAAGAAAATTTTAGCAATCCAGGAAACTCTAGTCTTTAGTGAATTCAGGACAAGAGTTTTTCTTCTGTACTGCCAACTGGTGGCCAGCTGAAAAATGATGTGCCTTCTACAAGTAGGTTGCTCTCCTGTGCTCAGAGGTTAAATGGAGATCATTCTATTCACATCAGTTACTACAATTCTGGAGCAAGTCATAAGCCCTCCTGCTACAGTAAGGATCTCAGACAGGACCCAAGAGAATTTTTGTCCTTTGTATTTTTTTAAAATAACTAGTTATGAAGATAATCCTCTACAAAATGCGTCATACACTTGGCAAACTACACTTGGACATTAAATGCATCTACACATTGTCACACAGGGTAGGACATTCTCATTGTTAAGTGGAAATGTGCCCTCTCTGCTTTCGCTTAAACCTTGAAGGGTCAGGCACAAGAGTATCCAAGTTCTTCAGTGGGTCAAGCCTAGGGAGCAAATGATGAGGTTGAGAGAGTAAACCATGACTCAGGCTGGACCACAACTCACTGGGATGAGTGTACAATCAGCCCATAAGTACAGAATGGGGTGGATGTGAGGAGTGTGGCCCTTCTCCATTGCAATGTGCCCACCTGTCCTTTTCACTGAGTGCATCTGGATATAGCCATGCAACAAAGCGCTGACACCTCATTTGGCTGTCAGAAGCATTACAGGACATAATAGAGCAAAGGAATCAGCTTTGCTGTATTCTGTTTGATCTGTGAGAGTGTAAAAAATCAATCTCTTGAGATAGCAGCTAAAAAGTAAGAAGAAAATCATTTCTATGGGCTCATAGAATACCTACCATAACCGGCTCAGTTTGTTTCTTGCTTTCCTGCCCTCCCTACCCCTTCAACTTTTTTGTCTTGGTACATCTCTGGTTGTGTGTTTACCTCGAGGTATTGTGCAAGATTCTATGTGTATAGTATGTCATGTAATTATGATACTAACAAGGAAAGTTGAAATAATCCCTGTTAAGTAAAGCAATATGATAAGTCATTTAAGAGGATAGGTTTATGCATCTGGTAGACATGTATCCAACTCCAATCTCTATCATTAGTTGAATTATGGCAAGCAAAGTTGATAAACATTTATTAAACCTCAGTTTGTCATCTGTATACTCCTTCAGAAGCTGTCCTGATGTTAAAATGAAAAAAAAAAAAAATTCAAGCCCTTAGCTTATATTCTATCACAGTGTAAAAGTTTAATAAATTTTCATAGGTAAAGAAATGGAAACCCAGAGAAGATTAGAAATTTTTCTGAAGTTCACACATCTAGTACGCTATGGAGAGTAAATTGAGTTTTGGGTCTTCCTAGCTAAAAATTTAAACAGAGTATTTTCCATTTGTAACATTACTGAGATGTTTTCTTCTATGTTATATATTGGGAGTGAAAGAGGGACAGAATGGAAGGACAGAGAGAGAGAGACACAGAGACAGAGAGAGAGAGCAAACAGGGAAAAAGCTTTGAAACCACCAAAAACATATTTTCTATTCAGATATCCCATCACACAGATAGATGCACTCCCTGATGTCTGTTTAATACTGGGGCTGCAGACTTGATCAAAGAAAACCTGGCACAACATTCTCTAACCTTTGATTGACTCATTGCCCTCGATCTGTTCCACATTTCTCTGTGGGTCTATAAATGTCATGTTCTTTTCAGCTACTTCTCCTTGTGCTGATGAAATGGAAAATCATTTCTCTTCTATCCTGACATAGCCTTGGTTATTAACTGGGATCACAGAATCTCTTCTTCTGCTACACCAACTATTTGGAAAGTTTTCTCTTTATTCTGAAAACAGTGTTTAAGCCAATTGATAAGAGAAGCACTTAGGATAGTTAGCTAGGCTTGTTCTATTTTTCAGAGCACGAGCCTCTAAATAAGTGGGATACTGGTAATTTTCTTGGCAACATCTCCTATACCCATGTGAGCCTCCTTTTATTAAAACCTCAGTCTGTAACAGCTACTCATGACTCTTCTTTCTCCCACTGTCACCTTCTATAGCAGCAGACTCTTTCCTGGGAGATCTTAATCTGAGAATTACAAAGGGATTGATTTGTACCTCATATTGCCACAGACTGACTGATGGGGTCAGGCTAAAAAGAATTCTGCGGAAAAACTCACTAATAGAAGCAAAAGTCAGAATGGAATGCACGGTTGTGCCAAGGGATAGAGGCCAAAAAAGGATAACAGAGCCTAAATGCCCAGCTGGCATTCTTTCTGTGCTAGGGCTCTGTGACTGCAGGTTTGACAGAGAGCGCAACAGAATGAAATGTTGCCTGGCCCTGCTCCATCTTCACAATAGTTGGTATGTTAGATTCCATTGTTGCAGCCACTGTGTATTTTGAGTGCTTTCCAACCTTGGGGGCTTATCTTTCAATGCTGTATCAGACATTATTCTATTGTGATCCAGACTAATTTGACTAATTAGTTGTTGACTAATTTTCAAAAGTAGATCACCAGGCCTTTCTTTCTAGTCTGTCTTAGTCTGGAAGCTCGGCTGAAGCGTGTCTACCATGGGTGACCCAGCTGGTATTTGAAATGCTGGTGGCATAGCTTCCAGCATCACAGCAACATACAAGCCACCACAGTACAACAAACAGATAGATGCGTGATGGTGCTAACCTTTGTCCAGAGTATACTTCCTATACATACTTCCCCACCTCACTGACTTTGGAATTGGCCATGTGACTAGTTTTGACCAATGGAATGTGAATGATTAGGAAGTATGCCATATCAAAGCAAAAACTAAATGTATTCATGTGGTTTGTCTCTATTCATTTTGTTTCTTCCCTGTATGTACCAGAAAATGGTTGTTCTTTCAGTTTTTATTCCGTAATGTGAAGCAGACCCAGAGTCCAGAATAAATAGACAGAACTGCAGTCCACTTTTAACCAGGAGCAGAGTCTCAGAGCATGAGAACTGGAGCTGACCCACAGCTAAATACCATGAAGAACAAATTAAATTTTGTTGTTGTGAGCTACTATGATTTTGAGGTTGTTTGTACCGAGCATGGCCACAGTCAAAGTTGACTGATATACCAAGTCATATCAATTTTATCTTTTAAATATTTCTTATATTCAGCCACTCCTTTTCAATCCCCTCATTACTGTCCTCATTCTGGTTCTCATTATCTCTTACCTGGTTGGTTGACATAATTTCTTAAGTGTATCGCCTACCTCTTAGCTCCTACCTCTCCAATCTATCTCCATCCCCAGAGTTATCATTCCAACATACATATCTGATTAGATCATTACACTGTTTCAGGACCTTTTATAACACCCCTGCCCCATTACTCAAAAGTTAAAACCAAAGTTTAGGTGGCTGTCTCCACTCTTCAGGTTAACTTTTCTTCATTCCCATCATTACTCCATTACTTCTGAATTTCAACTGTATCAAAGGAACTCACTCTGATCTTTTCTTCTTTGACTTTTTATATATTATTCCCTTCTAAACTTGGCAAATTTCCACTCAATCTTCAAAGCCTAGTAAATGTCACATCCTTTAATAAAGCCTTTTTTCATGTTATGTAAGTTACAATGATTTGTCCACCTCCTCTTTTAGTGTTTTGCACATAGTTTTGCAAGAACACATACCCACTGTATTATCAGTACTTTTTGGTTCTTATTTTCTCACTTAGCCCAGGTTCCTCAAGGATAGGGACACTTTCATATTCATCTCTTTGTCAATCTGTTTTTACTATCCCTAACATATATGAAGCATTCAGTAAATGCTTATGAATGAATTAATTAAGCACTCTTTAATCTCTTAATTTACTTTTGACAAAAGTACCGGTTAGTGAGAGCTGGTTTATGCTTGAAACATTCTGCCGTAGGGATGCTTGGAGATGCTTCCACTTTATCATCAAGGAAAGCCAGTCCACGACTGTTTTCCTCTCTCATACCTGGCAATTCTTAAGTAATAATCCCAGGAAGAAGATGTGATCCTAGCCAGGCTATTCTGGATTCCATTTCCCTTTTGTAAATTGTGGCAGGGCTCGTCTTCTGGATGAAGGCATCAGGAGATGCAGGCATCTCAAAACCTATCCTTCCAGACTCCCAGACAGTATAATGGCCCTGGAAGTTGTTCATAGCATCAGTGAAAGTTTATTCTCACCATCGTCATCCATTATTCCACTTTGGAAAGAAATACCCTTATATCCAAAGGGTTTCAGTTATAGGATGCCTCACAAAAAATCAGTCAATAGCTTGTGATCCTTGAATAACATCTTGTTGTTCTACCAGCCTGAAAGAATTAAGAGTAAGCCCTCTGTTTTAAGCCCTACTTGAAGTATCTGGAGTCTCATGCACCCTCTGTAGAACTGTTGTTGTTAGTTGTTAGTTGCTGTTAAGTCAATTTCAACTCATGGTGACCCCATGTGTGTGGAGTAGAACTGCTCCATAGGGTTTTCAAGGCTGTGGCCTTTCAGAAGCACCAGGCCTGTCTTCTGAGACACCTCTGGTTGGGTTTGAATGGCCAACTTTTGGCTAGTAGTCAAGCACTTAACCATTTGTGACACCCAAGGACTTCTCTGTAGAGCTAAAATTGGAAAAAAATAAAAAAAGGAAGAAAATGCATATGCATTAACATTTTCCCATTTGGGATATTGGCAAATAGTCACATGGTCAACACTAATTATCTTTACTAGTGAGTGTGAGCCGTAGCTAAAATAACCATGATCTCATTCACACAAGATTTTGTGATATTTGCATACACAGCACACCAGCACGAAAATATCTACATTGTTGAGTCACTACATTAATGCATATACACATATTTACATATTAATTCTATGTTTATTAACTATGTATTAGCATTTTTCTGCCTAGTGGTTGCTGGGGTCATAAGAGTGAAAAAAGGTACAATCTTTCTCAAGAAACTTTAATTGCACAATGAGTACAATTAAAATACGGTGTGGTAAGGGCTTTGATAGGCATGAACCAGGGAGCTAATGGCAGAGTAATGCAATAGGATATCAGAAAAGTACTGTAAATTAGATAATATAAACAGGATTATCTGTGATTTGGTAACATATTTTTGATAGGATACTTGCCCATGCCATTTGATTCTCACAACATAGCTTCATACATAATACACACACACACAGAGACAGACACAAACACACCTACACTACATGTCTCAGTGTGCTGGTTGAGGATACCAGAAATGATAGTATTTTCATTATCCTGTATTTTTCTGGCTTAAAATGATCAATATTTTAAAAGAACACATTTTCTATTTTTGAATAAGGTAGCTAGACTCTTTCTAATTAAGTCTTGACACAAACTGAATAAGACTGGGAAGTTTAGAAGCATTATTAAAAGTAGAAGAGAAAGTTATCTGCTCATCTCTTCTCTCTCTCCACAGGAGGATAGTGTTTCAAAAGGCAGAATCCTTCCCGAGTCAAAGCAGAGCTTGGGTTGGGGGAAGGGCGGGATGGAGATGTGGGGCAGGATTGAGTGATCCTATTGGCTGCGGCACTGAGGCCCCTGCCTTTCTTACTAAGATCAAAGTGGGTGGCAAATGTGTTAGTCTCACCCAGAAAAGCCTCCTTCAGAAGGAGCTCTTTTAGAAGCAGCGAAAGTCAGTGAGTCCTTTATAGTGACAGGAAGAAATGATGCTCCTGAAATTCTCAGTGTTGATCCTCTGGATTCAATCAACATGTGAGTTTGGGAGGTTCTCAGTTACCAAACGATCCTAAAGAGATGGAAAATCCCCGAGGGCCGATTATTTTATGGCAAAATATGAATGGAAGAATTAAAGAAGGAAGGCAGAAAGAGGGAGGGAAAATCAGGTTGGGAAAGAGTTCGTGGGAAGAGTCCTTAATTTCCTTCCCTAGTGTTTTCTGCTTTGTTTCTAAACAGGGAAGCGCACCGAGAAGCTAGAGCAGAGTCCTCCGTTTCTAAGCATCCACGAGGGGGGAAATTCCACTACACGCTGCAACTCTTCAAGCCTTTTTCCCACATTTCAGTGGTACAGACAGAAGCCTGGAGAAGGTCCTGTCCTCTTGCTGATGTTAACGAAGGGCGGAGAAGTGAAGAAGCAGAAGAGATTGACTGCTCAGTTTGGTGAAGCAAGAAAGGACAGCTCCATGCACATCACTGCGGCGCAGCCTGAGGACGCGGGTCTCTACCTCTGTGCAGGGGCACAGTGCTCTCAGAGCACCTGCCACCTGTACCCAAACCCTGCCGCAGGGCCCGGGTCCCAGTGCCACCGCCTTGCTCCAGCTCCTCCTCGCATTGCTCTTGGCGTCAACAATGATAACCTCAGCCCCTGGTAAAACAATTCTGCCGCCATTCCAGAAAACATTTCCCACATACACTGGAGAACAAGCGCCCTCTATTAGAAATCAAACCTCTTCAAAAGTGAACCACTGCTTGAAGCAGTAGAAATAGGGGCCTACGGCTTGCTTGATCATAGCAATTTGCCCCTGAGAGTAGTTGGAGCTGCTGACGCCTCACGGGCTATCTTGAGAGGAGTGTGGATGCAGGATTGTCAGAACTCAGGCAATCTCTCTACAGCCCAGCCCTGCTTACTAAATCCTGACCTTTTTATGTTCTTTTAAACTAACTAAATTATGAACTTTTAACCACACTTTTAACACCCTTCATGATACAACCCCAACCAAATTTTCTAGCCTTAGAGGATCAGATTTCAGCATACACAGTGATTAAGATCATAGTTTCTTCAGTTTGTCTACAGATCATGGAACAAACTGATAAAAATACTTAATCCATCACCTACTAAGTATATGACTTTTCACAAGCTAATGTTTTAGTTATCCTCCTATTGTGCTTTTACTGATTTTATAGTCTGCCCTTATGGTGCAGTGGTTAAGAGCTTGGCTGCTAACCAAAAAGTCGGCAGTTTGAATCCACCAGCTGCTTCTATGAGGCAGTTCTACTCTGTGGTATAGGGTTTACTGTGAGTCAGAGTCGAAATGATGGCAATGAGTTTGTTTTTTAATTCACTTATATAATACCCGGTTATAGCTCTTAAATATTAGTCAAATTGATCTGAAGGAGAGAAGAAGGCAACATTAATAAGGAAAATGGAATTTTTGAAACCTCGCTTCATGATGGAGATGAAGACATGATACCCTCAAACTGCAGTCAGTAAAGCTAATGTATGCTTTGAGGGTCTGCTAACTAGGATGAAAACAAATACTGAGGCATTTCATATATGTGTGTGTGTATGCGTGTGATATGTATGTATCAAGTAGTTGTTTCAAACAAAAATGATATTTGATATTTTGAGACTGTGTAGAAAAAGATGGATGAAATTTGGGGCCTTCAGTTTGCCTATAAATCATGATTGAATGAGTAGGAGCAGGTGGGTTCAGGATACCCCAAACATCAGTACTTCTGAAGGTAAATGCTACAGATGACTCAGTTTAACTTAATGGGCATATATCCCAGGTGATTCACTAGGTCCCAAGAGAAAAATTGGGCCAGATTTACTATGCAGTTGAGTTCTGAAGACGCACAAGGCAAGGAAGAGTGTGCTAAAAAGATCTCTGCAAGGGAAACTTGGCTGAGGATTACAAATGATTTTTCAGTAAAGTAAATTGTTGAGTAAAGACTTAGTAGTTTTCAATGCACTTTGGGGAAAAATGAGTGTGAAAACTCTCTTAGATAGTTAGGATCTCAGTAGAAAACAGCACGCACAAATTAGGACAACTCGAAGTTTAATAAAGGAACTATTACAAACTGTGTGCAGGAAAATCAGAAGGGATCGTGCAATACAAAGGTCTAGTTACAGCTGGGCTAGTACCACCCATAGGCTTGAAAGGGATAGGGAGCATCACTCAAAACCGGGAGAAGAAAGCCTTGTGGAAAGGCTGCACTAAAAGACGCTGTGCTCTTAGGTTGGGGGAAATCAGGCAGTCCAAGGCAACCCCACAGAGAAGAAACCAGGTGAGTAAATATTTTGACTTTACTCTTCTTCATCCCCATAATTTCCTGCTAGGACTCCCCATGGGCTGAACACAACTTGAAACTTGCTCAATTGTATGAATTAAAGGAGATAAAAATATGTAAAATTATATATATAATATATACTAATAGGTTAACACAATACAAGTACTCAATAAAAGCCCCTAGAAATAATAATAAATATTGTTATTAATTCCACTAACTGACTCCTCAAGGAGAATCTCTGTCTGTTTAATAATCTCAGCCTCCATGGTAGTCAAGAGGGCAGATACTGAAAGTTGCCAACCTAATCACCATTCCCTTCTGCAACCTTATTAAAAGAACTATGAATTTTTATTTGGGCAACTATATGCCCAGCTTAAAAGCAACAAGAAATCACTACATTTGGTACTCTCTCTTGCACCTAGGGATTGCCATAAGCACAGTTCTGAGAAATGAGACTTAGAAATCTGCTAGGGATTTCCTACTATGTTTTTGCTTTCCTGGTAGAGGCATTTATCTTCTTGTCCTTTTTTCCTCCTTTTTCTTCTTGAAACATGGAGTGATAACTTCATATAAAGAAAGTATAATCATAACCCCTCCCCTCCTCAAATCCCATGCCTGAGAGTCCTTTAGATGCCAAGCTAAATCATGCCTCCAGATTTATTTTTGCCTGAAAATTTTAATAAACAAATATTGGGTTGAGTTTTTTGTTACTTGAGCTAAACACAATCTTGACTGAGGTAGGACTGGCATAAAATGCCTTTGTAATTTTATGTTTTCATGTGTAAGTGCAGAAAAAGAAATATAAACAAATTGCTGCATGTGTACAAAGAAGGAACCTTAACATTGGTCATACATATTTGTTGAAGTATTAATGTTTCTATAATTTTTTCAAGACTTTGCATTTTTTTTTTTTAGAAATTAAAAAAAATTTGAAACAATCACCAACTTACAAAACAGTTGTGAATAGAAATAATTTAATTTTGTTTTTCCTCAAGCTGCTCTCAGGATTCTTTTTTTTGTCTTTGCTTTGGGCTAGTGTGATTTTTTTTTTTTTTTTTTTAATTCTGCTTCAATGAAGGTTTACAGAACACATAGTTTCTCATAAAACAGTAGTACACATATTGTTTTATGACATTGGTTAACAACCCCACGACATGTCAATCCTCTCTCTTCTTGACCTTTTTTTTTTTTTTTTTTTTTGGGTAAAAATATACATAACCAAAGATACACCATTTTGAAAGTGTCTACAAGCACAGTTCAGTGACATCGACTACACTATTCCAATTGTGCTGCTATTTTCACTTTAGATGAAGGTTTACAGAACAAAATAGTTTCTCATTAAACAGTTAATACACATGTTGCCCTAGTGACAGTGGTTAACAACCTCGCAACACATCAACACTATCCTTACTCAACCTTGGGTTCCCTATCACCAGCTTTCCTGTCCCCTTCTGCCTTCTACCCTTGTCCCTGGACTGCTGTGCTTCAATAGTCCCATTTGGTTTTATGGGGCTGTCCACTCCCTGGCTGAACAGTGAACCTCGGAAGTGGCTTCACCACTGAGCTAAAAGGGTGTCTGGGGGCCATACTTTCGGGGTTTCTCCAGTCTCCTTTAGGCCAGTAAATCTGGTCTTTTTGTGAGTTAGAATTTTGTTCTATATCCTTCTCCAGCTCTGTACAGAACCCTCGGTTGTGATCCTGGTCAGAGCAGTCAGTGGTGGTAGCCAGGCACCATCTAGCTGTACTGGACTCAGTCTGGTGGAGGGTTTGGTAGCTGTGGTCCATTAGTCCTTTGGACTAATCTTTCTGTTGTATTCTGTTTACTTCACTCTCCCTTGCTCTCGAAGGGATGAGACAGTGGAGTATCTTAGATGGCTGCTCACAGGCTTTTAAGACCCCAGACACTACTCACCAAGGTAGAATGTATATAAGCTGTGTGATGCCAGTCGAGCTAGATGTTTCTGGAGTCCATGGTCCCCACAGCCCTCCGCCTAGCAATTCAGTCCCTCAAGAAGTTTGGATGTGTCTATGGAGCTTCCATGACCTTTCCTTGTACAAGTTGTGCTGGTTTCCCCTGTATTGTGTACTGTCTCACTCTTCACCGAAGATACCACCTATCTATTGCCTATTTAGTATCCCCCCCCCACTCCTCCCATCCCTCGTAACCAACCAAGATTGTTACTTTTGTGTGTGAACTTTTTCATGGGCTTTTACAATAGAGGTATCATACCATATTTGTCCTTTTGTGATTGACTTATTTCACTCAGCATAATGTCCTCCAGTTTCATCCATGTTATGAGATGCTTCACAGATTCATTGTTGTTCTTTCTCATTGCATAGTACTCCACTGTGTGTATGTACCATAGTTTGTTTATCCATTCATCTGTTGATGGGCATCTAGGTTGTTTCCATCTTTTTGCTATTGTGAACAATGCTGTCATGAATGTAGATGTGCATATGTCTATTCAAGTGACGACTCTTATTTCTCTAGGATATATTCCTAGGAGTGGGATTGCTAGATCTTATGGTATGTCTATTTCTAGCTTTCTAAGGAAGTGCCATATCATTTTCCAAAATGGTTGTATCATTTTGCATTCCCACCAGCAGTGCATAAGAGTTCTGATCTCCCTGCAGCCCCTCCAACATTTGTTATTTCCAGTGTTTTTGATTCGTGCCAGTAATGCCAGGGTGAGATTGTATCTCATTGTGGTTTCAATTTGCATTTCTCTAATGGTTAGTGGTCGCGAGCATTTCCTCATGTGTCTGTTGGCCACTTGAGTGTCTTCTTTGGTGAAGTGTCTGTTCATTTCCTTTGCCCATTTTCTAATAGGATTAATTATCTTTTTGTTGTAGAGGTGTCGGCTTTTCTTGTAGATTATGGATATTAGACTTTTGTCTGAGTTGTACTGTCCAAAATTTTTTTCCCAGTCTGTAGGTTCTCTTTTTATTCTTTTGGTGAAGTCATTTGAAGAGCATAGGTGTTTGATTTTTAGAAGATTCCAGTTATCTAGCTTGTCTTCTGGGGTTTGTGTGTTGATGGTTATGGTCTGTATCCCATTAATACCATGTATCAGGGCCTGTAGCATTGGTCCTACTTTTTCTTCAGTGAACTTTAGAGTTTTTGGCTTTATATTTAGGTATTTGATCAATTTTGAATTAGTTTTTGCATATAGCGTGAGGTGTGGGCCTGTTTCATTTTTTTGCAGATGGATATCCAGTTTTGCCAGCACCATTTGTTAAAAAGACTGTCTTTTCCCCATTTGATATACTTTGGGCCCTTGTCAAAGATCAGGTGACCATAGGTGGATGGATTTACATCTGGGTCCTCAATTCTACTCCATTGGTCAATGTGTCTGTCATTGTACCAGTACCAGGCTGTTTTGACTACCATAGCTGTATAGTAGGTTCTGAGGTCAGGTAGTGTGAGTCCTCCAACTTCATTCTTCTTCTTCAGTAGTGCATTGCTTATTCGGGGCTTCTTCCCTTTCCATATAAAGTTGGTGATTAGTTTTTCCATCTCTTTGAAGAATATTTTTGGTATTTGGATTGAGATTGTGTTGTATTTGTAAATTGCTTTGGGTAGAATTGTCATTTTCACAATGTTGTGTCTACCTATCCATGAGCATGGTATGTTTTTCCATTTATGTAGATCCCTTTGGGTTTCTTCCAGTAGTGTTTTATAGTTTTGTTTGTATAGGTCTTTTACATCCCTGGTCAGATTTATTCCTAAGTATTTTATTATTTTAAGGGCTATTATAAGTGGTATTGTTTTCCTGATTTCCTTTTCATCGTTCTCCTTATTGGTGTATAAGAATCCAACTGATTTTTGAATGTTTATCTTGTATCCTGTTACTCTGCTGAAACTTTCTATTAGTTCCAGTAGATTTCTCATGGAGTCTTTAGGGTTTTCTGTGTATAGTATCATATCATCCACCAACGGGGACAGTTTAACTTCTTCGTTACCAATTTGGATGCCCTTTATTTCTTTTTCTTGCCTTATTACTCTAGCTAGAACTTCCAGCACAATCTTAAATAGGAGTGGTGATAAAGGGCATCCTTGTCTTGTTTCTGTTCTCAAGGGGAATGTTTTCAGCATCTCTCCATTAAGAATGATGTTGGCCGTTGGTTTTGCATAGATGCCCTTTATTATGTTGGGAAATTTCGCTTACATACCTATTTTATTTAGAGTTTCTATCAGGAATGGGTGTTGGACTTTGTCAAATGCCTTTTCTGTGTCAGTTGAGATGATCATGTGATTCTTTTCTTTCCTTTTATTTATGTGGTGGATTATGTTCATTGATTTTCTAATGATGAACCATCCTTGCATACCTGGTATGAATTCCACTTGGTTGTGGTGTATTATTTTTTTGATATGATGCTGAATTCTTTTGGCTAGAATTTTGTTGAGACTTTTTGCATCTCTATTCATGAGAAATATTGGTCTGTAATTTTCTTTTTTTGTGGCATCTTTGCCTGGTTTTCGTATCAGCATTATGCTGGCTTAATAGAATTAATTTGGAAGTGTTGCTTCCATTTATATGCTCTGAAATAGCTTGAGTAGTACTGGTACAAGCACTTCTGTGAATGTTTTGTAGAATTCTCCAGTGAAGTCATCTGGGCCAGGGCTTTTTTTTGTTGGGAGTTTTTTTTTTATTTTTATTACTTTTCAATCTCTTCTCTTGTTATGGGTCTGTTCAGAATTTCAACATCACTTTGTTATAGTTTGTGTAGGTTTTGTTTCCAGAAATTTATCCATTTTCGCTAGGTTTTCAAATTTGTTGGAGTATAGTTTTTCATAATATTCTGTTACGATCCTTTTTATTTCAGTTGGGTCTATTGTAATGTCCCACATTTCATTCCTTTTTCTGGGGTTATTTGCTTCCTCTTCTGTTTTTCTTTTGTCAGTTTGGCCAGTGGTTTGTTCTTTCTCTTAACCAGCTTTTGGTTTTGTCGATTTTTCTATTCTCTATTTCATTTGTTTCTGCTCTGATCTTTATTATTTCCTTTCTTCTGGTGGCTGTGGGCATTTTTTGCTGTTCTCTTTCTGTTTGCTTGAGTTGCGTAGTTAAAGTTTTGATTTTGTCCCTTTTTCTTTTTTGATGTTGCATCTATTGCTATCAATTGTCCTCTGAGGACTGCCTTTGCTGTGTCCCAAAGGTTTTTGGTATGATGTATTTTCATTCTTATTTGATTCTAGGAATTTTTTTAATTCCTTCTCTGATTTCTTCCATTACCCAGTGATGTGTAAGCAGGGTATTATCCAGTTTCCATGTAATTGATTTTTTTTCCTTGTTCCTTCTGTTGTTAATTTCTACCTTGATGGCATTGTGGTCAGAGAAGATACTTTGAATTATCTCAACGTTTTGGATCTTGTTGAGGATTGCTCTGTGGCTTAAGATGTGGTCTATTCTGAAGAACGTTCCATGTGCATTGGAAAAGAATGTGTACTTTGCAGCTGTTGGATGGAGTGTTCTATATATTTCTATAAGGTCAAGTTGACTGATTGTGCCCTTTGAGTCTTCTGTATCTTTGATGAGTTTCTTTAAATTGTTCTGTCCTTTACTGAGAGTGGTGTGTTGAAGTTTCCTACTTTTATTTTGGAACTGTCAATTTCTCTTTTCAGTGTTATTAGAGTTTTTTTATGTATTTTGGAGGCCTGTCATTTGTTGCGTAGATGTTTATTATGGTTATGTCTTCATGATGGATCATTCCCTTAATCATTATATAGTGTTGTTCTTTGTCTTTTATGGTGGATTTTGTTTTAATGTCTGTTTTATCTGAGATTAGTATTGCCACTCCTGCTCTTTTTTGTTAGTTGTTTGCTTGATATATTTTTTCCAATATTTTATTTTTAATAAATTTATGTCTTTGTTTCTAAGGTGTGTCTCTTGTAGGCAGCATTTTGATGGATCCTGTTTTCTTATCCATTCTGTCACTCTCTGTCTCTTTATGGGTGCATAGAGTCCATTTACGTTCAGTGTAATTATTGATAGATGTTAGTTTGTTGCTGTCATTTTGTAGCACTTTTTTTTTTTGTTGTTGTTCTGACGTTTTATTTGTTCCTCTTACTCTCCTGTGCTGAGTTACTTGTGTTTCTGAATTTTTTTTTCATTTCTTTTGTTTTTGTAGGTTTTTTTTTTTTTTTTTTTGCTGAGACTTTATGTTTTTCCTCTTTATTTTTATGAGTATGTTTATTAACTTTCTTTTTGGTTACCATGAAACTCACCCTTAGTTTTCTATGTTTGAAGCAGTCTATTGTTACTTGGTATCACCTTGCCTTCCTCTCCATTAGAAGGTTCTATACCTACACCGTTTATTCTCTCTTTTATTGTTCTGATGTTGTTGTGATTTATTGATTAACTGCTCTGATTCTCTCTTGTAGTTCTTTTGGTTTTGGATAGTCCTTGAAAGTTCATTTCCTAGATTGGTATCTGGCTGGTAGAATCCTGTGTCCTAGATTCTGCCTGTGAGGTGAAGTTGTTTGTTCTCAGATCGAAGGACTCTCTTTAATAATTCTTGTAAGTTTGGTTTGGTTCTTACGTATTCCCTCAATTTCTGTTTATCTGGAAATGTCCTAATTTCACCATCATATTTGAATGAGAGTTTTACAGGATATATTACTCTTGGCTGGCAATCTTTTTCTTTCAAGGTTTTATGTATGTCATCCCATTGCCTTCTTGCCTGCATGGTTTCTGCTGAATAATTTCAGTTAGTCTTATTGTTTTTCCTCTTTATGTGACTGCTTGTTTTTAATGAGCTGCTCTCAGGATTCTTTGTCTTTGGTTTTGGCGAGTGTGATTATGATATGCCTTGGTGATTATCTTTTGGGGTCTATCCTATAACGGGCTCGTTGAGCTTCTTGGATGGTCAGCTTTTAATCTTTCATGGTATTGGTGAAGTTTTCTGTCAGCATTTCTTCAATGATCCTCTCTGTGTTTTCTGTTTTCTCCCCCTGTTTTGGAACTCCAATCACTCTCAAATTTTTGCTTTTGATTGTATCCCACATAACTCTCAGGGTCTCTTCATTTTTCTTTGTTCTTTTTTCTGAGTTTTCCTCAGAGTTATATCCAAGTGTTTGTCTTCAATTCCACTGATCCTGTCTTCCACCATTTCAAATCTGCTTCTCAGCTCTTCTATGACACCGTCCATTTCTGAAATCTTGTTGTTTACCTTTTGGATTTCTAATTGTTGTTTTTGTATAATTTCTAGTTGTGAATTTATTTTGGCATTTTGTTCCTGCATTATTTTCCCAAATTCTTCCAATTTTTTGTCTATATTTTCCATGAATTTGTCTAATTTTTCCTCATTTTTGTCTGCTTTTTGCTTCAACTCTTAGATAATTCTGAGTGTTAGAGATTTGAATTCCCTATCAGGTAGTTCTAGTGCCTTTTCTTCCATTGGAAAGTCATCTGGTGTTTTATTTTGGACGTCTACTGGAACCATCTTGCCCAGTAGTTATTTTTCTCGTTTATTGATTGTAGATTTGTTTGTTTTATCCTTTTTTTTTTTAATTTGGCTATGCCTGAGCAAGTCGGCTGTGTGTTTTTTTGTTGTTTGCTCATCTGTGGGCATGATACTTTTCGCTTCTTTCTCCAATTGGCAGGGTCAGTCTCTCAGATATGGTACTGCAGGGCAGAAGTAGCTGAAGAGGAGTCACTGGGTTGTTTGTTGCACTTGCTACAGCTACCAGGACAGTTTGGTAATAAGTGCAGGGCAGATTCCAGTAGGTTGTGCCTGTGCTGCTTGGTGGTGTGATGTTAAATGCACTGTTCAGGTAGGCAGGATTTAGGGGGGTGATTGTTGTGTGTGGAGCTAAAATGGATATGGGAGAAAGGAGAGAGAATCAGGAGCCAAAAACATACATACAAACAAAAAAGAGTGTTAGGGGAGCTTGCTGTTGGAGGGGAGAGATAAGAGACTATGAAATGGAGAAAAACAAAAAGGGGAAGAAGAAGAAAACAAAAGAATGAATAAATAAAAATCAGAAAAGAAATAGAACAGCAAGGCTCCCAGGGATCCCACCAGTGCAGCTATGATGTCTGGGGAAGTTTTCTCTGGTGTTGCAGTGCAGCCTGGCTAGAAGGCGTAGAGGTATTCAGAGCCAGGTGTTCAGGGAACAGAAAGAGAAGGAAGGTATAGAAAGACTAGAAACTGAGTAATGAAGAAATGCAAAAAGGGAAAAAGAGGGAAAAGAAATTTAAAAAAAAGAACAAGAAATGTTCCCCCCAAAACAAAACAGAAAAAAAATAAATTAATAACATGAAGAAAGAAATGCCCTCATGGATCCCTCTGTGCCTCTACATGAGCCGAGGGGTTAGGTTCCAAGACGCGCAGCACCGCCCTGCCGGAACGGGCTCCCAACTCAAGAAAAGGAAAAGAAAAAAGCAATTCAAAACAAACAAATATACAAAAGCCCTGGGATCCCACCAGCGTGGCAGTCCATACCAACTTCTTCCACACTCGAATGGAGCTCCGCAGTCCCTCAGGATGAAGCAAAGATGGTGCATGGAGCCAGATATTTGAGCAAAAGGGGGGGAGGTGGTGAAAGATAGGAAGAAATCAAAAGAAGTGGAAAAAAGTAACAACTAATGGCACTCAGAGAGCCAGCCAGTGTGGATGTGTGGAATCCATGCAGCCGGTGCTCCCTGGACAAGAGACTTTGGCCGCAGGAAGCAGAGGAAGCCGAGTGGGAGTGAAGAAGGGTGGGGGGTGGGGAAGCATATATCGCAAATTACCAGAGCCCCGCAGCCCCTCAGGAAGAAGCAAAGATGGTGCATGGAGACAGGTATTTGAGTGAAAGGAGGGAAATGTGGTGATAGGTAAGGAAGAAATCAAAAGAAGTGGAAACAAAGCAACACCAGCAGCCAACAAATGGCACTCAGAGAACTGGCCAGTGCAGGTGGGTGGAATCCAAGCAGCCAGTGCTTCCTGGACAAGAGACTGTGGCCTCTGGAAGCAGAGGAGGCTGAGTGGTGGTGAAGAAGGGTGGGGGGTGGGAAAGTGTATATCACAAATTACCAGTTGTTCTGTCTCCCGCTGGAAGCTGTGTGAAGCTGCTTTCTCATACCCCCTATTTGCTGGTCTCTGATAAGAGTCCAAGATGGCAGATCCGTGCTGCGTTAGCTGATAGGGGACCTCTGCATGAATCTCTCCTCAGTCTCCATTCTGTGTCAGTTTTCTCACTCCATTGGTGCTTGGCTGAGTTCCGTATCTTTTCATTTCATGTTTTAGGGTTTCAGAATTGCTGTTTTCTCTGTTTGGCTTAGTTTTTCAGATCTGTGCTGTGTAGGGACAGCTTGGTGCTTCTGCCTAGCACACCTTTTTGCCAGAAGTCCTCTTGGCTAGTGTGATTTTGATATGTCTTGGTAGCTTTCTTTTGGGATCTATCCCATATGTGTTTCTTTAAGGTTCTTGGATGGCCAGCTTTTCATCTTTCATTATATTAGAGAAGTTTTCTGTTAGCAAATCTTCAGTGATCCCCTCTGTGTTTTCAGTTCTCTCTCCCTGTTCTGGAACTCAAATCACACACAAATTTTTGCTTTTTATTGTATCCCACATTGTTCTCAGGGTTTCTTCATTTTTCCTCATTCTTTTCTCTGATTTTTCCTCAAAGTGGTATCCAAAGATTTACCTTCAATTTTGCTGATGCTGTGTTCCATTGTTTCAAATTTGCTCCTAAAACTTTCTATTGCACAGTGCATTTCTGAAATCTTGTTTATATTTTGGGTTTCTAATTGCTGTTTTTGTATGATTTCTAGTTGTTTATTTATTTTGACATTTTGTTGCTGTGTTATTTTCCTGAATTCTTCCATTACTTTGTGTTTTCCCTGATTTTGTCTGTATTTTCCATGATTTTATTTATTTTTTCCTTATCTTTTTAATTTATTTTTTTATTCTCCTTCAAGTGAAGGTTTACAAAACAAATAGTTTCTCATGGAACAGTAGTACACATATTGTTTTATGACATTGGTTAACAACCCCACGACATGGCAACCCTCTCCTTCTCGACCTTTTTTTTTGGTGAAAATATACATAGCCAAAGATATACCATTTTGAAAATTTCTACAGGCACAGTTCAGTGACATCGACTATGCTCTTCCAATTGTGCTGCTATTTTCACTTTAGATGAAGGTTTACTGAACAAAATAGTTTCTCATTAAACAGTTAGTGCACATGTTGCCTTACGACAATGGTTAACAACCTCACAACACATCAACACTATCCTTACTTAACCTTGGGTTCTCTATCACCAGCTTTCCTGTCTGCTTCTGCCTTCTAGTCCTTGTCCCTGGACTGCTGTGCCTCATTAGACCCATTTGGTTTATGGGGTGTCCACTCCCCAGCTGAATGGTGAACCTCGGAAATGACTTCACCACTGAGCTAAAAGGGTGTCTGGGGGCCATACTCTCAGGGTTTCTCCAGTCTCCTTTAGGCCAGTAAATCTGGTCTTTTTTTGTGAGTTTGAATTTTGTTCTACATCCTCTCCGGCTCTGTCCAGAACCTCTTTCGTGATCCTGGTCAGAGCAGTCAGTGGTGGTAGCCAGGCACCATCTAGCTGTACTGGACTCAGTCTGGTGGAGGCCTTGGTAGCTGTGGTCCATTAGTCCTTCTGACTAATCTTTCCCTTGTATCCTGTTCTCTTCACACTCCCTCGCTTATTTTTTTGTTATTTTTCTCTGCTTTTTCTTTCATTTCTTTCCTAATCCCTTGGTGAATGCTTTGATTTCCCTATCAGGTAGTTTCAGTGCCTTTTCTTCTACCAGACAGCCGTCTGGTGTTTTATTTTGGTTGTTTTCTGGAGCCATCCTTGCTGTTTTTTTATGTGTTTTGGTATTCTCTGCCCAAAATGACAAATCTATGCTGTGATAACTGTAGGGACCTCCACTCCATAGCTCTTCTCGTTCTCTGTTCTCTGTCAGTTTTTTATTCCATTCAGTGCTTGATAGAGTTATTTATCCCTTCATTTGAGGCTTAGGGTTCCAGGATTGATGTTTGTATCTATTTTACTTAGTTTTTTGGGTCTTTGCTGCAGAGTGATAGCATGGTGCTTCTGTCTATAGTGCTATGTTTTTCCTGTAATTTCTTTATAAAGAAAAAAAAAAAAAACAACTTCTTATCCTTGCAATTAAAGAGGTCTAGTTTTTAATTTTCCATTTTTAATCTCTTACACTCATGGAAGACTATGGAACATAGTTTTTCATTCTAAGTCCTCTAACCATAGTCAATGTCCGTTTCAATATCTCCTATCCTTGTTTTATATAGTTTCAGGAATGCAGGATAAACAGTGGAAGACTAAAATCCACAATCAATACCAAGGAATGTTATAGCCACCTATACATCAGAGACTGCCAGCCTTGGGACTCAGCCACTTACTTAAATTATTAATAACTATAATCTTGCATTTTCCTTACTTTTAGATTCCAAAAGTTATTTATTCATTTAATTTTTTAACCTACACACTACCCCAGCAGCCCACACCAAAATTTTCCCCTTAAAGTTTTATCACATTGAACTCCTTCCATTCCAAAGATCACCCAGTGTCTTTCCATAATCACTGTTCTTACCTGTCACTCTCCCTGGAAAGTGACATGACAGTGTGAAAAGAAAATGGGTTTTCTTATAGCTCTGCCACTTCCTGGACCATGACTTTGGGCATTTCATATTAACTTTGTGAATATCAATTTACTTTTAAGTATTGTAGGAAGTAAGTATAAGTACTTACTTTACAGCGTTAATTGTGAGGATTAGCAATGTTTTGTGACTTGCTTAGCATGATGATTAAAAAATATAAAAACTTGAAAATGAGAATCATAGTTTACATAAGTAAACTTAAACTTCACTGGTGTCCTGAAATACGTTAAGTACAGGGAATACAGAAAGGATACCATTCCTCTTTTTTGAGGAACTCAGTCTCATGGTGATAGAAGATGATCTCTTAGTATCCATATCTGTCATTCTCCAGGAGTCATAACTTGTAGAATGCTCTGACCTTCAATCTCCATCCAGAGCAATAATTTCTAAGAGAAACTTGGCCACTGTCCATTCTCATGAACCACTCTGTGCCTTCCTAAAAATTCACTGTTGATGCCTAAGACCAGATTCAAAAGCCCTGGGTTGGGCTAATGCATTGCTTATGAAGTGGTGCTAGCTCTAGGTTTTTGGCACAAGAAGGCAGGTTAACTTGAGAAAACTTCCTTTAGGCTTTCAGGAGGATTAATGGCTGAATGAAATACGAAAACATCTGAAAAAGGAAGAGGACTAATAATTTAGTCCAGGGCATAAGAGGGGCATCAAGATGTATGTAGACCAAAAAAATTCTTAACGACACATGAGAAGGAATGTATTCCATGTATTTTCAACTTAGTTACATGATCCTGCTTTTTTATCACAAATTCTGCTTTATTAACCTCAAGAGAGCACTCCAAGAGTCAAAATAAAGCTTGAGATGAAAACAGGACAATTTGTTTCATATTTCTTTAATATTATAGTCTCATAAATCCGTATATCTTAGTATAAGAAACCAATATGAGCTTTTATTTATTGGTCCAGAAATTATTTCTGGCTTCTGATTATTGTACTTCTCTAAACGATGCCTGTGCCTCATGTAAGATAAGAAACTCAAAGACAAGACAAATAAAAGGAAATAAAGAGACAAATAAGGAATAGGTAAGGTGTAGTTGGGAAGAATTGGGAGAGAGATAAAAGGGAGAAGAAAATGGCAGAGGATTAGTTGAACTGAAAAGCCTTGTCTATATCAGAACTTCTCAAAAATAGTGCTATTAACATTTGGGACCAGATAATTCTTTGTTAGGGGTTTGTCTTGTGCATTGTAGGATATTTAGCAGCATCTTTGGCCTCTACTCACTAGATGCCAGTAGCACCGCTTCCCCAGTTCTGGCAATCAAAAATGTCTCCAGACATTGTCAATTACCTTCTGGAATACAAAGTCTCCCTTGGTTGATAAACATTAGTCTATACGTTGAATTTATGGAGAGGTTTTACAAGCAGATGGAACGCCGGACGCGCTCACTCACCTATGCCAGGAAATGTGGAAGACAGCTACCTTGTTAACCAACTGGAAGAGACCTATATTTGTGCTCATTGCAAAAAAAAGTGATCCAACAGAATGAGGAAATTATCAAACAATAACATTAATATCACACACAAGTAAAATTTTTCTGAAGATAATTCAAAAATGATTACAGCCATACATAGACAGGGAACTGACAAAAATTCAAGCTGGATTAAGAAGAGGATGTAGAATGAGAGATATCATTGCTGACGTCAGATGGATCTTGGCTGAAAGCAGAGAATACCACAAAAATGTTTATCTGTGTTTTATTGACTATGCAAAGGTATTTGACTGTGTGGATCATAACAGATTATGGATAACATTGAATAGGAATTTCGGAACACTTGATTGTGCTCATGAGGAACCTGTACATAAACCGAGAAGCAGTTGTTCAAACAGAACAAGGGGATACTGCGTGATTTAAAGTCAGGAAAAGTGTGCCTCAGGATGTATCCTTTCACCATATCTATTCAATCTGTATGCTGAGCAAATAATCTGAGAAGCTGGACTATATGAAGAAAAATGTGGCATTGGGATTGGACGAAGACTCATTAACAATCTGCAATATGCGGATGACATAACTTTGCTTGCTTCAAGGACTTGAAGCACTTACTGGTAAAGATCAAAGATGACAGACTTCAATATGGATAACACCTCAACATAAAGAAAACAAAAATCCTCACAACTGGACCAATAAGCAACATCATGATAAATAGAGAAAAGATAGAAGTTGTCAAAGATGTCATTTTACTTGTATCCACAATCAATGTCCATGGAAGCAGCAATCAAGAAACCAAATTACATATTGCATTAGGAAAATTTGCTGCAAAACACCTCTTTAAAGTATTAAAAAGCAACAATGTCACTTTGAGGGCTAAGGTGTAGCTGACCCAAGACATGGTATTTTTAATTGCCTCATATGCGTGCGAAAGCTGGACAATGAATAAGGAAGACTGAAGAATTGACGCTTTTGAATTGTGGTGTTGGTGAAGAATATCGAATATACCATGGACTGCTAAAAGAACCAATATATCTGTCTTGGAGGAAGTACAACCAGAATGCTCCTAAGAAGCAAGGATGGTGAGACTATGTCTCACATACTTTGGACAGGTTATCAGGAGCAATCAAGCAGGTGGAACGATATCATGCTTGGTAAAGTAGAGGGTCAGAGAAGAAGATGAAGACCCTCAAAGAGATGGATTGACACAGTGGCTGCAACAATGGGCTCAAGCATAACAACGATTGTGAGGATGGTGCAGGACCAGGCAGTGCTTCATTCTGTAGTACATAGGGTCGCTATGAGTCGGAAATGACTTGATGGCACCTAACAACAACAACAACGTCTATTTATCTATCTATAAAACAAAATATTTGCAATTTCAACACTTTTTACATATACAGTTCTGTAACATGAATTATATTCATCATGTTGTGCAATCATCACCATTGCCCATTTCCAATTTTTTCCACCACTCTAAACAGAAGCTCAACTTCTCCTAAGCAATGAATTCCTGGTTTTCTCTCCCTCCCTCCCCTGGTAACCACTGATAAAATTTGGTCTCTATACGTTTGCCTACATTTGTCTTCTCTGGAAGTTAAATATGATTAAATGAGTTATGATTCAATGCAAAGTTGACAGAGCATGGGTGATGGTGGTTTGTACTACGCTAAGTTGGAAATCAAGTTTCCCAAAACTCCCTTCTCTGTATGATACCAGATTAGAGCTGGTCTAAAATCAACTTGTGTGAGGTATGGAAAGCAGAAGTGAAACAGCAGCCATTGCTCACTAAAGGTTGTCATAGTCAGATGTAACAAACAGAAAAGCTCAGCAGGTTCCAGCAGATAGAAAGAGAAGTTTTGCTATCTTTAAGATACATGTGTCTAGAACATCCAGAAAGAAGCTCAACAAAGACACGGAAGAGCTAAATGCTACAATCAACCAACTTGATCTCATAGAAATATACTGAACACTGAACCCAACAACAGCCAACTATACTTTCTTTTCCAATGCACATGGAACATTCTCCAGAATAGACTACATATTAGGCCATAAAGCAAGCCTTAACAAAACCCAAAACATTGAAGTGTTACAAAACATCTTTTCTTACCATAAAGCCATAAAAGTGGAAATCAACTACACAAAAATCAAGGAAAAAAAGTCAAAACACATGGAAACTGAACAACACCTTGCTCAAAAACTACTGGGTCAGAGAAGAAATTAAGGATGGAATAAAGAAATTCATAGAATCAAACAAGAATGAAAACACATCCTAGCAGAACCTTTGGGACACAGCAAAAGCAGTGCTCAGAGGTCAGTTTATAGCAATAAATGCACAAATCCAAAATAAAAAAAGAAAGGGCCATAATAAAAACATTAACCCTACAACTCAAACAAATAGAGAGCAGCAGAAGAAGCCTACAGGCACCAGAAGGAAGGAAATAATAGGAATTAGAGCAGAATTAAATGAAATAGAGAATGGAAAAACAATTGAAAGAGTTAACAAGACCAAAAGCTGGTTCTTTGAAAAGACCAACCAAATTGATAAACTATTGGCCAAACTGACAAAAGAAAAACAGGAGAGGAAGTAGATAACCTGTATAAGAAATGAAATGGGTGATATCACAACAGACCCAAATGAAATTAAAAGAATCATAACAGATTACTATGAAAAATTGTACTCTAACAAATTTGAAAACCTAGAGGAAATGGACAAATTTCTAGAAACTCACTACCTACCTAAATTAACACAAACAGAGGTAGAACAACTAACTAAACCCATAACAAAAGAAAAGATTGAAAAGGTTATTAAAAAACTCCCAACAAAAAAGAGCCCTGGCCCACATGGCTTCACTGGAGAATTCTACCAAAGTTCCAGAAAAGAGTTAACACCATTACTACTGAAGGTATTTCAGAGCATAGAAAGGGAAGGAATACTCCCAAACCCATTCTATGAAGCCAGCATAACCTTGATACCAAAAGCAGGTAAAGACACCACAGAAAAAGAAAATTAGAGACCGATATACCTCATAAACATCGACGCAAAAATCCTCAACAAAATTCTAGCAAAAAAAATTCAACAACATATCAAGAAAATAAGTCACCTTGATCAAGTGGGATTTATACCAGGTATGCAGGGATGGTTCAACATTAGAAAAACAATCAATGTAATTCATCACATAAATAAAACAAAAGACAAGAAACACATGATCTTATCAATCGATGCAGAATAGGGACTTGACAAAGTCCAACACCCATTCATGATAAAAACTCTCAACAAAATAGGAATAGAAGGGAAATTCCTCAATATAATTAAGGGCATTTATACAAAACCAACAGCCAACGTCATCCTAAATGGAGAGACTTTGAAAGCATTCCCCTTCAGAACGGGAACCAGACAAGGATGCCCTCTATCACCACTCTTATTCAACATTGTGCTGGAGGGCCTAGCCAGAGCAATTAGACTAGAAAAAGAAATAAAGGGCATCCAACTCGGGAGGGAAGAAGTCAAAGTATCTGTATTTGCAGATGATATGCTCTTATACACAGAAAACCCCAAAGAATCCGCAAGAAGACTACTGGAACTAATAGAAGATTTCAGCAAAGTTTCAGGATACAAGATAAACATAGAAAAATCAGTTGGATTCCTTTACATCAACAAAGAGAGCCTCGAAGAGGAAATCACCAAATCAATACCATTTACAATAGCCCCCAAGAAGATAAAATACTTAGGCATAAATCCAACCAAAGATGTAAAAGATCTATGCAGAGAAAACTACAAGACACTACTGCAAGAAACTAAAAGAGACCTGCATAAGTGAAAAAATATACCTACTCATGGATAGGTAGACTGAACATAGTGAAAATGTCAATTCTACCCAAAGCAATCTACAGATACAATTCAATCCCGATCCAAATTCCACCAGCACTTTTTAATGAATGGAGAAAAAAATCACCAGCTTCATATGGAAAGGGAAGAGGCCCCGAATAAATACAGCATTACTCAAGAAAAAGAACAAAGTGAGAGGCCTTACACTACCTGATTAGACTGCCTATTATACTGCCACGGTAGTCAAGACAGCCTGGTACTGGTACAACAGCAGATACATAGACCAATGGAACAGAGCTGAGAATCCAGATATAAGCTCATCCACCTATGAGCAGCTAATATTTCACAAAGGCCCAAAGTCCATTAATTGTGGAAAAGACAGTCTCTTTAACAAATGGTGCTGGCATAACTGGATATCTATATGCAAAAAATTGAAACAAGACCCATACTTCACACCATGTACAAAAACTAACTCAAAATGGATCCAAGGCTTAAACATAAAATCGAAAACAATAAAGATCCTGGAAGAAAAAATAGGGACAATGCTAGGAGCCCTAATACATGACGTAAACACAATAGGAACCATAAGTAACAATGCACAAGCACCAAAAGAGAGACAAGATAAATGGGAGCTCCTAAAAATCAAATACTTATGCTCATCAAAAGACTTTACCAAAAGAGTAAAAAGACAACCTACAGACTGGGAAAAAATTTTTTGACTATGACAAATCCAATCGGCATT
Source organism: Dugong dugon (assembly GCA_030035585.1). Taxonomy (NCBI): domain Eukaryota; kingdom Metazoa; phylum Chordata; class Mammalia; order Sirenia; family Dugongidae; genus Dugong; species Dugong dugon. The sequence continues at coordinate 23,424,079 of CM057472.1, forward strand.
TAATCTCTAAAATCTACAAGATACTGCAAAACCTCAACAACAAAAGACAAATATCCCAATTAAAAAATGGGCAAAGGATACGAACAGGCAGTTCACCACAGAAGATGTTCAGGCAGCTAACAGACACATGAAGAAAAGCTCACGATCATTAACTATTAGACAAATGCAGATCAAAACTACAATGAGATATCATCTCACCCCAGCAACGCTAGCACTAATCCAAGAAACACAGAATAATAAATACTGGAGAGGTTGTGAAGAGACTGGAACACTTATACACTGTTGATGGGAATATAAAATGTTGCAACCACTTTGGAAATTGATTTGGCTCTTCCTTAAAAAGCTAGAAATAGAAGTACTATACAATCCAGCTGTCCTGCTCTTTGGAATATATCCTAGGGAAATAAGAGCCATCACACGAATAGATATATGCACACTCATGTTCATTGCAGCACTGTTCACAATAGCAAAAAGATCAAAACAACCTAGGTGCCTATCAACGGACAAGTGGATAAACAAATTGTGGCATATCCACACAATGGAACATTACACAACGATAAAGAACAACGATGAAGCCGTGAAACATCCTATAACATGGAGGAAGCTGGAACTTATTATGCTGAGTTAATTTAGTCAGTCACAGAAGGACAAATACTGTATAAGACCAGTATTATAAGAACTCAAGAAAAGGTTTAAACACACAAGAAAACATTTTTTGGTGGTTCCGAGGGTGGGGAGGGATGGTGAGGTTTATTTACTAACTAGATAGCAGAGAAGAATCATCTCAGGCGAAGGGAAGGACAGCACACACTACAGGGGAAGTCAGCACAACTGGACTAAATGAAAGCTAAGAAGTTTCCTGAATACAATCAAACACTTCGAGGGACAGCGTAGCAGGGGTAGGGGTCTGGGGACCATGCTTTCAGGGAACATCTAGGTCAATTGGCATAACAAATCTTATTAAGAAAATGTTCTGCACCCTACTTTGGTGAGTGGCATCTGGGGTCTTAAAAGCTTGCAAGCGGCCATCTAAGATGCATCAATTGACCCCAACCACCTGGAGTAAAGGAGAATGAAGAACACCAAAGACACAAGGAAAGCATTAGCCCAAGAGACAGAAAGGCCACATAAACCAGAGATTTCATCAGCCTGAGACCAGAAGAACTAGATGGTGCCTGGCTACCACCAATAACCGCCCTGACAGGAAACACGACAGTCCCTGATGGAGCTGCAGAAAGATGGGCTACAGAACTCAAATTCTAGTAAGAAGACCAGACTTAATCGTCTGACTGAGACTGGAGGTACCCCAGAAAGCACGGCCTCTGGACTCTCTATCAGCCCAGAACTAAAACAATTTCCAAGGCCAACTCTTCAGAGGGATTGGACTGGACTGTGGGACATAAAGTGATACTCGTGAGGAGTGGGCCTCTTAGCTCAAATAGATACAACAGACCAAAGGGGTAGCTTCTGTCCGGAGGTGAGATGGGAAGGCAGAGAGAGTTAGGAGCTGGTTGAATGGACATGGGGAATCAGGGGCGGAAAGGAGGAGAGTGCTGTAGCAGAATGGGGTGAGCAATTAAGGTCACATACCAATGTATGTATAAAATTTTGTATGGGAGACTAACTTGAAATGTAAACTTCATTTAAATTATGACAATAAAAAAAAAAACAAAAAATAAAAAAAAAACCCAAACTTGTTGCCATAGAGTCAATTCTGAAGTGGGCTTATAGAGACCCTAGCAACTAAATAAATGCTGATGGAATATGTAAATACTTAAATGAATCAGTGAATATATCACACTAGAAAGTCTGAAAAAATGAGTTTAAAGAGTGATATGGAACATGGACAACTTCTAAGTTTCTCCTGAATTGGATGGTTAGTGTGGACTTAATAGAATTTTAAATGAGTCATTGTGACTCCCCAGAATATTGGTTTCATTATTATTCAGTTGAAATTTCAAAACATTTCTTCCCATAGTAATACATGCATCAGATATTATTTTGTGTTCTCTATGTCTTTGCTCAAACTTATTATCATGGTTGTGTTGGAATTTATCCTCAGTTGCAATCTTAAGTTGCCCTACACAACAAAGCACATTCGATGCTTCTTGCCTCTTCTGTCAGATTAAACTGCAGAGAAATACAGTACATATAGACTAAGAGTAAAGGCAAACAAATATGCTGGCTTTTTGACATCTTCTGGTAACTTTCAAGGTCATAGTCTTACGTTGTTTACAGATTTTATAGGATCATGCCTTTTTTTCTCATTTGAGAACAGAACACACTAAGTAATCTCCTCCAAGTTCCAGGAGATAATCCAGTTCAGAGGGTGATCTAACACAGATGTTGAATTTTGTTGTATTGATCTGCATTTTTAAAAGAGGCATGCAAAATTTAATTCTTATTTAGTTATCATGTGCTGTTTATTTAACCAGGGAAAATCTGGACACATGTGAAGACCATGTTAGAATATAATTACATTAAAGGCAAAGCTAATAAACTTTCCCTGTGTTTGAAATTCATCATTATTGTATTAAATAGATACTTGCCTTTATGTGTTTGTCCCCAATAAACATCAATTCTTAATATTTTAAAATAAGGTATTTGCCTACGTATAACAGTCAACGTGATTTGACCTAATATAATTCTCTATATTCCCAGTTACATTTCCTACTTTTGCAAAAATATGTATTTAAATTAAGTGATCTCTGAAAACCTTTCCTTCTCTTACAATCTCTTATTCTTTTTTTTTAAATGAGGAAGGCATTACAAACTGATCTTTAGGAAATACGCTCTCAGAAATCTTCTACATGTGTACCTAAGGAGGGCAGTGCTTCCTTTCATAAAGGGAAATAACTTTCACACACACGCAAAACCAAGCTATTCATATATGATGTAGCAAGGGCTGTGGAAGGAAATGAAAGACATGTAGGATGCTGAGGCCAGATTTACAACTGCCTGCAGAAAGACAGAAGACAATCTGAGTCTTCAGAGGAAGAATGGACAAGCTCCTGGGAGCATTATTGTTGATTCTATGGCTTCAGTCAGACTGTGAGTTGTGGAAGGGAAATTTGAATATAGTAGAAAAACTCCAAGATTCACTTCAAGACTGGGAGATGAGATAATTGGAGGTGCTTTGTTTTTTGGCTCATGTGGGTATTCTGTGGGGATATGAAGAATAAAATTTTAAATTTGTTACTTCCTTTCCAATCAGGTGCCAATAGTCAACCAAAGGAGAAGGATGACCAGCAGGTTAAGCAAAGTCCCCGATCCCTGAAGACCCAGGAAGGAGAAATTTCCATTCTGAACTGTGATTACAATAATGATCTCTTTGATTACTTCGTATGGTACAAAAAATCCCCTGCTAAAGGTCCTGCGCTCCTGATATCTGTAAGTCTAGGTGCAGATGGAAATGAAGAGGGAAGATTCACAGTCTTCCTCAATAAAAGTGCCAAACACCTCTCTCTGCATATTGTGGCCTCCCAGCCTGGAGACTCTGCCACCTACTTCTGTGCAGCAAGTGCACTGTGCTCTGCAGGCACCTGCAGCCTGTACTCAAACATGCAGGTAGGGTCCCAGCCAATCCTTGTTTTGGGGTCTCAGACTGGGAGGCCCACAGACTTGTTTCCGTTTACACACAGCAGCATGCAAGGGTGTGCTTTAAAGTAGGTGAAGCAAGTTGATTTTAAAGCAAGACTGATACTTGGCAAGTTCTACAAATGAGTTAGTAAAGTTCCCTAAGCTTTAGGGTGCCAAAGGGTCTAATCTCTCCTCTTTGTACTTTCAGCAAGAGATTATTGGTTTAGCTAAAGCATAATCTCGGGTGATTCTTTGTCCCCACCAGATCCTGGAATGAAGATACACTGTTTCCCCTGTATTTTCAGAGGGAAGAAACATAAAGAAGACATTTCCAAGATCCTTGACCACTCTATACTCTATCCAACCTCCAACTTCTGCTAAATCACCATTAGAAGAAGGAAAAGTAGAAGGAGGAGAAAAAGAGGGGGAGGGCAGACAGAAAGAGGAGGAAGAAAAAAGGGAGGAAAATTAGCAATAATAATAGTAACAATTACTAAATTTTATTGAACTTTTATGATACCACCCATTTTACATGTATTACCTTATCTAATACAACCAGAATGCTCCTTAGAAGTAAGAATGGCTAGATTTTGTCTCATATACTTTGGACATGTTATCAGGAAAGACCAGTCCCTGGAGAAGGACATCATGCTTGGTGAAGTAGAGAGTCAACAAAAGTGAGGAAGATCCTCTCAACAAGATGGATTGACACAGTGGCTGCAACTATGGGCCCAAGCATAACAGCGATTGTGAGGATGGCACAGGTCCGGGCAGTGTTTTATTCTGTTATACATAGGGTCACTATGAGTTGGAACCAACTTAATGGCACTTAAGAACACCACCGCCACCAACAAAGAGGTCATTACCCCTTGCAGACCATGAAAGCCTGAAAATACGGTTTATTTATATGCATCACGCTTGTCGATAAACTGTTAAAACTTGTCCCTCATGAACTGATTTTATGAAGCTGAAGTTCTTTTCAGTTAGAGGGTGTAGAAATTCAATATGCTTTTCAGAAAGCATGAGGAAACCTCTGGAAGTCTCGTACTTATCCTATGGCTTAATCTGGCTCTTGAATTCCTCAGGTGATTCTGAATACGTTTCTGAACAGAATAAAACCCCTTGCTGTGGAGTCATTTACGATTCATGAAGACCTCATGTGTTACAGTGTAGAAGTGCTTCATAGAGTTTTCTTTGTCTTAATCTTTATGGAGGAGACCCTGGGTGGTGCAAATAGTTAGGCACTCAACTACTAGCCAAACATTGGCGTCTTGAAACCACCCAGAGGCATCTTGGGAGGCAAGCCTGTCAATATGCTTCCGAAAGGTCACAGCCTTGAAAACCCAGTGGAGCAATTCTACTCTGCACACATGGGGTCACCATGAGTCAGAATCAACTTGACAGAAACCAACAAAAACAATTTTTATGGAAGCAGAGCCTTTCTTCCATGGTGCCACTGGGTGGGTTCCAATCTCTAACCTTTATGTTAATAGACCAGCACAAACTATTTGCGCCACTGAGAGACCTTCTGAACAGAATATTGTTGTGTGCCCTTGAGTCAATTACAACTCATAGTGACCCTATATGACAGGGTATAACTGCTTCATAGGGTTTCCTAGGCTGCAATGTTTATGGGAGCCAATCTCCAGGTTTCTTGTCCCACAGAGGCGCTGGCTGGTTTGCTGACCTTTCTGTTAGCAGTCAAGCATTTAACCGTTGAGCCACCAAGGCTCTTTTCTGAACAGAATTGCTTTGCTGTAGAGATGATTTTGATTCATAGCAACCCAAAAGGACAGAGCAGAACTGCCCCATAGGGTTTCCAAGGCTGTAGTCTTTACAGAAGCAGACTGCCACCTTACTCCATCAAAGTGGCTGATGAGTTTGAACCATAGACATTTTTGTTACCAGGTGAGTGCTTAACCACTGTGCCACCAAGGCTCCTTCTGAACAGAAAAGGGGTGATATACAGCTTTTCTTAGTTTGGTTCATCTGGAGATCCTTGTGGTGATACTGTAATTACAAGGTAAAATCTATAACTTGACCAATTCTTTCATATTTGATTCTATCTTTCTAAGCATGGATGAGAATTCAACTAAATGTGGATTAGATTTCCTTGATGCCTCCTTATCCAGGAGTAAGAGGGCAACAATCTCACCAGCAGTCTTTCTTCCACTTCTTTCTAAGGCTAACATTGGTATAGTTAGTTAGTTAAATGCTGTTGCAACAGAACGAAATGCTGCTCGGTCCTGCTCGGTCACTATCATGGCTATATTTGAGCTCACTGTTGCAACCACTTTGTTAATCCATCTCCTCCAGGGTCTTCTTTTTCACTGACCCTCTAGTTTACCAAGAATGATGTCCTTTTCTAAGGACTGTTCCCTCCTCATAACCTGTCCAAAGAACATGAGATGAAGTCTCACAATCCTCACTTCCAAGGAGCACTCTGGCTGCACTTCTGGCAGTCCATGATATATTCGATACTCTTCGCCAACATCACAATTCAAAGTTGTCAATTCTCCTTTGAGCTTCCTTATTCCTTGTACAGCTTTCACATGCCTATAAGGTGATAGAAAATACCATGGCTTGGGTCAGGCACACCTCAAAATGATAGCTTTGCTTTTCAACACTCTAAAAAGGTCTTTTGCAGCAGATTTTCTCAGTGCAATGCGTTGTTTGATTTCCTGACTGCTGCTTCCATGGGTGTTGATTGAGGATCCAAGTAAAACGAAATCCTATGACAACTTCAATCTTTTCTCCGTTTATCATGATGTTGCTTATTGGTCCAGTTGTGAGGATTTTTGTTTTCTTTATGTTGAGGTGTAATCCACACTGAAGGCTGTAGTCTTCGATCTTCATTAGCGAGTGCTTCAAGTTCTCTTCGCTTTCAGCAAGCAAGGTTGTGTTATCTGCATATGGAAGGTTGTTAATGAGTCTTCCTCCAATCCTGATGCCCCGTTCTTCTTCACATAGTCCAGCTTCTCAGATTATTTGCTCAGCATACAGATTGAATAAGTGTGCTGAAAGGATACAACACTGACCACATCTTTCCTGGTTTTAAACCACACAGTATCCCCTTGTTCTGTTTGCACTATTGCCTCTTGGTCTATGTACAGGTTCTTCATGAGCACAATTACGTGTTCTGGAATTCCCATTCTTCCTTATGTCATCCATAATTTGTTGTGATCCACACAGTCAAATGCATTTGCATAGTCAATAAAATACACGTAAACATCTTTCTGGTATTCTCTGCTTTCAGCCAAGTTCCATCTGACATCAGAAATGACATCCCTCATTCCCCATCCTCTGCTGAATCTGGCTTGACTTTCTGGCAGTTTCCTGCTGATGTACTGCTGCAACCGTTTTTTAATTATCTTCAGCAAAAGTATACTTGTGTGATATTAATGATATTGTCTGATAATTTCCACATTCTGTTGAATCACCTTTCTTTGGAGTGGGCACAAATATGAGTCTCTTCCAGTCGATTGGCCAGGTAGTTGTCTTTCAAATTTCTTGGCATAGATGAACGAGCACTTCCAGCATTGCACCCATTTGTTGAAACATCTCAGTTGGTATTTGGTCAATTCCTAGAGCTTTGTTTTTTGCCAGTGCCTTCATTGCAACTTGGAATTCTTCCTTCAGTACCATCAGTTCTTGATCATTTGCTACCTCCTAAAACGGCTGAACGTCAACCAATTCTTTTTGGTACAATGACTGTGTATTCCTTCCATCTTCCTTTGATGCTTCCTGCTTCTTTCAGTATCTTCCCCATAGAAGCCATCAATATTGCAACTCAAGGCTTGAATTTTTTTCTTCAGTTCTTTCATCTTGAGAAATGCTGAGTGTGTTTTTATCTTTTGGTTTTCTAACTCCAGGTCTTTGCACATTTCATTATAATACTTTATTTTGTATTCTCAAGTCACCTTTTCAAATCTTCTGTTTAGCTCTTTTACTTCATTGAAGTTCAAGAGCAAGTTTCAGAGTTGCTTCTGACATCCATTTTGGTCTTTTCTTTCTTTCTTGTCTTTTTAAAGACCTTTTTTGCTTTCTTCATGTGTGATTTAAGAATTCCTTAAAAAGACAAGAATTGTTTGTTACAGTAGTTAAAATACGTCAATGGAACCATCATTACTGATTTTGATTAGTAAACAAAAACTATTACACATGGAAATAAATAGGAAAATGTGACTTATAGTCAAGAAAAAAAGCCACCAATGAAAACTGACTCTGAGATGGCCTAGGTGTTGAATTTAGCAGACAAATATTTTAAGCAACTATAAATATGTGCAAAGAACTAAAGAAAAATATGTTGAAATAATTGAAGCAAAATAAGTTCTTAATAAGTGAGCAAAAGAAAAATCTGAGCAGAGAAATGGAAGCCATGGAAAAAGAAAAATAATGGAAATTTTAAAAATGAAGATTTCAATAATTGAAATGAAAAATTCACTGGAGTACTTCTGGTTTCTAGTCTGGCATGTGAAAAGCAAAGCTTAGAGGTCATCACTCCCATCCTCACAATTATTTTTTTATACAATTTTATTTATTTTGTTGTGGTTGTTCAGAATATACATAGCAAAACATACCAATTCAACAGTTTCTACATGTACCGTTTAGTGACATTGATTACGTTCTTCAAGTCGTGTAATCATTCTCATCCTTTTCTGGCATTTTTCTCCCCCATTAACATAAATTCAACTGCCCCCTAAGGTTCCTATCTAATCTTTTGAGTTGTTGTTGTTAATTGGATCCCTTCTAGACAGTTCTTAAAAGAGCATAATGCTCAAAGCAGATATTTTTTTACTAGTTAAGCTAAGCTATTGTGTGATTTTTAGAAGACTTCAGGGGATATTTTTGGTTTAAGGTTTAAAGATTATCTCAGAGCAATAGTTTCAGGGGTTCATCCAACCTTCATGGCTCCAGGAAGCCTGGAGTCAATTAGAAATTGAAATTTTGTTCTTTATTTTCCCCCTTTTGATGAGAATTCTTCTATGGACTCTTTGATCAAAATGTTCACTAATAGTAGCTGGGCACCATCCGGTTCTTCTGGTCTCATGGCAAAGGAGGCTGTTGTTCATGGAGGCAATTAATCACAAATTCCACAGCTTCTTCTTATTCCTAACTCTCCTTTCTCTGTTGTTCCAGGTGAATAGATAACCATTGTTGTGCCTTGGATGGCTGTTTGCAAGCTTTTGAGACCCCAGGCACTAGATGTTAAACTAGGAGGTAGAACAGAGTCACTAAACATGTTATTAGACCAATTAATTGAAATGTCCTATGAAACCATGACCCTAAAACTCCTAACCAAGAAACCAAATCCCATGAGGTTTTTGGTTGTACATAAGCAGCCTCAGCACCTACTTTTTTTTTCATTGTTATATATATCACACAACTTCTGCAAATTCAACTTTTTACAGGTGTACAACTTACTGACAGCAGTTACAATAATCTGCTGTGCCACATACCCATAATCAACATGGTATTTCCATCACTGCTAACTTCCCTTTTCCCCCTTCTTTCCAACCCTGCTAACTACTAATAAACTTTGTTCTCTACACATTTGCCTTTTCTTATCTTTTTATATAAGTAAAGTCATTCAACATTTGTCTTTTTGTGATTGACTTAATTTCACTCTGCATAATGTCTTCCAGTTCCATCCATATTGTAGCATGTATCAAGACTTCATTTCTCCTACTAACTGAGTAGTATTGCATTGTATGTATGTACCACATTTTGTTTATCCATCATCTGTTGATGTATTCAGGTTGTTTCCACCTTTTGGCTATTGTGAATAGTACTGCAATGAGCATTGGTGTAAAAGTTTCTGTTTGAGTCTCTACTTTAAAGTCTTTCTGATATATACCTACAAGTAGAATTGCTGGGTCATATGGTACTTCTATTTCCAGTTTTTTGAGGAACTGCCACACTATTTTCCACAATATCTGTACCATTTTTTGTTCCCATCAGCAGTGGGTAGGTGTTCCAATCTCCCCCCATCTTTGCCAACATTTATTACCTCGTGGTTTTGTTTGTTTATTTTTTACCTTAGCCACCCTAGTGAGAGTGAAATTGTATCTCATTGTGCTTTGATTTACATCTCCCTGATGGCTAATGACTCTGAGCATCTTTTCATGTATTTGGTAGCCATTTGAAAGTTCTCTTTGGTGAAATGTCTATTCAAGTACTTTGCCCATTTTGTGATTGGGTTGTTTGTTTTTGTTGTTTTCTTGTTAAGTTGTTGAGGTTTTACGTATATTTTGGTTATTAGATTCTTGTCAGAGATGTGGTTTATGAAAATATTCTCCCAGTCAGTAGTTTGTCTTTTCACTTTTTTGGGAAACTCTTTTGATGAACTAAAGTTTTAATTTTTATGAGGTCCCGTTTATTTCTTTTGTCTTTTGCTGTTTGTGCTTTTGTTATTATATTAGATAATTCTTTTTTGAAAGCTAGACCTGACAGTGTTGCCTCTGGTTTTTCTACTAAAAAATTTATGGTTTTAGTTTCTACATTCAGGTCCTTAATCCTTTTTGAATTTGTTTTTTTGTGTGGTGTGAGGCATGGTTCCTCGTTCATTTTTCTGCATGTGGAAATCCAATTTTCCCAGCACCATTTATTAAAGAGACTCTTCTTTTCCCACCGAATGGAATTAGCACCCTTGTCAAAAATCAGCTGACCATAGATGTGTGAGTTTATTTCTGTACTTTCAATTCTATTTCATTGGTCTATATGTTTATTGTTATATCAGTACCAGACTGTTTTGACTACTGCAGCTGCATAACATGTTTTTAAAAACTCAAACATATCAATGACTGTGAGGATGGTGCAGGAATGGGCAGTGTGCTGTTCTGTTGTACATAGGGTCGCTATGAGTCAGAACTGGCTTGACAGCAGCTAACAACAGCAACTAGTAGGTTTTCAAGTCAGAAAGTGTGAATGCTTCTACTTTGTTCTTCTCTTTCAACATTGCTTTAGCTATTTGATGCCTCTTGTAATTTCATATAAAGTTGAGGGTCGAGTTTTCTATTTCTGTAAAGAAGGCTGTTGGAATTTTGATTGGAATTACATTGAATCTATAGATCACTTTGTGTAGAATCACATCTTAACAATATTAACTCTTCCAATCCATGAGCATGGAACATCTTTCCATTTATTTAAGTCTTCTTGAATCTCTTTCAGCAGTGTTTTATAGTTTTCATTGTGTGAGTTCTTCACATCCCTGGTTAGATTTATTCCTAGATATTTTATTCTCTTAGATGGTTTAAAGTTAAGAAAGGTATGCCTCATGGTTGTATCCTTTCACCATACTTATTCAAACTGTACTCTGAGCAAATAATCTGAGAAGCTGGACTATATGAAGAAGAAAGTGACATCAGGATTGGAGGAGGACTCATTAACAACCTGCCATATGCAGATGACACAACTTTGCTTGCCGAAAGTGAAGAGGATTTGAGGCACTTACTAACGAAGGTCCAAGACTACAGCCTTCAGTATAGATTAAATCTCAACATAAACAAAACCCCTCAAAACTGGACCAATAAGCAACATCATGATAAAAGGAGAAAAGACTGAAGTTGTCAAGGATTTCGTTTTACTTGGATCCAAAATCAACGTCCATGGAAGCAACAGTCAAGAAATCAAACAATGCATTGCATTGAGCAAATCTGCTGCAAAAGACCTCTTTAAAGTGCTAAAAAGCGAAGATGTCACTTTAAGTTCTAAGGTATGCCTGACCCAAGCCATGGTGGTTTCGATTGACCCATATGCATGCGAAAGCTGGACAATGAATATAGAAGACCGAAGAAGAACTGATGCCTTTGAATTATGGTGTTGGCAAAGAATATTGAATATACCATGGAATACCAAAAGAATGAACAAATCTATCTCGGAAAAGTACAGCCAGAATTGTCCTTAGAAGCAAGGATGGGGAGACTTTGTCACACATACTTCAGACATGTTATCAGGATGGACCATTTCTCAGAGAAGGACATCATGCTTTGTAAAGTAGAGGGTTAGCAAAAAAGAGGAAGACCTTCAGTGAGATGAATTGACACAGTGGCTGCAACATATGGGCTCAAGCATAACAACAATCATGAGAATGACTCAGGACTGGACAGTGTTTCTTTTTGTTGTACATAGGGTCACTATGTGTAGGAAGGGCACCTGACAACAACAGATGCTATTATAAATAAAACTGTCTCACTTATTTCTCTTTCAGATTTCTTATTGCTGTTATATAGAAACCCAACTGATTTTTTTTTTTTTTTGGACTTTGTACCCTGAAACTTTGCTAGATTCCTCTATTAGCTCTAGAAGTTTTCTTGTGGACTCTTTGGGATATTTTATATATAGGATCATATCATCCATGAATAGAGATAATTTTACCTCTTCTTTTCCAATATGGATCCCTTTTTTTTTTCTTTTTCTTGTCTTATTGCTCTGGCTAGAACTTCTAATACAATATTAAATAGAAGTTGAGAGAGGAGGTACCATTGTCTTTCCCCTTCATTTCAAGGGGAACACTGCTGTTCTTTCTCCGTTAAGTATAATGCTGGATGTTGGCTACTGGCTTTTCATATATGTCCTGCATTCTATTAAGGAATTTCCCTTCTATTCCAGTCATTTTTAGGGTTTTCATCAAGAAATGGTGTTGGATTTTATCAAATGCTTTTTCTGTATCCATAGAGATGATCATGTGTTTTTTTTCCTTTGTTCTGTTGATGTGGTATATTACGTTGATTGATTTTCTAATGTTGAACCATACACCATGACCAAGTGGGGATAAATCCCACTTGGTTATGATGTATGACTCTTTTAATATGCTGTTGGATTATGTTTGCTAGTATTTTGTTGAGAATTTTTGCATCTATCATTATAAGAGATATTAGCCTATAGTTTTCTTTTCTTGTGGAGTCTTTTTCTTGTTTGGGTATCAGGGTTATGTTTGCTTCATAGAATGGATTAGGGAGTATTCCTTCCTTCTCTATCTTTTGGAAGAGTTTAAACAGTATTGGTGTCATTTCTTCTCTATATGTTTGGTAGAATTCCCTAGTGAAACTGTCTGGTTCAGGATTTTTGTTGTTGTTGTTGGAAGGTTTTCGATCACTCATTTGATCTCTTCACTTATTGTGGATCTGTTGAGACTCTCTGTTTTCTCTTGAGTCAATTTGGGTAGCTTGTGTGCTTCTAAGAATTTGTCCATTTCGTCTAGGTTATCCCATTGGTTGCCCTACAGTTTTTTCATAATATTCTGACATAATTCTCTTTATTTCTATTGGGTCAGTAGTAATGTCCCTTCTTTGATTTCTTATTTTGGTTATTTGCTCACAAGTATTTTTAATATTAACCAGAATTGCTATTTCAAGTGATCCTAGGTTCTTTAAATAAAATCACAGTTGATGATCAACATGGTATGATGACTCCAGGAATTTTTTTTTTTAGCTGAGTAGTATAAAGGGTAGGGGTGAGAATGGAGAAAAAAAAAGATATTTGCCTTCTAATATCAAAAACTACCTACTGACCTGGCATAATAAGAAATATCTTCTCATAGAGATGATCTTCTATTATAGCTGAGCCCAGGGCAAATCAAGTAGAATAGAATAGACATTTTTTTTTGTCTTAAAAAATTATGATTATATAGATCATCCATTAAGAAGACAACCAGAAGCCTAAGATAACCAGGAAAAAAAAAGTTGACTTTAAAGAACAGTGTTTGAAAACATGAATTGAATGTGAAAGGATAAAGGAAAGAATGATATCAGTTCCAGTGTTTCCATGAAATTTTTTGTGTAATGCTATATCTCTAACCCCATATAAGATGCAGAAAAATATCTGTATTTTAATTTAAAACATTTTTATTTGGAAAAGAATATATCAGAATGGTGTTTAGGAATACATTTTTAATGTCAATCTAAATCTGGGGTATAGTAAAGACGTTGAAGTAATATGTTTATGTGTTCCACACATCTCTAGAGAATATCTGAACAGTATTTACTGAAGGAAAAAGGCTATGTTACACACATCTAGTGGCTCAACTAAGCTTAAGCAAGTGTGAGCAGACTATGATTTGATAACTTGTCCTGCTCCTTCACCCACCAAACCAATTGTCTGTTCTGAGACAGCTGCATCACCTATTTCAAATAATTCTAGATAGGGCCTCACAGAAAACTGAACAAGGCTAAGCCTCAGGCTTAGAGCAGGAAATATTTATCTAGAGAAAGAGGTGCCAGCATGACTTTTCTCAGCGTATTATGGGCAGTGACAGACACTGTGTGCCTTGGTATGGAGAGCTGCTGATAGTGGGGGTGAGACTCCTCATACTGTAAGGAGGAAGGGGGGAGAGGATGAACAGTCAGCCAAATGTGACAAACACTCAGGGATAGTAAGAAGAAAAAAGAAAGGAATCAGATTTTGACTCCTTTGGCATTGACTGCAAGGTTTAACTCCTGCTTGGTAACTCACTTACAGGTCAACTCAGGAGATTAATCTTGTTATTTCTTCTTGTCTACAGGATCCAGCATGTCCCAGAGGGTCATTCAATCTCAACTGGCAATATCCAGGCAGGAGGGCAAGACTGTGGAACTAGACTGTTCATATGAAACCAACCTTGCATACTACATATTATTTTGGTACAAAAGTCTTCTCAGTGGGGAGATGATTTTCCTCATTCTTCAGGACACAGATACAGAACTCATCGCAACACGAGATCGATATTTCCTAAGCTTCCAGAAAGCATCTAAAACCTTCAAGCACATTATGTCAACAGCACAGTTAGAAGACTCTGCAACATATTTCTGAGGTCTCTGGCAACCCACTATGAAAAAAGTGACAGAAAAGCCTTACGAAGACCCAGAACCCAAAGTGAGGCAATTGCCTATTGCCAGGGGAGACAACAAACCTTACCCGACAGTTTGTTAGCAGTTATGTAGTGGTTATGGGTGCATAAGATAAAATCTAGAAAGGAAGCAGTTAATTCATTCTAGGAAACACTCTCCCACGTTGGCTCAGAGACCACACAGGACCACTTATAAAAATCATGCTCCTTAGATATCATCATATTTCATTTTCTTCCCATGGAGCATGCAGTGAAAGAAAAGAAATACATTTCCAGGACAGCATTTAAAGACTATGCTTGATTGTCCCAGATTTTACACCTGCCAAACCCAATATCTTCTGGGAGATAATGCGGAAGATGTTAGGACAAAACAAGCCCACAAAATGGAGGATGACATGCAAGGATTGCTAAAGAGTGGCCAGGAAAATATAGACTGGAGGAATAGTAACCCATTCTGAACCAGACATTTTCGTACCTCCTTGACTATCCTTCATTATGACCCTTGCCAACTTCGTTTTGTTTTACCATGCTTTTTGACTCTCCTGCTACTTATAACTGGGTATATTGACGGAGTCTACCTACAGCCACACTCCCATCACAAGGTTTTATTAACCACAACTGAGAAAGGATGTATGTCAGAGACACTGCCATAGATGCTGTGGTCTGAAGCTGATCTTGTAACCACCTAACTGATTCACGGAGGCACTAGAAATGGCTGTACTTCCTCTGAGACACATTTATTTATCCTTCTAGCAATCTATGGTATATTCAGTTTTCTTCACCAACACCGTAATTCAAATACATCAATTCTCTTTCTTTTTTCATTGTTTGGCTTTCATATGCACATGAGGTAACTGAAAATACCATAGCTTGGGTCAAGCGCACCTTAGTCAGCAAAGTGGCATCTTCACTTTTTAAGATTCTTAAAGAGGTCTTTTGCAGCCAATTTGTAGAACCCTCCACTTTCAGGTCTTTCTACTTTCTATTCCTAGAGATGACATGGCTGGACAACACTATCAGAGCCACAGTGCTAGGTCGAGTGAGCCATTATTCTTACTTGTGTTATATTACCTTCTCTCAATCTTTTAGATCCATGGAATTTTATCTTAAAATGTGTTTATTTATATGCTTTTATTTATTAGGTGTAATTCTGGGGAAGTTGGAGAAAGGGGATGCTTCTTATTAATCTTTTTATCTGTTCAAGGCTTGCCATAGGTGCTGATACAAGAGCAGAGTGATATAATGAAAGAGATTTTAGTTTATTTATCAGATCTATCTAGGTTCATATGCTGCCTTTTTGTGTTATTTAACCTCTTTGGGTCTTCTTCCTTCACTTTTAATTTATTTTAAGGATTAAATGAGAGAATGAAAACTTCAAGGACAGTGGTTGACATCTGGTAGGCACTAATAAGCTACTAATGGTGACTGTGGGAATATGTCATATTCTTTCATTGCTGTATTACAACATTGAGATTATAACAGGGAAATAAATTTAAATATTATAAGAAAGGCATCCAGGAGACTCTGGAATGAGACTCAAATTCACAGCATTCTTACTTTACAATATCCGTTGCTGAAATCTGGAGTCTCCGAATCTCTTGTTTTGCATAAGCTTTCAATTGTGGAAGAACTTTGAGTGTTGACAAGGAAAATGTCCAGATGCCTAACTTGAGAAATAATTAAATGAGGCCATTTTGGGAAACGGTTCATAGGTCTTTGGGACAGCTTTATATATACTCTGTCTCCTGGGATCTTGAATACTGCTAGATTAAATAAGACATCTGCTTTCAGTACTTGGCACATTGACATAATTGAACTCTCATACTATGGAAGTGTATTACAAAGTATATTACAAAGAATGTGTTGTTAAAATACTTAAACTTCATTAACAGTTCAAAGTGGCTGATTTTGGAAATAAGTTTCAGGGATTTCAGGAACTGGCTCCCTAAAAAATATGGTGTCTTAATTTTCTAGTGCTGCTATAACAGAAATACC
Organism: Dugong dugon; assembly: GCA_030035585.1. Lineage (NCBI taxonomy): Eukaryota > Metazoa > Chordata > Mammalia > Sirenia > Dugongidae > Dugong > Dugong dugon. The sequence continues at coordinate 23,440,478 of CM057472.1, forward strand.
ACAAGTGGATGGCTTTAATAAACAGAAATTTTCTCACAGGTTTAGGAGGCTAGATGTCTGAATTCTGGGTGCTAGCTCTAGGGGAAGGCTTTCTCTTTGTGTCAGCTCTAGGGGAAGGTCCTTGTCTCTTCAGCTTCTGTTTCCTGTTTCCTTGGAGATCTCCACATGGCTTGGCATCTATCTTCCTCCATCTCTGCTTGCTTAATCTGCTCCTTTTATATCTTGCAAGAGATTGATTGAAGATACACCCTACACTAATCCTACCTCATTAATATAATAAAGACAACCCATTCCTAAATGGGATTATAACCACAGTCATAGAGGTTAGGGTTTACAACACATATTTTGGCAGGACACAATTCAACCCATAACATATAACATAGCATTTGATTGTGGAAGAATAAATGTCCCTCACTCTTTGACATCAGAGGAGGACCTTGGGAATTAGAAGAAAATGTATGAGCTTGATTCTAGCAAGTGAAATGACTCAAGTAGAGGCTTTGATATTAGTCTAGGGGTCCTTTATGTCAGGGAAAAAGCCAGGATAAGGAAGATGCAAATATTTTTACCATGATAATGCTGGTGTTATAATTTCAGAAGGAGTAGGTGCAAATATTTGTTACTAAAGGACCTAGACATTCATTCCTCAGGTAAACTAGACTGATACGACTGTCAAAGGAAAATTAGTTTCTAAGTGTTAAATTGTGTGCTTTCATGTATACACCTACACAGATCCTGGTTGTAGTTCTACTGATACAGAGAAAACAAATTGGAGTTGAAATACTGACAATTTCCTCCTGCCGTACACCTTTCCATACCTAATAGAAGCCAGGTGGGGAGGGCCTCAAAATTTGCAAGTCCCCTTTAAAAAGGACTTGAACCTAAGATTCATTATTCTTTAGGAAGGAGTGATGTGTCCAGAGACACCAGGGAATTGATACACCAGATGTCTTGGACTTAAGAACCAATAGAACAAAACAACCCACTGCCCTCAAGTTGATTCCAACTCATAGCGACCCCATAGGGTTTCCAAGCCTATAAATATCTACAGAAGCAGACAGCTACGTCTTTCTCCTGTGGAGCCACTGGCGGTTTTGAATGGCCGACCTTTTGGTTAGCATCCAATTGCTTTAACCACTGTGCCACAAAGGCTCCACTAAGAACCAACAGAGGCATTGTGGTCAGAGAAGATACTTTGTATTATCTCAATGTTTTGGATTTTGTTGAGGGTTGCTATGTGGCCTAAGACGTGGTCTATTCTGGAGAACGTTCCACGTGCATTGGAAAAGAATGTGTACTTTGCACCTGTTGGGTGGAGGGTTCTATATATGTCTATGAGGTCAAGTTGGCTGATTGTGCCCTTTAGGTCTTCTGTATCTTTCCTGAGTTTCTTCTTAGTTGTTCTGTCCTTTACTGAGAGTGGTGTGTTGAAGTCTTCTACTATTATTGTGGAACTGTCAGTTTCTGTTTTCAGTGCTGTTAGAGTTTGTTTTATGCCTTTTGGAGCCCTGTCATTGGGTGCGTAGATGTTTATTATGGTTATGTCTTCATGATGGATCGTCCCCTTAATCATTATATAGTGTTCTTGTTTGTCTTTTATGGTCAATTTTGTTTTAAAGTCTATTTTATCTGAGATTAGTATTGCCACTCCTGCTCTTTTTTGGTAACTGTTTGCTTTATATATATATATTTTTTATATTCTTTGATTTTTAATAAATTTACATCTTTGTTTCTAAGGTGTGTCTCTTGTACAGAGCATATTGATGGATCCTATTTTATTTTTGTATCCATTCTGTCACTCTCCGTCTCTTTATGGGTGCATTTAGGCCATTTACATTCAACGTGATTATTGATAGGTGTGAGTTTATTGCTCTTATTTTGTAGTGCAGTGCTGATGTTTTCTTCGTTCCTCTTTCTCTCCTGAGCTGAATTCCTTTTGTTTGTGGGTTTTTTTTTTTCATTTCTTTTGTTTTTGTATGTTTTGTTTTTACTGAGACTTTATGTTTTTCTTCTTTATTTTGATGCATAAGTTTGTTAACTTTCTTTGTGGTTACCTTGAAATTTTCCCTTATCTTCCTCGGTTTGAACCAGTGTATTATTACTTGGTATCATCTTGCTTTTTTCTCCATTAGAAGGTTTTATACTTGTACAGTTTATTCCCTCTTTTATTGTTCTGAAGATGTTGTCATTTACAGATTAACCTCTCTGGTTCCCTGTTGTAATTCTTTTGTTTTTGTATAGTCCTTAAGAGTTCATTTCCTACGTTGGTATCTTGCTAGTACAATCCTGTGTCCTAGATTCAGCTTGTGGTCTGAGGTTGTTTGTTCTCAGATGGAAGGACTCTGTTTAATAAGTCTTGTAAGTTTGGTTTGGTTTTTAGTTGGTCCATTAATTTCTGTTTATCTGGAAATGACCTAATTTCAGCATCATATCTGAATGAGAGTTTTGCAGGATATATTATTCTTGGCTGGCAATTATTTTCTTCCAAGGTTTTATATATGTCATCCCATTGCCTCTTGCCTGCACGGTTTCTGCCAGTAAGTTGAGTTTAGTCTTATTGTTTCTCCTCTGTATGTGACTTTTTGTTTTTCTCAAGCTCCTCTCAGAATTCTCTGTCTTTGGTTTTAGTGAGCATTATTATGATATGCCTTGATGATGTTCTTTTGGGGTCAATCCTATATGATATTCATTGAGCTTCTTGGATGGTCAGCTTTTCATCTTTAATGATATTGGGGAAGTTTTCTATCAGTAGTTTTTCAATGATCTTCTCTGTGTTTTGTGTTTTCTCCCCGTGTTCTGGAACTCCAATCACTCACAGATTTTTGCTTTTGATTATATCCCACATAATTCTCAGGGTTTCTTCATTTTTCTTGTTCTTTTTTCTCATTTTTCCTCAAACAGAGTTGTATCCAAGTGTTTGACTTCAATTTTGCTGATCCTGTCTTCCATCATTTCAAACCTGTTTCTCAGCCCTTGTATGACACTGTTCATTTCTGAAATCTTGTTGTATCTTTTGGATTTATAATTATTGTTTTTGTATGTTTTCTAGTTGTGAATTTATTTTGGCTTTTTGTTCCTGTATTATTTTCCTGAACTATTCCATTTTTTTTTCTGCATTTTCCATGAATTTGTCTGTTTTTCCTAATTTTTGTCTGCTTTTTGCTTCAACTCTTGGATAGCTCTGAATATTAGAGATTTGAATTCCCTATCAGGTAGTTCTAGTGCCATTTCTTCTACTGAAAAGTCACCTGATATTTTAATCTGAATGCCTACTGGAACCATCCTGTCATGTTTTGGTATATTTTTTGATACTGTCTGCTGTCTTCTGGACATTCAGTAGTTATTTTGCTTGTTTATTGATTGTAAGTTTGTCTGTTTCATCCTGCTTTTTCATTTTATTTGGTTATGTCTGAGTAGACGGGCTGTGTGTTCTTTTTTGTTTGCTTGTCTGTAGGCAAGATAATTTTCACCTCCTTCTCCAATGGGAGGCTCAGTTGTGCAGGTACGGTACAGCAGGGCATGTCCAGCTGAAGGGTAGTTGCTAGGATAGGTTGTTTGTGGCATGTACTAGGGCCAACATGGCAGGCTGGGAATCAGTGCAGGGAAGGATCCAGCAGGCTGTGCCTGTGCTGTTTGGGGGTTTGATGTTCAGTGCATGGTGCAGGTAGGCAGGAAGGAGAGGGGAGATTGTGATGCGTGGAGCTAAGAAGGGTAAGGAAAACAGGAGAGAGGAACAGGATCCCAAAACATACAAACAAACAAGAAAGAGTGGTAAGGGAACTTGCCATTGGAGTGGAGAGATGAGACTGAGAAATGGAGAAAAACAGAAAAAGAAAAAGGGTAAAAGAAAAAAATGAATAAATAAAAATTAGGGAAAAAAAAGAAAGAAAGAAAAGCACCCAGGGATCCCACCAGTGTGGCTGCGGGGACTGGGGAAGTTGCTCCCAGGTTGTGAAGTACAGCCTGGCTAGAAGGGGTGGACATGTCACAGAGTACCAGGTATTCAGGAGACAGGAAGAGAAAGTAAGTATAGAGAGAAGAGAAACTGTGCAATGAAGAAAGACAAAAAGGGAAAAAGAAGAGAAAACAAACAAACAAAAAACCAAAAAATATAAATAAAAAAACAAGATAAAAGAAATGTCCCCAGGGATCCCACAGCACATCTGCACAGATTAAGGGAGTAGCTCCCAAGCCATGCAGTACTGCCTGGCTAGAAGGGCCTCCCAAACCAAGAAAAAGAAAACAAACAAACAAAAATCCCAAGGGGATCCCACCAGCGTGGAGGCATGGGCAGGGAATGTTTCACCATCAAGCAGCATTTCACAGCCTTTCAAGATGAAGCAAAAGTGGCACATGGAGCCAACTATTTGAGAAAAAGGAGGGGTAGGTGGTGAGAGGTATGGAAGAAATCAAAAGAAGCAGAAAAAAGAAACACTAACAGCCAACAAATGGCACTCAGGAAGCCAACAAGTGTGGGTGGGTGGAATCCAAGCGACACTGGGGTGAAGTCGGTGCTTCCTGGCCAAGAGACTGTGGCTACAGGAAGCAGAGGAGGCCGAGTGGAGGTGAAGAAGGGTGAAGGGTGGGAAAGCATATATCACTGGTTACTGGTCATTCTGTCTCCTGCTGGATGCTCTGTGAAGCTGCTTTCCCATATCCCCTGTTAGCTGATCTCCACTAGGAGACCAAGATGGTGGATCCGTGTTGTGTTAGCTGATATGGGACCTCTGCATGTATTTCTCCTTGCTCTCTCTTCTCAGTCAGTTTTTTATTCCATTTGGTGCTTGGCTGAGTTCTTTATCTCTTCATTTGATGCTTAAGGTTTCAGGACTGACATTTTTCTCTGTTTGACTTAGTTTTTTGGATCTTTGCTGTGGAGAGATGGTGTGGTGCTTTTGTCTATAGCACCATGTTGCCCAGAAGTCCAACTCTGCAACTTTTTGAGTAACTGCTAAACTGTTTTCCAAGTGTCTTCATTATTTTACTCTCTTACCAGCAATGTAGGAGGGCTTCAACTTCTCCACATCCTCATCAACACTTGTTATTGCCTTTCTTTTCAATTATAGCCATCCTAACCAAAAAAACCCATTGCTGTCGAGTTGATTCTGACTTATAGCAACCCTACAAGACAGCGTAGAACTGCACCATAGGGTTTCCAAGGAGTAGCTGGTGGATTTGAACTGCCTACCTTTTGGACTTCTTCCTTCAGTACCATGGGTTCTTGATCATATACTACCTCCTGAAATGGTTGAACGTCCACCAATTCTTTTTGGTGCAGTGACTCTGTATATTCTTTCAAACTTCTTTTGATGTTTCCTGCATCTTTCAATATTTTGCCCATAGAATTCTTCAAAATTTCAACTTGAGGCTTGAATTTTTTCTTCAGTTCTTTCAGCTTGAGAAACGCTGAGTGTGTTCTTCCCTTTTGGTTTTTTAACTCTAGGTCTCTGCACATTTCATTATAATACTTTACTTTGTCTTCTCAAGCCATCTTTTGAAATATTATGTTCAACTCTTTTGCTCCATCATTTCTTCCATTCATTTTAGCTACTCTATGTTACAGAGCAAGTTTCGGAGTTTCTTCTGACGTCTACTTTGGTCTTTTCTTTCTTTCCTGTCTTTTTAATGACCTCTTGCTCTCTTCGTGTATGATATCTTTAATGTCATCCCACAACTTGTCTTTAGTCATTAGTGTTCAATACATAAAATCTATTCTTGAGATGCTCTCTAAATTCAGGTGAGATATACTCAAGGTCGTCCTTTAGCTCTCGTGGACTTATTTTAATTTTCTTCAGATTCAACTTGAACTCGCATATGAGCAGTTGATGGTCTGTTCCATAGTTCACATCTGGCCCTGTTCTGACCGATGATATTGAGCTTCTTCAGTGTTTCTTTCCATAAATGTAGTCAATTTGATTTTTGTGTATTCCATTTGGTGAGGTCCACCTGTATAGTACCCATTTATGTTGTTGAAAAGGTATTTCCAATGAATAGGTTGTTCATCTTGCAAAATTCTATCATGTAATCTCCTGCATCATTTCTATTACCAAGCCCATATTTTCCAACTACTGTTCCTTCTTCATTTCTAACTTTCACATTCCAATTACCAATAATTATCAATACATCCTGATTGCATGTTCCATTGATCTCAGACTGCAGAAGCTGGTAAAAATCTTCAATTTCTTCATCTTTGGCCTTAGTGGTTGGTGTGTAAATTTGAATAATAGTCATATTAACTGGTCTTCCTTGGAGGCATATGGATATTATCCTATCACTGACAGCATTGTACTTCAGGATAGATCTTGAAGTGTTCTTTTTGATGATGAATGCAACACCATTCCTCTTCAAGTTGTCATTCCTAGCGTAGTAGACCATGTAATTGTTTGATTCAAAATTGCCAATACCAGTCCATTTCAGCTTACTAATGCCTATGATATCGATGTTTATGCATTCTATTTCATTTTTGAGAACTTCCAATTTTCCTAGATTCATGCTTCATACATTCCAGTTTCTGATTATTAATGGATATTTGCAGCTGTTTTTACTCACTTTAAGTCGTGCCACATTAGCAAATGACTGTCCCAAAAGCTTGGCTCCATCCACATCATGGTTGATTTCTGTTGGATTTTATATGTACATAATTATACCATCACAAATAATAAATTACATTCCTCCATTTGATAAATATAACTTTACTATTTTCTTGCATTTCTGCCCTGGCTATGCTCTCCAATATGACGTTGATTACAAAGAGTGATAAGAGGTAACCTTGTCTAATTTTCAATCTTGGGGAAAGTTCTCAATAATTCCCCATAAGTCTGATTTTGGCTGTATTTTTAAGAATAGTTTTTTGTGGATGTTAATATGTATCAAAAGCTTTTTTTACTAACTGTTTTTTGTATAACTATATAAATGATCATATTATTTTCAGCTATTAAGACTATCTTGCATTTCTTCAATAAACAAACTTGGTCTTTCTGTAGTAACCATTTTCTCTATTAGTAGATTCATTTTTCTCCTATTTTATTAGCATTTTTGCATCTGATACAAATTTGATATGAATTTTCATTTATTATAATGTCTTTATCAGATTTAAAGGACCTCAACACAGGGACTGATTCACCCTTCAGACCTTTGCCAAGTTCTAAGACTACATTGCTTAGAAAACGAAAAAATAAGTTGAAAGACTCTGAGTAAAAGAGATCAATTGTCTTTTGATTTGTGATTCTGAGATTAGAGTTCAAGATTAGAGTTCAAGTGGGTAAATCAATGTAACATACTACCTGCAAATCTTACTTCCTGTTTGGGGCAGAAACATCTAACAACCCCAGGAACCCTGTACTCTCTCTTTCAGGCTCTCAGAGAAAGGCTGGTCTGTGGGCTTGAGTAAGAACAAGAAAAATTTTAACCAGGAAAAGAATTTATGGGCTGCACTGCCCTGGCCTGCTGTGGGCATTCATAGCCTCCTTTGGTTTCAGTAAGTATAGTCTCAAATGTAGGGCCTCAGTTCCTGGTAGAGCTCAAGGATGGAACTATGCAAGTGGTAATTGGCAGAGGTATAAAGAAGGAAGGAAGGCAATGGGTAAACAAAACAATATGTGATTATTTTCTTTGTTCCTGTATCATAAATTATGCTATTCCTTATAACTCACTTGAGACATTTAGGGAGACCAGCTATGTCTTCTCTTTCCCATAGGATGCAGCAAGGCTGAAAAAGTAAACCAAACTCAGACCGCAATAACAATGCAAGAGGGGGAAACTGTTACCTTGGGTTGCATGCATGAAACCAGAGCGAATTCTTATGCTTTGTACTGGTGCAAACAGCCTCCCTGTGGAGAGATGCTTTTCCTTATTCAGCAGGAATATTCTAAACCAAATGCAAAGCAGGATCGCTACTCTGTGAATCTTCAGAAGGCAAACAAATCTATCAACCTAACCATCTCTTCCTTACAACTGGCAGACTCAGCAAAGTACTTCTGTGCTCTCTGGGATCCCATGGTAATAGAAATGACAGTTAAAGATAAACAAAAATCTTAGAGCTCCATAAAGGATGGTCACCTGTTCAGGGGTTTGGGGAAATCCCATGAACCACACAGTGGAAGAAGGTAGTCACTGTGTTAGCACAGTTGGGACATTATAATGTAAATTTTCATTCTGTGAAAAATGGTCCCATATTTGAGCTCAGTGTATAGAATGACATTCTTTCCTTAGGTTTCCAGGTGTTATATTTGCGTCTTGAGTTAAAATAAAGCACAAAGAAATGTTTTTCAAATTGCTCCTAAACAATTAAATTGAATGAACATATTTACTTCAAGAAGTTTATAAGTTAGCTGATTCTCATCTTGAATTGTTAAATTTTTAGATCTGAAATAGCACTAAAAATAGTTCATTTTCTCTTCCAATATCATGCTGAACTTCAAAGTCACACAACTCCTTTTGGGTAGGTTCTCTCTACACAGTCATCTCCTTTCCAGTTATGATATTCCTTCCTTCCAATGCACCCTTCGGGACCTAAGGATAGTGAGAGCTCCACTGGCCTATAGCTAATGTGGTTGAAATGTAGACACTTCCTGGTATCTTGTGGAGAAAGAAGTCTGAAGGTTCAGGGAAATGGGACTGCTAAAATGGAATTATTACATGCAACCTGATCAGATACTTGCTAACCATACTCCCTGGGAATCCCAGAGGACATTCTCTTAACCAACGCATCAAGAAATGCATTGTTAAGTGGGTCACCATTTCCTTAAAATGTTGCTTTGAGGCAATCTTCTATAGGCTGAAGATTATGGTGGGAATGTACACAGGGAGAATATTGCAATTAAATTGTTTTCCTGATCTCAGTGGGAATAATGGGATCCTGGCATGGTAGATCATGGTGTTTAACAGCGAGAGACAAGATAAGTGTGATTACTACAATAAACCACAAAGAGTGTTGATCAGAGTTTTTTGAACTTCAGAGATCTTTAGAGAGGGCTAATTAATTATGGGGTACCTATAGGGTCTCTATGAGTTGGAATCGGCTTGATGGAACATGACAAAAACAACAAAGTGAAAGAGAGGGAGAACTTACTAAGATACTGTTTTATATATTCTAGAACTTTTAGATCTTCTGAGAAAAAAGCATAACTTGAGTTATTATATTGGGAGTTCACTGCCTCTAATGCAGTTGCCAGACCTAAGCCAGTTTATAGGCCTTGAATCTCTCAGTTGAAGAGAAGGCTGAGTCTGTTTGAGAAAGATTCTGCAATGTGGCTGTATGATTACTGGGATTATTCCTTCAATTCTTCCCCAGAGGGCATAAGGTCATTTGCTAGACTACAGTGACAGTACACTGGGGAAAGGTAAACACCCAGACCTTTCAGAATATTAGATTCTGGCTCTGAATATTCCTGGACTTATACAGTATCTTGTCTATAACATGGTATCTCACCTAACATCACCTCCATGAAGAAAAAAACTTAAACCAAACATGTTGCTGTCGAGTCAATTCTATCTCATAGCGACCCTATAGGGTAGTTCTATTCTGGTGGATTCAAACTGCCAACGTTTTGGTTAGCAGCTGTAGCTCTTAACCACTGCACCACCAGGGCTCCATGAAGAGAATATAAATATATTCTACATCAAAGACCATATGCTAATGAATGCATTCGTTTGTTTTATTACTTGTTCCATCATCCAGAACCAAGGAATGAAGTTGGATCCTTACCTCACACCATCTACAAAATTAACTCAAAGTGGATCAATAATCTAAATATAAGAATTAAAACCCTAAAACTCTTAGAAGAAGGAATAGAAATAAAAGTTCATAACCTTGTATTTGGCATAGGTTCTTGGATATGACACCAAAAGCACAAGCAACAAAAGAAAAAAAATTGATAAATTGATCCTCATCAAAATTAAAAACACCTATGCATCAAAGGATATTATCAAGTAAGTGAAAAGACAACCTATCAAATGGGAGAAAATATTTGCAAATTATGTTTGATAAGGTTCCAGAGTATGTAAAAACTTCACTTACAATTCAACATTAAATAGAGAAATCAACCAATTGCGAAATGGTCGAAAGTCTTCAACAGACGTTTCTCCAGAAAAGATATACAAATGGCCAATAAGCATGTGAAAATATTCTCAACACCATTAGTCATTCACCCACCCACCCATTGCGGTGAAGTCGATTCCAACTCATAGCGACTCTATAGGACAGAATAGAACTGTCCCATAAGGTTTCCAAGGCTGTAATCTTTACAGCAGCACACTGCCACATCTTTCTCCTATGGAGCGGCTTGTGGGTTCGAACTGCCGAACTTTCGGTTAGCAGTCGAGTGCTTAACCACTGCGCCACCAGGGCTCTTCCCATTAGTCATTAGGGAAGTACAAATCAAAACCATAATGAGGTACCACTTCACACTCACTAGGATGGCTATTACCAGAAAAAAGCAAAATAAGTGTTGGTGAGGATGTGGAGGAATTGGAATCTTCATTCACTGATGGTGGGAATGTAAAATTGTTCAGCCGCTCTTGTAAGCAGTTTGGTTCCTCAAAAAGTTAAACATAGAATTATCACGTTGTTGTGTGCCTTCAAGTCAGTTCCGACTCATAGCAATCCTTTTGTATAGAGTAGAACTCCCTCATAGGGTTTCCTAGGCTGTAATCTTTATAGTAGCAGATCACCAGGTCTTGTCTCTTGCAGAGCCACTGGTGGGTTTGAACTGCTGATCTTTCGGATAGCAGTCAAGTGCTTAACAGCCAAATTTCCCTCAAAATTACCATAACACCCAGCAATTCTCCTCTAGGTATATACCCAAATAAATTAAAAATATGTAATCAAATAAATATATGTACACACATGTTCATACCAGCATTATTCTCAATAGCCCAAAAGTAGAAACAATCCAAATGTCCATCAATGAACGAATGCAGAAATAAATTGTAGTATATGCATACAATGGAATATTATTCAGCCATAAAAGGAATGAAATACTGATATATGCTACAACTGGATGAACCTTGAAAACATTATGCTAAGTGAAAGAAGCTAGACACAAAAGGTCACATATTTTATGATTCCATCTATATGAAATATCCACATTAGGTAATCCAGAGAAACAGAAAGCAGATTGGTGGTCACCAGAGTATAGGGAGAGGACCATGGGGAGTAACTGCTGAATAAGTGTGAGATTTTATTTTATAGTGATGAAAATGTTTTGAGACTAGATAGAGGTTGTGATTGCACAACACTGTAAATGTAAATGGTTAATTTTATTTCATGTGAATTTCGTTTCAATTAAAAAAAAATGGTGTACCTTGAAAACATGATGCTAAGTGAAAGAATAAGTCCCCATAAGCCACATATTGCACAATTCCATTTATATGAAATGTTCAGATTAGGCAAAACTGTAGAGACACAAAGCAGATTAGTGGTTGCCATGAATAGGAATCCATTCAAGGGCAACTTGTTTGATTTTTCTTTTTAGGTGGGTGGGAGAAAGTGGTGAGTGACTGCTAATCAGTGTGGATTCCTTTTCAGCGTGATGAAAATGTTCTAAAATTGATGTGGTGACGGTTACACAGCTCTGTGAATATACTACAAACCAATGAAATGTACATTTTAAATGAGTAAATTGTATAGCATATGAATTCTATATCAATACAAGTGTGTGTATAAAAACAAATAAAAAAACCAAAAACTACTACAATATTAATTGTTCTTTGGATGGTCTTGGATTCTCTACACCATCTGAACTTCGCAGCAATGAACACTAGATAAAAAGTTCTGATGTTGGTCTGACCTTTGTATAATGTAAATAGATGACATACTGACTCCTACCTTTCGTGTTTCTTTTAGCAATCCCTATATTTCTTCTGTTTACATATGTATACCAGCACTGAATTACTATTGCTATTTTATAATCTGTCACCAAAACCAAATTATACTGCTGTCGACTCAATTCCAACTCATAGCCACCGTACAGCACAGAGTAGAACTGCCCCATAGGGTTTCCGAGGAGCAGCTGGTAGATTCAAACTGCCAACCTTTTGGTTAGCAGCCAAACACTTAACCACTGTGCCACCAGGGCTCCAGTAGATGAACAGTGAATAGCATTCTATTAAATATGGCTGTATGACCATCTAGGAGCCCTGGTGGCAAGTGATTAAGCACTCAATTGCTAACCGAAAGGTCAGTCATTTGACCTAGCCAACTTCTCCAAAGGAGAAAGATGTGGCAGTCTGCTTTCATAAAAATTACAGCCTTGGAAACCCTATGGGACAGTTCTACTCTCGCCAGTAAGGTTGCTAGGAGTCAGAATTGACTCTATGGCAACAGATTCAATGAGTATGATCATTATGTCATATACTGCCCTATTCTCATAATCAATCCCTCCCCATCCTAGATTTGTGAATTTTTCTTTTTATGGAAGATGAAGAGTGAGAGTTTGTGTACTGTCTATTTTAATTTTGCCCACAGATCTTAACTTGCATTTACTTTTACTGTTGGGTACTTTTGTTGGATTTGTCTTCCACAGAATTAGAAACTTTTATTTGGAATAATTTAAAAAGTTGTTCCATATAACTCCTCTCAGTAAGGCTATAAGTAAATATTAATACATTTATCCAACAAATAATTATTAAATACTTAGTGAATAGCGTGAGCTTTGGCAACTGCCATCAAACATGGGAAGAGCAAGCTACCAAGGAAAGTAAAGGAATTTCACAATTGAGTAAGCATCATAGAAATAGTTCTAAAATCCCAAAGTGACTAAAAATTAGGCCAAGGCCTGGCAATCTACATAAAAAAAAAAAAAAAATCAGCCTTTGAAAACTCTGTGGAGCACAGTTCTACTCACACACACATGGGGCCACCATGAATCTGAGTCAACTCAACTTGAGGGCAACTAGTGTTTTTATTTTTTTTATTTTTTGCTTTGTTTTGTTTTCTTAGAGCTTTGCCATAGGAAGCTCTTCATTAAAAGATGAGCCTCTGAGCCTCACCACTAGAGGGAAGTAGGCCATCTAAGGTATCTATTTTTAGATACAAGCTTCTTGAAACATTTCTGACTCCTTCTAAGTAAACAAATTCACACATGCAGTCACAAGAGGGGGCTGTTAGAGCTGCAAAACTAAGTTCCTTCCAAAGGAAGGGAGAGATTGTCACTGAGTTGTGCGATGAACTTACTTTCATCCTTTTACATTGCCTTGTAATTTATAGCCTATTGCTGAGTATGTGCACAGCTTCAAGGGCATGGGAACCCTAAGCCCTTTCCCAAACACAAAGCAGAGCGCTGACCTGGCTTGGGAAGAAATGAGGAGAGAAGTGATAAATAAGCAGTTCAATTTTAAATAACCAGGTATTAGATGCCATAGTGGAGTGACAAGCTTAGCTATTGTAGTGGAGAAAAATGAGTAATTTTAATTTTATTCCACTCTATTTAATAACCACTTTTGAGAATAACCAGAGAAAATTCTTCTTGTTTACTTCCACCTATTTTGTAAAAGGATTTTATTTCATTTCCCTTTACAAATCTTCTCTTCCTGTCTTTTCCTTCTCTTCCTTTCTCCTTTGTATCCTCAAAACATACCATCCCTAGACATGGATATGGAGATGAGAAAATATGAGTTAAAGAGGGGCTCAAATGGGATAAGAATAAGTGCCACTGAACCCATTCCTTCTTGCCTCAAGACCAGAGGCCTCCAGCAATGCCATCTAGAAAATAATTAAGACGTAATTCCAAGAGGCAGTGTGGGAGATCTGAGTACCAGCCGACTTGGCCTGGGGTCTAACTCTCTCTTTTCTTGTCACACTGAGCACAGCAATATTATACAATTATGAAATTAGTTCTGTGACATATGTTGCAAATATTTTATCCCACGGTGCTATTTGATTTTTAATTTTGCTTAACATAATTTTTTTCCAGAAAGAAATTTCTAACTTTTGAATTTAAATTATATATTACTGCTTCTAACATTTACTAGCTCTGGTTGGTAATGTGGCTAGAAATTGTCTTCCTCCCATTACAGTACAGGGCTCAAAATAGATATCTTGGATTAAAGGACATTTCCTATTAGCTCAATGGAGCATCAGACCACCAATTAGTGGTGGTTGTTGCCTTTATCATAAATAACCAGTTGCTATAAAGTTGATTCCATCTCAGGGCAACCTTATGTGTGTAGGAGTAGAACTGTGCTCCACACTGTTTTCAATGGCTGATTTTTTGGAAGTAGATCGCAAGGCTTTTCTTCCGAAGCAACTCTGGGTAGACTCGAATCTCCAACCTTTAGGTTAGCAGCAGAGTGCGTTAACCATTTGCACCACCCAGAGACTCCTACCATGAATAAGGGATGGATAATTTCCTTGCAAGTGATTTTACTAATTGAGATATAGCTTATTTGAGTTTGAACCTTGAAAATCATCTCCTTTTAAGCCCTCTGTATTAGGGCTGGACACTGGGTAAACAATCTTAATCTTAAATGTAAGACTGCGGGTAGGGGCAGAACCAACCAAAACGCTGCTCTGTCTTTGGTTGAGACTTCGCCGGGGAACACCCAAAGTGAAAGCTGCCTTGTGGGGATCGTGCTGGTGGTGGCTGCTTGCTTTGTTTCTTGCGACCTCCCCCAGCCTAAGATCAGACAGAGAGCCTTAGCTCTGGGGCCTAGAACCCCAGTTTCCACTTGAACTATGAGGCTGGTGACAGGAATGGCTGTTCTCCTAACTTTGGGTAAGTGCTCTAGGGTTAAGAAAGGATGAATTTTGTGGCTGAAGGACACAGGAGAGGTATCTACTGTCTCCACTTCTCCCATAGTACTTTATCAGATTACTGAAAAGTTTGTGTGTATATGTTTCTCTTAGAAGTCTGTCCTCTGTGTGATGGGCTGCCCATATCCAAAGACAGCTAAATTCTACAGCTCTGAGGCTATAAGGAGCTTTGGGTTCATTGATCCCAAGGGCCATGGAAGGTGGGCAATTTATCTTTGGCCTCATAGCTCTGAACAGCACAGGGATAAATACCAGAAATATTTTTCTCATCCTGTGTGTCAAACACAAAAATACTAGCATATGGGGTAAGGGCAGAAAGTAAAGTTCAGGAGGTGCTTTAGTTCCTGAACTTTAGATGCACCCTAATTTAATAACCCAGAGATAATCTGTTGTTTCTCAACCCCTCAGGCATTACGGGTGATGCTAAAACCACACAGCCAAATTCAATGGAGAGTACTGAAGGAGAACCTGTAAACTTGCCTTGTAACCACTCTGCAATCAGTGGAAATGAGTACATATATTGGTATCGGCAGATTCCCCACCACGGTCCAGAGTACTTGATTCATGGCTTAAATAAGAACGAGACCAATCAAATGGCCTCTCTGACCATCCCTACTGGCAGAAAGTCCAGTACCCTGATCCTCCCACACGTTACTCTGAGAGACACAGCTGTGTACTACTGCATGGTGAGAGACACACAGTGGCTCTGATGGGGCTACACCTGTGCAGTATCTCCCTGGTGGGGGAGGGGAAGCAGTAGGCATCATCTAAGATGCTGCTGCACAAGAATGAAAGAATCTCAATAGAAGAAGAAAAGTAAAGGAGAAAAAAGGAAAGAAAAGAGAATGCAGAAATCAAGGAGAAGGAGATGATGAAAGAGATGAAAAGGGTGAGGAAGAAGAGCTTTCACGATAGAAGGGACTGAAAAGCTTGAGAAGAGACTAAGAATCAGAATTGTAATCCTCCAATAAAGAGAAAAGGAAATGAGAATATGCCAAGGTTCTTTGTTTTAATCGAATGTTGCTTTCTGTTTAGGTCTCGGTTAAAAAAAGGTGAGAACAACCATTTGGTTTTCCC
Organism: Dugong dugon; assembly: GCA_030035585.1. Lineage (NCBI taxonomy): Eukaryota > Metazoa > Chordata > Mammalia > Sirenia > Dugongidae > Dugong > Dugong dugon. Next base: position 23,456,307 of record CM057472.1, read on the forward strand.
AAAGGTTTTCTTCATTTGGAGCCACAGAAACGCCTAGGCTCTCTTGCATCATTTTAGTACTTCCAAACTCTCTAAACTGGAAATGAAGTTCAGAAATGGATTCATTTTCCCTTGAGAAAAATTTTCTTTTTGCACACACATACAATTGGAATATAGATAATTTTTGGAAGGAAGCAAACAATGGACAGATATGTGAATATTAATTTCATTTTAAAAATTTATGCTAAAATATTTTTATGATTACAAAAATTCTTTCTCCTTGACTCTCCCCACCTCCACATCATTTCCTCCTCTGCCCCTAATAATCCATTTTGACAGTTTGGGGTGTATCTTGACAATCACACTTGTTTTCCTTTATATGGATACTTGTATAAATATCGACTCAACTGTCTTACATAAATTGGATTGTACCATGTGTATTTTTTTGTAATTATTTTTATTTTTTTACTTAAAATGTTTTTTGGAGATGTGCCTATATCGATATATATGAATTGACTTCAATCTTTTCAATACGTGTAGAAAACTTCGTAGTTGTAAAATATTTTAATTAACTCCTCACTTATTAATAATATTTAAAATGTTTACTTCTCTTAGTTATAATAATCAATGTGTCTTTCAATATTATATAGCTAGATATAGGTAGACAGATTTCTTAAAGATTACTGAAATGGAATTACTGAGTCAAAGGATATGTCTATTTTACATTTTTATACATATCTTGGTTAACACTGTTATCAGTCTTTTTAGATCTTAGATAACTTGAATGTATTTCATTTTTATTTTAATTCACATTTTCCTAATTACTGGTGAAGGGAAACAACTTTCCTATCATGTGCTGGCCCTTTATGATTCCACTTTTGTAACATGCTTAATAATACTATTTAATCAGTTCCTTTAAGATTGTTTATCTTTTTTCTTGTTTATTTGTGAAAATTATTTTAATTAAATAAACATTATTTTTCCTATTATATATAATGCACATACTTTCCCCTAATACAGTGTATCTTTTAAATTTGTTTATTCAACTTTTATTGGTGATTTTTTCAATTTTTATAGAGTAAATGTAAGACTTCTAAGGAAGTCTTTCCTCATTGTAAGTTGATAAACCTAAACTCAGATATTTCTTGCAATCATAAAATATTTATTTAGCCAGCCTGAGCGTGGAGAGTCAGTGCTTTGAAAATACACAGCTATACTGTTGGACCTTTGTCCTATTTTCTTAACTTTTTTAGAACATGATGATACCATTACTCCTACCATCCAGGGAGGATTTCTAAGGTATAAGGTAAACAATGTCAATACTAATGGTAATGATAATAACTAAAGTAATTTTAACATTACTTAGATGGCAAACTCTTAGTTAAGGTCTTTAAATACATTATTATTTAGAATCTTCATAGCATCTTGAAAAACAGGAATTATTATCAATCCATGTTAAAAATGAGAAGCCCAGTTCTCAAAAAGTTCAAATAAATAGCTCCTAATCTCCTTTCAGGTTAGAAACAATCATTCTCTGTAACTTTTCTGCATTCAGTAACAAGAGGAAAATTCCAACATAATCAATACAAATCAACAACAGAGGAGCATACAGGAATAGACCGCAGGACCCAACCCAGCTGGTGTTACACACCTTAGAGCAAAATATCAGGAAAGTCACAGCGTAGGAAAAACAAGGTCTGAGTTGAGAAAAATCAGTGCCCATTAATCTTATAGAGTAGTGCTGTCTAATAGAAATATGGGAGTCACATATGTAATTTTAAATTTTCTAATAGCTGCATTAAAAAATTAAAAGCAACAGGTAAAATTAATTTTAAAACTATAATTTATTTAACCAAATATTTGTAAAATACTATTTCATCATGTAATCGATAATTAGTAATAGGATAGTTTACAATCTTTTATCATACTAAGTCTGAAATTCCAGTGTGTATTTCACACTTACAGCTCATCTCAATTTGGATGCTAAATTTTTAACAGTGAACTATAGTCCTGTCAAAACAATATAGTCTTGTTTAATGAAAAAGTATTTTACACTGACTTACTTTTAAAATTTGAATGTAAATTAAATTAAAATTTAGTTCCTCAGTCACATTAGTCATATTTTAATTACTCAGTAGCCAGATATGACTAGTGGCTATGGTATTAGAGAATGCAGCTATAGGGAGCGAATGCTATGCCAGCGCTAGCCGAGGAGCAGCAGAGGGCAAACACCAAATCCACTCCCGGAGACCCCGCCCCAAAGCGCGTGGAAGCTGAACAAGAGCAAAGTGGTTCTGGGCAGCGTCCTGGAGGAAGAGGGCCTGCGGGAGGGATGGGGATAGCCGCTGCCAAGCAGGTGCAAAGAGCAAGTTTTCGAGGTTGGAAAGAAGTGACATCTCTTTAATAGGGATGATGAACAGCATCTACTTGAAAAATGTAAATCTCCCAAGTCTAAAGAACTAACTTACTGTTAAAAGAATAGTTGAAGACAGAGAAGAAATCTGGATTTTGGGCCAATTTGGTTTTGAAACAGAATAACCATTGCGGTGTAGTCAATTTCGACTTATAGCGACCCTATAGGACACAGTAGAATTGCCCCATAGGGTTTCCAAAGAGCAGCTGGTGGATTCAAACTGCCGACCTTTTGGTTAGCAGCAGCTCTTAACCACTGTACGACCAGGGCTAAAAAGCCAGATGAGACTGAAGATTGAGAGCCTCCAAAAATTGCTCTTGAAATAATTCATATTTTGCTGGAACTGGAGATGGGAATTTTTGAGGCTGTCCTATAACAGTAATATAACAAAACTATAACAAAACACTTTTCATGCCATTCTTAGTTGTAGTTCTTTAATTGTTTTAGAATTTGCTAATTCAAGCGACACTGTGAGCGACCATTTGTCTTGGCCAGGCTGGGAAGATGATACTGAACGCTGTCCTAAGTATGCTATCCTGGCCAGCTGAGGAGATAGCTCCAGATGGAGCATCAAGCTGCTTCAGTATTAGACTGCAAAGCAAAGGTAATCTTACTGATAACTGGGAAGAATTAGAATTATAGTTGCCATGGGTTGAATTGTGTCCCCCAAAAATATGTGTATTAATTTGGCTAGGCCAAGATTCCCAGTATTGTGTGATTGTCCACCATTTTGTCATCTGATGTGATTTTCCTGTATGTTGCAAATCCTATCTCTAGGATGTTGAGGAGTGGGATTAGCGACAGATATGTTAATGAGGCAGGGATCAATCTTCGAGATTGGATTGTGTCTTGAGCCAATTTCTGCTGAGATATAAAAGAAAGAGGCGAGCAGAGAGACAAGGGGACCTCATACCACCAAGAAAGCAGCACCAGGAGGAGAGTGCATCCTTTGGACCTGGGGTTCTTGTAGCGAGAAGCTCCTAGACACGGAGAAAATTGATGACAAAGACCTTCCTCCAGAGCCAACAGAGAGAGAAAGACTTCCCCTGGAGCTGGTTCCCTGAATTCAGACTTCTAGCCTTTTAGTGAAAGCCATCCACTTGTATTTCTGTTATAGCAGCACTAGATAACTAAGACAATAGTGTAAAAGGAAATACTAGATAAAAGAAAAAGTCCACTATTTCCATATACTTTGAAATCAAAATTTGCCTAATATTGCAACTTTGTGTTTCATGTTTTTAAGACTCTTAGAGTTTGCTGTATAATGGTGTTTTTTTCAATTGGTGTATATCACTAAGTTGTTTAGTCTGTTTCTCACATTAAAGAGTAAAGAATCTATTCTGTGCCTATATTTGACAAATGGATTTTTATTTTCAGATGTTGAATTGTGAAATTCCCAAGAATAGTATGATTCCTTAATGAATAATTTACAGGGGTTGTGCATTTGATTGCCTTTTTGTAGAAATTTCCATTTCTTATAATTCATATTTTGCTGGAACTGGAGATGGGAATTTTTGAGGCTGTCATATAACAGTAATGATTTCTGTTTGCCACAAAACAATCTTCATGCCATTCTTAGTTGTAGTTCTTTAATTGTTTTAGAATTTGCATACCTTTTTCTTGCATGCAATATACATGAACAGTGTATGAAACACAAGAATGTAGCAGTTATGTGAGTCTCTTTTGTTGTCAGAAAATTGCTGTCCAGGCAGTAAAATGACTGTTCTAAAGGTTAATGTTAAATGTTGTTTAATTTAGCAAATTAAAATTTTTCCTCATTAAATTAAAAGTATGTAAACAAATACTAGAAAAGCAAAGGTTATATCTGAGTATAAAATGTCAATATTTAAAAATGTATATTCATCTGTTGCCTTGGAAGGAATAGCCTCTAGTGCACACTGTAATGTTTTGAGATTTTATTTTTACTTCTCTTGAAATTTTAAATATTGACTTTTGTTTTCTTCTAAATATTTGCTCTCCTTTTTTATTTACAGATTAATTAAAGAATGCAGTAAAGTATGGATAAATTTTAGAAACTTGATATTCTTAAATTTGGGAAACATTAACTTGCTAACTATAGAATGCAAACTGTGTATAAAATGACTAGAAGTGCCTGTTTTCTATTATACCCAAGTCTTTGTTTTTAAAAGTGAGATACTTATTGTGATTAATGGTAGGCCTATAAGACGTATTTTTTTTTTCATGCAAGAATAATTTATAGTTAATTTAAGAGCATCTCCCAGGAGTTTTTTCTCTATCTCTTTCTCTCTCTCAAGTTGTCTCTAGACTTGCTTATTGTCCTTGACAATGGGATCCTAGCTATCAGGTAAAATAGTAATGTGTGTCTCTAACAATATGGCTCTTATCAGCTGGGTGCAAATATCTGTCTTAGGTAAAAGTGGTTTTAAAGAAAAGATATATATATATATATATATATATATTTGCTTAAAAACAAAATAAATAAAAAACCTCCAGTTACACTGTGCATTCCTCTCAGGTAAAGGAAAAAAAAAAACTGTCTTTGAATTGTTCAGTTCGCACCTCTGTGCTGTCTCATTTAACTGGATGTTCCATTTTCCATTCCTGTGGAATGTCTGAGCATGCCTGATGGCAAAACACGTTGTCTTGCAACATAATATTTAAATAAATAAATATTTTTAATAGAACAAGAAGTTTACTTGACCTAGCCTACAAAGGGGGACATGTTTTAAGTGATGTTAAAATAGAAATTAGAGTTTATGTTAGAACCCTGAAATTGTGAAGGTTTTCTTTGTTTCATAATGCAGAGGAAAGCTGCTGATTTTTAATGTAATAGCTGAGTTGAAAATCTTATTTCCTCAGGTAAATAGTTTGGTGTACATTCTGTAACCATCAGTGTCCTTAAAGAAAGGCTTGCTATGATTGTACAAACGTGAACCATTTCAGGATTTATGTAGATTTTTTAAAGCAGGAGGTGGGTTTAGGTTTATCTTTGGCTAATACTGTCTTGAGGCACAAGAAAGTAAACAATGTATTTAAGACTCTGGAAATGGTATTAATAAGTGAGGAGGTCAGGAATACTATTTCTCCCACTTTTGGGGGAGTTCTAGGTACTGTGACTAGCAGCAGTTTGTTATGGTTGCATATTGTAATGTTAAATGCCTATAATTCACCTGGGTAATATGTTTGTGATGCTCAGCTGGCAAAATATCCTTTATAATATTGACTCTCAAAATTTGAAGACAAAGATTGAGATTGGAATATGAACTATAAAACAAAATTTTTTCTTATCTACAAAGATTGATTAATGTAAAAATGAATTTTTCTCCTGTGTATCTGATTAAATTAAAGTGATTGTGATTTTTAATATTAAAACATCAAGACTAGGTTCACTCACAGAAAGCAACATCTTTGATGGTTACCAGGGATGGGAGGGGGAGGGAGGGAGAATCACTTACTATATAGTGCTGTTGTTGTTGAGTGTCATTGAGTCAGTTCCAACTCATAGCGATCCTGTGTACAACAAACGAAACACTGCCCTGTCCTGTACCATCCTCACAGTCATTGTTATGCTTGAGCCCATTCATGCAGCCACTGTTGAGGGTCAATACATCTCATTGAGGGTCTTCCTCTTTTTCGCTGACCTACTTTACCAAGCATGATGTCCTTCTCTAGGGACTGATCCCTCCTGATAATGTCCAAAGTATGTGAAACATAGTCTTACCGTCCTTGCTTCTAAGGAGCATTCTGGTTGTACTTCTTCCAAGACAGATTTATTTGTTCTTTTAGCAGTCCATGGTGTATATTCAGTATTCTTTACCAACACCACAATTCAAAGGCATCAATTCTTCTTTGGTCTTCCTTATTCATTGTCCAGCTTTCATATGCTTATGAGGTGATTGAAAACACCATGGCCTGGGTCAGGTGCACCTTAGTCTTCAAGATGATGTCTTTGCTTTTCAACACTTTAAAGAGGTTTTTTGCAGCAGATTTTCCCAATACAATGTGTCTTTTGATTTCTTGACTACTGCTTCCATGGATGTTGATTGTGGATCCAAGTAGAATGAAATCTCTGACAACTTCAATCTTTTCTCCATTTATCATGATGTTGCTTATTGATCCAGTTGTGAGGATTTTTGTTTTCTTTATGTTGTGGTGTAATCCATACTGAAAGCTGTGGTCTTTAATCTTCATCAGAAGTCCTCTTCACTTTCAGCAAGAAAGGTTGTGTCATCTGCATAATGCAGGTTGTTAGTAAGTCTTCCTCCAATCCTGATGGCCCATTCTTCTTCATATAGTCTAGCTTCTTGGATTATTTGCTCAGCGTACAGATTGAATAGGTATGGTGAAAGGATACAACCCTGATGCACAGCTTTCCTGACTTTAAACCACGCAGTATCCCCTTGTTCTGTTCAAACAACTGCTTCATGATCTATGTACAGTTTCCTCATGAGCACAATTAAATGTTCTGGAAATCCCAAAGTTATCCGTAATTTGTTATGATCCACAAAGTAGAATGTCTTTGCATAGTCAATAAAACACAAGTAAACATCTTTCTGGTATGCTCTGCTTTCAGCCAGGATCCATCTGACAACAGCTATGATATCCCTGGTTCCACATCCTCTTCTGAAAGCTGCTTGAATTTCTAGCAGATCCCTGTTGATATACTGCTGTAGCCACTTTTGAATGATTTTCAGCAGAATTTTACTTTTGTGTGATATAAATGATATTGTTTGATAATTTCTGCATTTGATTGGATCACCTTTCCAGGGAATAGGTATAAGTATGGATCTCTTGTAGTCAGATGGCCAGGTAGCAGTCTTCCAAATTTCTTGGCATAGATGAATGAACACTTCCAGAAACAATAAGACTAAGTTCAGATTATTTGGCAGAAACCATGCAAGCAAGAAAGCAATGGAATGACATATACAAAACCTTGAAAGAAAAAAATTGCCAGCCAAAACTAAAATATCCAGAAAAACTCTCGTTCAAACATGATGGTGAAATTAGGACATTTCCAGATAAACAGAAATTACAGGACTATGTAAAAACCAAGCCAAAATTACAAGAATTATTAAAGGGAGTTCTTCGATCTGAGAACAAACAACTTCAGCTCACAGGCTGAATGTAGGATGCAAGATCGTACCAGCCAGACACCAATCTAGGAAATGAACTCTCAAGGACTATCCAAAACCAAAAGAAATACGACAGGGAATCAGAGAAGTTAATCAGTAAATGTCAACAACATCAGAACAATAAACAAGGGAAAAAACAGTTTAGGTATAGAACCTTCTAATGGAGAGGAAGGCAAGGCGATACCACGTATTAATAGACTGCTTCAAACTTAGAACGATAAGGGTAAATTTCACGGTAACCATAGAGAAAGTTAACAAACCTACTCACAAAAATAAAGAGGAAAAACATAAAGACTCACTAAAAACAAAACCTACAATAATAAAAGAAATGAAAAACAAATCCACAAACAAAAGGAAGTCAGCATAGGGAAGTATGAGGAACAAAGAAAACGTCAGCACCACAAAAATGCACTACAAATTGACAGCAACAAACTCACATCTATCAATAATAACACTGAATGTAAATGGCCTAAATGCACCCATAAAGATATGGAAAGTGACAGAATGGATTAAAAATCAGGATCCATCAATATGCTGTCTACTAGAGACACACCTTAGAAACAAAGACATAAATTTATTAAAAATCAAACGTTGGAAAAAATATATCAAGCAAACAACTACCAAAAAAGAGCAGGAGTGGCAATGCTAATCTCAGATAAAATAGACTTTAAAACAAAATCGACCATAAAAGACAAAGAAGGACACTATATAATGATTAAGGGGACGATCCATCACGAAGACATAACCATAATAAACACCTACGCGCCCAATGACAAGGCTCCAAAATACATAAAACAAACTCTAACAGCTCTGAAAAGAGAAACTGACTGTTCCACAGTAATGGTAGAAGACTTCAACACACCACTCTCAGGAAAGGACAGAACATCTAAACAGAAACTCAGAAAAGATACAGAAGACCTAAAGGGCACTATGAGCCAACTTGACCTCATAGACATACATAGAACACCCCACCCAACAGCTGCAAAGTACATATTCTTTTCCAATACACATGGAAATTTCTCCAGAGTAGGCCATATCTTAGGCCACAGAGCAATCCTCAATGAGATCCAAAACGTTGAGATAATACAAAGTATCTTCTCTGACCACAATGCCATCAAGGTAGAAACTAACAAGAGAAAGAGCAAGGAAAAAAATCAGTTACATGGATAGTGAATAACACCCTGCGTACAAGCCACTGGATAATACAAGAAATCAGAGATGGAATCAAAAAATTCCTAGAATCAAAGCAGAATGAAAACACTTCATGCCAAAACCTTTGGGACACAGCAAAGGCAGTCCTCAGAGGACAATTTATAGCAATAGGTGCACACATCAAGAATGAAGAAAGGGATAAAATCAGAACATTAACTAAAAAGCTGAAACAACTAGAAAGAGAAGAGAAAAAAAAATAAAGCCCACAGCCACCAGAAGAAAGTAAATAATAAAGATCAGAGCAGAAATAGAGAATAGAAAGACAATAGAAAGAATCAACAAAACCAAAAGATGGTTCTTTGAAACGATCAACAAAATCTACATACCACTGGCCAGACTGACAAAAGAAAAACAGGAGAGGACACAAATAATCCAAATAAGAAATGAAATGGGGGACATTACAACAGACCTAACTGAAATAAAAAGGATCATAACAGAATATTATGAAAAACTATACTCCAACAAATTTGAAAACCTAGAGGAAATGGATAAATTTCTAGAAACAAACTATTGGCCTTTTGATTAGCAGCCATAGGTCACCATAGCTCTTAACCACTGCACCACCAGGGCTCCTGTCAGAGACCAGAGGACACTAATAAGGCATGACAATCAAATACAGTACAACCTAAGATACCGTTTTAACCTGGAACTGAAGCCATTCACAGAGGTCATCTTTCAGCCTTTCAAGAAAAGTTGATGCCATTGAATTATCATATTGTCAATGAATATTGAATATAACATTGTTTCAGGAAACGACATGTTTTAGTGCAGTCCATGAGAGAGAGACAAAATATGCAGATCATGCTATCTAATTTTAATCTGTATTCTAGACTAGCAGCTAGGTTTTTTGAGAAAAACATGATTTTCCTTGGTGGTCAACACCAGCATATGAAACAATATGTCCCGAGGGAGCTTAACCACGTGACCACCCACACCACTCAACATACACGTACTCAAGAAGAGTGCTGTCTGAGTTCTGTCGCCAACAAGATAGTTTTGCAAGATAGACAAAGAAAATACACATAAATATCTTGTGACCATGATGTAAGCATCGTGTTGAACTATCTATAATCACTAACTGTACCATTAAAAAAAATTTTTTTTTTTATTGTACTTCAGGTGAAGGTTTACAGAACAAATAGTTTCTCATGAAATAGTAGTACACATATTGTTTTATGACATTGGTTAACAACCCCACGACATATCAACCCTCTCCCTTTTTTTTTCTTAGTGAAAACACACATAGCCAAAGATACACCATTTCAAAAATTTCTACATGCACAATTCAGTGACATCGACTATGCTCTTCCAATTGTGCTGCTAGTCTCACTTTAGACAAAGGTTTACAGAACAAAATAGTTTCTCATTAAACAGTTAGTACACGTTGTTGCCCTATGACAATGGTTAACAACCTCACTAACCTTACTCAGTCTTGGGTTCCCTATCACCAGCTTTCCTGTCCCCTTCTGCTTTGTCCCTGGACTGCTGTGCCTCATTAGTCCCATTTAGTTTTATGGGGCTGTCCATTCCCCGGCTAAACAGTGAACCTCGGAAGTGACTTCACCACTGAGCTAAAAGGGTGTCTGGAGGCCATATTCTCGGTGTTTCTCCAGTCTCCTTTAGGCCAGTAAATCTGATCTTTTTTTGTGAGTTAGAATTTTGTTCTACATCCTTCTCCAGCTCTGTGCAGAACCCTCTGTTGTGATCCCGGTCAGGGCAGTCAGTGGTGATAGCCAGGCACCATCTAGCAGTACTGGACTCAGTCTGGTGGAGGCTTTGGTAGCTGTGGTCCATTAGTCCTTCAGACTAATCTTTTCCATGTATCCTGTTCTCTTCACTCTCCCTTGCTCCTGAAGGGATGAGACCAGTGGAATATCTTAGATGGCTGCTCACAGGCTTTTAAGACCCTAGACACTACTCACCAAGGTAGACTGTAGAACATTGCCTTTATAAACTGTGTTATGCCAATTGAGCTAGATGTTCCCTGAGACCATGGTCCCCACAGCCCTCCCCCCAGCAATTCAGTCCCTCAGGGAGTTTGGATGTGTCTGTGGAGCTTCCATGACCTTTCCTTGTATAAGTTGTGCTGGTTTCTCCTGTATTGTGTACTGTCTCACCCTTCACCCAAGATACCACTTATCTATTGTATATTTAATATTCCCCCCCCACCCCTCCCATCCCTCGTAACCAACAAAGATTGTTACATTTTGTATGTGAACTTTTTCATGGGTTTTTACAATAGAGGTCTCATACAATATTTGTCCTTCTGTGATTGACTTATTTCACTCAGCATAATGACCTCCAGTTTTATCCATGTTATGAGATGCTTCACAGATTCATCATTGTTCTTTCTTGTTGCATAGTACTCCATTTTGTGTATGTTTAGTTTGTTTACCCATTCATCTGTTGATGGGAATCTAGGTTGTTTCCATCTTTTCGCTATTGTGAACAATGCTGTCATGAACATAGATGTGCATATGTATATTTGAGTGACGACTCTTATTTCTCTAGGATATATTCCTAGGAGTGGGATTGCTGGATCGAATGGTATGTCTATTTCTAGCTTTCTAAGGAAGTGCCATATCGTTTTCCAAAATGGTTGTATCATTTTGCATTCCCACCAACAGTGTATAAGAGTTTCAATCTCCCTGCAGCCCCTCCAACATCTGTTATTTCCAGTCTTTTTGATTCGTGCCAGTAAGTCCGGGTAAAATGGTATCTCACTGTGGTTTTAATTTGCAGTTCTATAATGGCTAGTGATCGCGCACATTTCCTCGTGTGTTGTTGGCCGCTTGAATGTCTTCTTTGGTGAAGTGTCTGTTCATTTCCTTTGCCCATTTTCTAATAGGATTATTTGTCTTTTTGTTGTAGAGGTGTCGGCTTTTCTTGTAGATTATGGATATTAGACTTTTGTCTGAGTTGTACTGTCCAAAAATTTTTTCCCAGCCTGTACGGTCTCTTTTTACTCTTTTGGTGAAGTCTTTTGAAGAGCATAGGTGTTTGATTTTTAGAAGATCCCAGTTATCTAGCTTGTCTTCTGGGGTTTGTGTGTTGATGGTTATAGTTTGTATCCTGTTAATGCAATGTATTAGGGCCTGTAGCGTTGGTGCTATTTTTTCCTCTATGAACTTTATAGTTTTTGGCTTTTTATTTAGATCTTTGATCGATTTTGAATTAGTTTTTGCATATGGCGTGAGGTATGGGTCCTGTTTCATTTTTTTTGCAGATGGACGTCCAGTTTTGCTAGCACCATTTGTTAAAAAGACTGTCTTTTCGCCATTTGATGGACTTTGCACCCTTGTTGAATATCAGGTGACTGCAGGTGGATGGATTTACATCTGGGTTCTCAATTCTGTTCCGTTGGTCAATGTATCTGTCGTTGTACCAGTACCAGGCTGTTTTGACTACCATAGCTGTATAGTAGGTTCTGAGGTCAGGTAGTGTGAGTCCTCCAACTTTATTCTTCTACTTCAGTAGTGCTTTACTTATTTGGGGCTTCTTCCCTTTCCATTTAAAGTTAATGATTAGTTTTTCCATCTCTTTGAAGAATGTTGCTGGTATTTGGATCGGGATTGCTTTGTATTTGTAAGTTGCTTTGGGTAGAACTGTCATTTTTCACAGTGTTGAGTCTACCTATCCATGAGCATGGTATGTTTTTCCATTTATGTAGATCCCTTTGGGTTTCTTGCAGTAGTGTTTTGTAGTTATCTTTGTATACGTCTTTTACATCCCTGGTTAGATTTATTCCTAAGTATTTTATTATTTTAAGGGCTATTATAAATGGTATTGTTATCCTGATTTCCTTTTCATCATTCTCTTCATTGGTGTATAGGAATCCAACTGATTTTTGTATGTTTATCTTGTATTCTGCTACTCTGCTGAATCTTTCTATTAGTTCCAGTAGTTTTCTCATTGAGTCTTTAGGGTTCTCTATGTATAGTATCATATCATCTGCAAACAGGGACAGTTTAATTTCTTCATTACCAACTTGGATGCCCTTTATTTCTTTTTCTTGCCTTATTGATCTAGCTAGAACTTCCAGCACCATGTTAAATAGGAGTGGTGATAAATGGCATCGTTGTCTTGTTCCTGTTCTCAAGGGGAATGTTTTCATTCTCCATTAAGAATGATATTGGCTGTTGGTTTTGCATAGATGCCCTTTATTATGTTGACAAATTTCCCTTCTATACATATTTTATTGAGATTTTCTGTCAGGAATGGTGTTGGACTTTGTCGAATGCCTTTTCTGTGTCAATTGAGATGATCATGTGATTCTTTTCTTTCCTTTTATTTATGGTATGGATTATGTTGATTGATTTTCTAATGTTGAACCATCCTTGCACACCTGGTATGAATCCTACTAGGTCATGGTGTATTACTTTTTTTGATATGATGCTGAATTCTTTTGGCTAAAATTTTGTTGAGAATTTTTGCATCTATGTTCATGAGAGATATTGGTCTGTAATTTTCTTTTTTTGTGGCGTCTTTGCCTGGTTTTGGTATCAGGGTTATGCTGGCTTCATAGAATGAATTTGGATGTGTTACTTCCTTTTCTATGTTTTGAAATAGTTTGAGTAGTACTGATACAAGATCTTCTCTGAATGTTTTGTAGAATTCTCTAGTGAAGCCATCTGGGCCAGGGCTTTTGTTTTGTTGGGAGTTCTTTTTTATTACCCTTTCAATCTCTTCTCTTTTTATGAGTCTGTTCAGATTTTCAACATCACTTTATTGTAGTTTTTGTAGGTAGTGTGTTTCTAGAAATTTATCCATTTCCTCTAGGTTTTCAAATTTGTTGGAGTATAGTTTTTCATAATATTCTGTTATGATCCTTTTTATTTCAGTTAGGTCTGTTGTAATGTCCCCCATTTCATTTCTTATTTGGATTATTTGTGTCCTCTCCTGTTTTTCTTTTGTCAGTCTGGCCAGTGGTATGTAGATTTTGTTGATCGTTTCAAAGAACCATCTTTTGGTTTTGTTGATTCTTTCTATTGTCTTTCTATTCTCTATTTCTGCTCTGATCTTTATTATTTACTTTCTTCTGGTGGCTGTGGGCTTTATTTTTTTTTCTCTTCTCTTTCTAGTTGTTTCAGCTTTTTAGTTAATGTTCTGATTTTATCCCTTTCTTCATTCTTGATGTGTGCACCTATTGCTATAAATTGTCCTCTGAGGACTGCCTTTGCTGTGTCCCAAAGGTTTTGGCATGAAGTGTTTTCATTCTGCTTTGATTCTAGGAATTTTTTGATTCCATCTCTGATTTCTTGTATTATCCAGTGGCTTGTACGCAGGGTGTTATTCACTATCCATGTAACTGATTTTTTTCCTTGCTCTTTCTCTTGTTAGTTTCTACCTTGATGGCATTGTGATCAGAGAAGATACTTTGTATTTCAACGTTTTGGATCTCATTGAGGATTGCTCTGTGGCCTAAGATATGGCCTACTCTGGAGAAATTTCCATGTGTATTGGAAAAGAATATGTACTTTGCAGCTGTTGGGTGGGGTGTTCTATGTATGTCTATGAGGTCAAGTTGGCTCATAGTGCCCTTTAGGTCTTCTGTATCTTTTCTGAGTTTCTGTTTAGATGTTCTGTCCTTTCCTGAGAGTGGTGTGTTGAAGTTACTATTACTGTGGAACAGTCAGTTTCTCTTTTCAGAGCTGTTAGAGTTTGTTTTATGTATTTTGGAGCCTTGTCATTGGGCGCGTAGGTGTTTATTATGGTTATGTCTTCGTGATGGATCGTCCCCTTAATCATTATATAGTGTCCTTCTTTGTCTTTTATGGTCGATTTTGTTTTAAAGTCTATTTTATCTGAGATTAGCGTTGCCACTCCTGCTCTTTTTTGGTAGTTGTTTGCTTGATATATTTTTTCCAACGTTTGATTTTTAATAAATTTATGTCTTTGTTTCTAAGGTGTGTCTCTAGTAGACAGCATATTGATGGATCCTGATTTTTAATCCATTCTGTCACTCTCCATATCTTTATGGGTGCATTTAGGCCATTTACATTCAGTGTTATTATTGATAGATGTGAGTTTGTTGCTGTCAATTTGTAGTGCATTTTTGTGGTGCTGACGTTTTCTTTGTTCCTCATACTTCCCTATGCTGACTTCCTTTTGTTTGTGGATTTGTTTTTCATTTCTTTTATTATTGTAGGTTTTGTTTTTAGTGAGTCTTTATGTTTTTCCTCTTTATTTTTGTGAGTAAGTTTGTTAACTTTCTCTATGGTTACCGTGAAATTTACCCTTATCGTTCTAAGTTTGAAGCAGTCTATTAATACGTGGTATCGCCTTGCCTTCCTCTCCATTAGAAGGTTCTACACCTAAACTGTTTTTTCCCTTGTTTATTGTTCTGATGTTGTTGACATTTACTGATTAACTTCTCTGATTCCCTGTCGTATTTCTTTTGGTTTTGGATAGTCCTTGAGAGTTCATTTCCTAGATTGGTGTCTGGCTGGTACGATCTTGCATCCTACATTCAGCCTGTGAGCTGAAGTTGTTTGTTCTCAGATCGAAGAACTCCCTTTAATAATTCTTGTAATTTTGGCTTGGTTTTTACATAGTCTTGTAATTTCTGTTTATCTGGAAATGTTCTAATTTCACCATCATGTTTGAACGAGAGTTTTTCTGGATATTTTAGTTTTGGCTGGCAATTTTTTTCTTTCAAGGTTTTGTATATGTCATTCCATTGCTTTCTTGCCTGCATGGTTTCTGCCAAATAGTCTGAACTTAGTGTTATTGTTTCTCCTCTGTATGTGACTTCTTGTTTTTCATGAGCTTCTCTCATGATTCTTTGTTTGTCTTTGGTTTTGGCGAGTGTGATTATGCTATGCTTTGGTGATTTTCTTTGGGGTCTATCCTATAAGGGGTTTGTTGAGCTTCTCGGATGGCCAGATTTTCATTTTTCATGATATTGGGGAAGTTTTCTGTCAGCATTTCTTCAATGATCCTCTGTGTGTTTTCTGTTTTCTCCCTCCATTCTGGAACTCCAATCACTTGTAAATTTTTGCTTTTGACTGTATCCCACATGTCTCTCAGGATCTCTTCATTTTTCTTTGTTCTTTTATTCTGAGTTTTCCTCAAACAGAGTTTTTTCCAAGTGTTTATCTTCAGTTCTATTGATCCTGTCTTCCACCATTTCACATCTGCTCCTCAGCCCTTCTATGACACTGTCCATTTCTGAAATCTTGTTATGGATCTTTTGGATTTCTAATGGTTGTTTTTGTATAGTTTCTAGTTGTGAATTTATTTTGGCATTTTGTTCCTACATTAGTTTCCTGAGTTCTTCCCATTTTTTGTCAGTATTTTCCATGAATTTTTCTACTTTTTCCATGAGTTTGTCTATTTTTTCCACATTTTTCTCTACTTTTTGCTTCATCTCTTGGATAATTCTGAGTATTAGAGATTTGAATTCCCTATCAGGTAGTTCTAGTGCATTTTCTTCCACTGGAAAGTCATCTGATGTTGTATTTTGGAAGCTTACTTGAACCATTTTTTCCTGTTTTTGTAAACGTTTTGTTATTGTTTTGTATCTGTGGGGGCATTCAGTAGCTATTTGTCTCATTTGTTGAGTGTAGATTCGTTTGTTTTGTCCTTTTTTTAAATTTCCCTATGTCTGAGCTGGTGGGCTGTTTGTTCTTGTTGTTTGCTTCTCTGTGGGCACAATACTTTTCACCTCCTTCAGGAACTGGCAGGGTCAGTCGCCCAGATATGGTACAGCATGGCAGGCTTAGCTGAAAAAGAGTTACTGGGACGGGTTGTTTGTGGCACTTACTACAGTCACCAGGGCAGGTTGCTAATCAGCGCAGGGCAGGCTCCAGTAGGCCATGCCTCAGCTGCTTGGTGGTGTAATGTTAACCACCTGGTGCAGGTAGGCAGGATTTAGGGGGGAGATTGTTATGTGTGGAGTTAAGATGGATATGGGAGAGAGGAGAGAGGAACAGGACCCAAAAACATACAAACAAAAAAGAGTGCTAGGGGAGCTTATCGTTGGAGTGGAGAGATGAGAGCCTATGAAATGGAGAAAAACAAAAAAGGGAAGAAGAAGAAGAAAAAAAGAAAAGTAAAGAATGAATTAATAAAAATCAGAAAGGAAAAAGAAAAGCAAAGCTCCCAGGGATCCCACTGGTGCGTCTATTGGGTCTGGGGAAGTTGTTCTCAGGTGTTGTAGTACAGCCTGGCTAGAAGGCATAGAGGTATTCAGTGGCAGGTATTCAGGGAACAGAAAGAGAAGGAAGGTATAGAGAGATGAGAAACTGAGTAATGAAGAAAGACAAAAAGGGAAAAAGAGGGAAAAGAAAACAAAACAAATTGAAAAAAAAGAACAAGAAAAGCCCCCCATAAAACAGAAAAAGGAAAAAAAAAAACACTGGAAAAAAAATGCTCTCAGGGATCCCTCTGAGCATCTGGGCAAGCCGAGGGGGTAGGTTCCAAGCTGCACAGCACCGCCCTGCCAGAATCGGCTCCAAACTGAAGAAAAGGAAAAGAAAACAAGCAAACAAGTCAAAACAAACAAACAAAAGCCCCAAGATCCCACCTGCATGGCAGCCCAGACCAGAAAGCAGTTCCACACTCAAACAGAGCTCTGAAGCCCCTCAGTAAGAAGCAAAGATGGCTCACGGAGCCAGGTATTTGAGCAAAACGAGGGGGAGGTGGTGAGAGGTAAGGAAGAAATCAAAAGAAATGGAAAAAAGCTACGCCAGCAGCCAGAAAATCTCACTCAGAGAGCGGGCCATTGTGGCTGGGTGGATTCCAAGCAGTGGATAAGAGACTGTGACTGCTGGAAGCAGAAGAGGCCGAGTCGGGGTGAAGAAGGGTCGGGGGTGGGAAAGCATATATGGAAAATTACCGGTTGTTTTGTCTCCTTCTGGAAGTTCCATGAATCTCCTTTCTCATACCCCCTATTTGCTGGTCTCCAATAGGAGTCCAAGATGGTGGATCTGTGCTGCGTTAACTGATAGAGGACCTCTGCATGAATGCCTCCTCGCTCTCCGTTCTCTGTCAGTTTTCTCAGTCCATTTGGTGCTTTTTTGAGTTCTTTAACTCTTCTTTTGATGTTTTAGGGTTTTAGGATTGCTGTTTCTCTGCTTGGCTTAGTTTTTTGGATCTTTGCTATGGAGGGACAGCGTGGTGCTTCTGCCTAGACTACCGTTTTGCTGGAAGTCCACTAACTGTACTGTTAATAATCAGTAACCAATCAGCATGTGATTATTACAGTATTCATTGATTTTCCTGTAGTTGCCCTCCCTATGGTTTGATTCTTCTTTTTACCACATGTCTTAGTCATCTAGTGCTGCTATAACAGAAATACCACAAGTTAATGGCTTTAACAAAGAGAAATTTATTTCTTCACAGTAAAGTAGACTATAAGTCGAAGTTCAGAGCATCAGCTTCAGGGGAAGACTTTCTCTCTGTCAGCCTTCTCATCTATGTTGCCCCAGACTAAGAGTTTCTCTGCCCAGGGTTTCTGGGTCCAAACGACACGCTCTGCTCCTAGCACTGCTTTCTTGGTGGTATGAGGTTCGTCTGTCTCTCTGCTCACCTCTCTCTTTGATATTTCAAGAGATTGCCTCAGGACACAAGCCTGTCTTGTAGACTGAGTCCTGCCTTACTAACACAACTGCAATCCATCCTCCCTCATTAACATCATAGAGGCAGGATTTACAACATATAGGAAAATCACACAATACCGGGAATTATGGCCCAGCCAAACTGATACGCACATTTTTTAGGGGACATAATTAAATCCATGACACCCCATAAGAATACTGATATAAAAAAACTGCCCTGGGACTAACTCGTTCCATTTTCAATGGGCTACATAGTTCCCCAATTGCAATTGTTTTAAACACTTAATAAACTACTGTTTTAACTTGAAACAGCTTTCGAGTTTTTCTCTACAACAACATGGACTGCCAGAAGAATGAACAAATTTGTCTTGGAAGAAGTACAGGCAGAATGCTCCTTAGAAACAAGGATGGTGAGACTTTGTCTTGCATACTTTGCACATGTTATCAGGAGGGATCAACCGCTGGAGAAAGGCATCATGCTTGGTGAAATAGAAGGTCAGTGAAAAAGAGGAAGACCCTCAAGGAGATGTATTGACACAATGAGTCTAACAACGGGCTCACGCCTAGCAACAATTGTGAGGATGGCGCAGGACCAGGCAGTGTTTTGTTCTGTTGTATATACAGACACTATGAGTCAAAACTAACTCAACAACATCTAACAACAAAAAAGAAAGGTAGGTAGGTGATAGACAGACAGATAGATAGACAGTTCAGTCTCAGACTGGCCTCCACTTCTGCTTTCATTCATACTTTCTTTTCTCTCAGCATTTCCCTGGGCACTGTGATTTATCAGCCTGAGAAGTTGTTTCCCAGTTTGGCCCAATATGAAATGGTCAAGATCCCTACATCCATCTTCCACTTCATTATACCCAACATAGTGCTGGCCCAGAGCAGGTATTTTTAAGTACTGATTGAATAACTGATATGAGAATAGGGTGTAAGGACAAATACAAATTGAAAATAATAGGTTTTAATTCTTGTTGAAAATAAGGGAGGAGACTCCCCTCCTCCCCGTTCATTCAGAATTCACTTGAGATAACTTATAATTGTAAATTCTTTCTCTGTCTCTTTGAAAAGTATGTAAATCTAAGGTGCTTCCTCAAGGACCTCATATCTACCTCTTTGAAATGTAACTTCAGGTATCCTCCCCTCCATTCCTGTTTCCTGGAAGGAGGTAATATCAGGTGGCCTGGACCTCAAATTGCAAATCTACCTCTAGCCGTAAAGATACTAGAAAATTAGCAATTTTATTTTGAAAACAGAAATATAATGGGCTGTACCACTTGGCTATATACAGGGTCAGATTTCTTTCTGTCTTTGCAAACTCTTTAACGGACTGCCTGTGATGCATCATCTTCTGGTTTAATGCTTAGTCTGTAATAACATTTTTTTTTTCTCTTTTATTTTTGTGGAGAGGTTTTCTGAGTTGGGAGTAGATATTTCACACCACCGAAGTAATAAGTCTTCATTAATTAAAATAAAATAAAACAAGGCAAATATATAGGGACCAAAGTTTATTAGTGGTTGCCAGAGGTGGGAAAAAGGAGGAGAAAGGGAACTATTGTCTGGGAAGCAGTGAGTTTCTGTTTATGGTGACAGGAAATTTGGGATCAATTAAGGGTAATGGTTGAACAACTGATTAATGTAATTGATATCATTAAGCTGTACACCTGAAAAATGTTGAACTGGCAATTAAAAAAAAAAAAAAAGCTGTTGAGGCTGCTTATGCACAACCAAACACCTCACAGG